>CM039676.1:183108338-183846517 GCA_022496015.1 Hordeum marinum
GCAATAATTACGAGCCGGCCGACCGCGCGCAACGGACGCCCCTTTCTCTCTCTGACGCTGGACCCCACTCATCCGACCGTTTCCCTCGCTCGGTCGTCGTCTTCTCCCTCCCCCGCGCGCGCCGGACCCGACGCCGGCAGTTTCCCCCTCGCCGGATCTCTCTCTCCCCTCTTAACCCCCGCACCCCCGAGCGTCTATATAAGAGCCCCACTGCCCCGCATCCATTTCCCCCCGAGCCCCCTTTTCTCTCTCGCCGAGACGCCGTCGATTGCTCGCCGGAGTAGCCACCACCACCGAACGTCGCCGTCGACCGTAGCCACCACCTCCGACCACCGTTCGCCTCGCCGTCGCCACCAATCGACTCCGGAGAACCATCGCCGTCGCCCGGACCACTCCCCCGACCTCCCCGACCACCGGAACACCTCGCCGTCGCAATCGCCGCTACCGGACTCGCCGGAGTACCCCGACGCCGGCAACCTCCCTCCGTAAGCCCCCTCGACCGTCGGATCCCGAACCAACGGCTAAGATTAGAACGGACTTAAGTCCGAACCGTTTTCTTATATCGATCGGTCGCCCGCTCTAATTCACCTACCGCACGCCCCCCTTAACCAATCGGATCGCGCCACGTCACCCCTTGGCCGACCGGTAGAATTTCACCTTTTTCTGATTTTATTTAGAAAACAGAACCTATTCTAATTTTGTTTTAGCTATATCTTTTAATCTATTTAGTGTTTTAAGTTGATTCTTTTTGCATTAGTTCACATTTTTCATGTATTTTCACCCTGTACTTTCAAATTTCAAATTTGAACTATAAAATTTGAATGTAATCAAATTTGCTCAAAATCTTCAAATCTGAATAACTAGAGTTTGAAAATAGATTTTGACATGATTCTTTTTGCTACTGTTTGGTATTAGTTAGGACTATCTTCATGTATAGTTTGAGGATTTTCATGATGTATTTAATTACTGTTTTAACCAAAAACAGAATCTGCTTATTATTATAATATAGTTTTATAAACTTAATTTTAATTAGTTTGATTTAGATGTTGGTTTCATTTGTTTATTAGATTCTGTTAGTAAACATTTAGTGTTTTTACTCACTGTTAATAAAAATATAAATTTGCCTAATTTAATTTCATTTAACATAGGAATCACAACTTCTTTTCAAATAGGCATCATTTGATTAAAACAACTAACTAATGGTTTTGCTTCAAACAAAGTTTTATAATATTTAATTCTGTTTTCTAAGACAGATTTAATAGTAAATTCTTTTCTGTTAAGAACATGTTTTGTTAACAAATTATAAGTTTAGTTTTTCATTCATTTGTTAGTATAACTATAGTGATTCATATAGTGTTTATCAAAACTTTTATAAACTCTACTAAAGTTTTCCCAACAAACTTAAATTGACTTTGTTTGTTTACTAGTAAACTATTCTATTGTTGCCTTGCTATCAACCATTGTCTTGTTATTTCAAAATAGTTTTATTATGTCAGTAGTGTTTTCATCCCTCACCTTTTGGAAAACAAAACTTTGTGTGTTTTTCTTGCTAGAGACTTTTGTGCATTGTTTGCCTTGTTTGTTTAGTACTTCTTTGCTGACTGTTATGAGTACTTATTATGGTTGTATGCTTATTTGAGTGCATTGTTTGTTTTGTTAGATTATCCGGAGTGCGAAGCTTGTTACTTAGAGTCACTCACGTACGAAGATCATCAATCAGGCAAGTCACTTTGATCATGTTTTACCCATGTTTTATATGCATTAGTTCTACCATCTCCCCAGTTGCATGCAAGATAGGTTAGTTGGAAACTTGGTTACATTGTAGTAGTATCATGTGGTAGATACCCCTCTCAACCCCTTTGACAACATTGGCCCCGGGAAACGTTGTTTTACCTTTTGCTATGCTATTAGTAGACGGGGTTGGTTGTGTGATTCATGAGAGTTGAGAGAGTTAATAATTTCAAGACCTACATAATGATCAAGATTTCAATACTCCAAGTTTTCAACATACCTCTGGGTGGATGATGGTTGAACGGCGCCCTGGAGAAACCAGTGGTTAGCCTAGGTGATGCTGGAGATGGCCAGTATTCACGCGGAAAGATCCACCCAGGCACAAAGAGATGGATGGATGCTTCAAAACCCAAGGCTTACCTGCACAGCCACAAGTCATTATGGGCTCTGGCTTGGTTGGACATCGTGGGGACCCTGGACAGGCGGTGCTACGAGAGGTAGAAGAACGGTAGGAAAGGATGGGCACCGTCAGAGTCGCAGGGAAACCCTTTGGAAGACCATGTTTTGGTCATTCGTTTCTCAAACACCCTGAAGTGCGAGAAATCAAACGGAGGCAACCAAATCTTGTGGGGAACGTGTGCAAAACTCTGCAGAGTACTTAAACCTAATCGATTAGCCGTGTCCACGGTCATGGACGACTTGAGCCAAAGGAATTGGAATTTCCGAAACTCTCAACACAATTAATATGATGATGTGGGAATTTAATAATTTCGGGTATGAGAATTGGTTGGTGGAACCATCTCATTAATCAACCAACTTAGTAATATTTTGCTTAACCCTTCTTTTGATGTAGGAAAAACTTGGCTTTACGCAAAAACTTACCACCCCACTTGCCATATATGCATATAGACTAGATGACTACCTTTTTACCCTTCTCTTGTGACTTTGCCGGCATATTCCATATGCTGACCTACACGGCTGCAACGTATCATGTGGCAGAATATTTTTCCGACCAGGAGTGAGGACACGTTCTATGCTCAGTGAGATGCCCTTGGAGTCAGATGGACTCACCTACTTTCGACGCTTCCGCAAGATTTAGATATTCTCATGAGTTGGCTTTTAGCCACTTTATTGTAATTTTTATTGTAATAAAGGACTCGATATGAGATTTCGATTAATATAATGCTGTGTGATTTCCCTTTGATATATACATTGATGTACCGTGTGTGTATCAGCATGATCTTGGGATGGTACGGAAACACCGGAGACTTGACCTTTTAGGTCGGGTCGCTACAAACGCATCGCAAATGAACACCAATGCATAATGATGTTGGCACGTGCTCCATCTCCGCAATATAATGCCATTTGAGTAATTGTCCTGCGTAAAAAATATTGCAGGCCAAAGTAATTGTTCTCAAAGAAATTTAATAGGTATTGATAATATAAAGAAGATAAATATCACCTGATATTTTACCAGATGAATGTGAACCGAGCAAACCGAGTTCAGACATGCATATCGATCCAGTGCTTTTTTTTCAACTGGTTCCCCACTTCTTCTTTCCTTATCCTCCCACCACCCGTACATCGCGGGGCTAGAGGCAAAAAACAAGGCAAGGTGGAGCCGACGGACGTAGGCGTGCATGGGCGGCCACTGCGAGCCGGAGCAAGAGCTCAGTCGGCTAGAGGCGGGTGCGCAGGTGCGGAGCAGGCCGGCTCATAGGGGCGGCAGTGCTGCACGGAGGCGGCGGCTGGGTCGGCCAAGGCACGCCGCGGCGAGTGCGGTGGCTCAGCGGTGGCAGGGGCGAAGCCATGGCGGAAAGGTGCACCACGGTGGTGGGTGCAGGCGGGAGCGGCAACGCGGTGTGGAGGCGAGGCCAGCCGAGGAGAGTCGACGGCGGGAGAAGCAGAAGTGGAACCCCCAGGCCTGGTCGAGGAGGGTCTGGGTGGAGGCGTGGTAGTGGTTTGCGCCGGCGCGGAGGAAGTTGAAGAGGAGCACGGGTGGGAGGAGCAGGTCGAGGAGAACGATGAGGAGCGGCAACGGCCAGACGAGGAGCAGTGAGGCGAGGAGGTCGAGGAGGAAGAAGAAGGCCGTCTTGACCCACCGCCAGGGTCGCGCCCACAGCCCCTCTCCCTCATGCCCCAGCGCCAGCGCCAGCGGTAGCATGTTCTCCATCCCACCTGATCGGTCGGTCGGCCACGCACCCTGCACCACCAGCGCACTCCGTTATCTTCTCACCCGCCGAGGTAGATCGAGTCCGGCCCGGCGGTCGACGGCGGCAAGCGGCATGGTGTGGCGTGGCGGCGGATTGTAGGTGTTGTGGTGCCGCATGGGGGCGGCCAAGGCGCGGTAGCTGGCAAGTGGAGCCGTTGTGCGTAGAGGTGGAGGCTCGGACGTGCGTTAGTGGAGCCTGGCTTGCTTAGAGCAAGGCAGCAGAGGAGAGGTGGAAGGCAGAGTTTGAAGGAGGCGTCTGGATTGGCACACGCGAGGCGCAACAGCATCGCAGAGGCTCGCAGCTACTCGGTTCAGTACCAGCAGCTACTCGAAAGGAGCACAACGGAGGCCGCTTGCGTGGGGTGTGTGCGGCCAAGAGCCGTTGTAGGTACAGTGGGGTGAAGTGGAAATGGGTGAGGCCGGTTTGGAGGGGCGACAAGACGACCGAGCATAGGAAGCGGAGGCCGGCGAAGCATGGTGACGAGCCGGCGGGCGTCTCAGGCGGAGGTGAAACTGCAGCAGCGAGTCGGCACGGGGTGGATTGAGGCACAACAAATCCATGGTTGTAGCAGCGGCTCGGCGGAGATTCAACACAGAGGTGAAGCACGACGGCGGCTCGCAGCCCGGCAAGGCGGGCAGCTTGGCAAACGGACTCCGACCAGGGTGAAGGCCGCTCATGGAGGTGACGCCATCAGCCTCAAAGTGGTCTACGCCATGCGGCTTTGAGGTGGGTTGCTGCGGAGGCACCCTGGTGGGGAGTCGACTCGAGGCGGCGGCTCGAAGCTGCCACGGTAGAGGAACAAGGCAGCTCTCGGAGACCCGCGGCGAGGTGAGCACAACGACGGAGACTGGCGACTCTTGGCAGGGAGGCAAGATCGGCTGGGCGCAGAGGCAGAGGCGCATTAAAATGAATTTGTGATGGCGTCGGCCATGGAAATAGAAGGTGGCTCTGTAGGATCCCTTTTCTCGCCATGGTAATTTTGAGAAGAAGAAACAGGGTGTCCTTTGGCATTTCAATGACAAACTACTGTAGAGTTGGGGAAACTTCAGCCGCTGCAACAACGGCAGCGGGTGGCCGTAGCTGGGGTGGTCTGGCAAGAGGCAGTAGCAGCGATGGTGACCCGACGGAGACCAGAGCCACCTGTCCATGGAGACCGAGTTCATGACTAAATCCACCTTCGGGTCATGGGGGATCTCTGGACCCAATTTTTTTTGCTTTTCTTTTCCTTTGGAACTTTGAGTTAAACATGGCTCGTATGTGACCTTGTCTGCTGTGTCGGTTGGCAGGTGTACGTATCCAGCTTGTATTTTGATTTAACTCCTGGACCACGTCTCTGATTTAAGATATTGTAAAAACTCTTGACTTGCGAGCACTGGGCAGGGAAACTTTTCAACCAAAACTTCCTCTAGTGACCCGTGATGAACCGGATGTTGCGCCCAAGAGAAAATGACGATGCCATGCCCTTGGGTGTTGTTCCGTTGCAACGACGAAGTCATCTCTGCTGACATTGGGCGCTCCTTTGATTGACGTTTGTGGTCGCGCATTGTCGACTTTGATCCTTCGCGAGCTTCTCGATCCCTGGAAGAGATCCCTCCAAGAACTCAACACCACCGTCCTTGCACCATGGTGGGCGCCAACTGTCGTGGATTTGTCATGGCAGATGTCCGGGTGAGTGGACTTAGGTTCGGGGCGGTCGCAACTATGTGGCGGCTTTAGAGGGGTTGGTTGGAATCGAGATACGCGAGTTTACCCAGGTTCAGCCCCTCTAGATGAGGTAAAAGCCTACGCCCTGCTTGTCATGTATTGATGATGATGATGACGATCTTGGTTACAAGGGTGCGGAATTGCTACCTCTCATCTCGAGTGTCTCTAATTTGTCTATCTCTCATGACTTGTCTACCTAAGACCTATCTATTGAGATGCCTAAAAACTTGATTCTCTCGGGGTGACCCACCCCTCCTTATATAAGTTGAAGGGGCTACTTACATGTAGAGTCTAAGTCGGATTGAGACTCAACCCATTATGACTCCTCATTGTGGGCTTCTCTTCGTGGGCTTCTGAGTCCCAGGCGGCTTAACCAAGGCTTATCTTCAATACTCATCTTCCGAGACTCGTCTCCGGGACTTAACCTGTCTGACGAGTCATAACTGTCTGACGGGTCATAACTGTCTGCCGGCTTAGAATTGTTTGCCGGCTTAGAAACTATTTGCCTGCTTAGAACTGTTTGCCGACTTAGAAACTATTTGCCGGCTTAGAACTTGTCTGTTGGCTTAGAACTGTTTGCCGGTTTAGAAAATGTTTGCCATCTTAGAACTGTCTCCGGGTCATACCACGGGGTATATCCCCAACAAGAACCCTCCAGCAAAGTCTTCAAAGGCCTCAGCAATGCCTTCAGTAGCTGCACAATCATCAGCTGCTGCCACAAAATCCTCAACACATGTGCATCTTGCAACATGTCACAAAACCGAGGGCTTCTCAATTCCTTCAGGGATCTCTACAAGTTCCTCTGCCCAAGCACAGTCCTCAACCAGTCCTTCCCTAATGAAGATGAAAGCTACTACTAGACGAGGCAATCGACCAAGTCCTCAACCGAAGAAGGTGGTGTTCAAAATACCATCAGATTCTTTAGATGATGAAGCTGATGATGAGGAACTGACAGCAATCATCAGAAACAAGCAAGAACGAGTGGCTCAAGCAAAGGGCACTCAAATTCCTCTATGGTTGGATCCAAAAATGGAGCTAAACTTCATCGATATCTGGCACAAGTATCCCAACACTCCAATTGATGATTTGAAGCTGCCTCCTGGTCCAGAACATGTTCTCACTGCATTCATAGCAGAAGAAAAGTGGAGGTATGAGAAGGTCCGACAAACCTAGAAAGCTCAGTACAAGAAAGAGCACTACTTGAAGAACAATGTTCTGAAGCTTTCCCCTGAGGAACTGGTGAAGATGCAGTCTGAGATCAAAGACCTTAGTGATAACTTCAACAGATACTATGCTGATTGGCAAGGCGCCAAAGTTCATTTCATCAGTGTGGCTGATAAAGCCATCAAGGACCACAACGAGAGGGTTGCTACTTGATCACAACCTCAAATTCCTCACGCTGAAGAATCTGCGCAGCCTGCTGAAGAAACTGCTCCCGCAGCTGAAGAAATTCAGACTATTGAAGAACCTGCTAGGGCAACCTCCATTGTTGCGCTTGAAGAAATTTGCAAGGACTGCTGAAACTTTTGTTGTGCCTGATGAAATTGAGACCACTAGGGGGACTGCATTAGTCGTGCTTGAAGAAAATGCTCCTCCTTCACCCCCTGCAGAAACTGCAAAATCCTCAAGGGTGAAGAACAACAACCTTCCTTCTGCATCAGAAGTGAAGAAAATTAAGGCTGCTAAGAAAAAGGCACTGAAGAGAAAAGCATCAACTTCAGATTCCTCAACAGTGAAGAAATTCAAGACAGTGCCAAGTTCCTCAATTGAGTCATTTGATGCAACTCCTATCAGCTCCATGCCAGCCTATGAACTAGTACCATTTGGTGTTGACTATGTCATCCCAAATGAGGATCAAGAAGAAAAGGATCAGTCTGCTTCTACCTCAGAGCAGACTGGTGAAGAAATTGAAGTGGAAGCAAATGCTTCAACTCCACTGGTGTCATCGCCCCAGACTCAGTTGACTGCTAAAGAGGCCGGCGTCAAAGAAATGGAAGAGGATGCGGACATTGGAAACACTACACCTCTGATCAATGATAAATATTGGGAAGCTGCACACCCAAATTCACCAATGACCACTCCTCTGTCACAAATTCCTTAGTCTCCAGCCTAGATTGAAGAAATTTAGACAGGATCTGATGACTTGGCTGCAACTGTCACTGAAGATATTCTAGCTGCATCAGCTGAGGAAATTATTGCTCCAACTTCCAATGAGGAAACTACTATGAAAATTCCTTAGTTTGAAGAAATTCCACCAATGCCTAAGGAAATCGTGGGCTGCTTTAAGCCAAATCTTCAGCTGAAGCAGGATGCCATTCAAAGGCTCAAAGTGCCCCAAATTCATCAAGACCAATTTCTTTAACGAGCACATCTTCTTCACTAGGCCAAATACGTATGAATCTGCAAGAGCTTGTCACACAAGATTCTGGACAACCACGCAGATGAAATACTATGGATCAGTGCTATTTGACAAGAAGAAAGTCTTCGAGCATCATCAAATTCCTCATGTGGATATGGAAACAATCCCATGCTTCATACCGGTGCTCGTAGTTCTTCATGATGCTGGAATTCTTATGTTCTGTGTGGATATCTGTGATTGGAATGAAGAGTTGATTCTTCAATTTTGTGCCACCTTGCACATCACAGATGATGCTTCTAACATAAACTCTTGGATCTTAGATTGGATGACTGGATCCACTCACTACACTGCACTAGCCTCCGAATTGCTTCACTCGGTCCTAGTTCCAATTCCTTCAGAAGGAGCAATATGCCTATTTGATGAACCTGCATTTCCCAATCACATGATGCAAGTGCTGATGAAGCCTTTGGCTCCTGAAAAACCTCAAAGGACTACCTTCCTTGTGAAGGATTTCCTCTATGTGCCCAGGACATTCTATCGCATTCTAACCAACACCCTCAGTCCTCAGAAGGGCCACAACTCTGAAAAAGAAGAAGCGGAGGAACTCATGAAGAACATGCTATTCAACATCATTCATGGGATTCCCATCAACTACCGCGATTTGTTAATCAGGACTTTGGCGAATGCAGCATTAGCCCCATTTGAATTGAAGCCTTATGCTCCCTGGATCATGAAATTCATCAGATAAAGGTCTTCAATTCCCTTCAAGGCTGACTTTCAGAATCACTTCGGCTTTCTTCCTCCTATTGAAGTCCTCAAGCACACAATTGCTTCTGTTGAAGGGAAAGGCAAACATGTCATTGATGAAGGTACTCATTCATTGGATGGCCAGTTTCGCAAAGCTGCATCTCATTCCACCAATGATGACACTGCTACCTAAGACTCTGTTGCAAAAGCCTCAATGCAAAAGCCTCAAGAGTCTGCTCCTCGTGTGATGACTAATCATGAGCTCCTCATAAGTCTTCATTAGAAGGTTGATCGCAACCACAAATGGGTCAAGCGATAGTTTGGTTCACTTCTTTGAGACATGACTATCATGCACAGCACTATGAGGAAGAACCAATACTACCTCCATGAAGTCTTCAACCGCGATTGGGCCATTCTGTCTCATGTCAAGACTCCTGAAGAATTGAAGGAGATGAACCTTGAGTAGAACCTTGACTGGGCTCGTCCTCCACAAAATAAATTCAAGAAAGTTCAAGTTCCTCAGCTAGTTACAAGCTCATATTCATCATCACGCGAGACGGATGAAGCTGAGGACATTGACGACACTGTGGCGGGCCCTGCATCGACAAATGACCCCGACAACGCTGGCGCTCCTTCATCACCCTCAAGATGAAATTCTTAAAGGGGCGTTAGTCCTCAGTTTTTGTCCCTTTTGTTCTTTGATGACAAAGGGGGAGATAATTTGAGTTAGTCTTTAAGCGGGTCTCTATATGTGGGCTGTTTTTTGTTTAAGTTACAACTCTCACTCTTCTGAAGCTTTTGTTGGTTGAGTTGTAAACTTAAGTCCAATGGTGGTCTGACTCTTTTGAACTACTTTCTGCATGCTTATTTCCTCAAATGCCTTAATGCATGCATGCTAAATTTCGTCACACACCATTTTCATCATGCATCTCAAATTCTTCATATCATATGTTAAATGCATGTATGAATTAAACATATAGGGGGAGTTCTCCATGTTTGTAACCTGCCATGTGCATTTGCAGTCCAAAGAAAATTCCTCAAATATGCACATCTTGAGGGGGGGTTCTTCCATATCTTGCAATCAAATTCCTCAAACCCGATACTTAAACTTCGTATGTTTATCCCAGTTGAAAACTGAACCTATTTGTCATCAATCACCAAAAAGGGGGAGATTGTAAGTGCATCTAGTGCCCCTGTAATGCCCAAGATGCGCGCCTATCCATATTTGGGCACGGGGGCCTCGATAGGGATAGAAGCGCATCTAGTCATTTCACAAGTTCAGTATCATCACATACATATGAAGAGAGGAGTATATGAGTTGGCTTACACACGCCACATGCTAAATTACAATCCACACAGTTTATTCAAACATCATTCCAAATACAGGGTCTGTCTACGGACGAAAACAAACAAGAAAAGATGCGATGAAGCTGTCTTGCTAGCCCCAAAGATCACGACCAAGGCCTCTCTACTCGTCTGGATAACTGACGTACATCTTGCCATGTTCCTCGTCATACTCCCACTAGAGTTGCGTCACATCATCTGGCACGATCTCGTCTGCACCTGCACCTGTATTTGTTGTAGTAATCTTTGAGCCACGAGGACTCGGCAATCTCGCAACCGGGTACCGAGACTTTTCAAGATTATTGAGTTGGATGGGGTAAGTGTTTACTTTGCATCAGTACTAAGCATTTATGGTGGCTAACTTACGAGAACATGAATGTAAATATGTGGTCTACGATAAATGATCGAGAACTAGCATGATCGCTAAGCGATCCTGAACACCTACTTACGTCAAAAATAACACCACTGTGTTCTCTCTCGGTTCATGTTCACGAGCAAAGACGATCACGATTACTCACACAGTTGGTGTATTTTATTAGAGTTTACTTCAAGTTAACTATAACTGGGTGTTAAACAAATATCCAAGTTGCCACATAACCGCAGGTACGACTTTCCAAAAGATTTAACCCTACAGGGGTGCTCCAACTAGTCCATCATAAATTAACAACACTCTGCGGGAATAACCTCGACCACGGATCTCGTGATCATCCTAGGCAACTCCAAAGGAATTCCAACACCTCGAGATAGCCCAAAGAAAATCAGAGTTCCTCACGCAAGCCACTCAAGAAAGGTAAAACTAGTCCAGCAAGACCTCCCAGTGAGCCAGATCCACTTCTAGAGCCATGCGCTCTCTATGAATGGGCATCATCCGTCTATGCGAAGTGGACGGTGGCCTGAAAATGTCTCGAGTTGCTCCGAGGTGGCACCGCCGACTGCAAGGTAGGTGGACCAACACTCATGTGGAGCACTGGCCCGGGGGTTGATTAATTATCCACGGGGTTGCAAAGCCCTATGCAATTTTATTAAGTTGTTTAAGCAAATAGTACCAATGTTGGGTCTTGCCAGACAAGTTTTAATCTCAACCGAATAATCAAGGGGGTCCCCATAACAACCCTGAGCATGTTAGGAGCGCAAAATATGGAAACATAACACTGGTAACAAGTAACTACGGTAGTAAGAGTGGACCAAAACACCGAGCAAAAGGCCAAGCCTTCCATCATACCAAGATATATATGTGCATTAAATTAAATAGTAGTTGATGTTGTGATATCTCCAGATATCCATGTTAAAACATGGAAACAAACTACACCTGCAACTAAGAACGCTATAAGAGGGGCTGAGCAGCGGTTACTTAGCCAAACAAGGTTTGCTAGGATGTGGAGGGGTTAGAGGCTTTCATGGCAATTTAGGAGGCTTGACATTCAATTGGTATGTAACTCATATGTAATGATAAGAGCGAGACATCTAGAAAATCAAAAGTGTCGGGATCCGAGTACGATCATCTTGCCTGTTGGTTCTTTAGAGGGACAAACAGCAGGGTCCTCGTAGTGGTACTCTCCTGGATCTTTGTACTCAGGTTCAACACTCGCATCTACCCAAGAGAAATAACAACAATAAAGAACCAACCAAAGTGCAATGCACAAACAAGATGATGCATGATTCATTTGAAGTATTTAGCATGCCAATCCTAAGCTAGTCATGTTTCTCATGCAATATAGTTAGTTATTTACAATTCTGGAAAGAACCTCATGTTAAGTTGTTTTAATATGCATGATCATGGAAAATATGGATTCTTGATGCAAAATTGATGCAAATCCATATGTAGAACATAGGAAACGGAGTAACAGATCTCATGTTATGCTCACTTCAAGTTACGAAGGCAAAATACAAAACAATGAAGGCCATGGGCTATTCCTTGGTATTCCAAGGTAGCCACTGGTTAGGAAATGAAAAACCAACCACAATAGAGCCAAATATCAAGTAAAACCATGGAGCATATCTCCAACAAGTCACAAAACACTAAAACACACAATCTGCCTCAAAACAGCAATGTAGCAACTTTCACAGCAAATATCTAGAGCTACAGGAAGTTCCAACCTAAAACAAAACATGTACATAAACTACATAACTTTCTTATCAAATCATCCAACTACACAAGCTTGAAAGGAAGCACATATCAATAAGCACGACGCTCACAAGATGACATGATGAAATAGATTCTAGGGACTTAGTGAAAAACGCAGTTTTCTAGAATCTGAGTTAAGCTGATAGCAAGTTGACAGCAGAAAATAATGGTGATAGATACCACCTCATGGCATGAAAATTAACAAGATGGCAGAGGACAACATCTACTCCAATACACTAGCACTGAGCTTGAGCTAAAAGACAACATATCACTTGGTAGCACCCACTCACCATGGCATAGAAATATTAACAGATTCCGAGACTTAGAAATAGTTAGCATGTTGAAAACAGCAACGTTTTAATAGCCACTTTGGAGCATGGTTCCCACTCATATGCAAGATTATCATGTCAAAAGAAAATACCATGGCATTCTACTCATGAAATACTACCACTTCCATGTTGACACCATTATCAAAGCATGCATTGATTAATTCTAACTAAAATGACATATTGTGACAAAATAACATTTTGTCAAACTTGCTCAAATGACCAAACCAATTGCACCAATGTATTCATTGGGAAAATCTACCCCAATTCCATATATCACACTCATATATAAGCTTTTGTAAAACTCACAAAAACATGCTCGAAAAACAACATGTCACAATCATAAGTAAAAACTTACTATATAAGCTCATATCCAAATATGCTCATGTCCAGATTTAGTCATTAACCAGAAAAGGAAATATCCTAAATAACCACAATAAAACACTAAAACAAATAAAAACAATGGATAGGAGGGGCCCGCCCGGCATAGACACCAGGGCCCCTCTGTGGATGACAAGTGGGGCCAGGGCCCACTTGTCATGCACACACTAACACACATACACAACACACACACACACACACACACTCACATAGCCACACCAGATCCTCAGAGATCCTCTTTATCCACAACAGATCCACCACACACTTAGGCACACACTGCACACACACAATCACACGGGATCCGGGTGTACCCACACCAGATCCTGCCCACACACACACACAAAACCCACTGAAAAAGAAACAAAAGGGCATGGGGGGCTCAAACCCGCGACCTGCTGGTCATCCCTAGGTTGATTGACCACTGCGCTATGCGCGCGCTTCTGACCAAGAGGGGATCCTGCACCTAAACTACTAACAGCTCCACGAATTAACTGACGAAACTAAAACCCGAACAACACCGGCGATAGACTGATGACGGCGGCGAAAATCCGGCGATAACAGGGGCTCTCCCATGAGGAGGAAATCCGGCAGGGATGCGGGATCCGCAGCGGAATCCATTGCCGCGCTTGTGTGCCACGCACGCAGAAGCAATCGAGTTGTTCGAGCTCGAGAAGGTGCGCGGCGGCGATTCGGTACGGTGGCGACCAACGCGCTTAAGAGCTAGCACGCTCACAGGGGGTCGACGAGCAGCAAGTCTTCTCCGAGGGTCGAGGGCGAGGAAGAAGACATCGAAGAAGGCTGGCGACGGAGCTCCTCTTGGTCGTAGACGACGGCGACGATGGGGCGGCGCTGCAGGGGGTGCTCACCACGCCCTAGCACCAGGAATGGGGCACAGGTGCATCCCTGGACCTCCACACAATCTTAGCGACGAGGACGAAGCGATGGCACGACGGGAATGACGACGGATCAGGGGCAATCACGTCTCTCTAAACCTCGCCTCTCTCTGAACCTTACCTGAGAAGGAAGAAGAAGCAGGAGGAAGAGATGGCGGCTGCAAGGAGTTAAAGAGGGAAACCTAGGCACGGCGACGCACTTATAGGAGGGAGGAGCTCACGGCGTTGCTCGACGTCCATGCCAGCTTGGCATCGTGCACTCTCTCTCACGTGCTCTCTAGCGAAAAGGAGGAAACGGCACTGACGGGAGCAGGTAGCCGCTAGCGCCGGGCTGGCTTGTGGCTGGCTAGCTAGGCCACGAGGGAGGGAAGGCCCAGGTGGGCAGCTCACACACACACAAGGTTGTCAAAATCGAGATTCTATTATACGATTCTACGACTTTACGATCCAAACTAACCCCTTTGATTCTACGATTTTAGTACATAGAATCTACGTTTCTACGATCCTGATAGTGAAGATTCTATGATTTGTGATCCTACCATCAGAGTTCCAATCCGATTCAAAATCATGATTCTGACAACCTTGCACACATAGGAAAAAAATAACAGCTACAAGAAATAAAACCAAGCATGACTGACAATGATTTTAGAGAGAACAAATATATTTTATGAAACAGTAGATTGAACTCTTGTTTATAAAAATGACATTGGCATTTTTAGAACAAGTAAATTTTACACGTATTTAAAATAACATGAAATCTGTTGCCTTGTTTATTATATTTAAAAACCAGAAACCCAAAGAACAAACTTGAGGTAAAACAAAACATACACATCAGGTTATTTAGAAGAGTTGGAACATTTTTTACAGAATTGTTAAACAACAGAATTTCACAGGTTGCAAATGAATTAAATAGGGAGGATTTCAAAGTTTAAATAGAGAGGGTTTTGCAAAGAAGAAAGAAGGGGAGGTTAAACACACTCTTGCACTCTCACATCATGCTAACATCAACACCACATCACATGATCTTGCCAAACACCACATGACACCACAGCACATTACAAGCAAGCAAAGCAATAAGAGATATGCAATTGATATAATGAGCATGATGGCATGATGCATGATGCATGAGATGGAAATGGCAATGAAGCAAAATCATAATTCCTTCAAGCACATGGCAAGCAAGAGGTTCATATGGGTACATGACCATAAATGGAAAGGGTAGCACTTGGGTTGTTACAACTCTCCCACACTACAAGAGGATCTCGACCCGAGATCTAAGAATGAAAGAACTCTAGATATTCGGAATGGAGAAGATCCTCATGTTCCCAAGTAGATTCTTTATCAGAAAGATGAGACCACTTCACCTTGAGAAACTTGATTGATTTGTTGCGAGTCTTACGCTCAGTTTCATCGAGAATAGCCACTGGATGCTCACAATAAGAAAGGTCTTCTTGGAGATCAATGTCTTGGAGGTCAATGGTACGATCGAGAGTCTTGAAGCACCTCCGAAGCTGAGAGACATGGAAGACATCATGCACATTTGCGAAGTTCGGAGGAAGCTCTAGTTGATAGGCAAGTTCACCTCTCTTGCCAACAACTCTCAAAGGGCCCACAAAGCGAGGAGCTAGCTTCCCTTTAATTCCAAACCGCTGAGTGCCCTTCATGGGAGAGACTCTAAGATAGACTAGATCATCAACTTGAAAGGATACATCATGATGTTTGTTATTGTAATAACTCTTCTGTCGGGATTGAGCTGCTTTGAGGTTCTCATGAATGACACGGCACATCTCTTCTACTTCGGTGATCATGTCATTGCCCAAAATTTGACGCTCACCAGCTTCAGACCAATTGAGCAGGGTACGGCACTTCCTGTCATAGAGAATCGCGAAAGGGGCCTTGCCTGAGCTAGCCTGAAAGCTATTGTTGTATGAAAATCCAGCATATGGAAGGCAGTCTTCCCATTTCATGCCGAACGAAATCACACAGGCTCTGAGCATGTCTTCAAGGATTTGATTGTCTCTCTCAACTTGACCACTTGTCTGCTGATGGAATACAGTGCTGAAATGGATCTTGGTACCCATAGCAGTCTCGAAGGACTCCCAAAACCTGGAAGTGAAGAGGCTTCCACGGTCAGATGAGATGAGTTGAGGAATACCGTGCAAAGAAACTATCCTTGACATATACAACTCTGCCAGCTAAGTTGCCGAGATAGATTCTTTGAGCGGAAGGAAATGAGCAACTATGGTCAGCTTGTCGATAACCACAAAGATGGCATCGTTGCCCCTCTTGGACTTAGGAAACCCAGTGACGAAATCCATCTCCACATGATCGAATTTCCACTCTGGAATAGGCAAAGGCTGAAGGAGACCTGCTGGACGTTGATGTTCCGCCTTCACTTTTTGACAAACGTCACACTTGTTCACGAACTGAGCAATTTCACGTTTCACGCGAGTCCACCAAAAGGTTTGCTTGAGATCCTGATACATCTTGGAACTGCCTGGATGAATGGATAGGAGAGAATTGTGTGCTTCATCCATCATAACCTTCCTAAGATTACCTTTTGGAACCACCAGACGGTCCTAAAAGAATAAGGTATCTTTTTCATCAACGTGAAAGCACTTATACTTCGAAATGCCCTTGGCCACACCTTTCTTCACTTTCTTCACCATAGCATCAAGAAGTTGAGCTTGGTGAACCTGATCTTCCAGAGTCGTAGAGACTTGAAGATTGGCAAGAAATCCTTGTGGAATCATGTGAAGATTGAGCTTGTGGAAGCCTTCACAAAGCTCGGGTTGAAGAGGCTTCAGGATAAGACTGTTGCAATAAACCTTTCGGTTGAGCGCGTCTGCAATGACATTTGCTTTTCCAGGAGTATACTCAATGCTTGGATTGAAGTCCTCAAGCATTTCCACCCAACGAGACTGCTGAAGATTGAGATTGGGTTGAGTGAAAATTTACTTCAATCTCTTGTGATCAGTGTACACCTCAACTGGTCAACCCAACAACAAATGCCTCCAAGTCATCAGAGCATGCACAACTGTCGCCAACTCGAGATCATGAGTGGGGTAGTTCTTCTCAGCAGGCTTCAACTGACGCGAGTTATAAGCAACTATCTTCTTATCTTGCATGAGAACACCACCAAGGCCTTGGAGAGAAGCATCACAGAAAACTTGGAAAGGCTTTGATTGCTCGGGAGGGACAAGAACCGGGGCTGAAGTCAATCTCTGCTTGAGCGTATTGAACGCCACATCACACTCAGGAGACCAAACATACTTGACATTCTTCTGGAGGAGATTAGACAGAGGCTTAGCAATTTGAGAGAAGTTCTCCACGAATCTTCTACAATAACTAGCAAGCCTGAGGAAGCTACGAAGCTGCTTCACATTCTGAGGAGGCTCCCACTTCAATATTGCCTCAACTTTCTCAGGGTGCACTTTAATGCCCTCGACAGAGATAACATGCCCAAGGTCCACCACTTCATTGAGCCAAAACTCACACTTGGAAAACTTAGCATAGAATCAATGCTCTCTTAGCTTGTCAAGCACAAGACGGAGATGTTCTGCATGCTCTTCTTCAGTCTCCGAGAACACGAGGATTTCATCCAGATAGACCAAGACGAACTCATTCTTGAAAGGAGAGAATATGAAGTTCATCATTCTTGAGAAGGTTGGAGGAGCATTGGCGAGACCAAACGACATGACGGTGTACTCATAAGAGCCAAAACTCGTCCTGAAAGCAGTCTTTGGAATATCTTCTTCGTGGATGTGAATCTGATGATAGCCCATGCAAAATCAAGCTTCGAGAAAACCTTGGCACCTTTCAGTTGTTCAAACAACTCATTGACGTTGGGAAGTGGGTACTTGTTTCTGATTGTATTCTTATTCAATGGACGGTAATCGACACAAAGTCAGTCTATGTCATCCTTCTTCTTGACAAACAAAACGCCACAACCCCATGGAGAAGAACGTGATTTGATCAAACCTAGACGTTCTTGTTCATCTAGCTGCTTCTTCAACTCTTTCAGATCTTTAGGGCCAAGTTTATAAGGACGCTTGTTCAGTTCCGGGCTCTAGGTCAATCACAAACTCGACTGGCCGGTGCGAAGGCATTCCTGGCAATTCTTCTGGAAAGACATCTTCATACTCACAAACCACCGGAATTTGAGAAATAGCCGAGATTTCAACCTTCTCATTACGAGCCAAGAGATGGATTGTGTCATCGCGAGCTGCAAAAATAATCACATATTTTGAAGGATGAGTCAATTTGACTTCTTTGGCTTGACAATCAATATACGCCCTGTTCATAGCCAGAAAGTCCATGCCTAGAATGAGATCAATATCGGAATTACCGAGAACAATAGGAGAGGCCAGAAAATAATAATTGCCAATCTTGATAGAATCATCCGGAACTACCAAACGAGAATTCATCACTTTGTTGGGAGAAACTATTGGTAGAGGCTTGGATAAACTAACGGGACACAAATCATGCATCTCGGTGAATGGCCTTGAAATGAATGAATGCGATGCACCAGTATCAAACAACACTTTTGCAGGAAAAGAATTAACAGAGAGATTACCCATTATCACTTGAGAAGAATCCTCTGCCTCTGTTGCATTCACCATGTTTACCCTTGCTGACTTGGGATTATGATTCACCATAGCATTGCCTGGAGGTCTGACTGGAGGAGGAGGCGGAAGACGCCGCTGGTTGCACTTGTTTGAGTAGTGACCCTTCTGACCACACTTGTGACAAGTAACCTCAGATTGCGGACAGAAGTTGCTTGGAGGAGGAACATTAGCTAACTTGGGTGCCTGGGGTCTCTACTGATATCCTGGGTTGGGTGGGTGGGAAGAACCATGACCACCGAACTGTCTCTACTGCTGAGGAGAACGAAACGGAGGCGGATTAGGAACCCAATATTTCTGTTGCTTAGGGACCATCTAAGAGCTGGAAGAATAAGAATAGGAATCCTAGAACGCTTCCTTGAGTTCTCTAACTTGAGCTGAGTTGCCTCGACCTTCAAAGCCATGTTGTATATGTTGGGGAACGTCGCATGGGAAACAAAAAATTTCCTACGCACACGCAAACCTATCCATGGTGATGAGCATCTACGAGAGGGAGAGTGGATCTACGTACCCTTGTAGATCGCTAAGCGGGAAGCGTTAAGAAACGCAGTTGGTGTAGTCGAACTTCTTCGCGATCCAAATCGTCGAGCGTCCCACGATCCAATCACGAACCGTCCCGCGAACACATCATGATCTGTCCCGCGAACTCATCACGATCCATCTCACGATCTTGATCATGATCTGTCCCGCGAACTCATCACGATCCGTTCCGTGATCACATCATGAACCGTCTCGCGATCTCGATCACGGTCCTTCCGATCTAGCGCCGAACGGACGACACCTCCGCGTTCAGCACACGTGCAGCTTGATGATGATCTCCACCATCTCGATCCAGCGAGAGGAGGTGGAGAGGAGAGAGAGTTCACCAGCAGCGTGACAGCGCTCCGGTGATGGTGGTGGAGCAATTCCGGCAGGGCTTCGCCTAAGCGCTACAGAAAACCGATCTAGAGGAGAAACTATGCACCGGTGTAACGGGTAGCACGTGGCCGGAAATTCTGTTCAAAAACCACCCAATCCACTAGTATATATAGGAGGAGAGGATAGGAGAGGCAGCCAAGGCCTTTGGGTCGGCCGAAATAGGAGGTGGGAAGCAATCCTACTTCACCTCCAATCCTAGTTGGAGTAGGATTGCCTCCTATTGGCTGATTTTCCACTTTTTGCTTTAGGACTTTCTCTCCTGCACCATGGGACTTTGTGGCTGTTTTCCCAGCCCACTAAGGGCCGGTTATTATTCTCCCACAGCCCATGGACCTCTTGGGGTCGAAATACCCCTCCCGGAGGCCTCCCGGTACACTACCGACACTCCCGATACACTACCGATGAGCCCGAAACTTTTCCGGAAACCAAACTGGGACTTCCTATATATGAATCTTTACCTCCGGACCATTCCGGAGCTCCTCGTGACGTCTGGGATCTCATCCGGGACTCCGAACAAACTTCGGTCACCACCATACATAACTCTACACTACCAAAACGTCACCGAACCTTAAGTGTGCAGACCCTGCGGGTTCGAGAACTATGTAGACATGACCGAGACACCTCTACGGTCAATAACCAATGGCGGGACCTGGACGTCCACATTGGTTCCTACATATTCTACGAAGATCTTTATCGGTCGAACCTCTATGTCAAGGATTCAGTTAATCCCGTATAACGTTCCCTTTGTTCTTCGGTATGTTACTTGCCCGAGATTCGATCATCGGTATGTCCATACCTAGTTCAACCTCGTTACCGGCAAGTCTCTTTACTCGTTCCGTAATACAAGTTCCCGCAACTAACAATTAGTCACATTGCTTGCAAGGCTTATTGTGATGTTGCATTACCGAGTGGGCCCCGAGATACCTCTCCGTCACACGGAGTAACAAATCCCAGTCTCGATCCATGCAAACTCAACAGACACCATCGGAGATACCTGTAGAGCACCTTTATAGCCACCCAGTTACGTTGCGACGTTTGATACACACAAGGCACTCCTCCGATATCTGTGAGTTGCATGATCTCATGGTCATAGGAACACATACTTGACATGCGGAAAACAGTAGCAATAAACTGACACGATCATATGCTACGTTTGCAGTTTGGGTCTTGTCCATCACATCATTATCCTAATGATGTGACCCCGTTATCAAATGACATCTCATGTCCATGGCTAGGAAACCTTAACCATCTTTTGATCAACGAGCTAGTCTATTAGAGGCATACTAGGGACATGGTTTTGTCTATGTATCCACACATGCATCTAAGTCTCCGATCAATACAATTATAGCATGGATAATAAACGATTATCATGAACAAGGAAATATGATAATAACTAATTTATTATTTCCTCTAGGGCATATTTCCAACAGTCTCCCACTTGCACTAGAATCAATAATCTAGTTCACATCACCATGTGATTCGCATTGTTATGAATCTAACACCCAACAAGTTCTGGGGCTCGATCATGCTTTGCATGTGAGAGAGGTCTTATAGTCAATGGGTCTGTAACATTCAGATCCGTGTGCAGTTTGCAAATACCTATGTCAAACTGTAAACACTGCTACCACACTCCGCTCGGTACTATTGCAAATGGCTGCTCCACTATACGTATCCAGATTGCTACTACGAGTCATCCGGATTAGTGTTAAAGCTTGTATCAACGTAACTCCTTACGACGAACTCTTTATCACCTCCATAATCGAGAAACATCTCCTCAGTCTCTTAGTTACTGAGAATAATCTTGACCGCTGTCCAGTGATCCACTCCTGGTTCACTCTTGTACCCCCTGACGGACTCATGGCAAGGCACACACAGGTGCGGTACACAGCATGGCATAATATAGAGCCTATGGATAAGGCATAGGGGACGACGTTCGTCCTTTCTCTTTCTTATGCCGTTGTCGAGCTTTGAGTCTCACTCAACTTTCACACCTTACAAATCAGGCGAGAACTCTTTCTCTGACTGATCCATTTTGAACTCTTTCAAAATCTTGTCAAGGTATGCACTCATTGAAAGTCTCATCGAGCATCTTGATCTATCTCCATAGATTTTGATGCTCAACAATTAGGTAGCTTCATCCAGGTCTTCCTTTGAAAATCACTTTCCAAATGACCGTTTTATGCTTTCCAGAAACTCTACATTATTTCTGATCAACAATATGTCATCCACATATACTTATCCGAAATTCTATAGTGCTCCCACTCACTTTATTGCAAATACAAGTTTCTCGTAAACTTTGTATAAACATCAAAACTTTGATCACCTCATCAAAGCATATATTCCAACTCCGAGATGCTTGCTTTAGTCCATGGAAGGATCACCGAAGCTTTCACACCTTTTAGCATACTTAGGCCTGACAAAACCTTCTCGTTGTATCACATACAACCTTTCCTCAAGTAAACTGTTAAGGAAACGATGTTTTGACATCCATCTGCCAGATTTCATAATTGAAAACACAGCAACTGCTAACATAATTCCAACAGACTTTAGCACCACTACGAGTGAGAAAGTCTCATTGTAGTGAACTCCTTGAACTTGTCACAAACATCTTTGCAACAAGTCGAGCTTTACAAATAGTGACATTCACCATCAGTGTCTGTCTTCATTTTAAAGATCCATTTGTACTCAACGACCTGCCGTCCAACGAGCAAGTCTACCAAAGTCTACACTTGGTTTTCATACATGGATCCTATCTCGGATTTCATGGCCTCCAACCATTTGTCGGAATCCGGGCCCATCATCGCTTCTCCATAGCTTGTAGGTTCATCGTTTGTCCAACAACATGACCTCCAAGACAGGGTTGTCATACCGCTTAGGAGCAGTACACATCCTTGTCGACCTAAAAAGTTCGATAGTAACTTGATCCTGAAGCTTCATGATCATCATCATTAACTTCCTCTTCAACTAACATAGGCTTCACAGAAACAACATCCTGCGCTGCGCTACTCTCTGGTTGAACAAAGTTTAAACAACCTCATCAAGTTCTATCTTCCTCCCACTTAATTCTTTCGAGAGAAACTTTTCCTCGAGAAAGGATCCGTTTTAGTAATAAACACTTTGCACTTGGATCTGAGATAGAAGGTTCACCCAACTGATCTTAGGGTATTCTATGAAGATGCATTTGTCCGCCTTGGGTTCGACCTCATTAGGTGAAAACATTTTCCACACAAGTGTCGCAGCCCCAAGTATTAAGAAATGACAGCTTAGGTTTCTATCAAACCATAATTCACATGGTGTCATCTCAACGGATTTAGATGGTGCCCTATTTAAAGTGAATGTAGTTGTCTCTAATGCATAACCCCAAAATTATAGTAGTAAAACGACAAGAGACATCATAGCACGCACCATGTACAATAGAGCATAACTATGATGTTCGGACACACCATCACACTATGGTGTTCCAGGTGGTGTTTAGTTGTGAAACAAGTTTCACATTGTCTTAAGTTGTATGCCAAACTCGTGACTCAGATATTCACCTCCACGATCATATCGCAGTCATTTTTATCTTCTTGTCACAATGATCTTTAAACTTCACTCTGAATTTGCTTGAACCTTTCAAACGATTCAGACTTGTGTTTCATTAAGTAAATATACACTATATCTACTCAAATCATCAGTGAAGGTAAGAAAATAACGATATCCACTGCACGCTACAAGACTCACTAGATTGCATACATCGTATCATTTCCAATGAATCACTTGCCCGCTCCATCCAACGGGGTCCTTTAGTCATCTTGCCCAAGAGGCATGGTTCGCATGTCTCAACCGATTCGAAATCGAATGAGTCCAAATATCCATCACCATGGAGTTTCTTCATGCGCTTTATACCAATATGACATTTTGCGGCAGTGCCACAAGTATGTGGTACTATCATTATTTAACTTTGTATCTTTTGACATCAATGTTATGAACATGTGTATTACTACGATCAAGATTTCAACAAACCATTCTCACTGGGTGCATGACCATTGAAGGTATTATTCATGTAAACAGAATAACTATTATTCTCTGACTTAAATGAATAACCGTATTGCAACAAACATGATCTAATCATGTTCATGCTCAACGCAAAACACCAAATAACATTTATTTAGGTTTGTCACTAGTCCTGAAGGTAGAGAGAGTGTGCGATGTTGATCACATCAACCTTGGAAACATTTCCAACACACATCGTCACCTCACCCTTAGCTAGTTCTTCGTTTATTCCGTAGCTTTTATTTCGAGTTACTAACATTTAGCAACCGAACCGGTATCCAATACCCAGGTGCTACTAGGAGTACTAGCAAGGTACACATCAATAACTCGTATATCAAATATATTTCTGTCGATGTTGCCAGCCTTCTTATCTACCAAATATCTAGGGTTGTTCCGCTTCAACGACCTCTCACCTCATAATAGAAGCACTTAGTCTCCGGTTTGAGTTCAACTTTGGGTTGCTTCACTGGAGCAGCAACTGACTTGTTATCCATGAAGTTTCCCTCCTTGCTCTTGCCCTTTTCGAAACTAGTGGTTTGATTAACCATCAACACTTGACGCTCCTTCTTGATTTCTACCTTCGCGGTGTCAAACATCGCGAACAGCTCAGGGATCAATACTTCTATCCCTGGTGTATTATAGTTCATCACTAAGTTCTAGTAGCTTTAGTGACAGTGACTTGGAGAACTATATCAATCACTATCTTATCTGGAAGATCAACTCCCACTTGATTCAAGCGATTGTAGTACCCAGACAATCTGAGTACATGCTCAACAATTGAGCTATTCTCCTTCATCTTACAGGCAAAGAATCTTGTTGGAGATCTCATATCTCGCAACACAGGCACGAGCCTGAGATCACAATCTCTGCTCCTAGAACATCTCATATGTTTCGTGACGTTCAAAACGTTTCGGAGCCTCAATTCTAAGCCGTAATGCATGACACACTAAACTATCAAGTAGTCATCAAAACGTGCCTGTCAGATGTTCACAAAATCTATAGACGACGCTAGAGGGGGTGGCGCACCGAGCGGTGCATTAAGGACATAAGCCTTCTGTGCAGCAATGAGGACAATCCTCAGATCACCGACCTAGTCCGCAATATTTCTACCAACATCTTTCAACTCTATTTCTCTAGGAACATATAAAAATTTAAGGGAGCTACAGCGCGAGCTAGTAATCTACAACATAATTTGCAAAGACACTTTGACTATGTTCATGATAATGAGTTCAATTAATCATATTACTTAAGAACTCCCACTCAAATTGACATCCCTCCGATCATTCGAGTGATACATGATCCAAATTCACCAACTCAAGTCCGATCATCACGTGATTTGAGGTGGCTGCAATGGTGAACATCATCATGTTGATCATATCTACTATATGACTCATGTTCGACCTTTCGGTCTCTCGTGTTCCGAGTCCATGTCTGTACATGCTAGGCTCGTCAAGTTTAACCCGAGTGTTCTGCGCGTGCAAATCTGGCTTGCACCCGTTGTATGTGAACGTAGAGGCTATCACACCCGATCATCACGTGGTGTCTCAACACGACGAACTTTCGCAACGGTGCACACTCGGGGAGAACACAGTTCATCTTGAAATTCAAGTGAGGGATCACCTTATAATGCTACTGCCGTACTAAGAAAAACAAGGTGCATAAAAGGATTAACATCTCATGCAATTCATAAGTGACATGATATGGCCATGAACTTGTGTTTAAGATCTCCATCTTCAAAACACCGGCATGATCTCCATCGTCACCGGCACAACACCATGATCTCCATCATCTTGATCTCCATCAATGTGTTGCCATTGCGGTTGTGGCGCCAGCCCTGCTTCTACTTCTATTGCTACCGCTTAGCGATAAAGTAAAGCATTACACAGCGCTTAATGATTGACACGCAGGTCATACAGTAATTAAAGACAACCCTATGGCTCCTGCCGGTTGCCGTAGTCAACGACATGCAAGTCGTGAAATTCTATACATCACATGATCATCTCATACATCACATATATGTCATCATGTAATTGGCCATATCACATCACAACATACCCTACAAAAACAAGTTAGACGTCCTCTAATTGTTGTTGCATGTTTTACGTGGCTGCTACGGGTATCTAGCAAGAACGATTCTCACCTACGCATAAACCACAACGGTGATACATAGATTTCTTTTCAACCTTCTCAAGGACCGCGTTTGTCGGATCCGATCCAACTAAAGTGAGAGAAACTGTCACCCGTAAGCCATCTAAGCAACAAGTTGCGTCGAGGGAACCGGTCTCTCGTAAGCATACGAGTAATGTTGGTCCGGGCCACTTCAAGTCACAATCCAGCTGAACCAAAATCCGACCAAGGGAGGAAGCAATCTAAGCATCAACGCCCACAAACCTTTTGTGTTCTACTCGAGATCTCATCGAACCATCAACCAAGCTCATGATGCCACTGTTGGGGAACGTCGCATGGGAAACAAAAAATTTCCTACGCACATGCAAACCTATCCATGGTGATGAGCATATATGAGAGGGAGAGTGGATCCACGTACCCTTGTAGATCGCTAAGCGGGAAGCGTTAAGAAACGCGGTTGGTGTAGTCTAATTTCTTCGCGATCCAAATCGCCGAGCGTCCCGCGATCCAATCACGAACCGTCCCGCGAACACATCATGATCCGTCCCGCAAACTCATCACGATCTTGAACACGATCTGTCCTGCGAACTCATCACGATCCGTTCCGTGATCACATCACGAACCGTCTCGCGATCTCGATCACGGTCCTTCCGATCTAGCGCCGAACGGACGGCACCTCCGCGTTCAGCACACGTGCAGCTTGATGACGATCTCCACCATCTCGATCTAGCGAGAGGAGCTGGAGAGGACAGAGAGTTCACCGGCAGCGTGATGGCGCTCCAGTGATGGTGGTGGAGCAATTCTGGCACGGCTTCACCTAAGCGCTGTAGAAAACCGATCTAGAGGAGAAACTATGCACCGGTGTAACGGGTAGCACGTGGCCGGAAATTCTGTTCAAAAATCACCCAATCCACTAGTATATATAGGAGGAGAGGATAGGAGAGGCAGCCAAGGCCTTTGGGTTGGCCGAAATAGGAGGTGGGAAGCAATCCTACTTTACCTCCAATCCTAGTTGGAGTAGGATTGCCTCCTATTGGCTGATTTTTCCACTTTTTGCTTTAGGACTTTCTCTCCTGCGCCATGGGACTTTGTGGCTGTTTTACCAACCCACTAAGGGACGGTTATTATTCTCCCACAGCCCATGGACCTCTTGGGGTCGAAATACCCCTCCCGGAGGCCTCCCGGTACACTACCGGCACTCCCGGTACACTACCGGCACTCCCGGTACACTACCGATGAGCCCGAAACTTTTCCGGAAACCAAACTGGGACTTCCTATATATGAATCTTTACCTCCGGACCATTCCGGAGCTCCTCGTGACGTCCGGGATCTCATCCGGGACTCCGAACAAACTTCGGTCACCACCATACATAACTCTACACTACCGAAACGTCACCGAACCTTAAGTGTGCAGACCCTGCGGGTTCGAGAACTATGTAGACATGACCGAGACACCTCTACGGTCAATAACCAATGGCGGGACCTAGACGTCCACATTGGTTCCTACATATTCTACGAAGATCTTTATCGGTCGAACCTCTATGTCAAGGATTCAGTTAATCCCGTATAACGTTCCCTTTGTTCTTTGGTATGTTACTTGCCCGAGATTCGATCATCGGTATCTCCATACCTAGTTCAACCTCGTTACCGGCAAGTCTCTTTACTCATTCCGTAATACAAGATCCCGCAACTAACAATTAGTCACATTGATTGCAAGGCTTATTGCGATGTTGCATTACCGAGTGGGCCCCGAGATCACACGGAGTAACAAATCCCAGTCTCGATCCATGCCAACTCAACGAACACCATCAGAGATACCTGTAGAGCACCTTTATAGTCACCCAGTTACGTTGCGACGTTTGATACACACAAGGCACTCCTCCGATATTTGTGAGTTGCATGATCTCATGGTCATAGGAACACATACTTGACCTGCGGAAAACAGTAGCAATAAACTAACACGATCATATGCTACGTTTGCAGTTTGGGTCTTGTCCATCACATCATTCTCCTAATGATGTGACCCCATTATCAAATGACATCTCATGTCCGTGGCTAGGAAACCTTAACCATCTTTTGATCAACGAGCTAGTCTATTAGAGGCATACTAGGGACATGGTTTTGTCTATGTATCCACACATGCATCTAAGTCTCCGATCAATACAATTATAGCATGGATAATAAACGATTATCATGAACAAGGAAATATGATAATAACTAATTTATTATTGCCTCTAGGGCATATTTCCAACAGTATAACTGATAAAACTCATGAGGCTCTTGAAGGACCAGACCCGGCAGAAGCTCATCCTTGAGACCACCTCTAAACTGATAAATCATGGACTTGTCATCTGGAACATCTGGCTTAGCATAGCGGGCCAGATTCTGGAACTCAAGTTGTACTGGTAGACAGACATGCTTCCTCGCTTCAGGTGCCTGAACTTCTCATGCATCTCCTCGACAAAGCTTGTCGGAATGTAATGGGCCCTGAAGTCACGATAGAAATTGTCCCAAGTGACAACACGATCGCCCCTGGAGTCCTTGTATTGCTGCCACCAATCTGCTGCCTGACCCTTGTGCTAGAACGATGCGAATCTGACAAAGTCCTCTGGTCTGACATTGCTGCACTCAAAATGCTTACTCATGTCACGGAGCCAATCATCTACATCAAAAGGCTGCTCACAACAAGTGAAAGACTTGGGCTGGTTGGCAAGGAACTGGTTGAGCGTCGCAAACTAAGGTTGATTCGAAAAATTCCCTTGAAAGCCTTTCTGACCCTGATCTCTTTCTTGCAACAGCCTGAGCAACACTTGAGTATTTGCATTGGTTGCGTCCATGACAGCTTGCCAAGCTTCTGGAGGAGGAGGAGGCGGTGGTGGGGTGGTGGAGGATCAGACTGCTCCCAATCATGACCCGAACTCCCGCGATTTGTTGGAGCCATCATGGAGATGGACAAGAACATCAGCACCTCATTGACAAAGATGATAGCGATCAGCTGAATCAAATGACTTGAAAGAAATTGAACGAATAACACAAACAGCCTTCCTACTGAAAAATTAGTAAGAATGCCGTCTTCGGGTTTGCGATAACATCATCATATATTAGAAGCTACTTGCAATAACACAAAAGTGTTGTGCTAATGTTGCTCGAAACAAATGTATATGCCCTCATACATCTGAAGAAGATGATCCTAGATAACTACATGAGTTCCCACCTAAGAACTTCCAAAAACTTTCTGGTTATGCAATCCGGTGTTGGGGATACAAGGAGGAAATATCTCACACAACTAACAAACCTACACCCCAACTATATCCATCCTTCAACACATAACCAGAGGCTTTCGCAAGTCCATCTAACTCGGATCCTCGAAAGCACAATGATACTAACCATGGTGGTACCCCGGACGCCTCCCCACTACTAGGTGTATCCGACCTTATCTCACCATTACAAGTATTGAAGCAATTCCGAACACCCTCCGTACTGAGATACTAAGGAAGCTGAATGATAACGATGTGCCAAGAATTCCCTGGAGCTCAACTTCCTAGAAGAAATCAAGTCAGACAGGAGGCACCAAGACAGAACTTCGTCACATCAGTATCATATAGTTTCCAAAATACCCGCGTGATCCTAAATATTTTTGGAGTGAGAAGAGGAGTAGAATCAAAATTCCTAAGTCGAATACCTCACCAGAGTATAAAAAGAGGAGTGGAAAGAAACCTACTCTTCGATATAACTAGACTCAAAATAGTTTTTACTAGACTCGACTCGGCCAAGTTCGATCAAGCAAATGGCTCCTATGGTCGTATGGCTATGATACTAACTTGTAATGCCCAAGATGCACGCCTATCCATATTTGGGCACGAGGGCCTCGATAGGGATAGAGGCGCATCTAGTCATTTCGCAAGTTCAGTATCATCACATACATTTATGAAGAGAGGAGTATATGAGTTGGCTTACACTCGCCACATGCTAAATTACAATCCAGATAGTTTATCCAAACATCATTCAAGAGACAAGGTCCGTCTACGGATGAAAACAAACGAGAAAGTATGCGATGAAACTGTCTTGCTAGCCCCAAAGATCACGACCAAGGCCTTTTACCCGTCTGGATAAGTGACGTACATCCTGCCACGTTCCTCATCATACTCCCACTGGAGCTGCGTCACATCATCCGGCGCGATCTCGTATGCACCTGCACCTGTATTTGTTGTATTAATCTGTGAGCCATGGGGACTCAGCAATCTCGCAACCGGGTACCAAGACTATTCAAGCTTATTGGGTTGGATGTAGTAAGTGTTTAGTTTGCAGAAGCACTAAGCATTTATGGTGGCTAACTTACGAGAACATGAATGTTAATATGCAGTCTACGATAAACGATCGAGAACTAGCATGATAGCTAAGCGATCTTGAACACCTACTTATGTCAAACATAACCCCACCGTGTTCTCTCACGGTTCATCTTCACGAGCAGAGACGATCACGTTTACTCACACAGTTGGTGTATTTTATTGGAGTTTACTTCATGTTAACTATAACCGGGTGTTAAACAAATATCCAAGTTGCCACATAACCGCGGGCACGACTTTTCGAAAGATTTAACCCTGTAGGGGTGCTACTAGTCCATCTCGAATTAACCACACTCCGCGAGAGTAACCTCGACCACAGATCTCGTGATCATCCTAGGCAACTCCAAAGGAATTCTGACACCTCGAGATAGCCCGAAGAAAATCAGAGTTCCTCACGCAAGCCACTCGAGAAAGGTAAAACAAGTCCAGCAAGACCTCTCGATGCGCCAGATCTGCTTCTAGAGCCGTGTGCTCTCTATCAATGGGCATCATCTGTCTATGCGAAGTGGATGGTTTCCTGAAAATGCCTCGAGTTGCCCAGAGGTGGCACTGCTGAGTGCTAGGTAGGTGGACCAACACTCATGCGGAGCACTGGCCCGGGGGTTGATTAATTATCCATGGGGTTGCAAATCCCTATACAATTTTATTAAGTTGTTTAAGCAAATAGTACCAATGTTGGGTCTTGCCAGACAAGTTTTAATCTCAACCGAATAATCAAGGGGATCCCCATAACAATCCCGAGCATGTTAGGAGCGCAAAATATGGAAACATAACACCGGTAACAAGTAACTATGGCGGTAAGAGTGGAACAAAACACCGAGCAAAAGGCCAAGCCTTCCACCATACCAAGATATATATGTTCATTAAATTAAATAGCAGTTGATATTGTGATATCTCCAGATATCCATGTTAACACATGGAAACAACCTACACCTGCAAGTAAGAACGCTATAAGAGGGGCTGAGCAGCGATAACTTAGACAAACAAGGTTTGCTAGGATGTGGAGGGGTTAGAGGCTTTCATGGCAATGTAGGAGGCTTGACATTCAAGTGGTAGGTAACGCATAATTAACGATAAGAGCGAGACATCTAGCAAAGCAAAAATAGTGTCGGTATCCGGGTACGATCATCCTGCTTGTTGGTTCTTCAGAGGGACAAACAGCGGGGTCCTCGTAGTGGTACTCTCCAGGATCTTCGTACTCAGGTTCAGCACTCGCGTCTACCCAAGAGAAATAGCAACAATAAACAACCAACCAAAGTGCAATGCACAAACAAGATGATGCATGATTCATTTGAAGTATTTAGCATGGCAATCCTAAGCTAGTCATGTTTCTCATGCAATATAGTTAGTTATTTACAATTCTTGATAGAACCTAATCTTAAGTTGTTTGAACATGCATGATCATGGCAAATATGTATGCTTCATGCAAAATCGATTCAAATGCATATGTAGAACATAGGAAACGGAGTAACGGATCTCACGCTACGCTCACGGCAAGTTACGAAGGCAAAATGCAAGACAATGAAGGCCATGGGCTATTACTTGGTATTCCAAGGTATCCACTAGTTAGGAAATGAAAAACCAACCACAATAGATCGAAAGATCAAGTAAAACCATGGAGAATAGCTCCCACAAGTCACAAAACACTAAAACACACAATCTGCCTCAAAACATCAACATAGCAAATTTCACAGCAAATATCTAGAGCTACAGGAAGTTCCATCCTCAAACAAAACATGTACAGAAACTACATAACATGCTTATCAAATCATCCAACTACACAAACTAGAAAGGAAGCACATATCAATAAGCATGAAGCTCACAAGATGACATGATGAAACATATTCTAGGGACTTAGTGAAAATCATGGTTTTCTGGAATTTGAGTTAAGCTGATAGCAAGTTGACAACAAAAAATAATGGCGATATAGACCACCTCATGGCATGAAAATTAACAGGATGGCAGAGGACAACATCTACTCCAAAACACTAGCATTGAGCTTGAGCTACAACACAACATATCACTTGGTAGCACCCACTCACCATGGCATAAAAATATTAACAGATTCTCAAACTTAGAAATATTTAGCATGTTGAAAACAACAACATTTTAATAGCCACTTTGGAGCATGGTTCCCACTCATATGCAATATTATCATGTCAAAAGAAAATACCATGGCATTCTACTCATGAAATCTACCACTTCCATGTTGACACCATTATCAAAGCATGCATTGATTAATTCTAGCTGAAATGACAAAATGACAAAATGACATATTGTGACAAAATGACATTTTGTCAAACTTTCTCAAATGACCAAACCAATTGCACCAATGGATTCATTGGGAAAATCTACCCCAATTCCATCTATCACACTCATATATAAGCTTTTGTAAAACTCACAAAAACATGCTCAAAAAAAACATGTCACACTCATAAGTAAAAACTTACTATATATGCTCATATCCAAATATGCTCACGTCTAGATTTAGTCATAACCAGAAAAGGAAATATCCTAAATAAACACAATAAAACACTAAAACAAATAAAAACAATGGATAGGAGGGGCCCACCTGGCATAGACACCAGGGCCACTCTACGGATGACAAGTGGGGCCAGGGCCCACTTGTCATGCACACACTAACACACATACACAGCAGACACACACACACACACACACACACTCACATAGCCACACTAGATCCTCGGGGATCCTCTGTAGCCACAGCAGATCCACCACACACTCAGGCACACACCGCACACACACACACAATCACATGGGATCCGGGTGTAGCCACACCAGATCACGCCCACACACACACACACAAAACCCACCGAAAATGAAACAAAAGGGTGGGGGTCGAACCGCAACCTGCTAGTCATCCCCGGGTCGATTGACCACTGTGTTACGCGCGTGCTTCTGACCAAGGGGGATCCTGCACCTAAACTACTAACAGCTCCACAAGTTAACTCACGAAACTGAAACCCGAACAACACCGGGGACAGACTGATGACGGCGGTGAAAATCTGGCGACAGCAGGGGCTCTCCAGCGAGGAGGAAATCTGATAGGGGTGCGAGATCCTTAAGGGAATCCATTCCCGCACTTCGGTGACACGCACGCAGAAGCAATCGAGCCGCTCGAGCTCGAGCAGGAGCGCGGCGGCGATTCGGCACGACGGCGACCTACGCGCTACATGACGGCAACAACGAGGGAAAGGAAGGGCTAGCACGCTCACAGGGGGTCGACAAGCAGCAATTCTTCTCCGAGGGTCGAGGGCAAGGAAGAAGATGTGGAAGAAGGCTGGTGAAGGAGCTCCTCTTGGTCGCAGACGACAACGACGATGGGGCGGCGCTGCCGGGGGGTGCTCACCACGCCCTAGCACCGGGAACGAGGCACAGGAGCGTCCTTGGACCTCCACACCATCTACTCGACAAGGATGAAGCGATGGAACGACGGGAACAACGGCGGATCAGCGGCGATCACGTCTCTCTGAACCTCGCCTCTCTCTGAAACTTACCTGAGGAGGAGGAAGAAGGAGGAGGAGGGAGAGATGGCGGCGACAAGGAGGGAAAGAGGGAAACCTAGGCACGACAACGCACTTATAGGAGGGAGGAGCTCACGGCGTTGCTCGATGTCCGTGGCAGCTTGGCGTCGCGCACTCTCTCTCACGCGCTCTCTGGCGAAAAGGAGGAAATGGCACTGACGGGAGCAGGTAGCCGCTAGCGCCGTGCTGGGCTGTGGCTGGCTAGCTGGGCCGTGAGGGAGCAAAGGCCTAGTTGGGCATCTCACACACGTAGGAAAAAAAGAAATGTTTTTCTTTTGTTTAAATAAACACCTACAAGAAATAAAACCAAGCATGACTGGCAATGATTTTAGAGAGAACAAATATATTGTATGAAACAGTAAATTGAACTCTTGTTTATAAAAATGACCTTGGCAATTTTAGAACAACTAAATTTTACACATATTTAAAATAACATGAAATGTGTTGCCTTGTTTATTATATTTAAAAACCAGAAACCCAAAGAACAAACTTGAGGTAAAACAAAACATACACATCAGGTTATTTAGAAGAGTTGGAACATTTTTTACAGAATTGTTAAATACAAGAATTTCATAGGTTGCAAATGAATTGAATAGGGAGGATTTCAGAGTTCAAATAGAGAGGGTTTTTCAAAGAAGAAAGTAGGGGAGGTTAAACACACTCTTGCACATTCACATCATGCTAACATCAACAGCACATCACATGATCTTGCCAAACACCACATCGCACCACAGCACATCACAAGCAAGCAAAGCAATAAGAGATATGCAATTGATATAATGAGCATGATGGCATGATGCATGATGCATGAGATGGAAATGGCAATGAAGCAAAATCATAATTCATTCAAGCACATGGCAAGCAAGAGGTTCATATGGGTACATGACCATAAATGGCAAGTGTAGCACTTAAGCTGTTACAGCCCCTTAGTGATTTTGGTGTATTGAAGACTTATAGGTTAAGGAAATAATGTCTTTGTGAGTGTACACATGCTCTATAAGTCGATGAGGAGTTTTATATATTCGGAGATTATCGACCCCTAAAACTGTTTGTCTTCAACTGATGACATTGTTGAAGACTTTGGTGAAGACTTTGCTGAAGACTTAGGTATTCCCTGAAGACTTTGAAAATGGAAAAGTTGGTGTGACCTTGAAGATATGACCGAGGACTATAAACCGTGAAGACTTTTGTTTTTGTAGTTTCATTTCCTTTCTTTGAGTCATAGAAAACACCATACTGTTAAAGGGAGACGAGGTAATACTAAGGAAAATTTCCAACTAATGCTCCACTCAAAAGCCTCAACCTATCCAATCCTTCGAGTGAAGCCTTTGGAAATCTCTTGCAGTTCAGTCAAGTTCTTCAGTGACAGAGACGAAGTTCTTCTAGTCTCTGAGGAAATTGATCTAGTGAGGAACATGATAAGTCTGAGGACTTTCATAGCTCAAAATTCCGACCGTTGTTGTGCTTAGCGCCAGCTGTCCCCAATCATCCTATCCGCATAACGGTCATATCATTGGGGGCATTTATGTGTTATCATGTCAGGTTGCACCCTGGCTATAAATAGCCACCCCCCACACACACATAACCACTAGTTGGTTAGCTGCTCCGAGAGAGAACTGACACTTGTCATTTGAGAGCAACCCATCCTCCGAGGACTTTGAGAGAAAATCATCAGTGAGGAAAAACCCAAATCCAAACCACCAAACCCAAAGTGATTGAGCATCACTGAAGAGATTTTTCCTGTGTGGAACCGACGCTTGTTACCTTTGAAGACTGTATATCTTCCAAACGGTTAGGCGTCATGGTCTAGTGCATCCTGCACTCAATTGGGGATCATAGAGTGACCTTGGTCTAGAGCATCCAGTAGTCAATTGTCGATCGCCGGGTGACCAGTTTGTGAGGGTTTTGGAAGTCTACCCTGAAGACTTACCATGAGTGTTAGGCAAGGACTTTGTGACCTTAGCTCAAGGAGAATACGGTAAGGGTTGTGTGTCCTGGGATTGTGTGTCCTCTGGTTTAAATACCAGACGGCTCCAAACCAGACGTACGACTGTCACAGAAGTCGGAACTGGGTCATCAAACCATTGTCTTCATCGAGCTACCTGGTTATATTCCCTCAACCCTTTCATTTCCTCATATCCTTGTTGATGAAATTGATCTTTATAGTTTGAAGAATTTGGCTGAAGTCTTTCACAATTTCCTCACCTCAAATTCTTCAAGTTACCTTGTTCCTCACCTGCTTATCCTGTATCACGCTACATGTAATTTGTGCATGCTTTATTTCGTCATGATGACTATGCTACTGCTATGTTTCTCCTGCACTTGATTACTCATTCCTCTGCTATTTATTCATCACATCCAAATTCCTCAAGTTGAAATTCCTCAAGTGATGAATTTGTAAAAATCGCCTATTCAACCCCCCTCTCTAGTCGATATAACACACTTTCATAGGTTGATAGCAAGATAATTGGTAACGAGCAAGTAACGGTAATGGTAGATAAAGTGCAGCAAGGTAGCCCAATCCTTCTGTGACAAAGGATAGGCCAAGACTATCTCTTATAATAAGCAAAGTGTTCTTAAGAGTACACGGGAATTTCATCTAGTTACTTTCATCATGTGGGTTTTATTCGTGTTCACTATTTTGATAATTTGATATGTGGGTGGACCGTTGCTTGGGTGTTGTTCTCACTTGAACAAACCTCCCACTTATGATTAACCCCCTCGCAAGCATCCGCAACTATGAGAAAAGTATTAAGATAACATCTAACCATAACATTAAACATGTGGATCCAAATCAACCCCTTACGAAGTAGCGCATAAACTAGGGTTTAAGCTTCTCTCACTCTAGCAACCCATCATCTAATAACTACTCCACAATGCATTCCCTTAGGCCCAAGGATGGTGAAGTGTCATGTAGTTACCGCTCACATGACACCACTAAGGGAATCACAACATACATATCATCAAAATATCGAACACATGTCCAATTACATGATTACTTGCAACATGACTTCTCCCGTGACCTCAAGAACAAAGGTAACTACTCACAAATAATATGCATTCTCAAGATCAGAGGGTTATTGAATAGCATAATGGATATGAACATATAATCTTCCACCAAAGAATCCATATAGTAATCAACTACACAAGGTAATCAACACTACTAGCCACCCACAGGTACCAATCTGAGGTTCCGGTACAAAGATTAAACACAAGAGATGAACTAGGGTTTGAAAGGAGATGGTGATGTTGAATATGTTAATGAAGAATGGCCTCCCAAAGGTGAGTGGGTTGTTGGTGATGACGATGGCTTCAATTTCCCCCTCCGGGAGGGAAGTTCCCCTGGCGGAATCGCTCCACCGGAGGGAAAAGTGCTCCTGCCCAAGTTCCGCCTCGAGACACCAGCGTTCCGTCCCGAAAGTACTCTCTTGATCTTTTTTCTAGGTCAAAACCACTTATATACCAGAAGATGGGCTTCGAAGGTGGGTCGTGCTGAGCACAACCCACCAGGGCACGCCTGGGGGGGCTCGCGCGCCCTGGTGTCTTGTGCTCACTAGGGTGGCCTCCTCTGGTAGTTATTTGCTCCAGTATTTCTTATATATTCCATAAAAATCCCCCATGATGTTTCAGCTCATTTGAAGATGTGTAGAATAGGTATTTGTGATGTGGTGTTCTAGGACCAGATTTCCAACTGGTGGTATTCTCCCTCTTTGTGCCAACCTTGCAAATTATGAGAGAAAAGGCATTAGAAATACTCCATGCAGCATTATTATTCATAAAAACATTGTAAATAACAGTAGGAAATCATGATGCAAAATGGATGTATCAGCATGGTGCCCGCTCATGCCGGAGTGTATTTCATGAAATAATTTTCGTCCTTCATCTTCGAATATGCATCGCTGGAGGACGCCCATGGTGCTCATCTTATAGAGATCTCCTTCATGAACCTTATAAGCTTTATATTGATGTACAATCCATCTTGCATCATTTTGGTCATCGGGAGCTCTTTATGGAGCAGGTATGCGGTGAGCGGCTGTGTACATGGTGCCATAACTGCCATGACTTCGTATGAGGAAGATGTTTCCCGAATAGTCGAGCCGCCCATTACACCACGACCTTCGTTTTTTTCGGGTGGGGCATGTTTCCTAGGGTCGCTTGACTCTGATGCTTTCATGCCATCTTTCTAGACTACGGATGGTGTAGCAACCCGACTCAAAACGAGTCAAGCCTCTATGTGTTTTGTGCCATCCCTGGATCAGTATGCTGGCACACATAGTACATCAATGTATATATCAAAGTGCAATCACATGTAATTAACGTAAAATTGATATATACCTTAAAATCTCAGCGGAAACAGTCAACGGGAGTGGAGTCCCAATAAACACCAACGGTAGGTTGAGTGTAGACCGTAACCCTGAATCGTATTCTTACTCGTCGAAGAAGAGTATCTGCAACATGAGACGTTGCAGCTGTGTAGGTTAGTACATTGAATGTACTGGCAAGATCACCATAGTAGAACAGAAGATAAAAACTATTCTATATGTAGTAAGGCTTTGTGGCTCTGTGTCTGAGTTTTTGCATAAAAGCTAATTTTATTTCTTTTCCTACAACAAAGGAATATCAGGAATTTTCACTACAGAGTTACCTAACATGATATGGTTCCGCCAACCAATGTCTTAATGCCCACAAGTATCATAAGTTGCCACAATTAATTATCAGTCTAGTGTTGAGAGTTCAGATATAGATCCAAATCTAGAAGCTCAAATTGTCCGTAACCGGGGACACGACTAATCGATTAGGTTTAACTCTGTAGAGTGTTGTGTACTTTACCCACAAGATTCGTTCCCTCCTGGTAAGTCCTTGCATTGCCGGGTGTTTGAGAATAGGATGAACGAAACATGGTCTCTTAGAGTGTTTCCCTGACTACTGTCAGTGCCCATCCATTCCTAATGTCGACTACATCTCGTAGCACTGCCCAACAAAGGCCCCACAAAGATCAACCAAGCCAGAGCCCATAATGGCCTGTGGCTACACACGTAAGCTTCCGGGCATGAAGTATTCATCCATCTCTTTGAGTCTGGGTGAAGCTTTCCACAAGATGTCATGGCGCTTCTCCATGCATCTCGGCCATCCACTGGTTACTCCAGGGATGCCCAATCAACCATCCTTCACCCAGTAGTGTGTATTGAAAGCTTGTTTCTCGAGTCTCAAAGTCTTGAGGTCTTGAAGATGCAGGGCTTGAAGATGCCTTCATGAAGTTGTCATCTTGACATAGAGTCCTCCTTCTCACACCACTCACGAACACTCATACCAACCCCGTCTACTTTAGCATAGCATAAAAATAACTAACGTTCCCGGGGCTTTAGTAACAAGTGGTGGGTTCCTACCTCATGCATTCTACTCAACTACTAGAATTTCAATAACACTACTGGAGGGATTTGTTGAAAGATAACACTACATGCAATAAAACATAGGTATGAAATAGATGGTCAAAGTGAACTTGCCTGTACTGTTGATGAAGAATAATATCGCTCTCAGAAATACTTGTTAGAACTATTCGTCACTCTTCGATGAAAAATCTATAATAATCAAACATTGCATTCATATGAGAAATCATACTAGCAATCAATTCTAACAATCAAAAGTAACACAAAACCAAAAGCAACAAGGTTGTGATGAAGGAAATACTTAAGACAAAACTCAAAACAACAAAACTTCATCAACACAACCAAGGGTTGGTTTTCTTCTACAAATAAATCCTATTTTCAAAAGTAAAAACACAAAAACAAAGTAAAATATAACAAAGTATTTTAGTAAATATTTTTACTTAGCAATAAGAATTACTTTTGGAGAACAAGTAAAAATTATAAAAACAACATTCTAAACAACATAGGTTTTTTCCTAATAAACTTAACAATAAGAAAACAAATGAAATATTAAAATACCAGGAAACAAAATATATAACACTAAGTTAACAGAAAGTGAAACTTATAAAACAATTTACGAAAAAAATCAAATAGGAAATCCAACTAGCAAGGAAATCAATTTGCAAGTTATTATGAAACTATAATTGATTTCATGCTATAAAAATAATAAATGACATAAAAATAAACTTGGTTGAAATACTACTGCTAACTAACATAAAACAAAGTAAAACCTCTCAACTTTTTGTGGCAAGACTTCTACTAAGACATAACAAGACAAAAATTGTTTTCAGCAACTAATAAATACATAACAGAAAATAAATACTAAAATTTTATTAGAAAACAGGAAGTATTTTATCATAAAACTTTTGTGCATGGGAAATACGACAAAAACTTTTCACTAAACAATACTTAGGGTGAAAACAATGTTTACCTATTCAAATAGAACACAAAACAAAACAAAACAATTTTTTAACAGAAATTAAATCTCCTAATGTTGAACAATAGAAAACTAAAAGAACTACAACAGAAAGTTAAACTATAACAGAATCAAAATAAACTAAAATAAAAACAATTTAATTAACCCTAAGAAGAACTAAACATAATCTGTTTTGTTAAAAATAATAATTTAAATTAATCTAAAAATTCTCAAGCTATACCTACTGTTAAATAAAGTTACTAGTGACAAGTAGCAAAAAGAATCAACTAAAAATATCTTTTTAAACTCAAGATATTCAGAAAATAAGATTTGAATCAAATCTGTTTGAATTCAAATTTAAAATTTTCAAATATGGTCAAACTTTATATCTACAGAAACTAGATAAAATTGGTGACACAATGCAAAAAGAATCAAATTAAAACAATTTAAAACATAAAATATATAAAGAAAACAAAATCAAAATCTATTCTGTTTTTAAAACAAAAACAGAAAAATAGAAAAATCTAACTAACGGAAAGGGTGCTACGTGGCATGCTGTGATTGGCTACGGGGTGTGCGTGAGCGAGGGTTTCGGGCGGACGGCCGGGTTTTAGAAGAAAACGTTTTTCCACTTAAGTGATCTATTATGGTACGTTGGATCTAAATCGGACGGTGGATGGCGTCGCCGGTGACTTACTGAGGGGGTGGGGAGCTCCGGCGAAACTCCGGTGATGTCCGAGGCGGCGAGGTCGACGAGGATGGCGCTCCGGTGGTCGGGGACGGTGTCCAAAGGGTCCTGTCAATGGCGGCCGACCTTCGGCGTCCGTTGGTGGCGTCGTTTGGGGCTGGGGACGACAGGTGCGAGCTCCTTGAGCTCTTGGAGCTTCGGGTGGAGGCGGAGCTCCGGCATGGCGTCGGCACGGCATTCCGGAGGGACTCTGGCGAAGGCGAGGGCACCTGGCGATTGCGGCGAGGATGGTGGAGCGGTTGGTGGCCTCGGGTGTTGAGGGGAGTGGCTAGGGCGAGCTTAGGGTCGACAATGATGCGGCGGCGGCCGGTGGCTCCGGTGAGCGATTGCGGCGGCGAGAAGGGCACGGGCGTTGGGGTTTTGGAGGGGAACAGGTCGAGGGGGCTCTCCGGTATTTATAGGAGACCTCGGCATCCTTTGAAAGGAAGGACAGGGAGATCCGGCGCGGTGGTCTCACCGGCAAGGAAAGGGGAGGAGGACGACCGCGGAGATAGCACGGTCGGTCGGTGGGACCGGCGTGTCAGAGAGAGGGAGGGAGAGGACGCGGCGTCGGTCGGTCGGCTCGGAGCGATTTCGGGTGGGGTTAAGGCAGGTGGGCCGGCCAGTTTTAGTTAAAACGTTAATTTGTTTCCTTTTCTAATTTCCAGAGAATTGAAATATCATTAAGGCATTCAAAAAATTTCCAAAAAATAAAGCTTTATATACCAAAATGATCAGGGAATTAAATGCAATTTAATGAACATTTTTCCACAGCCAAAAAATAATTACTAAACAAATTATTTTCAGAAAATGCCTAAATTGATTTTAAATTCTTTTGCAATAAATTTTCAAATAACCCCCTGGGTTTTATGGTTCAAATACTTCACAAAATAACCCTGGTGTGGAGTGTCATGTTACTCCTCTCAAAATCTTGTCAAGGGTATTTGAATTCTTTCAAAATTTAAAATGGAACCAAATATGAAATAATTCCAAAAAGAATAATTCAGAGATTTTCAAATCCACTTTTCAAATTCCTTGTTGATGAAGAAGTCATGTTATCTTCTCTCACTGATTTGAATTGGAATTGAATTTGAAATCAAACACAAAGGGAAAGTCATTTTATTCCCTCTCATTCAAAAGTTTACAAAAAGTTTCAAATTTCACTCAATTTAATCACTCAAGCAAACAAACACTCATTCTAATATTTATTATAACATTCCAAAATTTGGGATGTTATAGATGGCTTAAAGAGTCGTTCAAGGAACGTATTTTCTGGGACTTTACCCTGCTTTGCGCCCATTTGGGCGAGTATATTTGTGGCCTGGTTGCTATATCGGGGTATGTGGTCAAATCCGAGCCCCTCAGACCAAGCTAAGATTTTTAAGATGACATTCCAGTATGTCATCATCTTTGGGTCTTTGGCGTCAAATTCGCCGTTGACTTGCGAGATGGAGAGGTTGGAATCACCTCGGACCTCCAAGTGTTTGACGCACATCGAGACTGCTATCCGGAGTCCATGTAAGAGGGTTTCGTATTCGGCAACATTGTTGGAATCCATGTACATAATTTGTAACACATAGTGGATATTGTCGTCCATAGGTGAGGTGGATAAGACGCCAGTCCCTAGGACTGCTAGCATTTTGGAACCGTTGAAGTACATGGTCCAATGTGAATAGGTGTTGTACTCTCGAGGGAGTTTGGCGTCGATCCATTCTACCATGGAAGTCGGACAACACCTCAGATTTAATAGCTCGGTGCGCTCGATCGGTTAATTTGAAAGGTAGGAGCTCTATGACCCATTTCGCCATACGCCCCATTGCATCCCGTCGTTAATGATGTCCCTTAATGGGACATCGGACGCCACGGTCACCGAACACTCTTGAAAGTAGTGTCAGAGTTTTCACGATGCCATGAAGATGGTGTAGGCTATGTTTTTATAGTGAGGATAACGCATTTTGCAAGGAGTTAAAACTTTGGAGAGGTGATAAACAGGCCTTTAGACCTAGAATTTCTAGCCCTCCATGTCTCGTGCAACCACGGGCACCACACTAACCACCTGATTTGTGGCGGAGATGTATGATATCATCAGCTCACATACACATGGGGCCGCCAGCATAGGATTAGTGTCGAGGAGAGTTTTGATGTCCACCAGGGCCGCCATAGCTTCCTTGGTCCATACGACTGTCTTTGTTTGCTTTAACAACCTATATAGAGGCAAGGCTTTCTCCCCGAGTCTTGATATGAAGCGGCTTAGTGCCGCCACACATCTTGCTAGTTTTTTACATGTTAGATCTTAGTTGGTACCACCGGACGGTACAAGGCTTGTATTCTTGCCAGATTGGCCTTAATTCCTCAGCTAGATACGATACAGTCCAGGAATTTGCCGGCTGGGAGTCCGATGACTCATTTCTCTGAATTTAGCTTAATTTGATATTCACGTAGGCTAGCAAATGTATCAGAGGTTGTCTACCAACTGTCTGACATGTTTGGTTTTGACATCCACATTGTCAATGTAGGCCTCGACGGTCTTCCCTATGTGTTTTTCTAGGCAAGAGTAAATCATGCGTTGGTATGTTGAGCCGGCGTTCTTTAATCTATATGGCATCATGTTAAAACAGAATGGCCCATAAGGTGTGATGAATGTTGTTGCTTCTGGGTCAGATTATTTCATGTTTATTTGATGATATCCTGAGTAGGCGTCCAGGAAGCATAGTGACTCATGCCCTGTTGTGACGTCCATAATTTGGTCGATATGTGGTAATGTCAAGGGGTCCTTGGGGCAGGCTTTATTGAGGTCTTTGAAATCGATGCATAATCACCAGGAACTATCCTTGTTTGGTACCATGACAAGGATGGCAAGCGAATCGAGGTGTTTAATATCTTGGATGAACCCGGCCTCTAGTAGTTTAACTAGTTTCTCGCCCATTGCTTGACGCTTGGGTTTAGAGAAATGTAAAAGTGTTTGCTTGACAGGCTTATAGCCTTTTAATATGTTTAGGTTGTGTTCTGCGAGCATGTGGGGTACCCCTGCCATATCGAAAGGGTGTTGGGCGAACATATCCTAGTCTTCCCTAAGGAAAATTCATAGAGCTTCGTTAATATTAGGATCAAGGTTCACCCCAATGGACGCTATTTTAGCTGATTCCGTGGGGTGTACTTGGAACTTGACGATTTCGTCAGCCGGCTTGAATGAAGTGGACTTCGGCCATTTGTTGAGGATGACATCATCTCGATCGACTTCGACGCATACTGTGGTCAGATCCTTGGCCAAGAGGTCTTTGGACAAGGATTAGAGGGCAAGTGACATCGTCTTATTCTCAGCTCTAAGTGCTCTATCCGGGTCACTTGGGATAGTGATGATCCCATTTGGGCCCGACATTTTGATCTTCATATAGCTGTAATGCGGTACTGCTTGGAATTTGGTGAAGGCGTCCCACCCCAGAAGAGCGTGATATCCACTCTTAAAAGGGGTGATGTGGAACGTCACTTCTTCGGAGCGGTAGTTGTCCGATGTTCCAAAGACTACGTCAATGGTTATCTTTTCGCTGCAGCGTGCCTCTCGTCTGGGTATTATACCTTTAAAGGTGGTGCCACTCTATTCTATGCATGATTTGTCACCGTGCATTTTGTCCAGAGTGTCTGCATATATCAAATTTAGGCTGCTACCCATGTCCATGAGCACCTTGTGCAGTTGGCAGTTGCCCACAATAGGGTTGAGGACCAGTGCGGCAGGGAACCTGTTCGGGGTCAACCAAGGTTGGTATTTATGATCGAAGGTGATCGGTGTGTCTATTCACGTGCCTCGGATTGGCATATGTTGGAAAGAATTGATTTCTCGCAGGACTTGCTTGCGCTGGTTGTTGGACATGAAGGTCTCATAAATCATCATGACTTCATCTTCGTCTTCATCTGCGGATGGCTCTACGTGGCTGGGGGCGCCTGCCAAGAGGGCGGGTCCTTCCTTAGCCCCTGTCTCACAACCCAACAGTCGCGAAGGTTTTGGGCCAGGCAGGAATTAAGTGGAATAGCATGTCTTTGGGCATTGTTTATTCAATAGGCCATCGAGTGTTTTTTTGAGGTGGCCGGAGGACTTTTTTCTTCTTCTTCCGAGGTCTTTCGACCGAGGTGTTCCGCTTGCACGGCTTACTCTGATGTGCAGGTACATCATGTTTTGGATCTTGGTCACAGACCAAGTCTGTGTTTTCCTCGACCAGCCAGGCATCTTCGATGGTCCAGAACCTGGACAACAGATCGGACAATTTTGGGAGTGTTTGAACACAGCGGCGAGCGAGGGCGTTTGAGATGCCTTTATCCTTGTATCCGCGCTACAAGGTTGTTATTATATCTGAGTCCTGGTAGTTTGGCATCTTGTTTTTTACAAACAAAAATCTAACCCATAACTGGTTGATTGACTCATCGGGAAGTTGTTGCACGTAGGCTAGATCCCAAACATCTGGTGGGGCCAATACGTCTCCAATGTATCAATAATTTTTAACTGTTTCATGCTATTATATTATCATTCTAGGATTCTTTTTTGGCATTTACTTGCTGGTTTATATCGTTTTGAGCACTAACCTGTTAAAAAGTGCCAAGTGTCACTTGTTGTCTTCTGCATGTTTTTGACTTTTCAGGAATACTGTACCAAACGAAGTCCAAATACCCCGAAACTTTTTCATGATTTTTTCTGGACAAAATAAGGACCTGGAAGCATTGGAGGAATACCAGAGGGCATACGAGGTTACGCCAAGCCAACAAGCCGCGCCTAGGGGGTGGTCGTGCCCTGATGGCTTGGGGCCACCTCCCCGGCCCTCTAGCATTGTTCTCTCGCCTATACCTTGCCGGAGGGGGTCAATCACGAAGGGCCTCTACATCATCCTTGCTGTTTCCTGATATGTCTCCAACATATCTATAATGTTTTATTGATCCATGTTATAATATCATCATTCTAGGATGCTTTTGGGACAATTATATGTCAATTAATATTATTTTTGAGCACTAGCCTACTAACCCAGTGTCAAATGCCAGTTGTTGTTTTCTGCGTGTTTTAGCTTTTCAGGTTTACAGTACCAAACAAAGTCCAATTGCCATGAAACTTTTTTATGATTTTTTCTAGACCCAAAGAAGACCTCGAAGCTTTGGGAGAAGACTGAAGGTCGCACAAGGGAGATACCGCACAAGAGAGTGCGCCAGGGGGGTGGCTGCGCCCTGATGTGTGTTGGCCCCCTCGGGTGCCTCCTGACGCCCCTCTCTAGCCTATAAATTCTAATAAATCCACAAAAACCTAGAGAGCCCCCGAGACACATTTTCCGCCGCCACAAGTATTTGTTTCGCCGTGTGACCATCTGAAGCCCTATTCTGGTGCCCTACCGGAGGGGGGATCGATCACGGAGGGCCTCTACATTAACCTTGCTACTCCCATGGTGATGTGTGAGTAGTCTAACGGAGACCAACGGGTCCATAGTTAGTACCTAGATGGCTATCTCTCTCACTCTTGATCTTCAATACAAAGTTCACCGCATCTTCACGGTGATCTATTCGATGTAATATTCTTGTGCGGTGTGTTTTTGGGGATCAGATGAATTATGGGTTTATGTTCAGATTATTCATGATAAGAGATTTGAGTCTTCTCTGAAATCTATTAATTCTTATTTGCATGATTATTATAGCTTTGTAAATCTGTTTGATCTATTAAAATAGTTTGGCCAACTAGATTGATATTTCTTCGGTGGGAGGTGTGCGATGTAGTGGGTTCAATATGGTGGTGCTCTATATCCAAGTGACAGAAAGGGACAAGACACGTCTTTGTATTGTTGTCACTAAGGATAAATCGATGGGCTCAATTCATATTGATTGAGTCTTCTTTGTGTATATCATGTTATTGTTCTCCAAGCATTACTCTGTTTGTCATGAACTTAATACTTAGAAAGGCAAGCATAGAAGCACTATCGACGTGGAGTAATAGACTAATAGTAGTAGGTGCAGGCAGGAGTCATCCTATTTTCTTATGGACATGATGCCTACATAAACATGATCATTGTCGTAAATAAATATTGCATAACTATGCGCTTTTCTATCAGTTGGCCAACAATAATTTGTTTACGCATCGTATGCTTACTTCATTAGAGATACCACTTGGGAAAACTATGGCCCCCCGGGGTCTATACAAATATATATATATATAACAACATCACCTTGTTGTTCTTGTTTACTTTCTATTTTATTTTCCAATTTATAATTATCTACTCCCATCACACTACTTATTAGCTTGCAAGTAACGAGTCCAAGGGGATTGACAACCCTCTTGCCCGTGTTGGGTGCAAGTGTTTGCTTCTTTGTGTACAGTCTTTGAAGACGGGGGTTGCGTGCTACTCCTATTGATTCCGTAAACCTTGGTTCTCTACTGAGGGAAATACTTATCTATACTGTGCTGCATCACCCGCTCCTCTTTGCGGAAAACCCAACGCGGATCACAAATATCAGGAAGGATTTCGGGCGTCGTTGCTGGAGAGTATCACCAACCTACTATGAAGTACCTTAACACAAATTATCATTCACTTGTTATACTTTTTATTTGTTGTTATATTTTCTTTCTTTATAAAAATCAAAAATACAAAAAATAGTTATCTTTGCTAGTTGCTAGTTTGCTTGTTTGGTTGTTGTTATGGCTAGTTCTTCTTTTGTTTCGTTTACTCCTGATAATGAGGTGCTAAATTTTAAACCGAGGGGTGGAGAAAGTTTAAAATATTCTTGGCATAGGATTTGCATTACTCAAAATAAATCAACTCATAAGGAATCCCCCAACATCTTTCTTCGTAATTACAATGTTGGTAGTACTACTTGGTGTAGATTTGTACTTGACACTATTACTGGTGGTAATTACTTAATGAGTCATACTTCGGATGCTTTCAAGGCCATGGAAAATTTGGTTGGGTCACCACCTAATATCCTTAATGAAACTATTTTGACCTTGGAAAATGTTATGCAAAGGCTTGATGCTATTGAAAATAAAATGGGCACTAGAGAACAAATCGAGGAGTTCGACAAAAAGATTCATAATCATATCACCCATTTTGAATCAAAGGTAGGAATTACTTTGAAAATGTTAAAGAATAAAGATACAACTATTAATGAGCGGCTAGAACAAGGATTGATTAGAATTGATAAAATGGAGGAGGTCATTGATAAAGTGGGTTCCGCTTTCACTCCCTCCAAAACTAATGCTAGTGCCTCTCCAAAGAAAAATCCAAAGTTCATATAAGTTCCCAAGGGCATTAGTACCTCTCCTATCAAGAAAAACGAGGATCTTAAATTGATTAGTGTGGATCCCGATTTTATAAAATCGCTAAGGGAATTTCCAAGCCTCCTAGTTTTCCAAAGCATGGTTGTGTCATTGAGGAGCTTGATGAAAAGGATGGCAACACTTGAATTGTATGCAATTATGCATCGCTAGGGGCGTAAAACAATAGTGCTAGTTGGGAGGCAACCCAATAGTTATCTTATCTTTTTTACTTTTTACTTTCTGTTTGATTTTTATAACCTCATTATTGAAACTGTAATTTTTTTTAAATTAGCGTTTATGCCAAGTAAAGCCAACATGAGTAGAATTGATACGGCGCGAAAACATAAACTTTTGCGTCCAATGCAGAATTTCTCTGATTTTACTACAATGTCTTTTCTATCTCAAATTTTTACACAATATTAATATACAAGTCCCCTGGGTTGTCCTAATTGTTCAGAATTTTTTGAGTTACAGAAGTATGGTTCCTTTATAGATCATTGTAGACTTTATTTTTAGACAGATTGTGTTTTTGCTTGCATAGTTTTCTTGTTTTGATGATATATCAAAATAGTTTCATTAAGGATATTAGGTGGTGACCCAACCAAATTAAGGATGTTAGGTTATGGATTGTATCGGGGGTGTATAAGCCATGGAAAAGTTATAATACAGTACCATATGAAATAATAGAATAAGAATCAATTTATAAACGTACCTAAAGTATTTGATATGTTTATTATACTAACGGATGTCACGAAGGTTTCTGTTGAGTTTTTGGTGCTGAAGTTTTCAAGTTTTGAGTGCTATCACTGTGGTTGAACGAATAAGGACCGGAAACAACCTAAGCTTGGGGATGCCCAAGGTTCCCAAAGTCAAATTCTAGGAAGACTCAAGCGTCTAAGCTTGGGGATGCCCAGGAAGGCATCCCCTCTTTCATCTCAATCCATCGGTATGATATGAGTTTTGCTTGGAGTGTCGTTTTTTGTAGTTTTTTCCATAATCATTGTTTGCTGGACACACCTACTTGAGAGAGATTCAAGATCACCATGATTTATTAGATTACTCTGTGTGCTTCTCTTATATCTTTTGAGCTAAGCAATTGCTCTAGTAATTCACTTATATCTTTTAGAGCACGGTGGTGTGTAGATTGTAAAGAAATAATTGCACTCTCGTTCTTCACTTATATTTGTTTGAGAGTTAGTACAAGGTGATGGTAATTTGCATGGTCTATAAGACTAGTCCAAAAATAATAGGTATTCAAAGAGTGCATAACCAAAACCTTCGTGTGGCACATAAAAGAGAAATCTTGAGTTAATCATATTAATGTGGTAATGTGAATGGGCATGAGTGCAAGATTATTAATTAGTAAGAGTATCGTGAATTAGAGGTTGTTAAATTGTTTTTCACCTAAATATTTTTTTCGCATGGTGATGATGTGTGAGCATTCTTATTCCTTGTTGAAATCCTAGTATTGTTTGAGTCGGAGCAGCGCGATGGTTAACTCCTCCCAACCACCTCCCTGATACGTCTCAAACGTATCTACTTTTCCATACGCTTTTGCTCTGGTTTTGTCCTCTAATTTGCATGATTTGAATGAAACTAACCCGGATTGATGTTGTTTTCAGCAGAACTACCTTGGTGCTATTTTGTGCAGAAGTAAAAGTCCTCGTAGTTGGACGAAACTTTTTGTGAAATTTTCTAGAATTTATAAGGAATTTTGGAGCAAAGAACTGTCGGAGGGGGTGTGCTAGGGGGCCACCACACAGGAGGCCGCCTGCCTAGTGGCACGACAGTTGGTTTGTGGGGACCTCGTGGCCCCTCTGACCCTAATTCGAGTCCTATAAATTCACATTCGCAGAGAAAAAAATTAGAGAGAATATTTCATCGCGTTTCACGAGATGGGCTGCCGCCACCTCCTGTTCTTCCTCCGGAGGGCTGATCTGGATCCTGTTTTGGGCTTCCGAGAGGGGAAATCATCGTCGTCATCATCACCAACCCTTCTCCATCAACACCGCCATGATGCTCACCACCAGGAGTGAGTAACTCCTTCGTAGGCTTGTTGGACGGTGGTGGGATTGGATGGAATTGATCATGTAATCGAGTTAAGTTTGATAGGGCTTGATCCCTAGTATCCATTATGTTCCGAGATTGATGTTACTATTACTTTCCTATGCTTAATGCTTGTCACCAGGGCCCGAGTGCCATGATTTCAGATCTAAACCTATTATGTTTTCATGAATATAAGAGTGATTTGGATCCTATATTGCAAGTTATATGTACCTATTACGTGTCATGATCCGCATACCCCAAGGTGACAATAATTGGGATTCTTTCCGGTGATTGTCGTAGTTTGAGGAGTTCATGTATTCACCATGTGTTAATGCTTTGTTCCGGTTCTTTGTTAAAAGGAGGCCTTAATATCCCTTAGTTTCCAATAGGACCCCACTACCACGGGAGGGTAGGACAAAAGATGTGATGCAAGTTCTTATCGCACGTATGATTGTATACGGAATACATGCCTACATTACATTGATGAATTGGATCTAGTTCTTTGTTTGCCTAGTGTGTAATTGTTATATGATCAATGTCATTTAATCATTACCCATCACCGATCCACGTGCCTATGCGTTACATATACTGAATCTTGCAAAGTTACTATTGCTATTTCTATTGTCACACCTGCTACAAAACTGTACTATCACTACTATTGTTACTTTTGCTACTACTATTTGTCGTGTTACTAAATCTTTGCTGCAAAGAGATATCCTCGGTGCGGTTCAATTGACAACTCAATTGTCAAGGACAATAAATATTCTTTGTCTCCCCTTGTGTCGATCAATAAATTAGATGAAATACTACCCATAAAGATTGTCGTGATCCTCTACACTTGTGGGTTATCACTCCCTAGGGGCATGCGAGTAGTACTTTGGTTCAAGAGAGATAATAAATATTGAAATAAGTATGTGAGTTCTTTATGATTAATTTGAATCAATGGATATACACACTCTCACCACCTCTTATTTCCTAGCCTCTTTCGTATCGTGTATTGCCCATTCTCACCTCGAAGATCGGTGCAACCTTCGTTGGTGCATCCACACCCCATGACATGATACGATCTGTTACACATAATCCACTTTATATCTTCCTCAAAATGAGAACCATACCTACGTATTATGGCATTTCGATAGCCATTCCAAGATATATTGCCATGAAGTTCCATCGTTACATCATATCACTCGTACTTCCATTGTCATATTGCTTTGCATGATCATATAAGCTGACATAGTATTTGTGGCAAAACCACCGTTCATCATTTTTGATACATATTACGCTTGATCATTGCACATCCTCGTACACTGCTAGAGACATTCATATAGAGTCATAACATCCTATCAGTTTTTCATAACGAATTGTAAGTAAATTGAAGTGTCATGATCATCATTATTAGGGCATTGTCTCGGTGAGAAAAGGATGATGGAGACAATGAAAACCCCATAAGTAGGGATGAGACTCCGAACAAAAAATAAAAAAAGTAAAAGGGGGAAAAGGGAAAAAAGAAAATATAAACATAAAATAAATGAGAGAAAAGAGAGAAGGGACGGTGCTACTACCTCTTTTTCCACACTTCTGCCTCAAAGTGGCACCATGTTCTTCATAGAGAGAGTCTCTTGTTTTGTCACTTTCCTATGCTAGCGGGAATTTTTCATTATAGAACTTGGATTGTACATTCTGATGACGGGCTTCCACAAATGCCCGAGGTCTTCATGAGCAAGCAAGTTGGATGCACATCCACTTAGCTTTAGTTGAGCTTTCATACACTTATACCTCTAGTGCATCTATTGCATGGCAATCCCTACTCCTCGCATTGATATCTATTGATGGACATCTCCATAGCCCCTTGATACGCCTAGTTGATGCGAAACTTTCTTCTCCACTTTTACCCCTTTGAAACCTACCACCATATTCTGTTCCACCTTCGTTCTATATCCATGGTTCATGCTCATATATTGAGTTAGTAATAAAACACTTAAGCGCATTAAAAAGTATGATCCACATGCCTGACTTCACATTGTGGTATTTAACATTTGTATTTATGTGGAGAAGACGGAGCCATGCTATACTTATATGATAAAATGAATAGGGGTTAACATTCTTTAAGGATCATATATTTTGAAACTTGATGATTATGTTACTTATGTTGTGTGAATACTACTATGTTGATGTTTGTTAACTCATCATTTCTCAATGATCATATTTGCAATAGATGACATGTTGGGTAGCATGTCACATCAAAAATTCTGTTTTTTATAATTTACCTACTCGAGGACGAGCAGGAATTAAGCTTGGGGATGCAGATACGTATCCAACGTATCTATAATTTTTTACTGATCCGTGCTATAATATTATCATTCTAGGATGCTTTTTGGGCAAATATATGTCAATTAATATTATTTTTTAGCACTAACCTATTAACCCGGTGCCAAGTGATAGTTGTTGTTTTCTGCGTGTTTTTAGCTTTTGAGGTTTACAATACCAAACAAAGTCCACTTGCCATGAAACTTTTTGATGATTTTTTTCTGGACCAGAAGAAGACCTGGAAGCTTCGGGAGAAGACTGGAGGCCGCACGAGGGAGCAATCACACAACAGGGCGTGACGAGGGGAAGTGGTCATGCACTAATGTGTGTTGGCCCCCTAGGGTGCCTCCCGACGCCCCTCTCTGGCCTATAAATTCTAATAAATCCCCAAAACCCTAGAGAGCCTCCCGAAACACTTTTTCCACCGACGCAAGTCTTCGTTCTGCCGTGTGCCCATCTGGAGCCGTGTTCCGGTGCCCTGCCGGATGGAGGATTGATCACGAAGGGCCTCTACATGAACTTAGATGCTCCCATGGTTATGTGTGAGTAGTCTATGACGGACCTACGGGTCCATAGTTAGTACCTAGATGGATATCTCTCTCTCTCTTGATCTTCAATACAAAGTTCACCGCATCTTCGCGGTGATCTATTCAATGTAATCTTGTTGTGTGGTGCATTTGTTGGTATCCGATGAATTGTGGGTTTATGTTCAGATTATTCAGGAAAAAAGATTTGAGTCTTCTCTAAAATCTATTATGATTCTTATTTTCATGGTTATTATAGCTTCGTAAATCCCTCCAATCTATTGAAATAGTTTGGCAACCTAGATTGACATTTCTTCGGTGGGAGGTGTGTGTTGTAGTGGGTTCAATCTGGCGGTGCTCTATATCCGAGTGACAGAAAGGGACAAGACACGTCTTTGTATTGTTGCCACTAAGGATTAAACAATGGGGTTAATTCATATTGACTGAGTTTATTTTGTCTACATCATGTTATCATTCTCCAAGCATTACTCTTTTTGTCATGAACTTAATACTTAGAGAGGCAAGCATAGAAGCGATCTCGACATGGAGTAATAGTAGTATGTGGAGGCAGGAGTCGGCCTATTAGCTTATGGACATGATGCCTATATACGCATGATCATTGTTATGAATAAATATTGCATAACTATGCGCTTTTCTATCAATTTCCCAACAGTAATTTGTTTACCCACCGTATGCTTACTTCATGAGAGATACCGCTAGGGAAAACTATGGCCCTCGGGTTTATCCAAATACATATTTACAAAATATCATTTACCTTGCTGTTATTATTTACTTTCTATTTTATTTTGCAATTTATAATTATCTACTATCATCGACACTAATTATTAGCTTGCAAGTAACGAGTCCAAGGGGATTGACAACCCTCTTGCCCGTGTTGGGTGCAAGTTCTTGCTTCTTTGTGTGCATTCGCTGAAGACGGGGGCTGCGTGCTACTCCTATTGGTTCGATAAACATTGGTTCTCTACTGAGGGAAATACCTATCTATATTGTGTTGCATCACCCACTCCTCTTCGTAGAAAACCCAACCCAAATCACAAGTATCACTCCCACAGTAACGTGTGAGTATTTCACCATAGAACTACGGGTCCATAGTTAGTACCTGGATGGCTATATCTATCTCTATGTTCTTCAATACAAAGTTCATCTCATCTTCACGATGATCTATTCGATGTAATGACTTTGTTAGGTGCGTTTGTTGGGATCTAGTGAGTTGTGGGTTTATGTTCAGATTATTCATAAGATTATATTTGAGTTACTTGCTGGCCTTTTCATATATATCCATGATTATATGATAGCTTAGTAGTTCTCTCTGATCTATCGATGTAGTTTGGCCAACTAGATGGATTTATCTTCAGCGGGGAAAGGTGTGTTGTATTAGGTTCATCTTGCGGTGCTCTATATCCCACTGACAAAGTAAGGGACAAGACACATATTTGTATTGCTGCCACTAAGAATAAAATGATGGGATCTATTCATATTAATTGTATTTACTTTGTCTGCATGATGTCATTATTCTCCAAGCATTACTTTGTTTTACATAATACTCTGGATGAACGCTCGATAGCGGTCGATGGATGGACTAATAGTAGTAGATGCAGGTAGGAGTCGGTTTAATTGCATACACACATGATGCCTATATGTAATGACCATTTCCATGAATAAATTTTGCATAACTATGCGCTTTTATATCACTTGCCCAATAGTATTTTGTTACCCACCGTATGCCTTCTACAAGAGAGATGTATGTAGGGAAAACTATGCCCCGGGGTCTATTCACAAATATATTTACAAACGCTCTTAATACCTTGGTTCCATTATTTACTTTTAATTTATTTTATATTTATCAAACTATCATCTACACTATGCATTGCTTGTAAGTAACGAGTTCAAGGGGTTGACAACCCTCTTGCCCACGTTGGGTGCAAGTGTGTGCGCTTTTGTGTGTAGGTGCTAAAGACGGGAAATTGCATGGTTCTCCTATTGGTTCGACAAACTTGGTTATCACGAAGGGAAATACTTATCTATATTGTGCTGCATCATCCCCTCCGCTTCAGGGAAAAACCCATCACAGATCACAAGTATTAGGAAGGATTTCTGGCCCGTTGTCAGGGAGTATCATCAATTTCCTATCAAGTAACTTCACACAAATTCTCATTCACTTGTTGTAATTTTTATTTTCTGTTATATTTTGTGTCCTATAAAATATAAAATAAAAATATATTTATCCTTGCTATTTACTTGTTTCGTCGCTATGTCTAAACCACGTGCTAATGTTTCTCCAGATTTTGAAGTACTTTACTTTAAATAAAAACAAGGGGAGAATCTAAAATATGCACGGTACCGTATAATAGAGTCTCCTCGTAATGCTACTATTAGAAGTGATATGAAGATTCTTCTTCGTAACTTTTATGTGGGACTCGGGATGCCCCATAGGCAGGTTCTAGACTTTCCTGCTAAAGGAAATTGTATTGAGATGGACTCTAATGTTGCTTGTCAGATAATAGGAGGAATGGTAGGAAATCCTCCATTACCTCGCATAAAAACATAACTACGACACAAAAGGATAATGAACCTATCAAAACTTTAGCCCCTAGCCTTGATCGTATGAATTCTTTCCTTACCACCTCTAATAAAAAGCTTGAGTCCTTAGAGAAACTTATGACAACACTTTTAGATGCTATGGTTAAAAGGAAAGAACCTCCGGAGTTTCAAAAGGGGACCGCTAAGATAGCCAAAGTGGACGATAACGAGGATAACACTTGAAACTATGCACTATGCGTAGCTAGGGGCATAAAACAATAGTGCTTGTTGGGAGGCAACCCAATAGTTATCTTATTTTTCTTGTTTTAGTTTCTATTCATGTGAGATAATATGATTATTTATACTTTAATGATTGCATTTTTATGTTTAAATTAGTGTTTGTGCCAAGCAAACCCTTTGCGATGACTTGAATGATAAGTAGAATTGATACACTTCAAAAACATAACTTTTGAGTCCAGTGCATAATTTCTATGATTTTACTAGAACGTATTTTCGATCTGAATTTTGTTAAATTTATTTCTATACAAATTCCTCAGGTGTTCCTATTTTTTTAGAATTTTTGGAGTTACACAAGTATGTTGTCTTTATTGATCACTATAGACTGTTCTATTTTAGACAGATTCTGTTTGTTGCTTGCATAGTTTGCTTGTTTTGATGATGCTATGGATTATATAGGGGGGTATAAGTCATGAAGATGTTAGAATACAGTAAATTATGCAATAACAAAATATGAATAAATTTATAATAGTACCTAATGTTTATGGTTTGCCTATCCTACTAACGGATCTCACAAGTTTTCTCTTGAGTTTTGTGTGGTGAAGTTTACAAGTTTGGGTGTTATCATGATGGATGAAGGAATAAGGAGTGGCAAAGATCCTAAGCATGGGGATGTCCAAGGCACCCCAAGTCAAATTCTAGGAATACTCAAGCATCTAATCTTGGGGTTGCCCCAAAAGGGATCTCCTCTTTCGTCTTAATCCATCGGTATGTCACTTGGAGCTACATTTTTATTCATCACATGATATGAGTTTTTATTGGAGCGTTGTTTGCTTTATTTTTCTTTTGTTTTATTTTTCCACAATCATTGTTTTCTAGACACATCCACTTGAGATATACACATGTTCACCATGGTTCATTAGGATACACTTTGTGCTTCACTTATATCTTTTGAGCTAAGAAGTTGCTCTACTACTTCACTTATATCTTTTAGAGCACAGTGGCGTATAGATTTTATAGAAACAATTGCACTCTCTCTCTCTCTCTTCACTTAAATTTCTTTGAGATTTAATAAATAGTGATGGAAATTTGCATGGTTTATAAGACTAGTACAAAAATAATAGGTATTCAATGAGTGCATAATCAAAATCTTCATGTAGCACATAAAAGAAAAATTGTGGGTTAATGATATTGATGTGGTAATATGAAAGGGCGTGAGTGCATGGTTGTTGGTTAGTAGAAATATCGATTGTTAAAGGGTGTTAATTTGGTGTTCATTTAAATATTGTTTATGGCATGGTGATGATGTGTGAGCATTCTTATTCCTCATTGAAATCGTAGTGTTGTTTAAGTCAAGGGCACACGATGGTTAACTCCTACTAACCTCCTCCCTAGGGACATGTGAGTAGTACTTTTCTTGAGAGAGTTAACAAAACCTTGCAATAAGTATGTGAGTTTTTTAAGACTAATGTGAATCCATGGATGTACTCACTCTCACCACCTCATATTCTAGCCTCTGCGGTACCGTGCATTTCTCATTCTCACCTCAAGGATCGGTGCAAATTTCACCAGTGCATCCAAACCCGTGACAGGATACGCTTTGTTGCACATAAGCCACCTTATATCGTCCTCAGAAGATCCACCATACCTACCTATCATGGCCTTTCCATAATCATTCCAAGATATATTGACATGCAACTTCCACCGTTACATCATATGACTAGTACGCTTGTTGTCATATTTCTTTGCATGATCATGTAGCTGAAATAGTATTTCTTGATAAGCCACCGTTCATCATCATTATACATGTTAAGCTAGATCATAGCACATCCTGGTACACTACCAGAGCCATTCTTATAGAGTCATATTGTTTAGTGGTTTTTTCATATCGGGTTGTAAGTAAATAAAAGTGAGACGATTATCATTATTAGGCATTGTCGTAGTAAGGAAAAGATGGTACAGATAATGATTCCCCCACAAGTTGGGATGAGACTCCGGATGAAAAAAAGAGAAAGAAAAAGAAAAAATGAGAGAAAAGAGAGAAGGTGTAGTGCTACTACCTCCTTTTCCACACTTGTGCTTCAAAGTAGCGTCATGTTTTTCATATAGAGAGCCTCATGTTTTGTCACTTTCATATGCTAGTAGGAATTTTTCATTGTAGAACTTGGCTTGTATATTTCGATGACGGGCTTCCTCAAATTCCCGAGGTCTTCATGAGCAAGCAAGGTAGATGCACACGCACTAAGCTTCAGTCGAGCTTTCATACACTTATAGTTCTAGTACATATTTTGCATGGCAATCCCTACTCCTCGCATTGATATCGATTGCTGGGCATCTCCATAGCCCATTGATCCACCTAGTTGATGCAAGACTTTCTTCTCCACTTTTACCCCCTTCAAACATACCACCATATTCTATTCCAGATATATTCTATATCCATGGTTCACGCCCATGTATTAAGTGAGTAATAAAAAGTTGAAGTGTATTAAAAAGTATGATCCAATTGTCTGGCTTAACACAATGGTGCTTGACATTTGTATTTATGTGGTGAATACAGATTCATGCCATGCTAATATGATAAAATGAATGGGGGGTAAACATTCTTTAAGGATCGTACATTTTGAAAGTCGATGATTATGTTACTTATGTTTGTGGATATTACTATGTTGATGTTTCTTAATTCATCGTTTCTCATGATCATACTTGCAAAATATTACGTGTTGGGTATCATGTCACATCAAAAATTCTGTTTTTATCATTTACCTACTCGAGGACGAGCAGGAATTAAGCTTTGGTATGCTGATACGTATCCAACGTATCTATAATTTTTTATAGTTCCATGTTACTCCCTCTGTCCCAAATTAAGTGACTCAAAAATGACTCAAGTTTTTACTAACTTTAGTGCAAATTTGAGTCATTTTTGAGTCACTTATTTTGGGATGGAGGGAGTATTATATTATCATTCTAGGATGCTTTTTAGGCATTTACTTGCTGATTTATATTATTTTTGAGCACTAACCTATTAACATGGTGCCAAGTGCCAGTTGCTCTTTACTTCATGTTTTTGGCTTTTCAGGAATATTGTACCAAATGAAGTCAATGTACCCCGAAACTTTGTTGATAATTTTTATGGATAAAATAAGGACCTGGAAGCTTCAAGGGAAGACCAGAGGGCGCACGAGGTGATGCCAAGCCAACAGGGAACGCCCAGGGGTGGCCGCACCTTGATGGCTTGGGACCACCTCCCCGGGCCTCTCGCATTGTTATTTGGCCTATAAATTCTCATAAAACCTAAAAATACTAGGGAGCCTCCCAAAACACTTTTTTTGCTGTCGTAAGCCTCTATTCTATCGTGTGCCCATCTGGAGCCCTATTCTGGTTCCCTGTCGGACTGGTGATCGGTCACAGAGGGAATCTACATCATCCTTGTCCTCCGATGATGATCTGTGAGTATTTCACCATAGACCTACATGTCCATAGTTAGTACCTAGGTGGCTATCTCTCTCTCTATGTTCTCAATACAAAGTTCATTGCATCTTCGTGATGATCTATTCGATGTAATCACTTTGTGCGGTGCGTTTGTTGGGATCCGATGAATTGTGGGTTTATGTTCAAATTATATTGAGTTCATTTTTGGTCTTTTCATATATATGCATGATTACATCGATGTAGTTTGGCCAACTAGATTGATTTATCTTCAGCGGGAAAGGTGTGTTGTAGTGGGTTCAATCTAGCGGTGTTATATATCCCAGTGACAAAGTAGGGGACAAGACACGTATTTGTGTTTCTGCAACTAAGGATAAAACAATGGGGTCTATTCATATTAACTAGATTTACTTTGTCTACATCAGGTCATTATTCTCCAATCATTACTCTGTTTTACTTAATACTCTAGATGCATGTTGGATAGCGGTCGATGTGTGGAGTAATAGTAGTAGATGCAGGCAGGAGTCGGTCTACTTGCTTACAGATGTGATGTGTACATGTAATTGTCATTGTCATGAATAAATATTGCATAACTATGCGTTTTTCAATCAATTTCCCAGCAATAATTTGTTTACCCATCGTATACTTCTACAAGAGAGATGCCTATAGGGAAACTATGGCCTCGGCTCTGTTCACATTTACGAACGCGCTTAATACCTTGCTTCCATTATTTACTTTTCATTTATTTTCTATTTTCTATTTATCAAACTATCATCTACACTACTCAGTGCTTGCAAGTACCAAGTTCAAGGGATTGACAACCCTCTTGCCCGCGTTGGGTGCAAGTGTTGTCTCTTTTGTGTGTAGGCGCTGAAGATGGGAAATTGCATGGTTCTCCTATTGGTACGAGAACCTTGGTTCTCACTGAGAGAAATACTTATCTATTTTGTGTTGCATCATGCACTCCTCTTCGGCGAAAAACCCAATGTTGATCACAAGTATCAAGGACCCGAGTTATAGGGGCGATATTCGATGTGTGAGGTGGGTGGGTGAGTTTCAATCTCTTAGGCCGCGGGTCTGAAGCCCCAGCATCCTCACCTTATGTCAGATATGTAGCCATCATATCATTTAGAGTGATTAGAAGGTAAGTTTCATTGGTTGTCCCTAGTCGACAGTTCTCTGAGTTGCTTTCAAAAAAAATACCTCAACCCTTCGTCCTTGAAGGAGGGTTCGCCTAAGGCCGGAGATGTGTCATGGGTCGCCTCGATCCCATGAAGGAGATAAGGTGTTTTCAAGACAAAAATTTTGGGCATGGGAATCATGCCCATGAGTTTGGAGTTGTTAACCGACGATCACATTGATCCATCTATCGATCTCACATCGGAACTCTCAGTGAAAGCACTAGTGTCGGTGTAAATACCGGCAGACCTCGGGGTAGGGGATCCTGAGCTATGGATCTCGAACAAATGGAAATAGGAACAGAAAGACAATGTTTTACCCAGGATCGGGCCCCCTTGATGATGGTAATACCCTACATCCTGCTCTTGTTTATATTGATGGAGAAGTATCAAATATAGAGTTTATCTCCCTCGAGATTGTTAGATGTATTCTAGCCCTAGGGCTAGGTGAATGGTTTTGTGTTGATGTCCCACGACGGGGCTAAACCCTAACAGCTTATATACACGTCAGGTAGGGTATCTAGGGTTACAAGGTCGGTATGTTGGCGGAGAGGCGACAAGAGAAGTCTTGGAGTATACGTCAAGCCTATGGTAGGTGCGTTCTTGATCACCCCTAATCGTGTAGCTTTTAGAGTCCATCTTGAGAAGGAGGAGGACCCATCGGCTCAATCCGAGGAGCTTGTTGCGACCCCTCATCAACATTCCACATTGACTTATTAACTACTACATCTGCTTGACATTTCATCATGGAAACTTCCTCCAAGAATATCATGGTACCCTATGTAGCAACTCCACTATGTTTGATGAAATTTCACATGTTGTTGTCGGCGAGCCTAATAGGAATTTTGAACTGATACTTGACTATTTGTATAGGAAAATGTGATCTTTGGTGCATATTTGGTTACCTCCACTTTGATACGTCTCCAATGTATCTATAATTTATGAAGTATTCATGTTGTTATTTTATCATTCTTGGATGTTTTACAATCATTTTATAGCAACTTTATATCATTTTTTGGGACTAAACTATTAACCCGGTGCGTAGTGCCAGTTGCTATTTTTTGCTTGTTTTTTACATCGCAGGATATCAATATCAAACGGAGTCCAAACACCACGAAACTTTTTGGAGATTTTTTTGGACCAGAAGGAACCCAATGTGCTAGAGCTGCACCTGGGGGTGCCCCGAGGGGGCACAATCCACCAGGGCATGCCAGGGCCCCCTAGCGCGCCCAGATCGGTTGTGCCCACCTTGGTGACCTCCCGCACACCCTCTTTGCACTATAAATTCCCAAATATTCTGAAACCCTTCGGGGGTAGCCCTAGATAGGAAGTTCCACCGTCGCAAGCCTCTAAAGCCACCGAAAACTAATGGGGAGCCCATTCTGGTACCCTGCCAGAGGGGAGATCATCACTGGTGGCCATCTTCATCATCCCGGCGGCCACCACGATGAGGAGGGAGTAGTCCACCCTCGGGGTTGAGGGTTTGTACCAGTATCTATGTGTTTAATCTCTCTCTCTCTCTCTCGTGATCTTGAGATGTCACGATCTTGATATATCATGGGCTTTGTTAACATAGATGGATCATATGATGTTTCTCCCCTCTATAATCTTCTTGTGATGAATTGAGTTTTCCCTTTGAGATTTCGTTGTTATCGGATTGAATACTTTAATGGATTTGAGAACACTTGATATATGTCTTGCAATTTAATACTTGTGATGATAATGGGGTATCGTATTGATTCACTTGATATGTATTTTGGCATTCAACTTGCGGATTCCCGCGGTGCCATTTGGGTAATCTATGCATAGGGGTTGGTGCACGTTCTTGTCTTTGTTTCTCCGGTAGAAATCTTGGGGCCATCCTTGAAGTCCTTTGTGTAGCATTGAGTATTATGAATCTGAAATTATTTGGTGTTGTTTTAGTACGAATTCTTGATTAGATCGATCGGAAAGAATAGCTTCTGTTATTTTAGTACGAACTCTAGGATAAGATCAAACAGAAAGAATAGATTTGAGGTGGTTTCGTACCCTACAAACAATTTCTTCTTATGTTCTCCGCTAGATAGGAACTTTGGAGTGATTCTTCGTTGCACGTTGAAGGATGGTTATATGATCCAACTATGTTAGCATTGTTGAGAGATTGCACTAGCGAAAGTACGGACCGTAGGCCTCATTTTCAATCATTGCATTGTCGTCTGTGCTCACTTTTATTATTTCCTACCTTACTGTTTTTATTTATTTAGATTATAAAAATATATTTCTAACATCCATATTACACTTTGTCGAACTAGTGCACCTATACAATTTGCCATTGTATTGGATGTGTTGGGGACAGAAGAGATTTCTTGTATTTGATTGCAGGGTCGTTTGAGAGAGACCATATTCATCCTACACCTTTCATGCATTGATAAACCTTAGGTCATCCACTGGATGGAAAATTGTTACTGTCCTACAAAACTCTATGCTTGGAGGCCCAACACGTGTCTACAAGAATAAAGTTGCGTAGTAGACATCAAGCTCTTTTCTGGCGCCTTTGCCAGGGAGGTTAGTGCATGAAGGTATATCTTTAGATCATGCAATCGAATATTTTAGTTTCTTGTTTTATCACTAGTTTGTTTTATAAAAGAAAACTACATAAAAATGGAATTGATGTTGCATCATATTATTGATCATCTTTATAATATCTTTCTTGAAAATGATGGATCAGAAAATTGTGCTCAATTAATCGAAGAAGAAATCAATAAAATGATTGGAATGAATGATGAGCATGATTGCAATGTTGTTAGTATGAATTCTTTGAATATCCATGGTGCTAATGATATGCAAAGCCATAAGCTTGGGGATGCTATGTTTGATGAAGATGATATTTTTTGTCCCCCAAGTTTTGATGTGGAAATTTGTTATAATGAAATCATGCCTCCTATTTATGATGATTATATTTATGAGAGTGGATTTGGAGAGGTCATGACTTTATTTAATGATGAATCCACTATTTTGGAAGAGGTTGCTATTGATTATGACAACAAATTTCCTATATATGATGATTATGGTGATGACATGTATGTTATAAATAATAATGATAACCATGAAACTTGTCATCATGATTTTAATTTTCAATCACATGATAGTTATTTTGTTGAGTTTGCTCCCACTACTATTGATGAGAATAAATTTGCTTATGTGGAGAGTAACAAAATCTCTATGATTATGCATCATGAAAAGAATGCTTTATGTGATAGATATATTGTTGAATTCATTCATGATTATACTTCAAATTATAATGAGAGAGGAACATATGCTTGTATATATTGCAATAATATCAAGCTTCCTCTCTATGTGTTGAAAATCTTGGAGCTATGCTTGTTTTGCCTTCCTATGCTAGTTGATTCTTACTCCCATAAATTTTTTGCTCACAAAATCCCTATGAATAGGAAGTGGGTTAGGCTTAAATGTGCTAGTAATATGCTTCATTATCCTCTCTTTATGTTTCAATTCTTTACTTTTATGCGAGCATCATTGAAATCATCATGCCTAGCTTAAAAGGCATAAAGGAAAAGCGCTTGTTGGGAGACAACCCAACACTTTTACCTACTGTTTTTGTGTGTTCACATGATTAATCTACTGTAGTAATCATGTGTTATTTCTTTTGTTTCAATGAAGTACCAAGTAAAGCCTTTGGGATCATGTGGGGTGATAATTGATTTGATCTTGCTGAACAACAGAAACTTTTGCGCTCACGAATATAATTCTAATTTTTAACATAAGAGTGATTTTGAGTTGATTATTTTTTCAGAATATTAATATACAAATTCCTCATGTGTTAATAAGTTTTCAGAATTGTTAGAGTAGCAGAAGTATGGTTGGAGTACATATTAATACAGACTGTTCTGTTTTTGACAGATTCTGTTTTTCAATGCATAGTTTGCTTGTTTTCTAGTTTCTATGGATTATATTGCTCAATATAAATTGTGGAAATTATATGATACAGTAGGAATTGTGTGAGAACAATTATGGATCTTGTCTTGACAGTACCAAGTGAAATGGTTTGCTCCTTATCATACTAACCCATCTCATGAAGTTCCGTTAAGTTTTGTGTGATTGAAGTTTTCAAGTTTTGGGTGAGATGTCGATATGAGGAGAATTAAGAGTGACAAGGCCCTAATATTAGGGATTACCAAGGCAACCCCAAGGTAACATTCAAGTAATATCCAAGCAACTAAGCTTGGGGATGCCCCGGAACGCATCCCCTCTATCGTCTCCAACATTATCGGTAACCTTACTTGGAGCTATGTTTTCATTCGTCGCGTGATATGTGTTTTACTTGGAGCGTCAATTTATTTTGTTAGTATTTTTTGATGTTATTTAGAATAATGTTTTTCATCCTTTATTTCAATAAAAATGTCAAGGATAGCCTTCACCATGCTTATTTTGCAAGTATACATGTTGCTGTTTCAAAACAGAAAGTTTACCGTTGTTGCAAAAATTCCTTAGAAAAGTCAGAATGTGATAAAATGTTGAAACTTTTTGCATAATAAGATCTGATAAATTTTCTACAGTGTGGTAAATTTTAATAAAATTTGGAGTTTAAGAAGTATTGATACTCTTGCATTCTTCACAGACTATACTGTTTTGGCAGATTGCTGTTATGTTTGCATTGTTTGCATATGTTTGCTTTTTTAATGATTCTATTTGAGGATAGGAGTATTAAATTTGCAGAGGCGTTTAGTATGCAATGTTGAATAATAATTTTAGTGATTTTCTACAGTATATAATGATAAGGTTTTTGCGTTGGCTTATACTAACTTATCTCACGAGTTCTTGTTGAGTTTTGTGTGGATGAAGCTTTTGAGATTTAGCAAAACCGTGATATGAGAAGAATTAAGGAGACACAAAATCTCAAGATTGGGTATTAACAAGGCATCCCAAGATAATATTCAAGAAGTCTCAAGCATCTAAGGTTGGGGATGCCCCAGTAGGCATCCCACCTTTCTTCTTCAACAATTATCGGTTAGTATCGGTTGAGCCTATGTTTTTGCTTCTTCACATGAGTTGTGCTATTTTTAGAATGTAATTTTTTTACTTGCTGTTTTAATAAAATACTTATATCTGAAAGTTTTAAATAAAATAGAGTCCTCAAATAGTCGCCAAGGAGGCTAAGTAAGCGGCATTCACATCCCGTCAACGAAGCTCTTTTCTTTGGAATTGCTCTTGTGCTTCACTTATATCCTATGAGTAAATTTTTGAATAAATTGAATGTCATGAAGTTGAAATCATATCATGCTTAGTGGTAGCTTCACATTGGGTTTAAAAAGTGAAATCTTTTGAGGCTTGACAATCACAATATTAGTCATACAAGCAATTCACGAATAATTAGTATAAGGAAGAGAACTTTCACATGCAAATACACTATCCTGGAAATCTTTTGTGATTGTGAGACCCAATCAAAATATTATATGCCAAAATTGTTGACGTTGGACAAGGAAGACAACGTAATGATTTATGTTTGTTCATATTCACATAGAAGTTATATTGTCATAGATCCTTCAACATGTGGTGCTTGCCTCCCATCTTTGCTAGCCAAAAATTCCACACCAAGTAGAGATACTACTTGTGCATCCAAAAACCCTTAAACCCAAATCTTATTTTCAGAGTCCACCATACCTCCCTAAGGATTGAGCAGGATCCCTCAAGTAAGTTGTCATAGATGCAATAAGGCAATAAAAATTGCTTCTAAAAGTGTTAGATCATGTACTGTAAGAGAAAATTGAGCGTCGTATGAACTTGTGATGGCAAAGTAATAAAAGCGATGAACTGCATAATAAAGGTTGCTATCATAAGGGGTAATATAACATGACGTTCTTTTGCACTAAGGGGTTGAGCATACAAACAAATAAACGCATGGAAACCTCTGCTTCCCTCTGCGAAGGGCCTATCTTTTAATTTATGTATTTACTTTTATGCAAGAGTCAAAGTTTTTCACTCTATTCCTATTTATTTTTTCTCCTCTGGGAAGCATCATGTGGTGAGAAAAGATCTAGGCACATATGTCTAGTTGAATATGGGTAGCATGAGTTATTATTGTTGACATCACCCTTGAGGTGAATATGTTGGGAGGCAAAGCAATAAGCCCCTATCTTTCTATGTGTCCGTTTGAAACGTTTTGCCCATGTGTATGCGGTGAGTGTTAGCAATCATAAAAGACTATATGATGGTTGAGTATGTGGAGCTCTTACTTAAACTCTATTGAATAAGTTGAATTGCAATTGCTTGGTGACTGAGAACATAGGGTTTTGGGTTTCAAGAGAATTCATTGTTTGAACCTTAACATGTGAATTGGTTGCTACTTTAACATGAGGGAACTTTATGAGAAAAGAATTGTTGTAATGATGCTAGGAAAAGTAATTGAAATTATCATTGATCAAACTTATGCACTTTGCTAGCATTCACACTTCATAAATTATTTCTTTTATCATTAACTTACTCAAGGACAAGTAGGAATTAAGCTTGGGGATGCTGATACATCTCCAATGTATCTATAATTTATAAAGTATTCATGCTGTTATTTTATCATTCTTGGATGTTTTACAATCATTTTATAGCAACTTTATATCATTTTTTGGGACTAACCTATTGACCCAGTGCCCAGTGCTAGTTATTGTTTTTTGCTTGTTTTTTACGTCGTAGGAAATCAATATCAAACAGAGTCCAAACACCACAGAAATTTTTGGAGATTTTTTTTGGACCAGAAGGAACCCAATGGGCCAGAGCTGCACCTGGGGGGTGCCCCGAGGGGGGCACAACCCACCAGAGCATGCTAGGGCCCCCTGGCGCGCCCAGGTGGGTTGTGCCCACCTCGATGGCCTCCCGCACCCCCTCTTTGCACTATAAATTCCCAAATATACCGAAACCCTTCGAGGTAGCCCTAGATCGGAAGTTCCGCCGCCGCAAGCCTCTGTAGCCACCGAAAACCAATCAGGAGCCCGTTCCGGCACCCTGGAGGAGGGGGAGATCATCACTGGTGACCATCTTCATCATCTCGGCGGCCACCACGATGCGGAGGGAGTAGTCCACCCTCGGGGCTGAGGGTTTGTACCAGTAGCTATGTGTTTAATCTCTCTCTCTCTCTCATGATCTTGAGATGTCACGATCTTGATATATCATGGGCTTTGTTAACATAGATGGATCATATGATGTTTCTCCCCTCTATACTCTTCTTGTGATGAATTGAGTTTTCCCTTTGAGATTTCGTTGTTATCGGATTGAATACTTTAAAGGATTTGAGAACACTTGATATATGTCTTGCAATTGAATACTCGTGGTGATAATGGGGTATCGTATTGATTCACTTGATATGTATTTTGGCATTCAACTTGCGGATTCTGGTGGTGACATTGCGGTAATCTATGCATAGGGGTTGATGCACGTTCTTGTCCTTGTTTCTCCGGTTGAAATCTTGGGGCACTCCTTGAAGTTCTTTGTGTTGGATTGAGTATTATGAATCTGAAATTATTTGGTGTTGTTTTTGTACGAACTCTTGATTGGATCGATCAGAAAGAATAGCTTCTGCTATTTTAGTACGAACTCTAGGATAAGATCGAACGGAAAGAATAGCTTTGAGGTGGTTTCGTACCCTACAAACAATTTCTTCTTATGTTCTCCGCTAGATAGGAACTTTGTAGTGATTCTTCGTTGCATGTTGAGGGATGGTTATATGATCCAACTATGTTAGCATTGTTGAGAGATTGCACCAGCGAAAGTACGGACCCTAGGCCTCATTTTCAATCATTGAAATATCGTTTGTGCTCACTTTTGTTATTTGCTACCTTGTTGTTTTTATTTAGTCAGATTATAAAAATATATTTGTACCATCCATATTACACTTTGCTGAGCTAGTGCACCTATACAATTTGCCATTGTATTGGGTGTGTTGGGGACACAAGAGATTTCTTGTATTTGGTTGCAGGGTCGTTTGAGAGAGACCATCTTCATCCTACACCTCTCACGGATTGATAAACCTTAGGTCATCCACTTGAGGGAAAATTGCTACTGTCCTACAAAACTCTGTGCTTGGAGGCCCAACACGTGTCTACAAGAATAAAGTTATGTAGTAGACATCACACCTATTTTGTCACTTTGCATGTGTGGCCCGACCCAGGCAGGATGTGTGAATATAGATCAAGAACCCTATTTTATACATGGTCCGTTTGCCTGCAACCCCTCCAAGCTAGTTGAGCGGCTACACATGCATCGATGTTTGGTTGTAGTGATATTCTACCCAGATGCAAAGTGCTTGTTTCGTTACACACAACACAAGTGATGTGGTAACATCTTCCAAGAGCGATGAGGTTACACACACACAACATCATAATAGTCACATATAAACCGTTAGCACAGAATAAACCATAACCATACTTTGTAATAGCAGTACTAACACAGAGGTTCATAAGTACTAACATAACGGTACCACCAAGTTAACATGACTAACAAAAGCGGAGATAACACCCTGAGCACCCTCGACACTGATGTCAAATGCTTTGTCCTGCGCCTCACACTTGTCCACCATGTCAATGCTCTCATCGGTGAACACGATCATCTTCAAGTTCGCGGGACACACCAGATTTAAGGTGAGAAGGTACCCGATCATGACCTCGTGAGCTACACATAAGTCGGCCCAACGCTTATCAAGGGTGAGCCTGCCGACGATCATCTGGGCCATGCCCTTCGAAGTGTAACCATTGTTTGTCGTCAGCCTTTACTCCGTTGGGAGGAGGACGGGGTTCTTGCTAAAGGTAGGGGCATCTATAAATACTACAATTTAGGCCCAAAGATGAACTTGTGGAAGTGTGTTGAGCTGACACTCTCATGGTAAAGGTCGTATATCTTAACTCTCTTTGGGGTGTTGTCGATCACCGCCACCGCCTTAGGTCTTGTTTGTTTGGGCTTTAGCTTCGACTTTTATAGCTTTTCCACTTTGGCCAAAAAGCCACAAAAGCTCCTAAATATGTGCTTTTGAAGATTTTATGGCTTTTGATGAATTAATATAACAATATTGGGCTCCAAAAGCCATAAAAGCTACAAAAGCACCTATTTAGGAGCTTTTGTGGCTTTTTGGCCAAAGGGGAAAAGCTGCAAAAGCCAAAGCTAAAGCCGAAGCTAAAGCCCAAACAAACAGGACCTTAACCTTCTTGTTAGATGCCCTTTTTTGCCCGAGGGGACCTCCTTGCCCTCCTTATCGTTGCCTCACATGACAAGCTTCTCAATATGCATTGAACATACACATATGAACTAGTGCTCCAATCAAAATGTACTACACGTATGAACAAGATCAAAGATTACTACACAAATGCATTGTTTGACCACCACATTCGATTCGACAAGGAGAAGGAGCACCAGCGATGGAGATGGTGGCGAGGGTTTCAATGTAAGCTTTGTTCAACCCATGCTAGTGAAACTCATACCATCTATGTGTTTAAACCCTCGAATCCATAACTGGAATCGATTCAATAGATCCCATATCGAAGCCTAAGATTGAATCAATTCAATTGACCCAAAATTGAAGCCCAACCTTGAATCGAATGTGTGCAATGTACAACTGACGATAAATAAAACACGAGCGCGGGAAAACCAATGCTACAAAGAGGACATAGGGAATACCGCCATTGATGCGCGGTGGGGGTGAGGGGGTGGGGGTTGAAGATGGTGCTCGTTGATGGTGGTCACCCTCTAGAGCTTGCCTTTGATGTATGTTTGTTGGTGCTCGTCGTGCAGATCTTGTGGTCACCATGGAGAAACTATGCTTGCCAGTTCTCACCGTGTAGATCTTGTGGTCACCGCTGGAGAGAGAGAGAGAGAGGTGAGATGAGGGTGAGCGGTATTAAGGCGCCTCTTCGGGAACCAGCATAGCGCTCTCCGCATGTGCAATCGCCTTCACCCACGTGCGCCCCCTCGCATCGCTCGGGTCTAGCTCTAGAAAATGGCCAATTTGAGCGTGCCTCCGGAGCGAGGCCCGAAGGTTCTTTAAGAAATGTGTCATGTAGGCACAATATTATGTGCACACTTGAAAAGGGGGGCAAAGCCTTCAAAATCGCATCCAGCAGGCACGATTGAGGTTGGTGCAGCAGGCCATTAAGGAATTAGTAATAATAACCTTTTAAGCAAACCAACATATGCTTGAATAGTTAGATGTGTGTTTGGTTGTAGGGCTATCCTCTTAGGGACAGGGATAGCCCCTTTTTACTGGATACCACCCATTTGGATATGCGTCAATGAGGGATAGAGGAAGTCACATGCTTAGAATATGCGTCAAAGACAGGGATGTGGTTAGCCACGAAAAAATGGCGGATAGCGGCAACCATCTAGCGCGCGCGTCGCTCACATGTAAAACATTTAACTATGAGTTCTAAGCACTTGGTCATATGTCAATTACTTGTTGTAATTTATCTTTAAGCTCAAATACTTGTTATAATTAGTATCTCAATGTCTAAATACTTGCTGAAATTCTTTCTCTATGTGATTATTTCTAGAGGAAGCATGGCCACAAGGTGATATTCAAAATGCTCAAGTGACCCGCTTGATAGGTAAGTTGTTAATCTTGAATAAGACATAGCCAAGAAACCCTCGGTTGAAAAGCCCAAACCAAAAGAAGCCATCGATGGTCTTTGGGAGAACGTGAAAGTATTTTTCTGGTTTTAGTTTGGATTTGGTGTCTCTTTATTATGGTCTTTGGAAGATCATGAATGATGATGATTGCATATGTGGTGATTGACTTGTACGTTTGATGACAATCAAGACAATTACTAGGGGTTGTATGACTATTAGGTTCTAGTACCCTATGTGATGTTTAACTATGAGTGTAAGCACTTGGTTATATGCCAAATGATGAACTATTATATGTGACGAAGCAAATTAGTTAGTACTATTGTTTTGGTATGTTGTGGAATAATTATTTTTTATCAAATTATATTACCATACATATCATGTTTGTAAATTATGGAGACAATCTGATCACCTCAGTCAAAAAAATTACCACAACCCTTATCCCTCATTTATCCCTAAAAACACTCCATGATGATCCTCAACCATGTTTCATCCCTCAAGCTAAGAAGATGGATTGGCCTCACCCACCCAACCAAACAGAAAAAACGACTATCCCGAACCAAGTGGTTTGGGATACTCACAATCACCCTAACTTGTCTCTCAAACCAAACACATCCTAAGAGGACATTGATATTCCTTGCGCACCGGAGTTCAAGTTCTAAACTTAGTGAGTCTTGCATTTTTTCTAGATTTATTTCAAGCATTCCAGTGATGTGCGTTCAGTGGAAAGAAACGTTTCTTAGGTGTTTGTGACGACTTCGTCAATCTCAAGATGATACTTATAATAACCCTTCAATGTTTATATTTATTAGGAAGAAAAAGAAATGCCACTTCACAAGGAAGAATATTATACGGAAACAAACATTCGATGAAAATGGGTGAAAAACCACGAGAAAAAGCTGTTTACAAGTTTTGAAAAAATCTGAGAAAAATAAGAAATGTTAAGAGTATGATGTTTTAGTGTCACGCAAAATTTAAAGTTGAAATACATTACGAGATGTGAGTTATGAAAAAGACAAAATTAGGGTTAAATAGTGTCAAACAGTAATGTCACTATTCAGTGCTGAAATTTGTCTTTTTCATAGCTCACATCTTGTGATGTTTTTAACTTGAAATTTTGTGCGGCAATAAAACATCACCCTCCTAACATCCTATATACAATATATTTTTTAGAGTTTTTCAAAATTTTAAAATTAATAAGGTTTTTAGGAAATTTTCATTGAGTATTGGTTTATATTCTCCCGCTGCACAAAGCGTCCCTTGGTGGAGCGATGGGCCGTGGAGTTGTCATTCCAAAGGGAAAGGAAAATTGACAGCTGGTTGTGGTGTGCGCTGCTCGCCACCGACTTTCCGGCGCCACCGCACCGTGCGCCGGCGGCGGCGATGGGTAACTCACAGGCTTCTCCCTCGTCCGCCTCCTCTGCCAGCTTCGTCATGGCCTCCAGGTACCACAGCTTCGAACCACTGGGACCGCCACGGCAGCTGCTGCTTCAGCCCCGCAGCAATTCGCGAGCATCATGTGGTGATCTCATCGCTCCGTCTCCAATTTTCGCAGGGCCTTCTCGAAGCAGGCGCTGGACGACCTGCGCGAGCACTTCTCCTCGCTCTCCGCGCAGTCGGGGACCCAGGGGCGCGCCATATCCCGCCCCGTTTTCCTTGTGAGCTCGCAGCCGCAAAAATTTGCCACTGGGATTGGATTCGGGTGGATCCGGAATCCATTTTCTGATGGGAAGTGATCCATCTTACGCAGGGTTATTTCGGGGTGTGTGGGGCGCTCGGCGATAGGCTATTCCAGTTGGTTGCGAAGGAGAGCAGCGTGGAAGATGGAGTCACCTTCGAGGGTTTGATCGTCTCCAAAGTTGGTACCCTTGTCCTACCGCTTGATTCAGTTTGTTCGTTCCCTTTTGGGGGTCCAGATGGATTGGACAAATTTGGTGGTATTAGTGCTGCATTTGTAATGCAATTCAATTTAAAAGAAAAGGGAGAGATGTGTTTCTACTTTTTATGTCATATAATACTGGATGTTCTGCTAGATTTTGGACTGGTTTTGAGTTGCTATTTTGTTGAAACCGGTTGCTATTAGTACTTTTTATTGCGCGATTAGCTTGGTTGGATACATATATGCACGCTACTTCTATTGCTTAAACCTTAACTCTTCAGAAAGAAAAAACTTCCGATAACAGTTTTGTTGTTCTTCAGTTGCTATGCTTATTCATCCTTTCAGTAATGAATTTCATATATTTTATTTGTATTCAGCATAAAGTTTTCCTCCTAATGCTAGAGAATGTCATATATCTTGCTAGGTTTTTCCCTTTATGTTTCGTTGTTTGATATCCATGATCTATCCCTTTGTAACATGTAGGCAACCTATGAAAGGGGAACTAAAGTTGAAGCCGACGAGTTCATTTTTCAACTGTGCGATGTGATGGGAGATGGTATCTTAACAAGGTATTTCTTGAATGTGCTGGTAGAACTGAGTCTTCTGATGTGTTGGTAACTTAGTATGTCAGTTGCACATATTTAACTCCTTAGGTGATGATTTTGTCTATGTTTGTAACAAAAGCTGCCACTTCGAACTATTTTTTTAGAATATCTATCCTTAGATATTTGTATTTAGGAATCTAGGTTTTCAGAGTATCTGTCCTTAGGTATTTGTATTCAGGACTGTAGGTTTTAATTGACGAACCACTTACTCCTATGCTTTCTCTTTCATGCATTGCCAGGTCTGATCTGGAAGCTGTATTGGCGTCCATTCATGAAACCATATTTGCAGATAATAAGGAAGCTAGGGAAGGTTCAAACAAGAGTACATTTGAAGCATTTCTCAACTCTGCGGTATTTTCGAAGGATGCCAAAGGGGTCTCTGAGAAGTCTATGTCATTATCAGACTTTAGAAACTGGTGTATTGTCATGCCATCACTGAGAAAATTCCTTGGAAGTTTGTTGATGCCCCCTGACTCAGGTATGTGTTGCCATTCTGAAGATTTTCCAAAATAATATGTGTATTCCTTGTAGCATCATGACAGAAGTGTGCTCCTATTTGTTGCATTAGAATAATTATGCTTCTGATAGTCAAATATGATCTTGCTTGCGTTCATATACATATGAACAGTACAACTGGCGTTTTCTTCAAACTGTTCCTCCTGGCTCTCTAATTCGCCTGGTACAACTAGTGTTTTCTTCAACAGGCAAGTGAAGTTTGTGCTGTTTTGCACTCGCACTGTTCTGGAGCACCAAAGTATCTCTATATATGTGAAAAAAGCAAGACACGTAGTTGACAAATATTTACTACTGGTGAGGTACTACTTAGTCTGAAATAGTGAAATCACCATTCACTAGAGTTTCAAGACCATAAAAAATAAATAATCTTGAGGTTCTACTGTTGTCAGTTCTAGACTTTTAGCTACAAATCCCAGCTCTCTATCTTTCTAAAATACACTTCGGTGTTGATCATGCTTGAGCGGACGTACACTAGGCTCATATTGCCATCGTTTGCAATTTTAGGTTAAGTCTGAATCTGAAACTACTGTTCCTGAAGATTGAAGACATGATGCTGTTGCCAAGAGGCGAAGTGTGTCAATATGTCTTCAATAACACAATTTAAAGAAATCAGTTTACAATCTATGATCCAATTAAGTAAATGCGCTGTACATAGGCGATTCCACATGTTCGTTTCAATGGGATAGCAAAATCATGCAACTGAGTGAGCCTGAAAGCAGACTGCTATTAGTGCTAACATGGGCGCCAGCATACCAGATAGAGGCCTTGTACAAGGCAATTGCTAACTTTCTATTGCTCGGGTCTGTCAGTGTTGCCAACAGGGCACATGGTGTTGGCTACTCTGCTGGAATAACTTGGTCAATGGCTGCAGATGACCTTGGTATAGGAACTTAGGAAGCATCTGTGGCTTTACTTGAAGATTGACCTGTCAGCCTGTACAAGAGAGCCTCTCTCTTTTCAAAATTTATGAGGGCATATCTTGTGTATTCGTGTTCATTTGTTCCAAGCAAGCCTAGAAACATCATTCTTACCCGTTGGTGATATACCACACATCCACACTCTTGTGTATTACTACCTCTGTTCACAAATGTAGGACATTGGTAAACAGAGGCTGTATTTTCTTACCTACTCCCTCCGTAAACTAATATAAGAGTGTTTAGATCACTAAAGTAGTGATCTAATTGCTCTTATATTAGTTTACAGAGGGAGTACATGTTTGTTACTCTAGAATTTTATACTACTTAATTTGTCTAAACAGAATAAAAACATGTATCTTCTATTCTCAAATCTGATTGTAGGAACATGAAAGCCAATCCTAACCTGGATGTTTATGATTTTTTTTTTATGCTTCTGTTGAGTTCTATTTTGTAGGCAGAGCCGGCTTCCAGGTACCTGTACTTCATTATCCAGAAAACTCCTCCGAGTTGCTACTCTTAAATAAAGAGTATGCTTGGCATATAGGAGGTGGCTTCTCTCAACATGATGTGCAAGAGTGGAAGCTTCTATATCACAGTTCTCTTCATGGACAAAGCTTCAACACTTTCTTAGGAAATGTAACGTGAGTACTGTTGAATATTCTAGATGTGCTCGTCATTTCAAGGCTCGGTTCTTAGACTAGAAGGGCACAAGAGCATTTTTCGACTAAGGGGCAGAAATGAGCAGTGCATCACAACTAAGGGCAGACAAGGAAAAAAAAACTAAAATATATCTTTCACTGGTGTTCTCTTAATGGGAACAAGCTTGACGGCTTATTCCATGATAGTCCTTTGTGTGTAGATTTTTCACTGTGTGCATAATTCTTGGCATGTTACTTACTTTGTAGGAATGGAGATGCACAGACTGTTCTGGTTATTAAAGATACAGAAGGTTCCATTTATGGTGCATATGCATCACAACCATGGGAAAGGCACAGTGATTTTTATGGTGACATGAAGACATTCCTTTTCAAGTTATATCCCGAAGCGTCCATATTTCGCCCTACAGGAGCAAACAAAAGTTTGCAATGGGTAGGCCTATCTTGTCTGATTTTATTTACTGAATGTATTTTCATTCATTATCCCAAGGGTGAAGTGCTGTAGGAGCGATTTTACACAATTAGCTTATTTTGACAGTGTGCTGTAAACTTCACCTCTGAGAACATTCCAAATGGCATAGGCTTTGGAGGCAAGCCACATCACTTTGGCCTCTTCCTCTCTGCGGGTTTTGATCAAGGGCACTCATTTACCTCCAGCACATTCACCAATCCTCCCCTTTCCAACACGAGCAGGTTCAGACCAGAAGTTATTGAATGTTGGGGGATACAAGTGAAGGGATCAAATGATGAAAAGCCGGAGCTTGTCAAGGGTACAGTCCTTGAGAGATTCAAGGAGGATCGGAACATGCTGAAGCTGATTGGTATGGCGAGTGCGAGTGACTGAGCACTGGAAAATCACAATAGCAGATATTTGGAGATTGTGTACATCACTCTTTTTATGGAAAATAATACCCTTACCTATATCTGGTCGCTACTCTTGAGTTTTAGCTCTTCAAGCTTTTTGTTTCACATCCAGAGTGATACAGGTTTAGCTGCATGGAATTGTTGGTTTATGCTGTATGGATGTACGTCTCTTCCCAGTTCGAGAGCAGGGAGTAACTGTGTTCATTTGTGAAGATGGATCTTTGAAAGCTGGCTGCTGACTAAAGGATGTATGAAATGTGTTTGAAAACTAAATTAGTGTAACATGGATTGGGGTGGACAAATGATGAGTGGATACACTCCAGTTCTCTTGGACATACTCCCTCCGTTCCTAAATATAATTTTTTCTAGAGATTTCATGATAAATTATATACGGAGCAAAACGGGTGAATCTACAGTCTAAAGTATGTTTGTATACATCCGTATGTAGTTTGTAGTGGAATCTTAGAAAAAAACTTATATTTAGGAATGGAGGTATCGTGGTTTTGTCACGGCAGATGTTCGAAGACTTAGGTTCGAGGCCATCGCTAAGACGGTGGACTCAAAGGGTTGATCGGGACGAAAGACACGAATTTACCCAGGTTCGGTCCCTCGGGAAGAGGTAAAAGCTTACATCCTGCTTTGTGTATATTGATTGGAGTATCGATTATAAGGAAGCGTATTCGTTTGACCTAGTTTTCGATGGATTGGTTTCTTCTAGCCATCCTCGGGTCTTGCCTTTATATAGGAGGTCAAGGGCTCGGGTTACACGAGTCCCAAACCGACTCTTACAATGTGTCTGGTCCCGTCTCTAAGCCGCCTTGCCTTCTTTGGCAAGCCGTCTCCAGGCGACTCACCCGCCTAGGTCTTGCGCCTTCTCCTGTCTTTGGGCCTCCGTCTTAGCCCATCTAGTAAGCCGCCATGCGCCCTAGCCTTCCTCTTCCGGCCCACTTGATACGAGCCGCTAGGTAGGACCCGGCCCCTCGTGAGCGGGTCTTACCGTGGGGTTATATCCCCAACATCAGGCCCCAGATTGATTTGAGCCTGTCCATGTCAATCTTCCATTTCATTTGGCAGCGAGTCTTACGTCCTTGTTACCTGCAAGAAAAGAATTTCATAGCCCGCCATGTCTTCACTTATGGATATGCCAAAAAGATTTCGTGACGTTCGCAATGGATCCTCTCATTAAAATTGTCGGCCCGAAAATTGAGGCTTCCCCTTCGGTCAATCATCATTTTGCCTCCTCGATTCCTGCGTGCACTATTTTGCCATTGCATCTCATAAATAAGGCCACGAGGGGGTCTTTTCCCTTTCCACCGCCCCTGTCTTCTTCTTCTTCCTCTCGACGCTTCACTCCTCTCGGAGCTCCACCGCGTCGACCGGACCTCACCGTCATCCTCAACACCGGTCGCTGCATCAACCTGAATTAGTCTAGAGTTCCACCTACGTCGTCCGCATCCGCCAGGTACTCCTCTCAATCCTTGCCAGATCTGCAAGCACCTCATTTGAATCCCCTCGAGTTCATCGGGTTTCCATTAGCGTTCCTTGCTGTTCATTAGATCGTTCGTCGTAATGTAGCTTGGTAATCAGTCGCTGGAATCTCGCAATATTGTTAGTCCATCGTGGCTACCCATGCGGAGCCAATATTCACTCATTATAGATTTGTATCCCTACTCTCCTCCGCGCCATAGCTGCTTGTTCTTCCATCGCTGTTGTTAGGGTTTAGATACATTTCTTTTTTACCCTCGCCTGCAGATCCATAGTCATAGTCGTGATATGTGAAACCTGTTTGTCTGCACTTAGCAATATTTGTAGCACAATCTTGCCCACTTAACCCGCCATCGAGTTACCGACTCTTCCAACGAAATGTACTAGCGACTTAGCATCTCACTATTATGTTAACCACTCCCGTCTTGATTGTTTGGCACTTCTAACCCGCCGTGTCCTGAATTTTTCACAGTTTGACCCGCACCATGTCACGAGCACCTTCATCCTGCGATTGGGTCGACTCTGGAGTGACCGAGCAATTCTTGCCTGAGTTCGTAGAGACGGGCTCATTGCCGACTCAGGATGTCATCCACTGGCGGGTTCCTGGGTCAGAGAAGAGGCCCACCACTAAGGATGGGGAGGTAGTTATATTCGCTGATCACCTCCTCCGCGGTTTCAGCCCGCCCAGGTCAAAAAAAATCCGAGAGGTCCTCCACTTTTTCAAGATTCACCCTCTAGACATTGCCCCAAATTTGTCACCAATATATGCAACTTCCAAGTCCTGTGTGAAGTTTATCTGCAAGAAGAGCCGTCTGTCGACCTCTTCCGCGATTTCTTCTACGTCAACCGCCAAACATAAGTGGCGGCTGGACCAAGCTTGGAACTCGGCGGCGTCTCTATCCAGAGATGGAGAGAGATCTGGCCTATCCCGCTGCCCTTTTGCCAAGCCACCCTAAGGATTGGAATAGGACTTGGTTCTACTGCAAGGACACCTCTCCAGATGGACAAAATCCATTGTCGGGTTATCGCCCTACCCGGCTCTGTACTTCCACGGAACTTCCGGACCGGATGTCTGTAGCGAAACGAGCGAAGTATGCTTCGGCCTTTGCAAAAATCAAGGCCCTCCTAGCGAATGACTCAACTGGAGTCGATTTAACCCACTACTGGGTCTCATGGAAGGTTTTGCCACTAAGCCATCGTGACCGGCTTATGTGCGAATATATAGGCGATGTGAATGATCCTCTCTGTTTCAACCACACACCTCTGACAGAGGAAAATGTCAACTTTGCTGTTAAAGCATTTCTTCGTGAAACTCAGGAAGCTTGCACCACAACCGGGTTAAAACCGTTCTGTGTCGCAAATCCAGATCGAGATGTAAGAATCAACCTTCTCTTCAAAACTACTTGTTCCTGTCTTAACCTTATACCCGACATCTTTTAACTATTTTGGCGGCTCTTCATACAGGCCGACTCTAACTTCTGAAGAAGAAATGCACTCCCCTCGTGAAGAAGAAGTCACAGGCGGTTAACGCCCGTGGCCATAAGAAGAAAACTTCGGCTCAAGAACTTCTTACACTCAATGACTCAGAGGTACAAAACTTGATTCCCTTGTCTGTCTTTTTATGCAACTTAAGTACACAGGAGGAGACGGAACGAGTCACGCCAACGCCCCTGAGGTAACTTACATTTCCTCCGACTCAAAGGTCTTACCGCGAGAGAAATACGGCAGGTCGTCCGAAAAGTTCCTTGTTCACATCCTCTTGCTTACCTAGACCCCAAATTTCCTTTGAAAAAGCAACAGCTCGACTCGCGATGTCAGACCTGGAGCTCCGACTCTGAAGATCTTATGGCCGGCTTACCCAACTCTCCGGCTCCGCGGAAACGTCCTGCTGAGGTGATCTTTTGACCAAGTCCAATATCTGCCTTACATTCCTGCAATGTCTCCTTACTTTTGTGCTTTATTGTCTCAATTTTATAGGAGTCACCCCCTTCGTCTGGCGACTCAACTGCCTCCAAGCTTCCTTCTATGAAGATCAACCCAAAGTATGCCTTTTACCTTGCAATGTGTGTGTTATCTGTATTATCGTTGCACTGTGTAATGAATCTTTTTTACTTCCAGGGCTCAAGTAAAGTGAAGGAAGACAGGCGGGTCGACCGTTCCTGCTACTGCCCAAAAGCCGGAATCCGCTGAACCGGCTCCTTCCACTCCTGCTGAACCTTCTAAGCTAATAAGGATGCAACTGAGCGCACTCCTCCACCTTCATAGCAGGAGGATCACCGCATGACAGCTCCTGAGAGTCCAATGACTGATCCTAAGCCGCCCAGTCCTTCAACCGTCGTCGAAGATCCATCTCATCCTGACGTTATCATCAATAGGACGGGTTATCAATCTCCTACACCTCATGTGTTGAAAACACACGTGAGCAAGATTGATACTTGCTCTCTAGAAAAACTTGACTTCGGATTTCCCGTGCTAGAGAAAATGTCCGTGGATGATCTGCATGCTGGTTATTTGAATCGTCTTTCTGCCAGCCGCAACATGGAATCCAAACTTGTTGGATTAATGAAGAAAAAATATGAGGTACTCTCCTTATCTTGCTTTTCCCTTATACCTTTATGTAGCCCCCAAGAGCCGGTTAAATATTGCAAATAATGAACCGAGTCTTTTGAATCTTCTTGTACTGAAAAGAACTTAACCTGTAGCCCCCATGTAACGGGTTAAAACGCATATAAGCCGGTACTTATTTGGAAAGTAGATCCAATTGTATCCCCCAAGTCCAGATCATTATGAAAATGATGAGCTGGAAAAAAAGCTCGTTGGGTGTATCCCCCCAAGTCTGGGTCATTATGAAAATAATGAGCCAGAATTTCCACGTAAACTTGGAGAGAAAACACAAACATTAGCCCCCAAGTGCCAAGTATATTACTTGCAATCTGCTTGGGACTTGTATCAGAATAACTTCATTATTGCTTCATCATGGGGTCTTTTAACTTTTATGATCTGCTACCTATACAATGCAGGAGGCATTAGATGCAGCTGAGTCTGAGCGGGCCGACTTAAGGGCAAATCTTACCACCCAATAGACTGCCCGAGCCGTAGCAGAAGAAAAATTACGGGTGGCTGTTGAAAAGCTTGAAAAGCTCCAAATTGACTTTGCCACGTATAAGGAGACCGCCGAATCTGAACAAGCCGCCCTGTCAAAGCGCGCAAACGACACCAAGGAGCAGCTTAAGCTCATGACAGAAGAATTGAAAACTCTCAAGGGCCATATATCCAAGATGACTACCGCTATCTTTGGTAAGTATGTACAGCTTAGAAAATTTCCATGTCAAGTCAAAAGTATCTTTTGGGCGGCTTATCCTTGATTTTTTCTTTGCAGGTGGGAGAAGCCGCCAGTTGTCCTCTGATAGTTTGATGAAGCTGAAGGCAATATACACTTTGACGGAGCAACTATACAGTGGAGCCCTCTGCACCATCAAAGCCTTGATGACTGCCAAGTATGTTCCCAAGTTCATGAAGGGGGTCATAGAAGTCTTATCCACTCTGCCCAAGCAGATTGAAGAGCTGAGGCAATCATCCGCCAGGAAGGGGGCAATAGCCGCTCTAAGCCGGTCCCTGGCCCTTGCTCCTGAACTGCCTGCCGAAGAGATGACGAACGGCTTCCCATCCAAAAAGGATGACGGCTCAGACTTTATTGAAGCTGACTATGCCAAATGCATAAAGGCCTCCAGGGTACTTGCCTCCACCCTTGTCGACGAGATGGATCTAACTCCCTACCAGGCAGTTTACAATGCAAACAATCAATGTCTGTGTTGCCCAACCTTTGAAGCCAAGGACTTGATCCATGCACGTCGTAAGCCGCTCTTTGCCCCTGAAGTTGACCCGTCTGCTCTTTTTGACGAAGCTGAGTTCGAAGCCTTATTAAACTGCAACTGGGATGTGGATAATCTTCAGATCGAACAGCGCGAAGACCCAACACAGGATGACCAGCCGACAAGTTAGAACTTTGCTATTCCTGATTGATTATAACCCGGCTGTCTGAGCCGCCGAGATTTGGAAGTGTGAAAAAACTTTAAGTGCTTCATCTTTTGAGCTCCTGGAGAGCCTTGTAATAGGCATAGAAGAACTTGATTGCCCCATCTATGCCAACGTGTATACATGACTTTAGAATCATCTTTATGCACTTTTGATCTGCCTTGCTTTCTTCTTACAATATCTTTCATCATACTTAACAGTAGTTCATCTTAGGAGATAAAGCCTACAAAAGTAAACAAGACAGAATATATCCTGTATTTTCATAAGGGCGGCTTGAAAAAAACACAACCTGGAGATGTTAAAATCTTTTGTAGCCTTGCTTCTTCTTTCACAATCTTGCTCTGACCCGGTTTGCAAACTGGCATGATATGTAAGTATGATGCAATGCCTGATGTAATGTATGATGGAATGCACGATGCAATGTATGATGCAATGTAGGATGTTCTTGCTTTTATTCTTTGTTTTCAAAAACTCATATGATGGTTGTTCCTGGCTGGACTCGATGCTTGAACTCATACCAATGCAGGGTCTCTAACGAGAGTGATCGTCAATTCCTTTGAGCGACTCAGGGTCTCTAGGCGAGATTAACTGATACGAGCGCTGACGAGGATATATACCTAGGGTAGGGTCCTAGGCACGGCCCACATACCCTACCTAAGGACACAACATGGGAGGACTTGAAGATCAAGCATGAACTTCCGAGTGGATCCCACTCGACAATAATCCACTCGGAGACTCCCGCTCTCACTCGGCAATCGCGTGTCACTCGGAAGACCTCGCTTTCACTTGACGCCAGAAGACCAGGAGCCATCATCAAGAGCCTAACGTGCAGACGTTGGTTCAATGGTCATTAGTAGCTTTTATTACGTACGTTACCTATAACGGTAGACTTTAAACCCCATGACCAGGCCCTTAGATGCGGGATAATTATGAGGGGCAGCGAACTCTATATAAGCCGTCCCTCCCCTTCGGCACAAGGGTTCGCAACCATTGTAAAGTCAACATTCCACACGACATAAAGCTTCCGAGCACTGAGACGTAGGGCTGTTACCTCCACGAGAGGGGCCTGAACTCATACATCCGTGTGTACACCCTCGCCGTAGCTAGGACTCTGCCCTCTCCCTTCGTACCCCTACCATCTACTGCCAGGCTTGTTCCCACGACAGTTGGCGCCCACCGTGGGGCAGGCATCTAAGCGACTTCCGGCGAGGTTGCGATTTTCATCCTTCGACATGTCTTCCGGCGGTGTTTTTCCTCTAGGCCACGAGATCCGTTTCGGAGCGCTCACCTTCATCGTTGATGATTCGGCATGGCTCCAGGAGGCGCCTCTTGATGTCGAGGCGCTCCCGGTCCGTGGGACCGCGCACTTCCACGTGAATCCATGCGGCGTGTTGCTGCGTCAACCGCCGACTCCTTACACATCGGCCCCTCTCGCTGTTCGCAGTCGCAAGCGGTCCGGCCGCCCACGATTTCAGCGTTGGGTTGAACACGCAACGGCGTGCCAAACTTCTCCGCAGATTGCAGCGCTCGATCCCACCGAGTCCCTTCATGGCGTGTTCGAGTCGGATTCCGATCCGTCCGACGTGCCTTTCGAGTGCGAAAGCTGCGATCCTGAAGTGGAGGTCTTGATGGCGGGCTCTCATCAGAGTTCACCGCCTGGCTTCGGCCGTGGCAAGTGCGAGGCTGGAGGTCCGTCGAAAGAGTAGCCGCATCGCGACGAGGAGCTTCTTCATACTCCCATAACGGCACGACCGCCGAGGCCCATGCTTTGGAGGCCGCGCGCGTTCGTATGGAAGAGCTCCATGCAGAGATTGACAAGCGCGCTCGCCAGTGCCCGCCACGCCCTAGTCGACGTCATCGACAACTGTTTCCGATAGGATCTCACGACGATGTTGAGGTATACCGAACTCCTGTGGTAAATGTTGTTGCTGCTGCTAGGATAGCGGATTCCATTCAGCCGTCCCGGTCAGAGGCTGGTAGTGGGCTGTTGCAGATCAGAGCGCTGTTGGATGCAGCGTAGCGTTAGAATTCAGCAGTTTCTCTATCCCATAACAGGATATACAGCAATTCACCCAAGGCGGAGACCGTTCAGTCGACACACAGCCCTGGATCGCCCTTGCGTCGTCGAGGCGGCGGTTTTCGTGAAGGGCAAGACAGAGATCAGCATCATCGCAAAGACCACTGTCGAGTGCCCACTCCTCCGCGGAGTGGTCCGTACGCGCCCCGGGGCCAGGACGACAGGCGCTCCTTCGGTGATGAGCGGGACGCGGACTTTGACGCCTGCGCCTATCTTGTTCAGAAGCGAATCGACAAGAGCAGAGCCTACAAAGAAGGACTTGACAGAGATGTTCCGAGTGGAAGCTTAGCTGTGGTGTCTGGTCCCGAGTGTTTTAGCAGAGCTATACATTCTGTAGAGATTCCCCCCAACTTCAGAATGGTGGCGGGGATCGGAAAGTTTTCTGGTGAAACAAAGCCAGAGACTTGGTTAGATGATTACCGAGTGGCTGTGCAGATTGGCGGCGGAAATGACAATGTTGCAATGAAGCACCTGCCCCTCATGTTGGATGGTTTAGTTCAAGCTTGGTTGAATCGTTTGTCTCCTTCCAGCATACATTGTTGGGAAGATCTTGCCCGAGTGTTTGTCCGGACCTTTGAGGGCACCTGCAAGCGCCCGGTAGGTCTGGTCGACTTACAACACTGCGTCCAGAAGCCCAATGAAACCTTAAGGGATTATATTCAGCAATGGTCCACCCTGCATCATACGGTGGAGAATGTGTCGAAACACCAGGCTGTTTGTGCTTTCAAGGCCGGTGTGAGATACACGGAGCTGTACCTGAAGTTCGGGTACACTGGTGATATTTCACTCGGCAAGATGACGGAAATTGCCACCCGGTACGCCAATGGCGAGGAAGAAGACCGCCTCCGTAGCAGCAAAGGAAGAGCTGTCGCCAACAAGTCTGGCGGCGGCAACAATCGGAAACAGAAGCAGAAGGCTGAAGACCTGGCTCCGGCAGAGGCTGCGGCGCTGGCGACTCAGTCGAAGAACAAGGGCAAAGCCAAGGCTCAGTATGCCCCCAAGAAGTGGAAAGGTCAGTCAGGAACTGATATCATGGATCAGCCATGTGTGATTCACACGAGGAAAGACGCAGAAGGCAACCTGATTTTGCCCAAGCACACCACTCGACAGTGTCTAACCCTTATCCAGCAATTCAAGGGAGACCAGTCGAGTGAGAAATCTCCTGAAAAGGGAGATGAAGATGAGGAAAAGGAAACATTCCTGGATGTCACTGCTACACTGGTGATCTTTGCTGATGTCGAGAGCAAGAGTCGTCCGAAAGTCATCAATAGAGAAATCAACATGGCTGTGCCAGACACCCCCACCTACCTCAAATGGTCCCAATATGCTATCACATTCGACCAGGCAGACCATCCTGCTCGTGTGGCCACTCCCGGTTGGCAGGCTCTGGTAGTTGATCCGGTGGTGCAAGGGACTCGACTCAGAAAGGTCCTCATGGACGGTGGCAGCGGCCTGAACATTCTTTATGTGGATACCCTGAAAGGGATGGGCATTCCGATGTCCCGTCTGAGCGAGAGCAGCATGCAGTTTCACGGGGTCATCACAGGAAACAAAGCCAAGTCACTCGGCCAGATAGCATTGGATGTGACATTCGGAGATGACAAAAATTTCCAAAAAGAAAAGTTGACATTTGAAGTCGTGTATTTCAAGAGTGTTTACCACGCCATCTTAGGTCGACCCGCTTATGCATGTTTCATGGCCTGACCATGTTACATGTATCTCAAGTTGAAAATGTCAGGCCCTAAGGGCGTGATCACGGTCACTGGCAATCTACAGTGGGCCGAAGAGTGCCTCTATAAAGGCTCCAAGATCGCCGATCAACAGATGGCCATGGTCGAGCTGAAGGAGTACAAGAAAACCGCTGACCCTGCTGATTTGCTCCATGCAAAGAAGCCGGCTTCCGAGTCGGCATTTCAGTCGACAGGGGAGGTGAAGAAGGTGCACATCCACCCGACGAATCTAACTACTGCCCCGACGAATATCTCAACAACACTCGATAGTAAATAAGAAGCCGAGCTTATCCAGTTCCTCCATGAGAACTGGGATATCTTTGCATGGAAGCCTTCTGATATGCCGGGGATTCCCAGGGAGCTGGCTGAGCACCATCTGTGAGTGGATTCGAAAGCCAAGCCCGTCAGGGAGCATTTGCGTCGATCAGCGGTGGAGAAGCGCAAGGCAATCGGAGAAGAAGTGGCCCGCCTCTTGCAAGCCAAGTTCATTCGGGAGATTTACCACTCCGAGTGGATCTCAAATGTTGTGATGGTGCCAAAGAAAGATAAGTCGTTGTGCATGTGCATTGACTTCAAAGATCTTAATAAGGTGTGCCCAAAAGACCATTTTCCGCTCCCTGCATTGATCAAATTGTTGACTCGACAGCGAGGTGCGAGCGTTTATCATTTTTGGACGCTTATTCTGGGTACCATCAGATCCGTCTGTATGGCCCTAACGAAATAAAGACAGCCTTCGTCACCCCATTCGGGTGCTTTTGCTACATCACCATGCCTTTTGGTCTTAAGAATGTCGGTGCTACTTTTATGTGCATGATTCAGAAATGTTTACTCGACTAGATCCCTTGGAATGTCGAGGCGTACATGGACGATATAGTGGTCAAGTCCCGCAAAGGTTCTGACCTGCTGGCTGACTTGGCCGAGATATTCGCCAATCTGAGGCAATTTGACATAAAGGTGAATCCGGCCAAATGTACCTTTGGTGTCCCTAGCGGCAAGTTGTTCGGTTTTCTCGTTTCCGGGCGAGGAATTGATGTCAATCCCAAGAAGATCAGCACCATTACTCGTATGAAGACTCCCGTGCGAGTGCACGACGTTCAGAAGCTCACAGGTTGCTTGGCAGCATTGAGCCGATTCATTTCTCGTCTTGGTGAGAAGGCTCTGCCCTTATATCAGTTGATGAAGAAGTCTGGCATGTTCGACTGGACTCTCGAAGCCAAAGAAGCGTTTGTTGAGCTCAAAGCACTGCTCTTCACCTAGCCGGTGCTTGCCGCTCCTGCCAGCAAAGAGCCCTTGCTCCTGTACATCGCAGCCACAAATCAGGTCGTCAGTACAGTGCTGACTGTTGAGCGAGAAGAGGAGGGTAAAACCTATAAAGTCCAGCGGCCAGTTTATTACGTCTTGGAAGTATTGTCCCCCTCAAAGCAAAGATATCCACACTATTAGAAGCTGGTGTATGGTATTTACCTGTCAGCGACGAAGGTGGCGCATTATTTCCAGGACCATTCGATTTCAGTCGTCAGTGATGCTCCTTTATCCGAGATTTTCAATAATCGTGACGCATCAGGTCGAGTGGCTAAATGGGCAATTGAGCTTGGACACTTTGACATCAGGTTCGAGGCCAAGAAAGCAATCAAGTCCCAAGCATTGGCAGATTTCATGGCCGAGTGGACTGAACTGCAATAGCCCATCCAAGTTCACTTGGCGCATTGGACAATGTTCTTCGAAGGCTCCAAAATGTTGAATGGGTCCGGTGCTGGTGTTGTCTTGATATCCCCCAGAGGCGACAAGCTCATCTATGTCTCGCAGATTCACTTTGATTCTTCCAACAATAAGGCAGAGTATGAAGCACTTTTGTATGGGTTGCACATGGCTATCTCAGTCGGCGTCAAGCGCCTGATGGTTTATGGCGACTCAGATTTGGTGGTGAATCAAGTGATGAAAGAGTGGGATGTTAGAAACCCTACTATGACTGGATACTGCAATGCAGTCCGGAAGTTGGAGAAGAAATTTGAAGGCCTAGAACTTCATCATGTTCCCCGACTGAAAAATCAAGCGTCCGATGAGCTGTCCAAGATTGGTTCCACTCGATGGCCTGTCCCCAGCGGTGTGTTTCCCGAGAACTTGCACACTCCTTCGGTTCAAGAGGATCCCTTCACCAAAGAACCCCCACAAGCTTTGAGCTCCTCTGACTCGACTGAAGTCGATGTTCCTGCTGTGATTGACCTGGTCATGGAGATTCTGGTTATCATTCCTGACTGGACTGTGCCATACATTGCCTATATCCTCAAACAAGAGCTCCCTAAAGATGAAGCAGAGGCTCGACAGATTGTGTGCAGGTCCAAGGCTTTCACTATGATGGGAGATCAGCTATTCAGAGAGAGTGTGACTGGTGTCACCCAATGCTACATTTCCCCCGAGGAAGGTCGGATGATTCTAGATGAAATTCACTCGGGAACTTGCGGACACCATGCGTCTTCGAGGGCGATCGTCACTAAAGCATACCGAGCTGGTTTTTACTGGCCACGAGCTAACGAGATGGCTAAGGACATCGTTGATCACTGGGAGGGCTGCCAGTTCTATGCAAATCTATCGCACAAGCTGGCATCTACTCTGAAGACAATTCCTCTCGCCTGGTTGTTTGCGGTTTGGGGACCCGGAAAAGGAGGATTCACTCACCTGTTGGTAGGAGTCGACGAATTGACCAAGTGGATTGAAGCCAAGCCCATCAAGAAGCTGAATTCCCGTACGGCGGTCACGTTCATGAGGGAGATCATTATCCGATATGGCATTCCACACAGCATCATCACGGACAACGGCACTAATTTTGACTCGGAAGAATTCGGTAGATTCTGTAACTCCCAAGGCACCCGAGTGGATTATGCTTCTGTTGCACATCCTCAAACCAATGGGCAAGTTGAGTGGGCTAATGGTCTCATTCTGCAAGGTCTGAAGCCTCGTCTCATGTGCGATTTGGATCATGCCGCCAGTGCGTGGGTAACTGAGCTGCCGTCTGTTTTGTGGGGATGGAGGACAACGCCTAATCGGTCGACTGGACGGACTCCTTTCTTCCTTGTCTATGGTGCTGAATCCATGTTGCCGAGTGACTTGGCCCAAAATTCTCCTCGAGTGGAGCTATATTCTGAGGTTGAATCTGAACAGGCCAGACAGGATGGGGTAGATCTTCTGGAGGAGGAGCGAGAGATGGCTCTGATCCGGACCACTTCGTGTCAGCAAGACCTGCGGCGCTTCCATGCAAGGAATGTCAAGACTCGAGCGTTCCATGAGGGAGATTTGGTGCTCCGGGTGAATCAACATCGACCTCACAAGCTTGCTCCTGCATGGGAAGGCCCTTTTGTTGTCACTAAGGTGCTAAACAATGGAGCCTATCACCTATATAATCTCATGAAACAGATAGATGAGCCACGAGCCTGGAACGCAGATCTGCTCCGGCCTTTTTACACTTGAGACAAGAGTTTTCTGATGTAATAAGAATACTTCGTCAATGCAATTCACGTTTCTGCGATATATACTTCGTCGGTTCCAACCGTGCAGTTACATTCTTGGGGACTCTTCGAGTGATGAGAAATCCTCACACTCGGGGGGCTTAGCTGCGAAACATGTTTCGTCTAAGTTAAAAACCCTGTCGGGTGGATAGCAGTCCATTCACTTGACGGCCTATTTGCAAATCCGTCTTCACCTAGGTTCAAAAAAAAAACTCCAAGTGATGAGCAATCCTCACACTCGAGGGCTTAGCTGTGAAACATGTTTCACCTAAGTTAAAAACCGCGTCGAGTGGATAGTGATCCATTCACTCGACGACTTAGTTGCGAATCAACATTCGCCTAAGTTCAAAATATTCCGAGTGATGAGCAATCCTCACACTCGGGGGCTTAGCTGCGAAACACGTTTCGCCTAAGTTAAAAACCTCGTCGAGTGGATAGTGATCCATTCACTCGACAACTTAGTTGCGAATCGACATTCGCCTAAGTTCAAAATATTCCGAGTGATGAGAAATTCTCACACTCGGGGGCTTAGCTGCAAAAACACATTTCACCTAAGTTAAAAACCTCGTCGAGTGGATGGTAATCCATTCACTCGACAAATTAGCCACGAATCGACATTCGCCTAAGTTCAAAAATACTCCGGGTAATGAGCAATCCTCACGCTCGGGGACTTAGCTGCGAAACACGTTTCGTCCAAGTTGAAAACCTCGTCGAGTGGATAGTAATCCATTCACTCGACAACTTAGCTGCGAATAGACATTCGCCTAAGATCAATAATACTCCGAGCGATGAGTAATCCTCACACTCGGAGGCTTAGCTGCGAAAGCATTTCGCCTAAGTTAAAAACAAAATCAGTCGAACAAATGATTGAAAGCCAAAGTCGAACAAATGAAGGTTTTCACGAACAAATGATTAAGTTAAATACTCCGAGGCTCGTCGAGTAGCTGCCTCGATGAAGGTTTCCATGAAGTCCTCGAACTGGAGTTTCTTTGTGTTTACCACCTGGAGCTCCTTCAGCTTCTCCTCCCTCACGTCCCTATAGTGGACCCCGACGAGTGACAACACCACGTCGGCCCCGCAGCGAGAAGTAGATTTTTTCCAAGCTTGCACTCGACTGGGAAGTTCGTTCAGGCGAGCCATCATGGAGTTGAGGTCGAGCTGAAGAGTGTCCTCAGGCCATAGCTCCTTATCGATTCTTTCCATGACAGACTTCAGTCGAGTGATGTAGGCCTGGGCACCCTGGAGCCGAAAGTTGAGCCGCAACATGTTCATTGCCACCGCATTAGCAACCGGCGACTTGGTAGGGTCAAGCATGGGCTCTATCTCTTCTGTTTCCTTTTCAAAGTCCTGGCAGAATTCTGTTGAAGAAGGGGAAATAGGAAGAGAATCGGTGAACTGCGACCTTCAAATTTTTTGCAAATGTCAGTCGACAAGAAATACACACCGTCGAGCAGAAGATACATCTTCCTCGAGAATTCGCCCAGATGCTTCTCCAGGCCATTACCCCTCTTGGTTAGTTTCTCGGCCTTCTTGACAAGGTCCACACGCTCCTCCTTCAGCTTGGTGTTCTCATCCTCCAGCTTCTTGGCGGCTTCCAGCTTCCGATCTGCAACTTTAGTCTTATCCTTGGCCACTCGTTGAGCGTCAGCAAGCGCCTTGTCCTTCTCCTCCAGTGCCTTCTTCATGGAATCTAAAGAAACAACATTGTTGAGTCATGCTTGGAGTCGACGGTTTTCATTGCGTACGTCTATTCGAGTGAGAGCACTCAGTTCAAAACATGAAGAGTGAAGAGGAGAATGTAGAAAATCAGCAGTAATTACCTCCCAAAGTCTTCATCTCAGCACGCGCTCGCTCTAGAGCGTTGTTGGCGACTGCCAGATCCACCTGCATCTGGTTCCTTTCATCCTTCATGTCCTTGTACTCCGCCCCAAGCTCACAAGCCCTATGGAATCAACACAAGACAGGAATTCAATCGGTGGGTGACGCTTGGAACAGTCGACTGGGTATAGAACACCGGCGAATGACCATCTTAGAAGAATTCAAGCAGAAAGTCCACTCAACATGTCGAGCGGCTCTAGCGCTCCGTGCGCCATAAAAAATAATTCAAAAGCTATCTCTATTAAGACCCCTGCTGATGCAAGCACTCGACAGTGGTCTCGGGAACTACACCCAGTGGGTGGGCTATGAGCACCCCCACTGAGACGATTAACTCTCGATCTGTCGAGTAACTCGTTAGAAAAAAATGTACATTTGACAAGGTCAGCCCTGTCACGACACTCGACCCGTCGAATGACGCACCTCCCTACTATATGAAGTGCAGTCTATCCTTATGCAGCGTCATATCATGATTTGCCAATAATATCCATGAAACCTGCAAGGTAGCTACAGAGTGGTGTGATTCAAGACGAAGTGTATCCTGTATACAACAGACTCTAAGACCCCTGCCGATGCAAGCACTCGACAGTGGTCTCGGGGACTACACCTAGTGGGTGTGCTAAGAGCGCCCCCACTGAGACGGTTAACTCTCGATCCGTCGAGTAACTCGTTAGAAAAAATATACACTCGACAAGGTTAGCCCTGTCACGACACTTGACCCGTCGAATGATGCACCTCCCTACTCTATGAAGTGCAGTCTATCCTTATGCAGCGTCATATCATGGTTTGCCAATAATATCCATGAAACCTGCAAGGTAGCTACGGAGTGGTGTGATTCAAGGCGAAGTGTATCCTGTATACAATAGACTCTAAGACCCATGCCGATGCAAGCACTCGACAGCGGTCTCGGGGACTACACCCGGTGGGTGCGCTAAGAGCACCCCCACTGAGACGGTTAACTCTCAATCCGTCGAGCAACTCATCAGAAAATACACTCAACATGTCGAGTGACCCTAGTACCATGCGTACTATGAATCCCAATCCTACTCGACTACGATCCGGTCTATTCGAGTGGAGAAAGTTCAAACATTCTACAGCAATCACCCATTGGGTGTACAGCAGCCAAGAGAAGACATGAATTCAATCGACAATGGACTTACAATCGAACTTACTCGGACATTGGTACGGAGGGCTGCGGCGACGTCAAAAGCCAGTTTGCTAGCCTTGAACGCCTCCTTGGTTCTCAGCATGAGCTGCTCCGCCTGAATCATGGCTTCCTTCGCAGCTCCGGTCTGATCTTCCGAGGTGCGATGCAGAGAGAAGACTGTCACAGGTGGGGTCGGCGTGATCGCTCGGGCAGCTGAAGCAGACTGAGGGGGTGCAGTTGGAGTCGATGTCACAACAGTCGAGACGGCTGGAGGAGCATGCAACAGAGGTGCTGCGAGTTCAACCCTTGGTTGTGTCGAGCCACCTCTCCCCTGGGAAGACTCTGTAGTCGAGCGTTGAAGCGCTTGCACCGATGATGCCCTCCGAGTACGAGCGTGCGAAGTGTCCAGTTGCTCCTCATCGTCCTCCACCTGAATGACCTCTGCAATGACAACCGATAGTGTTAACATCTACATGTGTCGAGTCCCATCCGAACAAACCAACAACTTTCTTACCTCTATGAGAAGTGGCAGCATCAGCAGTGTCAACATCCATCGCTTCCTCTCCATCCCGATGAGGCGAGGTCACATATGTAGCAGCTTTGACGGATTGAGATGCATTCGGTCAGATACAACTCCAAGACTTCAGTTGACAGAAAAAATTCGGAAATAAACACTTACATGGAGACGACAGGTATGGCCACCCTCATGCGAGGCAGAGCTTTGCGAGGTTTGGTGACGACTTGCTTGGGTTGCTTGGCCAGTCTTTCACTCGACTCAACGGTCGAAGGGTGGCTCCGTTTCGGTTCTTCTTGCTAGGGCCCGGAGCCCTGTCCTCAACAGCTGCCGGATCCTGGCGGGCCTTGGTGCGACCTTCGCGCCGGGGAGGCAACTCGACCTCTTCCTCTTCACCGGAGTCTTCGTATTCGTCCTCGGTGTCAGAAGAACCGTCACTGTCCACACTGCCACCCTCGCTGACCACGCCATCTTCCACATGGTTCCCGTTGGGAACGGGCGAGTGCATGTTCGTCCACTCCTGTATGATTCAAGAGAGTAAATCAGTTTATAAGTCAAAGTATCACTCGACTGTACAACATCAGTCGACACCTCACAACTCACCAGATTCTTCGGCGGGTTTTCAGCTGAGTAAGGTCGGATCCTCTTGGCTCCCAGAGGATTGTCGCAAGCTCCAGTGATGCTACGAAGTCACTGCTCGACAGTTTTCTATGGAACCTCCTCTGGATGCGTCCTGGTCATGTCCTCTGGGCCCGCATAATGCCACATGGTGTGGTCTCTGGCCTGGAGCGGCTGGATACATCGACCGAGAAACGTTTCAAGCAAACCCATTCCTATCACTCCGCCCCGGATCAATTGCACCACAGCTTCGACCAGGATACCCACTTGGACATGCTCCTCTTCGGTCACCCTCAAAGATTGGGGAACAACGGGATGGTCGGGTGTATAGGGGGGAAGGCCAGTCGACATATTGGGTGACGCAACATCTTTGCAATAGAACCAAGTCGACTGCCAGCCTCTGACAGACTCGGGAAAGGTCATGACAAGGAAGGAACTACGGGCTCTTTTCTGAACCACTAAGCCTCCACACAATTGGAGCACATGAGTCTTCCCATCGGCAGGGAGAGCTTTCTTCACGGTCTGGGATCTGACCATGAAGAGGTGCTTGAATAACCCCCAATGGGGAGAGCATCCCAGGAAACATTTGCACAAAGTGATGAATGCAGATAGATAGGCGATGGTATTTGGCGAGAGGTGGTGCAGTTGAGCACCGAAAAAGTTTAGAAAGCCCCTAAAGAACGGGTGGGGAGGCATGGAAAAACCTCTTTCGACATGAGAGAGAAGAAGAATCCGCTCCCCGTCACGTGGCTCCGGCTCGTGCTCCTCCCCCGACAACCTCCAAGCGCCATCCACCATGAGCCCATCAGAGACGAGGCCCTCCATGTCCTCACGAGTGACTATAGAGGGGAGGAAATCCCCCTGCATCCAAGCCGCCGCTGCGGTGAACCGGGCGGTCGAGGGCTTCTTGCCCTTGAGCTTTGTAGCTCACTTCTTCGCCCGCTCCAGATTCTCCGTCGTGTTCTTCATCATTGGTGCGGCGGATCTCGTCGAGGAAGATCGGAGTGGGGCGCTGGGAGCAGAGGAGGCAGAGGAAAAGAGAGAAAGAACTGGCGGAAGTACTGTGTGGACCACAGCGCGGAAAGCTTTATACACTGCCGAGTGTCTCACTGACCAGTGGACCCGCGAGGTTACCACGCACGCCAACCGCTGACGATGCCCGGTACGTGGTGATAAGACTGGCGTGAAAATCGAGGTGTCGTACCTCCACTTGCCCTGATCAGGGCATCATCATCGCGCACGTGCGCACGCTTCCCAAATTTTCGTATCCAGGAAAATCCGGGTCTGTCAGACTGACCCATCGCCTTCCAAGATACTGTTAGTTCACTCGGGGCAAAACAAATGCTAAACATCCACTCGGGTACTTTTAAGGCTGAATGGATCCGGGCGAGCGGAGAAGAATTCAATCGACGCAAGTTTCGTTGAAGCCCCGAATATCATTTGGAAGATTTTGCGTGTCGATCCTGAATGAACGCTAATGCTCAGAGTTCAATCGATGCAAGTTCCATGGAAATCCCAAATATCATTCGGAGGATTTGATGCACAAACTCAAGGTCTACGTTGATACCTCCTTCCACCACTCAAACCCCGATCCATTCGGGGGCTAATGATGAGGATATGTACCTAGGGTAGGGTCCTAGGCACGGCCCACATACCCTACCTAAGGACACCACATGGGAGGACTTGAAGATCAAGCATGAACTTCCGAGTGGATCCCACTCAGAGACTCTCGCTCTCACTCGGCAGTCGCGTGTCACTCGGAAGACCTTGCTTTCACTCGACGCCAGAAGACCAGGAGCCATCATCAAGAGCCCAACGGGCAGACGCTGGTTCAATGGTCATTAGTAGCTTTTATTATGTACGTTACCTATAATGGCAGACTTTAAACCACACGACCAGGCCCTTCGATGCAAGATAATTATGAGGGGCAGCGAACTCTATATAAGCCGCCCCTCCCCTCCGGCACAAGGGTTCGCAACCATTGTAATCTCAACATTCCACATGACATAAAGCTTCCGAGCACTGAGATGTAGGGCTGTTACCTCCACGAGAGGGGCTTGAACTCATACATCCGTGTGTACACCCTCGCCGTAGCTAGGACTCTGCCCTCTCCCTTTGTACCCCTACCATCTACTGTCAGGCTCATTCCCACGACAAACGCAACGAACCAGAAAGAGACACATCCGCCGGTTCTACTGGGTGGACTCGCTGCTCGAACTCATAACAATGCTCGGTTTGAGATTGAAGAGTGCAACATCCCAGGAAGAGACACGGACACTGGTTCTGCTAGGTGGACTTGTTGCTTGAACTCATAACAATACTCGGTTTCCAGGCGAGGATTGAAGAGCGCAACGTCCCATAAAGAGACACAGCAGGGCACGAGTATCCCTAGGGCCCATAAGCCCCCTCTCACGTGATACAGTCAGCCGTTTGAACCTTAACCAGTGCTCAAGGTCTCCTGGCGAGATTAACTGTCCGGTATGTTGGACAGACAGTGTCTATAAGCAGTGATTAACTGGTAAGAGTTCGGCGGGTCACCTGTTGGAGAGGCATCAAAAGGGGGTAAGTTTACAACTCGCTGCACCCCTGATGATCTGATTGACGGAGTCAACATTTGGGTCCACGATCCGCCTTACAGTGGCTGAAAATTTTGATCGAGAGGGTTGAAGCTTAAGACGGTGGGTTGAAAGCCCCCAAAGGACCTGGTCGATGATACCAACTTGTGCACCATATTGTAAGCCGCCGTCTTGTGGACCGTCAACTTGTAAGTTGTCGTCTTGTAAGTCGCCATCTTGTGGATCGCCAACTTGTAAGTCACCGTCCCATAAGCCGCCATATAATGTTGCTGTTTTGGCTGAAGAGCCAATCAAGAGGGTGAGCGAGCTAAACCCGGTGGGTTGTAAGCCCCCAAGTGACCATGTAGAAATGTTCATCTTTGCACAAATCTTAATGCAAAAGAAAAATGGCAGAGGCCCTGACTTGCAGGGATGCCAACTTTATCATATGAAAAATATAGATACAATGAAGTACGTATGTACAAAGATGGGAGTCGATGACTCAAGTATAGTAAGGCCGCAATGAGCGATATTCCATGGCCGGTGGGTCTCCTGCCCAGAAGAACGTGACTCGTCTCGTATGTCAATGAGATAATATGACCCGTTATTCAGATTTTGGCTGACCACAAAAGGTCCCTCCCGAGGGGGAGATAGCTTGTGTGCATCCGTCTGATCTTGAATCAAACGTAACACCAAGTCGCCTTCTTGGAACGTCCGGGTCTTAACTCTGTGGCTATGGTAGCGAGGAAAGTCTTGTTGATAAATTGTCGACCAAGCTGCTACAAGATCGCATGCTTCATCTAGAGCATCTAACGCGTCTTGACGCGTCGACAACTTCTACGTAAGCCGCCACCTGCGGAGAATCATGACATATGTCGCTTGGTAACACGACCTCTGCACCGTAAACCATGAATAAAGGTGTATAACCTGTTGATCTATTGGCTGTAATATTGATACTCCAAAGGAGGGAGGGTAGCTCCTCAACCCAATAGCCCGACATTCGTTATAAAGGAACCATAAGTCGGGGCTTGATACCTCTTAGGACTTCCTGGTTAGCACGCTCCGCCTGACCATTGGATTGCGGATGAGCAACAATGGAGACATCAATCCAGATATGCTCACTTTCACAAAATGCCTTCATAGCCCCCTTGGATAGATTTGTTCCATTGTCCATGATGATGCTATGAGGATAGCCAAAATGGTAGATCAATTTTTTGACAAACTGAACCGTCGTGGCTGCATCACATTTACTAACCGGCTCAGCCTCCACCCACTTGGTAAACTTGCCCACTACCACCAAGAGATGGGTCTTTTTGTCCTTAGACCTCTTGAAAGGTCCAACCATGTCTAGCCCCCAGACCGTGAACAGCCAAGTGATTGGAATCATCCGCAATTCTTGAGCCGACATGTGAGCACCTCTTCCAAACTTCTGACACCCGTCACACTTGGCAACCAGGTCCTCTGCGTCTTTATGAGCTGTCAGCCAAAAGAAACCATGTCAGAAAGCCTTGGCCGCCAAGGATTTTGAGCCGGCACGACGTCCACAATCACCGGCATGTATTTCATTTAAAATCTCCCTGCCCTCTTCAGGAGAGACACAACGCTTGAAGACGTCGGTAATGCTGCGCTTATGCAACTCGCCATGAACGATGGTCATGGACTTAGATCGCCTCACAATGTTCCGTGCCAGAGTCTCATCCTCAGGCAACTTGCCGCGAGTCAGGTATGCCAGATAAGATAACGTCCAATCCTGAATAACATGTAGAGCCGCCACCAGCCATCCTTCCAGGTCAGGTATAGCCAGATCCTCCTCTGAAGGTAGCTTAACGGATGGGTTATATATCACATCCAAGAAAACATTAAGCAGCACCAGCTTACGCTAAGAGCCTAGTCTTGATAATGCATCAGCTGCCTCGTTCTTGTGACAATCAATATGATCCACCTGATAACCCTTGAAGTGACCTGCAATGACATCCACCGCCTGACGATAAGCCTCCATCCGCGGGTCCTTGGAGTCCCATGTGCCCGAAACTTGCTGAGCCACAAGATTGACTCACTAAGGCATCTAACCCGGCTCAGATTCATCTCCTTGGCCACACGAAGGCCATGAAGCAAGGCTTCTATGAGAACCTCACTAACATAATAAACCAGCCTCTGAACCGGGTACTCTTTCCCTGCCTCCTTACGCTCTTCTACAATCGCGGCGCTGATAGCCCTATTGTTAGCCGCCACGTAGAGGAGCAAAGGCTCTTTCTCAGCCGGAGCAGCCAAAATCGGCGGCTCAACCAACTGCTTTTTGAGCGCTTTCAGGGCCTCATCCGCAGCCTTACTCCAGACAAAGTCATCAATCTTTTTCATCATCTGGTGTAAAGGAATAGCCTTCTTGCCCAGACGGCTGATGAAGCGACTTAAAGCGGCAATTCGACCTGCCAAGCGCTGCACATCATTGATGCTCACCGGCTTAGCTAGTGATGTGATGGCCTTTATCTTGTCCGGGTTAGCCTCAATCCCCCGTTCCGAAACCAAGAACCCCAGGAGTTTACCTGCAAGAACCCCAAAAACACATTTAGCCGGGTTAAGCATCATCTTGTAGACCTGTAATTTGTCAAACGTCTCCGTCAAGTCATCAAGCAACGTCTCCTTCCTCCTTGATTTAACCACAATGTCGTCCAGGTAAGCATGAACATTGCACCCAATCTGACTATGAAGGCAATTCTGCACACAACGTTGGTAAGTCGCATGTGCACTCTTGAGCCCAAAAGGCATAGACACATAGCAGAAAGCCCCAAAAGGTGTTATAAATGACGTCTTCTCCTGGTCTTTAACTGCCATCTTGATCTGGTGATAACCTGAATAGGCGTCCAGGAAGCATAAACTCTCACAACCCGCTGTTGCATCAATAATCTGGTCGATAAGAGGGAGAGCAAACGGGTCAACTGGACAGGCCTTATTAAGATCCATGTAATCTATACACATACACCACGTGTCGTTCATCTTAAGCACCATCACGTGATTTGCTAACCACTCCGGGTGAAATACTTCCAAGATGAACCCTGCCGCCAAGAGCCGGGCCACCTCCTCCCCAATTGCTTTACGCCGCTCTTTGTTGAAACGGCAGAGGAACTGCTTGATCATTTTAAACTTAGGAGCCACATTAAGATGGTGCTCAGCAAATTCTCTCGGTACACCCGCATGTCAGATGGCTTCCATGCGAAGATGTCCCGATTCTCACGGATGAATTCGATAAGCGCGCTTTCCTATGCAGGGTCCATGTTAGCTCCGATAGTGAATTATTTTGATGAGTCGCCCGGAGTAAAATCCACCAACTTGGTGTCATCCGCCGCAAACTTCAAGGGCAGCTTAGACTCCGTGCTGGGCTTCTTCAATGGAGTCATGTCCGCCGAGTCGACATTATCCTTGTAGAACTTGAGCTCTACTTCCACGCAACTTGATTCTTCATAAGCCACATCCCCTTCCCCACACTCAGTGGCCACCTTCCGATCACCATGCAATGTAATCGTTCCATTGAGGGCTGGCATCTTGAGCTCCAGATAGACATAACAAGGCCTAGCCATAAACTTTGCGAAGGCCGGCCGGCGAAACAGAGCATGATATGGTCTCTTAATCTTCACTACTTCGAGCCATAAGGTCTCCACCCTATAGTTGTACTCATCCCCAAACGCCACCTCTAGGGAAATCTTCCCCACCGGGTAGGCTGACTTACCGGGCACCACCCCATGAAAAACTGTCGATGATGGCTTAAGAGCCTTTTCACTTAACTCCATCCACTGGAAAGTGTCGTAGTACAAGATATTGATGTTGCTGCCACCATCCATTAGTACCTTTGTAAACTTATAACCCCCAACCTGAGGAGCTACCATCAGAGCCAGGTGACCCGGATTATCAACCCACAACGGGTGATGGTCCCGACTCCACGTGATTGGGTATTCTGACCACTTCAAGTATCGCAGGAGAGCCGGCGTGGCCTCATTAACCACCCTCTTGTGCAGCTTCTGATCCCACTTGTCAAGGCTCGTAGTGAAAACATGATACAACCCCCACTAAGTTGCTTCAGGTTGCTTTGGTACCCTGACTGGTTATTCTGCTGTTGACCACCATTACCCGATTGTTGATGATGGCCTCCCTGATTTCCTTGATCCTAATAACCTGAACCTGACCAGCCGACACCGAAACCGGCTCCTGAGCCGCCCGGACCTAAACCGCCTGACGGACCGTTACCATTGTTATGGTGCTGATGAAGGCTATAATCTCGGAATTGTCGCATAATGCTGCACTCCTTCCATGTATGGGTGGCCATCTTATCCAGCCGGCTGTGTGCTGGGCAAGGCCTGTTGAGAGCCTCTTCCAAGTTGAAAGGCTGAGGTGCCTTATCCTTGTTAAATGGCGGCCTAAAATTTTCATTGCCCCTGGCACGATTGTTCCCAACATTGGTGCTCACCACTAATTCTGACCCTCCGTATGTGTTCTTCCGCTTTCCCTGGTTGCCGCTTCCAGCCCCGTTCTGTTGTTGACTCTTGCCATTGTGGCTCTTCTTACCCTGAGCTGATTTCTCATCATCGTAGCCCGGGTCCTTGGTGGTATCTGAATCTGCATATTTGGTGAGATCCGTCATAAGCTCACCCATATCCTGACAAGAACGCTTCAGCCGCCCAAGCTTCTGCTTAAGGGGTAAAAAGTGTCAGTTCCTCTCCAAAATCAGAACTGCATGAGACGCCAAAATATTCTCAGATGACTGGATCACCATCGAGACCCATCGGATCCAATGATTGGCCGACTCACCTTCCTGCTGTACATAGTGATCAAGATCTATGATCATCATAGGTACTTGTAGGTTCCCCTGAAATTCTTGATAAAGCATGCTTTCAACTCATCCCAAGACGTGATGGTATTAGGCGGCAAACCCTTTAACCAAGTGCGGGCCGGTCCTTCTAACATCATGATGAAGTACTTCGCACAAACCGCCTCACTGACATCCAGCATCTCCATGGCAAGCTGATAACTCTCGATCCAGGCCTCCGGGGGTAGATCAGCCATGTAGTTAGGCACCTTCCGCGGCCCTTTGAAGTCCTTAGGCAAACATTCATTCCTTAAATCCACCGTGAGACATGGCACACCAACTCCCCTGGATGAAGTGTTGACCGGGGGGGGGGGGGGGTGCTGGCGCCGGCTCAGGAATCTCCGGTTAATCCATCACCGGTGTTGATCCTCGCTGAGCCCGACCCCTATCCATGATCCCCGGAATATCCCTTTTAGGTGTGTTATCATTGGGTGGGTTTCGCCTCTACTCACTGTTGAAAATCGCCGGCGACTCTATGCACTGGCTGTAGCTATGGTTGTGAACCGGCGTAGAGTGCACCCGTCTCCAGTTGTATGTATACTTCTCTTGCTGAGCCACCACTATAATTGCATTCCGCGCCTCTTCAGCGAACGACGTTCCTTCAGCCAAGGGGAGGGCGTCGAGCCTGGCAGCCATGATTACCATGATACCATGGGTGTTTCCATATATTCTGACTTTACATGATTATCCTACTAACCTCGTATGTATACATGGCGATGTTCAACTTGCCATGTAAGCAATAACCCATGATGAACAACTTGTAAACTTTCAGGGCCTGAATATGCACTTTTGAAGTTTTAGGACTAATTTAACACACCTTAATAGTTATACAACTTATGATGCATTTTTACTCAAAAGTAAAACCTAGCTTCGTGAATGTATGGTATGCAGGTACGACCATGTACTAGCACTTTTTTAGCATGTACTAGCATCATTTGAGCCCAAATACAAAAGTGGAGGACAATGCACAAATTTATTCGATTCTGGATATTATGATTGATGCTCTCAATGATAAATATTTGGGTCTGACTGCCAACGTGGGTATGAACAAAAACGAATATTTTCAATTCCTGATTGGCCGTATTATAAAAAAATAGTGGGTGGAAATAAAAATTAGTATCCGTTGTAGGGAAGGAAATTTTAGTCAAGTCTATTGTGCAAGTCATTCCCACCTATGTCATGTCCGTTTTTAAAATTTCTAATTTTTGTGTAAAGAAATCATTATCGCGTTGTTGCAATTTTGATGGGAAAACCGAGAAGAGGATGCATTGGATAGCATGGTGAAAGATGTGTGTTCTAAAAAACGATGCATGGGATTTAAGGAAATTCATTGTTTCAATCTAGCACTTCGAGTTAAACAAGCGTGGCGTCTCCTTGATAATCCAGATTCTCCGTGTGCCCATATTTTAAAAGCTAACTACTTCCCTGATGACGATTTGATGAATGCGGGCTTAAAAAGGGTTGTTCTGTTATGCGGCAAAGAATTATGACGGGAGTTAATTCGTTGAAAAAATGGTATATTCGACGAGTTAGAAATGGACAAAACATAGATATTTGGAAAGATGCTTGGATTTCTAATTGTGCAAATAGGAAAATTATTACTCCTAAAGGTGGGCACCTAATGACAAAGGTTTCATATCTTACTGACCCGGTCTCAAATTTCTAGGATGAAGATTTGGTGTGGCAAACTTATGGCCAATTGATGCTCAACGAGTGCTAGCCATTCCTCTCTATATGCATACTATGTTAAACTTCATCGCTTGGAGGTATACAAAAAATGAATTGTTCACGGTTCGATCAACTTATTTGGCGGAATGGAATCATCAACTTGGGAGAGAATCGCAATATACAAATGTATGGGCAGAACTGATGTTACCCTATCCAGTCTAAGATTTGGAAACTTTTGTGTCTCACAAAGATAAAGGTCTTTATCTGGCGTATGCTACATGGAACTCTCTCATGTCGTGTTACGCTTGCAAATAGATACTTGGAAATTTCGCCAATCTACCCATCATGTTCAAATGGGTCAGAAGATACAAAGCATGTTATGTATCTTTGTCAAAAACATAAGGCGGCGTGGGATAAGTTGGGAATGAATGAGATGATAAAAAAAAGCTTGTGCTATTGATCGTGCAGGTGAGGCGGTACTTGAATTATTACTTCGTTTGCCAGATCAGGACCTATCAAATTTGGGATTCCAGAACGTAACATGAGACGATAGCTATAACTGCGTGGTATATATGTATGGTAGGATAGACGGAAGTTGGCACATGGGGAAAAGATACAAGATGCATACCATACATCCATCAGGGTCCGGGCTATAAAGGATAATTTTGTTAAATCTTACTCCCCTAATGCAACCATTAAATGAGGGGGATGGAGTAAGCCTCCTATGGATTTTGTTAAGCTCAATCTAGATGCATATTTTGATCATGACCAACACAGGGGCACAATGAGAGCTTCCCTTGGAAGATTGATTGGTGTGTGGATGTTCTGACAGTAGGAGTGTTGGCTCTAAAGTTGGGCTTATCTCTGGCACAAAAGGCGGGACACAATCGCCTAGTAATAGACTTTGATAACATGGAAGTGATCGACACAATGAAGAATGGAGAACAATTTGCGAGAGTGGCGACATTGTTTTTGATGATTGCTATTTTTTGGCTTGTGATTTTCCCGTCACTAGTTTTGAACAATGTAATAGGGAAGCTAATAGAGTTGCTCATGAACTAGCTAGGTTAGCGAGAATTTTCGAGACATATGAGCGGATTGAGGAGCCTATGAACGATATTGTATCTATTCTTATAGACAATGTAACCATTTTTTCCAATTAATAAAGTTACTAATTTTCAAAATAATATACACGCCAACCTACGCACGCTTATTTTCCTCTGTTTCCACATAATAATGCACCTATGCCCCAGAAAACATACTAATAAATCTACACCATCCATTGCCATTGAGGTGAACCGCGTCGTCATTACATGCTTGGAGAGGCAATGGTTCTCGTAGTGACCTTCACCCTTGGATCGATGACATATAACATCATGTGTTCTCCCTGTTGATGCCATGGATGAAGAAGAGATGTGTGCGGACCTGAAGGTGTGCTCTTGATGGATGGTGGTGGTAGTTCCTATTTTCTTGTATCTTAGTTGGAGTTAGAGGTTGAAGTAGGCGGTGACGCAGCAGGACATGTGAAAGAGAAAAAGCACATGGTGTCCATAATGGAATAAACGAGTGACATTATTATAATCCTTATACTCTAAGATGATTTGAATTTATCTGTTTAACCCATCATAAATTGTGCAAGCATAGCTTCATTATCCTCAACAATACCACATTAATCTTTCAGTTTATAATTCTTGTACAAAAAATTTCTCTTGTCTTAAAACGTTGTAATCTTGGAAGTAATTCATGTTGATAATATGGTGGAACCCAACGATTACATATAGAAGTCTTCAAGGTAACCCAAGTAGTTGGAATATGATCATGGTACAATCTACAATGTCCATACCACCAAACAGAATCAAAACTAGTTCAGAAATAGCAGCAGGAACACATCCATCCTCATAATATTGTAAGCATGTAAAATGTTATTCAGTTTCTAACTCTCATTTAAGATAAACTCTTTTTACATAAGGTGTATCATTTTTGGCACGATGACCAAGACATATAATTATAGATGATTTAGGATGAAATTACCCTTGTCTAATTCGTTGATTAGCGGCAAGTAAGTCATTTAGTCTAGGAAAGGAAGGGATACACACAATCGGGAGAGAGATAGTTTCCTTTTTTCCTCTAGGAGAGATACACGCTATCAGGGGAAATATACTTTCCTTTTTTTGAAGGGACAAAAATGGAATTATGAGTAATCGAAACAAATGCACCTTACATTGTGATTTTTTATCAAAAACAAATAGACCTTATATAAAGGAACCGAGGGAGTACATGAGGAATGTATGATGTATCTATCCTTAAATGGTGGAATATTCAATTTCAGTCCAAGGATATGGTCATGATCTCATACATGAGGGGGGGGGGTGCAACCCTACCGTTATGAGTATGCACGTGGACGACCTAGTGCTGCTGGTGGTGGTCGTTGCACGTAGTTTGGATTTGGAGCAACCTCATCGTCGTAATCACCATCATAGTTGTCATACCGATCAACGGTAGTAGCAGGAGCCATAGAAGCGGCGACACCAGAATGTTGGCCTTGCTTGAGAGGCACACATTTTGCTCGTCCCATTTGATTTGGAAGGTGACGGTGTTGCCTCTGCTGCTACTATAGAAATGCGACAGGTGCAACCACTGGTGGTGGTAGACACACGGGAACTTCATTAAACTTGGGCTCCATCTTGGTGTTGGACTTCTTCTCCAAACTATCTAGCTTGTCAATGGCCTCTCCAAATCTGTTCAGCACGTCTTGCACCTGTTCCCTCATCATTTGTTAAAATTTATCATGTAGCTCCTTATTCGTCATGTTCTTCCAGTCCAGCTCATCGACGGTTGATCCTGTCATGGTTAGAAGCAATAGAAGCAGACAAGAATATGGTACTAGTGACTACTAATAGGATGTGGTGTGGTGGAAAGTCACAAATCCAACAAGCTAATCACAAATTCTTAGCCGTTCTTACCAAGTAGCAGGTGGTGATCGACAATTATTGTAGTCGAAACTCCCAAAGCTTTGACAAAGAGATTGCCAGGTGATATCAAACACATGAAATAATGGTATGTAGAGCTGGGATTTCCTACAATGTGATAGCAAAAATGTTAGGAATAATCAGTTCAGAGATGTAAAGTTGAATACACTCTTAACGACCGAACCGTGCTGGTCCTAGGTTAGATCTTACTAGACACATGAGCCTTGAACACCAACAAAATCATGGCTCCATGTAATCAATGGAGAAGCACACTTATTTCTTTGGATCTTTTTTTCCAAAATAACTATAATTATGAGTATCTCAGGATGCTTCCCAAGGCCTAAGATATGATTTTTTTTTACCTTTTTAACCTTTCTGGCAGTGACAACCAGAAATTTCGACCAAAATTCACTACAACAATGCTCCCCAAGGCCTAAAACAGTATAGGCATGATTTTTTTCATCCGCTTCCAAAACATGGGGAACTTCTACCGGATTGTGAAGAACCTTTCGAGACATCATTTTGAAAATCATCCTTTTCTACAAATGGGATAAGATCAGTTAAATCCAAAACTTACTCAGACACATCAACACGAATATGGTGAAAGATGGATATCTACAGGAAACCGAATACGAGGTGATGTTGGGATCGAATTGGTGGTGGGGGATATGTGATGGTATATATGGACTTTGATTGGTGGAGGATATGTGGTGGTGTATTTTTTTTGAACAACATAAGGCGCACAAAGCTCCAAATTTTCATTCAGCTCAATAATAGCGTACAACATGTACTACAAAGCCATGTATTTCAAAGTTAGAGAGAAGATAAATTACAGGATAAGTAGCATTTCTGTGAGCTGAAGCAGAACAACTTATGTGGTGGTGTATATGGACTTGGATTAGCGGAAAATATGTGATGTGTATATGGAGGTGGCAATAAAGATGGTTGAGTGGCAACATGACAACATGTAAATAAAACTCAGAACTCTCAAGGACTAGACGCTAATTCAAGCAACTTGATACGATGATGCAACCACAAATTTCACAAAGCAAAACACCGACTATAAAATTGCAAAATGGTTCGGATTGGTTCGGATATGATGAGCTAATCCTATATTTATGTGGATTTTTCGTGGACTGTGGATATGAAGAACTAATGTGATCTAGACTACGAAAAACTCATAAAATCTCACCGAGAAACCTTAAAATATGATACCACTTGATAGTGGCGAAGGTGTCCTGTTTCGATGAGATGGTAACGTTCGTAGTCGGTTCATCAAAGTCTACATCGAAAATGATAGTTACCATCTCATCAAAATACGGGACACCTTCGCCTCTACAAATCCCCACATTTTATCGTTTCCCTTAGTAACCGACTTGAATGAACTATTTGCAAACTCCAATTTGGGTGCAAATCGTAGTTATGTATGTGAAAAATGCAACTACAGGGATAATAGTGTCTTTTTTCTCTATATATGTGGGCTTGACAAATCTTAGTTGTCACTAAATTGCTACAAAGCCCCGCGCACTTGCTGGCCATCAGCGAGCAGCGCCGCCAACTCCTTCACGAGGGTCCATGGTGGCGAGGGCGGCATTGGACCGCGATACCGAAGCGACTGCTCTTGGTACTCCTCATCTATGACCGTCAGCTCCGCGAGTAGGAGCGGCTGATGCGGCGTGCTCCTCCTCGTCATAGAAAGAAGTAATGATCATGATTATCTCCTCCTTCTCAGAGGAAGTGACCGTCGTGAAGTTTGATGGCCCCGAAGAGTGATGGCGGCGGAGCCAAGAACTGGAACCGCCAACCACTGACGCGGAGAACCAAGACTTCGGCATGGTCCGGTGGGCGGAGATGAGTGGATGCCTGGTGTGTGGAGAGGAAGAGATGCCCGGTCAACGAAGGGAAGAGTGTGTGTGTTTCATGTGAAAGGTACGAGTGTTGTGCTTGAATACGCGAGGCCAGACTAACCGAAGATCAACCGACTTCAATGTGATGTCATAGTTGGCTTCTCGGTCGTTACGTCGGCCTTGAAGCAGTGCCACTCCATCGTTTGCTCACGCATTGACGGACATCGAAGCCACATCTAAGCAGTCTGACATGCATGAATGCACGGTATCTACTTTGTGTGAAGACGAGTTTTTTTGGACGAAGAAGGTTTGGGATTGAAAGTGACGGTGAGGTACGTATGTGATGATGGTTCGAATGCCTGGAAAGCTTCTCTAGTTTACGTCTGGTTTACGGGAATTCAGATAAATGAAGATGTTTGTAAATCGATAACGTACCATGTTGGATGATGTAGCATTCGAACACCTCGATCACAATGTTTGTTGGTATTTTGAGCAGTGGTGATGCCAGGAGTATTCCTGGGCATTCCATGGAATACCAAAGAATCCGGCCCAAAAAAATCAACTATACATGTAATACATTGGAGCCCACTAGAACAGCCCATCCAATGCCCATCCAGCCGCACAGGACGACATCCATGCAACAAAGCAGCCTGAACAGATCGCCGTCTCTCATTGTTGAGGGCTCCGGCGCCAGCGCCGACAAGCAAGGTCTGGTGGACGATGGGCCCTCTGCCCCTCTCCCTCCCATCCACTCTGGCCCTCTCCTCCGCCTCCGGCCTTCGTGGCCCTCGTCCGTGCGGGGCTGCGCCGCTACGAGCCTCCTCTAGCCTTCGTCGTCGTGTTAGTCCGCCAATCGCCAGGCTAGAAGGTGAAGCCATCCAATCCATCCAATATTGCATCCATCTACAAATTGCAAAAGTAATTTCCACTATTTTTCAAACAAATCTGAAGCTTCTATTTTTTGTAAATTTCCACAGCTAGAAGCCATCTGCCCAAAACAAGTGCTTAAAAATTTGGAAAAAAATGAACCCCCCAAAACAAGTGCTTAAACAATTAAAAAAATGATTTTTTACATGAATATGCATGCATGTGGTCTAAGAGCGTGTGAAAATTCGTTCGAAAATTCGTTGTATTATACGCTGCACAAAAAAGACTAAATTTCAGCCTAAAAAAACTGGCCCCAAATTTGCATCTATTTTGTCTTTTTTATCTCTCACATGCAAATACGTATATTGGTAAAATTTTGACATGTTATACTGCACTGCTCTACATGCATGTACACAAAAATTTGGAATTTTCCAAGCCGTACGAATTTGTATTTTTGAACTTGAAAATAACCGGCACATAGTGTCCGTGCTCAGATGTCATTTTTTGAATTTTATTGTTCCATTGTATTGCTTAGGCAAAAATATTTTTTACAAAAATAACCAGGAGCAAACTTTTGGCTCCGCCACTAGTTTCGAGGGTCGCGCAGCACTGATTTCTAGCTATTCCCACGAAAATATTCCAGCACTAGTGCCGCCAAACTTCCCTAGTTGGCATGCACCGCTGCACGGATGACGTCAAGCGGCCACACAACAAGTTTGAGCCCGTACGAGCTAGACAGCTAGTGGATAGATAGGTGCAGGATATGGGGCTCAGCTGCATTGACTGAGGTGTTAACGTTGCTGCACGTCGCCTGTGCCATGCCAGGTCGTATGCCCGTTAGTCGGCGTGAGAGGATGACTACAAACCAGGCGGCCGACCTATCCTTTAAGAACGTCCTTACGTCTCAAATGACTTTTTATACGTCTTCGTTCAGTTAATTACTGAACATAAAAAAATGATTTAATCAAACTTCTCAATATCATTCTTATTTGGCTAAGTTATTCGCAGACCCTCATATCCATCTTAAATATAGAAATGATATAACTCGCGAACGCGTCCGGATGAACACGTCAGTCCGCCATGTAGGCCGCGGCCCCATTCCAGACCACCTTTTCTCTTTCTTTATTCATTCTTTTCTTTCTTTTTCTCCCTTTCCACCAATCATGTGCAAATGATCGGACATACGAGGAAGAAAATAAGAAATGTGGCGCGCGGACGGACAAAGAGGAGACATGCCATGTCACTGACCGGACGTGTCCGCGGGCATTTAGAGGGTCATATTTACTATGTCCGGCAATAGATGCTCTAAGCTATCGCTCGGACCATGCTTTCGTCCCGATTTATAAATAAAAGAATACACGACCGAACGATATAAGATGGAGAGGTCACCCTCTTACACAAATGATCACATAATATATGGATCACACAGAACGCACGCGTCTACGCTACCAACACAAATCACAGGAAGAAATGAACACATTGCAACATTACAAACTAGTACACCTAAGCTTCACGACAATGCCCTCGCGAAAGAAAACGACACCGAGTGTCGTCGTTATCGAGTACACAACAGATAAAGGTCTTCACCCGGAGCCCTGACACGGAGTGAAAAACCACGACGACGTCTTCAGAAAGAGTGCTACACCCGCGGGCGTCGCCGTCATCGGCGCCAAGGTACGGAGCTTTCGATCGTCATCTCACCCATGCCACCATGAGGTCACTAGGACGAGTGCGATGAGGTCAGGTTCCTAGAGTCGGATCAGGACAACGCCCTGATACATATCCAACGTATGTATAATTTTTGATTGTTCCATGCTGTTATATTATCATTTTTGAATGTTTTACAATCATGTTATAGCAACTTTATATCATTTTTTGAGACTAACCTATTGACATAGTGCCAGAGCCAGTTCTTATTTTTGCTTGTTTTTTACTTCGCAGAATATCAGTACCAAACAAAGTCCAAATGCCACGAAATCTTTTGGAGATGTTTTTGGACCAGAGGACAACTTGGGAGCCAAGGAAGCACTTGAGGGGAGGCCTGTGGGGCCCACGGGACACCAGGGCGCGCCAAAAGCCCCTCGCGTGCCCTGATGGATTTTGGGGCCCATGGGGGGTATCCTACATTGCCTTTCAGCTCTATAAATACCTAAATATTCCAGAAACCCTAGGGCGGTCGATGAAACATAATTCCAGCCATCGCAAGTTCCCGAACCACGAGATACAATCTAGAGCTCTATTTCGGCACTCCCCCAAGGGGAAGACGATCACGAAGGTGTTCAACATCCTCATTGGTGCTCCTCCGATGATGTGTGAGTAGTTCACCATAGACCTACAGGTCCGTAGGCAGTAGCTACATGGCTTCTTCTCTCTTTTTGATTCTCAATAGAATGGTCTCTTAGAGATCTATTTGATGTAATGTCTTTTTGCGGTGTGTTTGTTGGGATCCGATGAAGGTTCAAGTTTATGATCAAATCTATATCCATGAATATTATTTGAGTATTCTTTGATCTCTTATATGCATGATTATTTATAGCCTCGTATTTCTTCTCCGAATCTTTGGTTTAGTTAGGCCAACTAGATTGATTTTTCTTGCAATGGGAAGATGTGCTTTGTGATGGGTTCGATCTTACGGTGTCCTCACCTAGTGACAGAAGGGGTAACAAGGCACATATGTATCGTTGCTACTAAGGATAAAATTATGGGGTCTATTCCTACATGAATAGATCTTGTCTACATCATGTCATCGTTCTTATTGCATTACTCTGTTTCTTCATGAAAATAATACACTAGATGCATGCTCGATAGCGGTCGATGTGTGGAGTAATAGTAGTAGATGCAGAATAGTTCCGGTCTACTAATCTTGGACATGATGCCTATATATTGATCTTTGCAGTGGATATCGTCCTAATTATTTGTTCTTCTATCAATTGCCCAATAGTAATTTATTTACCCACCGTATGTTATTTTCTCGAGAGAAGCCAGTGGTGAAATCTGTGTCCCCTGGCCCTATCTTTTACCATACTGCTTTCCGATCTATCTTTTATCGTTTTGTTTTTAGATCTATTATTTCGAAAAACCAAAAATACCTTGTTGCACTTTTTATTTACTTATTTTAATTTGTGTTTTTGCAAGATCTATTTACCCAAATTCATACAAACAATTCCATCTTTTTATCGAGGAGGGATTGACAACCCCTCTTACGCGTTAGGTTGCGAGGTTTTGTTCTTTGTGTTAGGTACCATTTACCTAGTGTTGCTTGGTTCCCCTAATGGATTGATAACCTTTGTTTCATAACTGAGGGAAATACTTGTCGTCGCTGTGATGCATCATCCCTCCCTCTTTGGGGAAATACCAACGCAGTTCAAACACGTCAAAGGAATTTCTGGTGTCGTTGTCGGGGAGACATCATCAACATCTGTCAGGTTCCTAATCACAAATCTCATCTCCTTGCAATTTACATTATTTTTTGCCTCTCATTTTCATCCCCCCACTTCACAAAAATTTGTCATTTTATTCGCCTTCTTTTTCGTTCGCCTTTTTCTCGCCGGATCTCTTTTATTTTGCAATCTTGTTTGTGTAGTCACGATGTCTCAACAAAATATCAAATTGTGTGAATTTTCCAATACCAATAATAATGATTTTAGTAGCACTCTGATTGCTCCTCCCGCCACTAGTGCGGAGTCTTGTGATATTAATGCCGCTTTGTTGAATCTAGTTATGAAAGAGAAATTTGCTGGTACTCCTAATGAGGATGTCGCGCCCCATCTAAACACTTCTGTAGAATTGTGTGATATGCAAAAGAAAAAAGATGTGGACAATGATATTGTGAAGTTGAAATTGTTTCCTTTCTCTTTAAGGGATTGTGCAAAAAAATGGATTTCATCTTTTCCTTGCAATAGTATTGATTCTTGGGATAAGTGCGAAGATGCTTTTATTACTAAGTAATTTCTGCCCACAAAAATTATTTCCCTTAGAATTCAAATCATGAATATCAAACAACTTGAGCATGAACATGTTTCACAATATTGGGAAAGAATGAAATTCATGCTAAGAAATTGTCCTACTCATGGTTTAAATCTTTGGATGATTATACAATAAAAATATGCGGGATTGAACGTTATTTCTAGAAATCTTTTAGATTCCACCACAGGTGGTATTTTTATGGAAATTACTTTGTGAGAACGTACTAAGTTGCTAGATAATATCATGGCAAATTATTCTCAATGGTATAACGAAAGAGCGCCTACTAGTAAAAATGTTAATTCGGTTGAAGAAATTAGCACTTTGAGTGAAAAAATTGATGCTCTTATGAAGTTGGTTGCTAGTAAAAATGCTCCTATTGATCTCAACGATGTGCCTTTGTCTACTTTGATTGAGAAAAATAGTGATTTCGTAGATGTGAATTTTATTTCGCAAAACCATTTTAATAACAATACTTATAGAGGTAATTTTAATCCTAGGCCTTTCCTTGGAAACTCCTCTAATAATTATGGTAATTCCTATGGTAATTATTTTTACAATAATAATAGGAACCCCTCTGATCTTGAGAGTAATATTAAAGAATTTATCAATGCTCAAAAAGTTTTCAACACTACGATAGAAGAAAAGTTAAATAAGATTGATGATATGTCTAGAAGCATTGATAGAATTTCCCATGATGTAGAAAATCTCAAGATTAAAATCTTTCCACCTAAGATTGATGTCAATGAATTAATTAAATATTTATATGTTTCCATGGATGAAAGTTAGACAAGAACCGCTATGCTTAGAGCTAAAAGAGAGTTTTTAGAAAGAGTGTTTTCTACCGATTGCTTTCATAATAATGATGAAGATCTTAAAATAATTGGTGTTACTTCTATTGATTCCTTGTTTAGTAATATTAAAATTGATGATAAAGGGACTTAATAAGAGTCAGATTTAGATAGAAGGCGCCCCAATAATTCAAAGGGTGAAAATCTTGTTTATTTTTTTATGAAAGTGGGTTTGGAGAGGTCAAAACTTTAACTAGTGATGTACCCACTCTTTTGGATTACAAAGACTTTAATTATGATAATTGATGTTTGATTGAATGTATTTCTTTGTTTAAATCAATGATTAATTGAACCCATGCTTATGAACAAAATAAAGCTTTTACTAAACTTATTGTAGATGCCATGCTCAAAGCTTTAGAAGAAAAATTAGAATTAGAGATTTCATTCCTAGAAAATTACATGATTAGTGGGAACGTACCATTGAATTTAAGATTAAAAATTATGAATGCTTTGCTTTATGTGATTTGGGTGCTGGTGTTTCCACCATTCCGAAATCTCTATGTGATGTGCTTGGTCTTACCAATATTGAAGAGTGTTCTCTTAATTTGCACTTGGCGGATTCCAATATTAAAAAGACTTTGGGAAGAATTAATGATGTTATTATTATTGCAAATAGTAACTATGTGCCCACATATTTTATTGGTCTTGATATTGATTGCAATCCATCTTGTCCTATCATACTAGGTAGACCGTTTTTACACACTATAGGTGTCATGATTGATATCAAAGAAGGGAATATTAAATTTCCATTTCCACTAATAAAGGGTATGGACACTTCCCTATAACAAGAATTAATCCACAATATGAATCAGTCATGAGTGTCCTATGGAACAAAAACTAAAGATGACAATACTTCAATCTATGCATTATGCCTAGCTAGGGGCGTAAAACGATAACGCTTGTTGGGAGGCAACCCAGTGAATAATTTTTTTTTGCTTTTCTATTTCTATTCTTTAGTGTTTACACAATTATGCTACTGTTATTATTGTGTTTTTATGTTTTAGTTTTTGTTTGTGCCAAGTAAATCCTTTAGGATCATGTTCGGTGATAGTTGATTTGATCTTGTTGGAAAATAGAAAATTTTGCGTCTAGTAGCAGAATGGCCCAAAATCACAGAAGTGAATAATCATTCTGAATTTTTTACACAAGATTGATCTACAAATTTCCTACATTGTCCCAATTTTTCAGAATTTTTGGAGTTATAGAAGTATGGTTAGAGTAGAGATTACCACAGACCGTTTTGTTTTTGACATATTCTGTTTTCGTTGCATTGTGTGCTTATTTTGACGAGTCTATGGATTATATCGGGGGTATAAGCCATGGTAAAGTTAGAATAAAGTAGATATAATGCAATAGTAAAATATGAATGGGTTTGCAACAATACTTAGAGTAGTGATTTGCTTTATTATACTAACAGATCTCACAAAGATTTTTGTTGAGTTTTATGTGATTGAAAGTTTTCAAGTTTTGGGTGTGATCACGATGGATGAAGAAATAAGGAGTGAAAAGAGCCTAAGATTGGGGATTCCCATGGAACCCCAAGGTAATATTCAAGGATAAACAAGCAAATAAGCTTGGGATGCCCCGAAAGCCATCCTGTCTTTCTTCTAACAACCATCGGTAATTTTACTTGGAGCTATATTTTTATTAGTCACATATCACTAGTTTTGCTTGGAGCGTCTTGTATTATATGAGTATTTGCTTGTTTTTATTTTTAGTTTGTCACAAATATCCTTGCTGGAGACACCTATTTGAGAGAACCAAATTATGGTATGATTTGTTAGAATTGCTCTATGTGCTTCACTTAAATTTTTTGAGCAATGACATTGCTCTAGTGCTTCACTTATATATTTTTGAGCACGGTGTGGTTTAATTTCTAAATAAATACTCTCATGCTTCACTTAAATTTATTTGAGAGTTACTAAAATTTTGAATAAATTCTCTAATGCTTCACTTATATATTTTGAGAGATGGAATTTTTTATGCTCATGTTCTTCACTTAAACTTGTTTGAGCTAGTCAAAAGCAATTGCAACATATGAAACTAGTCCCAAAGCGATAGATATTCAAGAGGGATATAATAAGAACTTTCATGAAGATCATTGGAAAAGTAAACTTGATTCCTTGTAATAGTTTTGAGATATGATGATAATAATATGTGAGTCATGTTGGTGAGTAATTATGCTTTCGTAAGAATATTGGTGTTAAGATTTGTGATTCCCTATGCAAGCACGAAACTAAATAGTTATGTAATGAAATTAAATCCTACTTGTGGTGCATTATTCATTCTTAGTTATGCTTAATGCCCGTTTATGAGAATTTCGTTTCTTGGTTGGTTGCTTCTCAATCTATTTCGTAGCCTCCACTTGTACAAAGTAGAAATACTACCTTGTGCATCCAAAATCCTTAAACCCAGTTTTGCCATATGAGTCCACCATACCTACCCATATGCAGTATTTCCATGCCGTTCCAAGCAAATGTGTATGTGCCATCTCTAATTTTCAAAATGAATTTCCTTTTTGTGTGCTCGTACCGCTCATGAAGCGGCAGGGGTGGCCAATATTTTTCCATGCTAGATGTGTTATTCAGAGGATGAGTGTTTATTCACTTGTCATTGCACGAGATTAGGGTGGTAATAGGGATGCCCAGTCCCGAACTGAAAAGGGAATTTACTTTATGTTGTGAAATAATAAATTCCTTGGAAAGTGTTGGTATGGAAGGCACCCGTGGATACAGGTAGCCATGGATTGTGAAAGAATGATGGAAAGGGAATAAACTTTATTTTCTATTTGGGAACCGCCTATGATATATCTAGCTCGGAAAGTATTGGAAATTCTTGGTCGTTTTTGTTGACAGGAAAGGCATGCCACCCAAAATATATTTCTCTCTCAATTTAAGCTTTGAGCTATGGCACCTCTACAAATCTCTACTTCCATCTACGAAGGGCCTATCTATTTACTTTATGCATTTTTTATTTTTACTTTGAGTCTCCATCTTCTCTTATAAAGCACCAACTAGGGAGCACTATGATCATACTTGTGCATTGGATGTAGCTAATATTCGAGTGTGTTTCATGAATGGACCAATGATTGAGCGTGATGGTCTAGGGATAACTTTATTTAGTGTTGATGTTTTGGAAGACATGGTGTGTGTTGATATGCTTGAGTATTGAACTCTTCATGTCAAATATAAACTATTGCTTTGAACCATATGAAAGTCCAAATGTCCATGCTGCAAAAGAAAAGAATAGGTGATGAACATGTTAGGCAGCATTCCACATAAAAAATGTTTTTATCATTTACCTACTCGAGGACGAGGAGGAATTAAGCTTGGGGATGCTGATACGTCTCCAACTTATCTATAATTTTTGGTTGTTCCGTGCTGTTATATTATCATTCTTGGATTTTTACAATCATTTTATAGCAAATTTATATCCTTTTTTGGTACTAACCTAGTGACATAGTGCCTAGTGCCAGTTGCTATTTTTGCTTGTTTTTTACTTCGCAGAATATCAGTATCAAACGAAGTCCAAACTCCATGAAACTTTTTGGAGATTTTTTTGGACCAGAAGACAACTTAAGAGCCAAGGAAGCTCCTGGGGGAGGCCCATGGGGCCCACAAGACACCAGGGTGTGCCAGAGGGCCCTAGCACGCCCTGATAGGTTGTGGGGCCCATGGGGGTCTCCTCCACTGCCTCTCAGCTATATAAACACCCAAATATTCCGGAAAACCCTAGGGGAGTCGACGAAACACATTTCTAGCCTCCGCAAGTTCCAGAACAACAAGATCCAATCTAGAGCCCTATTCCGGCACTCCGCCGGAGGGGAACACAATCACGGAGGGTTCATCATCCTCATTGGTGCTCCTTCGATGATGCGTGAGTAGTTCACCACAGACCTATCGGTCTGTAGGCAGTAGCTAGATGGCTTCCTCTCTCTTTTTGATTCTCAATACAATGATCTCTTGGAGATCTATTTGATGTAATGACTTTTTGCGGTGTGTTTGTTGGGATCCGATGAAGTTCGAGTTTATGATCAGATCAATATCCATGAATATTATTTGAGTATTCTTTGATCTCTTATATGCATGATTATTTATAGCCTTGTACTTCTTCTCCGAATCTTTGGTTTACTTAGGCCAACTAGATTGATTTTTCTTGCAATGGGAAGAGGTGCTTTGTGATGGGTTCGATCTTACGGTGTCCTCACCCAGTGACAGAAGGGGTAGCAAGGCAAGTATGTATCGTTTCTATTAAGTATAACAAGATGGGGTCTATTCCTACATGAATAGATCCTGTCAACATCATGTCAAAGTTCTTATTGCATTACTCCGTTTCTCCATTAACTCAATACACTAGATGCATGGTGGATAGTGGTCGATGTGTGGAGTAATAGTAGTAGATGCCGAATCGTTTCGGTCTACTATCTTGGACGTGATGCCTATATATTGATCGTTGCCTTGAATATCGTCATAATTATTTGTTCTTCTATCAGTTGCCCAACAATAATTTGTTTACCTACCATATGTTATTTTTTGAAGAGAAGCCACTCGTGAAATGTACGCCCCCAGGTGTATCTTTTATCATATTGCTTTCCAATCTATCTTTTATCATTTTGTTTTCAGATCTATTATTCCAAAAAATATACCTTGCTGCACTTTATGTTACTTATTTTATTTTGTGTTTCTGCAAGATCTATTTACTCAAACTCATACAAACCAATCTATCTTTTTATTGAGGAGGGATTGACAGCCCCTCTTACCCGTTGGGTTGGGAGGGTTTTTTCTTTGTGTGTAGGTACCGTTTACATAGTGTTGCTTGGTTCTCCTACCAGATTGATAACCTTGGTTTCATAACTGAGGGAAATACTTGTCGTCGTTGTGCTGCATTATCCCTTCCTCTTTGGGGATATACCAACGCAGTTCAAACACGTCAAAGGAATTTCTGGAGCCGTTGCGAGGGAGAGATCATCAACATCTATCAGGTTCCTAATCACAAATATCATCTCCTTGCAATTTACATTATTTTCCATTTGCCTCTCTTTTTCATCTCCCCCACTTCACAAAAAATTGCCATTTTATTCGCCTTTTTCTTGCCGGATCACTTTTTGTTCGCAACCTTGTTTGCATAGTCACGATGTCTCAACAAAATTCAAAATTGTGTGACTTTTCCAATACCAATAATAATGATGTTATTAGCACTCCGATTGCTCCTCCTGCCACTAGTGCCGAGTCTTGTGATATTAATGCCGCTTTGTTGAATCCTTTTATGAAAGAGCAATTTGCCGGTACTCCTAATGAGGATGTCGTGCCCATCTAAAAAATTTCGTAGAATTGTGTGATATGCAAAAGGAAAAAGATGTGGACAATGATATTGTGAAGTTGAAATTGCTTCCTTTCTCTTTGAGAGATCGTGCAAAAATTTGGTTTTCATCTTTGCCTTGCAATAGTATTGATTCTTGGGATAAGTGCAAAGATGCTTTCATTAGTAAGTATTTTTCGCTAGTGAAACTTATTTCCCTTAGAAATTGAATCATGAATTTCAAGAAACTTGAGCATTAACATGTTGCACAATCTTGGGGAAGAATGAAAATTAATGCTAAGAAATTGTCCTACTCATGGTTTAAATCTTTGGATGATTATATAATTTTTTTATGTGGGATTGAACTTTGTTTCTAGAAATCAGGGGTGGTGTCATGGGAGTGAGTCTGACAATTTTATCGGGGGTACGACTGAAGGGGCGAAAGCCTAGCTACGGCACATGTGTAATAGTCAGATGTACGAATTCGGGCCCCACTCTGGAGTGGTAACGACCCTATGTCTCGAGCCCTGAGGCTTAGTGTTTGCTTAGGGGTGTGGATGATTAGAGAGAATTCGATACCCTTGTCCAAGAGCTCGTGGGGGGGGGGGGCTTATATAGAGTGCGTCGGGACCTGCCGAGCGCCATTACAAGGCATTAAATGCAAGTAAACATGCGTTACTGGAAACTGCCGTCTTAACTAAGGTGTTACTGGTAACGTTAGTCTTGACAACACTTCATGTGAGTTATTAAGTCTCTCAAACATTACGACTCCTACGACGGCTCACCTCCTTCTCGTCCGAGTGTTGGATTATAGCCGTCTGACGAAGTGACGTCCGAGTGACAATCATGATCCGAGTAGATCGTGAAGATGTATCTTAATGCATCGATAGTCCAGGGTCTTTAATGCTAATGCATGCTCCCAAGTGGGCCCCAGATGTCAGGTCCATGACCCTACCCATGGTAGGTGACCTCATTAGTAGCCCCCGAATCAGTTGAGGTTTGGGAGCTGAGTGGACGATATGCGGGAGTATCGTTGGAGCGTCAGAGGCGTCAAGAAACGGTCCAGGTTGCCTCTCGCTCGGTCTATGACCGCAATGGATCCAGGTTATGTATTTTCCGAATGATCGGGATAGCTTGACTATGCAAACCACTCGGTTGGCGGCGGACCACCTTTTGGGAGAAACGATCTGACGATCCGCATGTACGACCTTCACAATTTTCTGAATGGCGATGCAAGAAAGTGGCTGACCTCCCAAGTTTCCTTACCGAACTCTCGGAGCGATCATAAAACCGCCTGAGTGCTCGACGGGTTTGTCTTGCACATTCGGAGTGTCCAAGCGCGTCGGAATGCATTGATGGGTGCTGAGCCCATTTGGAACGCATCGCGGCAAAAATTCCATCGATTTTGAGTTAGTGGGGAAATTGAATGCGACGCCTCGATAACCATGCTGCGATTAACACCATGCGTCCCTGAAATGCTGCACCGAAGATCACGCGGATCTCGCACTGTGTGTAGATTTTGCGCCACCCATGGATCAATGGCTAACATTGTGCTGCACCGGAGTATAAAAATCGATTGTGACGGAGAGAGAAGAGAGGCATTCCCCACTCCCCCTCCTTAATCCCTTTGTTGCTTCGCTGAAAGCTTCTCCCCACCGGACCACCTCTGAACCGCTCCCCAATCTGCTAGCGATGATGAAGGGAGCGACCACAAAGGATGAGAGGGCCAAGAAGGTGTCGTGTGTGTCTTCATCGAGCACCGGCATGCCGACGGGCTTCATCCAGGGCGACTGGCTGCCGTCACGAATACCGCCGGCCAGATGAGGGAACTAGAGAGGCAAGGGTTCCTTGTCATGGGGAGCTCGCAAGGGCCGGAGGCGAGCCAGGTCAAGCCCGCATCATGAGGGGACGAGCGGGTGCTCCTCATGACCCTCATCGAGAGAGGTTTCTGTTTGCCTCCGTACCCATTCTTCTATTCTTTCCTTGATTTCTATAGTGCTCAACTCCACCATCTTCCTCCCAATTCTATTTCTTACTTGGTGGCTTTCGTCTCTCTTTGTGAGAACTTCCTAGGTTGCCATCCGCGCTAGGGATTGTTCAAACATCTTTTTACTTATTGGTGATGATTGTTAAGAAGTCTACTTAGGCTAGGGGAAAGCTAATGTAGCTTAGTTGTGCGGGAGTCTAGGCATCCAACTGAGGGGAAGGGTAGTTTCCCACAAATGAATTATACCGACTCGATCAAAGGTTGGCAAGATTCTTGGTTTTACTGCCAAGACATTCCAGTCGGTGAGGGTCAATCGGGTCTCCCGCCGTATTCTCTCGAGCACATTCGGCGGCTTCCCAAGATGAATGTGACCTAAGAGGATAAGATAGGCGTGAAAATCCTTGTGATCGCACTGGTATTCGTGGTGAGGCAAGGCATCAATGGCTTGGACCCGCTGGAGGTCTTCTTTCAAAGAAGAATTCAGCCGCTGCAATCTAGAGCCCACCCCATGTGGATGTACTCGAGGCCGAGTGATCGCATGCACACACACCCGAGGGAGCTCAGTGATGAGGCCATGGAGAACAAGCTCAATGCGATCAATCTGGCATGCGACAACCCCAGGGGGACGAGGTTGGTGCCTTCATTCTTAGTTGAGAATCCACCGAATGAGGTAAACTCCTTGTGTTGTTGTTGTTGTCTGAATGATTGCAATGTTTGCTGACTAAAATCTTGACTAACATAATTCTCACCCGACAGGCATTCACATGTATGGTGATCCTGATACCCACTGTCAACCATGCCCCTGCTGACGTGACAAGTGGCAACGAGCACCAGGAGGGCTCAGACGGTGAAGAGGAGTATGTGGAGGACATCAAGGGTGATGAGGAGGAAGATGACTCAGACTCAAGGGATGAGGCGGAAGCTTCTACGTCAGAGGAGGTCGTGCCCGAGACCCACTCCAAGGAGCGCTAGGACCTTGGAGTTTGAACTGGAAACACCAAGGGGCCATGTGTTGCTAAGACCTCCATGCCTGCCCTTCCCACTCGGAGTTCAAAGTGTGGGCGCGTCGAGCTCGCCCGATAGCCCGAGAAGATGGCCAAGCAACCAAAAATCGCTACCATCAAACTCCCGAAGGCTGACCTGCCGAAAATTAAAGTGTACATGCCGGTAACCTCATCATAAGTATCTTTGCGCCTATTGACGTTGCGATTATTTGAGTGAGTGATGTGACGTTCTGAATGGCTTCGCCGTAGAGCGGACACTTCGACTGCCTCACTCGAGTAGGACAATGCTGATGTTCACACTATGTCTTCAAAAGGTAACATTCGAACTCACTCTGACATGGTTTTTGAACTCCGCGTTTTTCCTTGTGCTTACTCCCTAATTATATTTGAGTGTTTACAAAGCTGCGCGAAGTGATAGAACTTGACGGGGATGGGAAGGTCGACCCACCGAACGTTTTTGCCAATGTGAATGTCTTGATGCACGATGCTTCGCCCGCTAAGGCATCAACAGTGGTTCGGGGTGCTTCTTCAGGAGCCGGGACCGCATTCGGATCTATCTTGTCAACTCCTCCCGTGGCCAACATCTTCGCACTGCACTACATCCCAAAGAACCAGGTGGGGCGAGCAAGGAGGCATTGATCCAACTGGAGCTGATGAGCGGGAGGTTGAAGGAGGCGTATAACGCCAGTGAGGCACTGGTGAAGAACATCCGAGTAAGTAGCCTTGTAAGTACCATGTTCAATCTGAAATTTTGTATGTATGCAGTTTCTTTAGGTCCCGAGTAGGTTTGCGTTGGGGGCACACCCACTGGGTTTCCTCTGATTCCGACGGGAGTGCACCGAGTTCACCCACTGCGTGTAGCCCCCGAGACTGCCGTTGACTAAAGCAGTCACGGGAGTCTTTGAGTCTGAATGATGCTTGTGGAGATACCTCATTTGAAAGCACTTCAACCCTAGCATAGTTCCAGTGGGGCACGCTGAGCGCACCCACTGTTTGTAGTACCCGAGACTTCTGTCAGCTGAAGCAGTTGTTGGGAGTCTTAGAATCTTATAGTTTAACTTAATGAACCTCTTCATAATATCCAACTATCATCACTGATGTTTCCTTGTTTCTTGCCGTCAGAGCACGTGCAATCTTGGAACTCATTATAAGGCCTTGGAGAAGGAGGTGGAGGACAGGTGCCCCAGTCTTGAGGCCGAGAAGGCCAAGAAGACGCGGCGCGTATTAGAGAAGTGATCACTCGGAGGTAAGTGCTTTCTGTCCGACTACCGAATAACTTGTGTCCTCTTCTGTCCGACTGAAATAACTTTATCAGATGTTCATAGTGAAAATCTTCAACTTACCAAGAGGCTCAGGGCTTCCATTTGTATAGAATCCATGAAGGAGGCCTTGGAGAAGAAAGACACCGAGCTAGCATCTGCTTAGAAGGAGGCCAATCGGAAGATGAAAGCGGCCGAGGACAAGTTGAAGTCTCTCGAGAAGTGGGAGGAGGAGAAGAAGCTGGAGGTCATCGCCAATAAATCCATGGAGGAGGCCACTGAGGCTAAATCAAAGTTGAAGCAGGTGTCATCCAAGAGACTCAAGCTAGAGAAGTTCATTGAAGAATTCGACAACGGAATGAATGAGAATCTCAAAGGTATGCTAATGACCCGAATGTGTTTTAGTTTGCTTCAATTCTTCACTCATCCTCCAATAGATGTTTTCCTCCCATCTGTTCAATAAAGTTCTGCATGGATGCTGAATAACAGACATCCAGATCGAGAAGGAACAAGATCCGGCCGCAGGCATTATTTGTGATAGCTCGGCTCTTGCTCTCCTTCTACTAGAGGAACACATTGGGGAGGTGACTGTCTTGTTCAACCGCCTATGCCAGGCCGTCAAGGACATCGACCGAGAAGTCACCACCGGGGAGGAGTTCTCGAATGACTTGGACGCCCTCGTGAACCGTCTGCAAGGCGTCCCTTGTTGAGTGCAATCTTGAAAGAAATATGCATCCCGCGCTGGAGTTGACATTGCTCTCTCACTTGTCCGCGTCCATTACAAGGGCTTAGACGAGAAGAAACTGGAGTCCCTAAAGGTTGTCAAGAGGAAGAGTGAAACATAGAACACTTCATAGATATGTTCCTCGAGGCTGCCAGTCAGATTGCGGACAGCATCGACCTCAACACCTGCACCAATGCAGCAGTTTCGACTACCACCTAGTGATCCTCGGATAAAAAACTTTGAATGAGATTTGTCTCGGGATGCCGAGTGGTTTATGTAATCGCACATTTAAAGTGCTCTAGTGTCCATGATTATCTGCTCTTTTGCTTTGAACAATATGCAGTTTGATTGCCTTCATTTGACTTAGAGGTATATGAATGCTCGAAAGGTTCTGGTTCTTGTAGAAAATACCAAAGTACTTGGGCGACTCACTGGTCGCATCTAAGTCCTTGAGTGTGGCTAGCATCCCCACTCGAAGCAGTTTTACACTTAGGCAAAGACAGGTTCGCAGCTAAGGGTAAAAATGGAGGTAGTTCCCCCAAACAATGATGGTCCTGTCCATATAGATATCCGAGTGGAGGTTACACCTACTGTAGGATCGAAGGGTGGTCTAGAGGGGGGGATGATTAGACTACTTGACCAAATAAAAATCTAATTTTTCTCAATTTCAATTCTTGGTAGATCTTAGCATTCATAGTATGTCAAGTACACCCTACGCATGCATGTCTAAGAGTATAGCAGCGGAAAGTAAAGACATTGCACATGAAAGTAAAGAGAGGGTAGGAAAAGCAAACGCAATTGGTGACACGATGATTTTTCCCGAGGTTCTGATAGGTGGCGCTATCGTACATCCACGTTCATGGAGTCTTCAACCCACGGAGGGTAACGGTCGCGAGAGTCCATGGAGGGCTCTACCCATGGAGGGTTCCACGAAGAAGAAAACTTGACTATACCATGACGAACTACGTCCACGGAGGAATGGCCTTACTCGGGGTAGATCTTCATGAAGTAGGCGATCTCCTTGCCCTTACAAACTTCTTGGTTCACTCCACAACACGAAGTAGGAGGCTCCCAAGCGACACCTAACCAATCTAGGAGGCACCACCCTCCAAAAGGTAATAGGCTCGGTAATGTCGATGAACTCCTTGCTCTTGTGCTTCAAGATGATAGACTCCTCAACACACAATCACTCTCTCTCAGATATGGCTTGGTAGAACAGATGGGATTGGTGGAAAGCAACTTGTGGAGGCTAGAAATCAAGATCCATATGGTTGGAGTGCAAGATCTTGACCTCAACACAAGGGTAGGTGGTTCTCTCTCAGAAAATCTGATAGGATAGGTATGGAATGGTTCTGAGTGCTTCTCTATTGAGTAGGTGGTGGTGGAGGGGTATATATAGGCATCTCCAAAAATCCAGCCGTTACACACAAAATGACCAACTCGGTGACACCGATGTGTTAATCTCGGTGGTACCAAAGTGACCAAAAGGTGGCAACTTTTGAATCTCGGTAAGATCGATATAGGAATCTCGGTTGCACCGATAAGGTGACCAACAGTCAGAATGCTCAGTCTCAGTGACGCCGATTCGAAAATCTCGGAGGGACCGAAAATGTGAACTTGCATAACAGAAAGTTAGCAGTCCATCTCGGTGGCACCGAATGTAGTATCGGTTGCATCGAAAAACTAGGGTTTGGCTGAGTCTGTCTAGGGTTTGGAATCCATGGCACCGAATGTAGAATGTTGGTTGCACCGATCTGAGTGTTTGGCTTTGGACAGACTTTGGTGGGAGAGTTCATGGCTGTCTTTGGTGACTATCAGTTGTGCACGTATGAGCATTTTGTTCACTAACAAAACCTTACCCCCTTTTAATTGTATTGGATTTCCTATGGACTCAAAGTGATTTCTCACAAATATAAAATGCAGAGTCCTCTTGCTTGAAGCTTCGCCAACCTATTTCTTTGCATCTTCGGGTATCCCACAATCTTTTTGCCAACCCATCATTGAACTTTTCCTTAAACATATAGATCAAAGCTTCGACATATGATATAATCAATAAATATAATCGTCGCTTTGAGTAGTATGTGATAAGCAAGAGCTCCCCTAAATTTGTGCATTATTTCGAATTTCCTTTTGAATGCGAATGCACAATCGACTAGGTACATGGGGCACTTCTTCCATGTCACATACATCTTGGTGGTGTGCGAGAATAATTAGAGTGAACATCATAGCACAACACAATCAAGCAATGTAGAAAGATCATCTCATAAAGCATTAAGATGATAGGAAGTAGTAGCATCACACAAAAATGTATGATCATACACAAGGAATGTGTATCACAAGCAACCAAAAGACAATAGTTTTTGAAATGCAATAAACACCAAAATGCTCTCTCACTCGAAGCCTAAAGATCTATATACACTTCTCCCCCTTTGGCAACAAGTTAACAAAAAGTTCAAAGGCATATGTCTAAGCATTCTTGGGCCGATCTCCTCCGATTGTTGATGAAGGAGTTGAGAGAATAGCGTCGGTGAAGATCTCTGCAGATGTCGCGGATGGAGTTGGTGTGGCAACTAGTGTTGGAAATATGCCCTAGAGGCAATAATAAATTAGTTATTATCATATTTCCTTGTTCATGATAATCGTTTATTATCCATGCTATAATTGTATTGATCGGAGACTTAGATGCATGTGTGGATACATAGACAAAACCATGTCCCTAGTATGCCTCTAATAGACTAGCTCGTTGATCAAAACATGGTTAAGGTTTCCTAGCCATGGACATGAGATGTCATTTGATAACGGGGTCACATCATTAGGAGAATGATGTGATGGACAAGACCCAAACTGCAAACGTAGCATATGATCGTGTCAGTTTATTGCTACTGTTTTTCGCATGTCAAGTATGTGTTCCTATGTGACCATGATATCGTGCAACTCACAGATATCGGAGGAGTGCCTTGTGTGTATCAAACGTCGCAACGTAACTGGGTGACTATAAAGGTGCTCTATAGGTATCTCCGATGGTGTCTGTTGAGTTGGCATGGATCGAGACTGGGATTTGTTACTCCGTGTGACGGAGAGGTATCTCGGGGCCCACTCGGTAATGCAACATCACAATAAGCCTTGCAAGCAATATGACTAATTGTTAGTTGCGGGATCTTGTATTACAGAACGAGTAAAGAGACTTGCCAGTAACGAGGTTGAACTAGGTATGGAGATACCGACGATCGAATCTCGGGCAAGTAACATACCGAAGAACAAAGGGAACGTTATACGGGATTAACTGAATCCTTGACATAGAGGTTCGACCGATAAAGATCTTCGTAGAATATGTAGGAACCAATGTGGACGTCCAGGTCTCGCCATTGGTTATTGACCGTAGAGGTGTCTCGGTCATGTCTACATAGTTCTCGAACCCGCAGGGTCTGCACACTTCAGGTTTGGTGACGTTTCGGTAGTGTAGAGTTATGTATGGTGGTGACTGAAGGTTGTTCGGAGTCCCATATGAGATCCCGGACGTCACGAGGAGCTCTGGAATGGTCCCGAGGTAAAGATTCATATATAGGAAGTCCTAGTTTGGTCGCCGGAAAAGTTTCGGGCTCATCGGTAGTGTACCGGGGGACCTCCGGGAGGGGTATTTCGACCCCAAGAGGTCCATGGGCTGTGGGAGAATAATAACCAGCCCTTAGTGGGCTGGAAAAACAGCCACACCAAGGCCCATGGCGCAGGAGGCAAAAGTCCTAAAGGAAAAGGTGGAAAAAAGGCTAAAAAGGAAGAGTCCTACTCCTACTAGGAGTGGAGGAGGAGTAGGACTCCTCCCCCTCTAGTTTGGCCGACTCCTATTGGAGTTTTTCCTTGCGCCAGCCCTCATCTCTCTCCCTCCTTTATATACTGGTGGATTGGGTGCTGTTTGGACACAGTTTACGGCCACGTGCTACCCGTTTCACCGGTGCTCCTCTAGATCGATTTTCTACAGCGCTTAGGCGAAGCCCTGCCAGATTTGCTCCACCACCATCACCGGAGCGCCGTCGTGCTGTCGGTGAACTCTCTCTCCTCTCCACCTCCTCTTGCTAGATCAAGATGGTGGAGATCGTCATCAAGCTGCACGTGTGCTGAACGCGGAGGTGCCGTCCGTTCGACGCTAGATCGGAAGGACCGTTATCGAGATCGCGAGACGGTTCGTGATGTGATCACGGAACGGATCGTGATGAGTTTGCGGGACAGATCGTGATCAAGATCGTGAGACGGATCGTGATGAGTTCGCGGGACGGATCATGATGTGTTCGCAGGACGGTTTGTGATTGGATCGCGGGACGCTCGGCGATTTGGATCGCGAAGAAGTTCGACTACACCAACCGTGTTTCTTAACGCTTCCCGCTTAGCGATCTACAAGGGTACGTAGATCCACTCTCCCTCTCGTAGATGCTCATCACCATGGATAGGTTTGCGTGTGCGTAGGAAATTTTTTGTTTCCCATGCGACGTTCCCCAACAGTGGCATCATGAGCTAGGTTGATGGTTCGATGAGATCTCGAGTAGAACACAAAAGGTTTGTGGGCATTGATGCTTAGATTGATTCCTCCTTGGTCGTATTTTGGTTCAGTGGGATTGTGAGATGAAGCGGCCCGGACCAACATTACTCGTACGCTTACGAGAGACCGGTTCCCTCGACGCAACTTGTTGCCTAGATGGCTTGCGGGTGACAGTTTCTCTCACTTTAGTTGGATCGGATTCGACAAAGGCGGTCCTTGAGAAGGTTGAAAAGCAAACTAGTGTATCACCGTTGTGGTTTATGCGTAGGTGAGTATTGTTCTTGCTAGATACTCGTAGAAGCCACGTAAAACATGCAACAACAGTTAGAGGACGTCTAACTTGTTTTTGCAGGGTATGTTGTGATATGATATGGCCAATTACATGATGTGATATATGTGATGTATGAGATGATCATGTGATGTATAGATTATCACGACTTGCATGTCGATGAATACGGCAACCGGTAGGAGCCATAGGGTTGTCTTTAATTATTGTATGACCTGCGTGTCAATCATTAAGCGCTATGTAATGCTTTACTTTATCGCTAAACGGTAGCAATAGTAGTAGAAGCATGCAGGGCGTGACAACCCCGATGGCGACACGTTGATGGAGATCAAGATGATGGAGATCATGGTGTCATGCCGGTGACGATGGAGATCATGCCGGTGCTTTCTAGATGGAGATCAAAAGCACAAGTTCATGGCCATATCATGTCACTTATGATTTGCATGTGTTGTTAATCCTTTTTATGCACCTTGTTTTGCTTAGGACGACGGTAGCATTATAAGGTGATCCCTCACTTAATTTCAAGATAAATTGTGTTCTCCCCGAGTGTGCACCGTTGCGAAAGTTCGTCGTGTTGAGACACCACGTGATGATCGGGTGTGATAGACTCTACATTCACATACGACGGGTGCAAGCCAGTGTTGCACATGCAGAACACTCGGGTTAAACTTGACGAGCCTAGCATGTACAGACATGGCCTCGGAACACGAGAGACCGAAAGGTCGAACATGAGTCATATAGTAGATATGATCAACATGATGATGTTCACCATTGCAGCCACCTCAACTCACGTGATGATCGGACTTGAGTTGGTGAATTTGGATCATGTTTCACTCGAATGATCGGAGGGATGTCAATTTGAGTGGGAGTTCTTAAGTAATATGATTAATTGAACTCATTATCATGAATATAGTCAAAGTGTCTTTGCAAATTATGTTGTAGATTACTAGCTCGCGCTGTAGCTCCCTTAAATTTTTATATGTTCCTAGAGAAATAGAGTTGAAAGATGTTGGTAGCAATATTGCGGACTGGGTCCGTGATCTGAGGATTGTCCTCATTATTGCACAGAAGGCTTATGTCCTTAATGCACCGCTCGGTGCGCCACCCCCTCTAGCGTCGTCTATAGATGTTGTGAACATCTGACAGGCACATTTCGATGACTACTTGATAGTTTAGTGTGTCATGCATTACGACTTAGAATTGAGGCTCCGAAACGTTTTGAACGTCACGGAACATATGAGATGTTCTAGGAGCAGAGATTGTGATCTCAGGCTCGTGCCTGTGTTGCGAGATATGAGATCTCCAACAAGATTCTTTGCCTGTAAGATGAAGGAGAATAGCTCAATCATTGAGCATGTACTCAGATTGTCTGGGTACTACAATCGCTTGAATCAAGTGGGAGTTGATCTTCCAGATAAGATAGTGATTGATATAGTTCTCCAATTCACTGTCACTAAAGCTACTAGAACTTAGTGATGAACTATAATACACCAGGGATAGAAATATTGATCCCTGAGCTGTTCGCGATGTTTGACACCGCGAAGGTAGAAATCAAGGAGTGTCAAGTGTTGATGGTTAATCAAACCACTAGTTTCGAAAAGGGCAAGAGCAAGGAGGGAAACTTCATGGATAGCAAGTTAGTTGCTGCTCCAGTGAAGCAACCCAAAGTTGAACTCAAACCCGGGACTAAGTGCTTCTATTATGAGGTGAGAGGTCGCTGAAGCGGAACAACCCTAGATACTTGGTAGATAAGAAGACTGGCAACATCGGCAGAAGTATATTTGATATACGAGTTATTGATGTGTACCTTGCTAGTACTCCTAGTAGCACCTGGGTATTGGATACCGGTTCGGTTGCTAAATGTTAGTAACTCGAAATAAAAGCTACGGAATAAATGGAGAACTAGCTAAGGGTGAGGTGACGATGTGTGTTGGAAATGTTTCCAAGGTTGATGTGATCAACATCGCCCGCTCTCTCTACCTTCAGGATTAGTGACGAACCTAAATAAATGTTATTTGGTGTTTTGCGTTGAGCATGAACATGATTAGATCATGTTTGTTGCAATACAGTTATTCATTTAAGTCAGAGAATAATAGTTATTCTGTTTACATGAATAATACCTTCAATGGTCATGCACCCAGTGAGAATGGTTTGTTGAAATATTGATCGTAGTAATACACATGTTCATAACATTGATGTCAAAAGATACAAAGTTAAATAATGATAGTACCACATACTTGTGGCACTGCCGCAAAATGTCATATTGGTATAAAGCGCATGAAGAAACTCCATGGTGATGGATATTTGGACTCATTCGATTTCGAATCGGCTGAGGCATGCGAACCATGCCTCTTGGGCAAGATGACTAAAGGACCCCGTTGGATGGAGCGGGCAAGTGATTCATCGGAAATGATACATGTTGATGTATGCAATCTAGTGAGTCTTGTAGCGTGCAGTGGATATCGTTATTTTCTTACCTTCACTGATGATTTGAGTAGATATAGTGTATATTTACTTAATGAAACACAAGTCTGAATCGTTTGAAAGGTTCAAGCAAATTCAGAGTGAAGTTTAAAGATCATCGTGACAAGAAGATAAAAATGACTGCGATATGATCGTGGAGGTGAATATCTGAGTCACGAGTTTGGCATACAACTTAAGACAATGTGAAAGTTGTTTCACAACTAAACGCCACCTAGAACACCATAGTGTGATGGTGTGTCCGAACATCATAGTTATGCTCTATTGGACATGGTGCGTGCTATGATGTCTCTTGTCATTTTACTACTATAATTTTGGGGTTATGCATTAGAGATAACTACATTCACTTTAAAAAGGGCACCATCTAAATCCGTTGAGATGACACTGCGTGAATTATGGTTTGATAGAAACCTAAGCTGTCATTTCTTAATGTTTGGGGCTGCGATGCTTGTGTGGAAAATGTTTTCACCTAATGAGGTCGAACCCAAGGCGGACAAATGCATCTTCATAGAATACCCTAAGATCAGTTGGGTGAACCTTCTATCTCAGATCCAAGTGCAAAGTGTTTGTTGCTTAAACGGATCCTTTCTCGAGGAAATGTTTCTCTCGAAAGAATTGAGTGGGAGGAAGATAGAACTTGATGAGGTTGTTAAACCTTTGTTCAACCAGAGAGTAGCGCAACGCAGAAAAATGTTTCTGTGAAGCCTACGTTAGTTGAAGAGGAAGTTAATGATGATGATCATGAAGCTTCAGGATCAAGTTACTATCGAACTTCGTAGGTCGACAAGGATGTGTACTGCTCCTGAGCGGTACGGCAACCCTGTCTTGGAGGTCATGTTGTTGGACAACGATGAACCTACGAGCTATGGAGAAGCGATGATGGGCCCGGATTCCGACAAATGGTTGGAGGCCATGAAATCTGAGATAGGATCCATGTATGAAAACCAAGTATAGACTTTGGTAGACTTGCTCGTTGGACAGCAGGTCGTTGAGTACATATGGATCTTTAAAATGAAGACAGTCACTGATGGTAAATGTCGCCATTTGTAAAGCTCGACTTGTTGCAAAGATGTTTGTGACAAGTTCAAGGAGTTGACTGCGATGAGGCTTTCTCACTCGTAGCGATGCTAAAAGTCTGTTGGAATTATGTTAGCAGTTGCTGCATTTTCAATTATGAAATCTGGCAGATGGATGTCAAAACATCATTTCCTTAACGGTTTACTTGAGGAAAGGTTGTATGTGATACAACCAGAAGATTTTGTCAGTCCTAAGGATGCTAAAAGGTGAGCAAGCTTCAATGATCCTTCTATGGACTGAAGCAAGCATCTCGGAGTTGGAATATACACTTTGATGAGTTGATCAAAGTTTTTGAGTTTATACAAAGTTTACGAGAAACTTGTATTCACAATAAACTGAGTGGGAGCACTATAGAATTTCTGATAAGTATATGTGGATGACATATTGTTGATCGGAAATAATGTAGAATTTCTGGAAAGCATAAACAGTTGTTTGGAAAGTGATTTTCAAAGTAAAACCTGGATAAAAACTACCTAATTGTTGAGCATTAAGATCTATAGAGATAGATCAAGGATGACTTGATGAGACTTTCAATGAGTGCATACCTTGACAAGATTTTGAAAGAGTTCAAAATGGATCAGTCAGAGAAAGAGTTCTCGCCTGATTTGTGAGGTGTGAAAGTTGAGTGAGACTCAAAGCTCGACAACGGGCGAAGAAAGAGAAAGGACGAACGTCGTCCCCTATGCCTTAGCCATAGGCTCTATATTATGCCATGCTGTGTACCGCACCTGTGTGTGCCTTGCTATGAGTCCGTCAGGGGGTACAAGAGTGAACCAGGAGTGGATCACTGGACAGCGGTCAAGATTATCCTCAGGAACTAAGAGACTGAGGAGAGGTTTCTCGATTATGGAGGTGATAAAGAGTTCGTCATAAGGAGTTACGTCGATACAAGCTTTAACACTAATCCGGATAACTCGTAGTAGCAATTGGATACGTATAGTGGAGCAGCCATTTGGAATAGTACCGAGCGGAGTGTGGTAGCAGTGTTTACGGTTTGACATAGAGATTTGCAAAGTACACAAGGATCTGAATATCGCAGACCCGTTGACTATAAGACCTCTCTCACATGCAAAGCATGATTGAGCCCCAGAACTCATTGGGTGTTAGATTCATAACAATGCGAATCACATGGTGATGTGAACTAGATTATTGACTCTAGTGCAAGTGGGAGACTCTTGGAAATATGCCCTAGAGGCAAAAATAAATTAGTTATTATCATATTTCCTTGTTCATGATAATCGTTTATTATCCATGCTATAATTGTATTGATCGGAGACTTAGATGCATGTGTGGATACATAGACAAAACCATGTCCCTAGTATGCCTCTAATAGACTAGCTCGTTGATCAAAAGATGGTTAAGGTTTCCTAGCCATGGACATGAGATGTCATTTGATAACGGGGTAACATCATTAGGAGAATGATGTGATGGACAAGACCCAAACTGCAAACATAGCACATGATCGTGTCAGTTTATTGCTACTGTTTTCCGCATGTCAAGTATGTGTTCCTATGACCATGAGATCATGCAACTCACAGATATCGGAGGAGTGCGTTGTGTGTATCAAACGTCGCAACGTAACTAGGTGACTATAAAGGTGCTCTACAGGTATCTCCGATGGTGTCTGTTGAGTTGGCATGGATCGAGACTGGGATTTGTTACTCCATGTGACGGAGAGGTATCTCGGGGCCCACTCGGTAATGCAACATCACAATAAGCCTTGCAAGCAATGTGACTAATTGTTAGTTGCGGGATCTTGTATTACGGAACGAGTAAAGAGACTTGCCAATAACGAGGTTGAACTAGGTTTGGAGATACCGACGATCGAATCTCGGGCAAGTAACATACCGAAGAACAAAGGGAACGTTATACGGGATTAACTGAATCCTTGACATAGAGGTTCGACCGATAAAGATCTTCATAGAATATGTAGCAACCAATGTGGACGTCCAGGTCCCGCCATTGGTTATTGACCGTAGAGGTGTCTCGGTCATGTCTACATAGTTCTCGAACCAGCAGGGTCTGCACACTTAAGGTTTGGTGACGTTTCGGTAATGTAGAGTTATGTATGGTGGTGACCGAAGGTTGTTCAGAGTCCTGGATGAGATCCCAGATGTCACGAGGAGCTCCGGAATGGTCCGGACGTAAAGATTCATATATAGGAAGTCCCAGTTTGGTCACCGGAAAAGTTTCGGGCTCATCGGTAGTGTACCGGGGGACCTCCGGGAGGGGTATTTCGACCCCAAGAGGTCCATGGGCTGTGGGAGAATAATAACCAGCCCTTAGTGGGCTGGAAAAATAGACACACCAAGGCCCATGGCGCAGGAGGCAAAAGTCCTAAAGGAAAAGGTGGAAAAAAGGCTAAAAAGGAAGAGTCCTACTCCTACTAGGAGTGGAGGAGGAGTAGGACTCCTCCCCCTCTAGTTTGGCCGACTCCTATTGGAGTTTTTCCTTGCGCCAGCCCTCCTCTCTCTCCCTCCTTTATATACTGGTGGATTGGGTGCTGTTTGGACACAGTATATGGCCACGTGCTACCCGTTTCACCGGTGCTCCTCTAGATCGGTTTTCTGTAGCGCTTAGGCGAAGCCCTGCCGGATTTGCTCCACCACCATCACCGGAGCGCCGTCACGCTGTCAGCGAACTCTCTCTCCTATCCACCTCCTCTTGCTAGATCAAGATGGTGGAGATCGTCATCAAGCTGCACGTGTGCTGAACGCGGAGGTGCCATCCGTTCGGCGCTAGATCGGAAGGACCGTGATCGAGATCGCGAGGCGGTTCGTGATGTGATCACGGAACGGATCGTGATGAGTTCGCGGGACAGATCGTGATCAAGATCGTGAGACGGATCGTGATGAGTTTGCAGGACGGATCATGATGTGTTCGCGGGACGGTTCGTGATTGGATCGCGGGACGCTCGGCGATTTGGATCGCGAAGAAGTTCGACTACACCAACCACGTTTCTTAACGCTTCCCGCTTAGCGATCTACAAGGGTACGTAGATCCACTCTCCCTCTCGTAGATGCTCATCACCATGGATAGGTTTGCGTGTGCGTAGGAAATTTTTTGTTTCCCATGCGACGTTCCCCAATAGCTAGAGGAACTGGGGCTGATGGAGCAGGAGCTGAGGTGACAGTAGCAGGAGCTGATGAAGAGGGCCTCAAGTTTGGAGCTGGCACAGTGGCTGATCTGGCCTGAGTAGGAAACTATGTGCCTGTCCTGAGAGGTGATCCGTCCTCCTCCTCCTCATCATCATTTGAAGTAGTCTGAGGAAGAGGCACTTAGTCAACTTCCTTCTACAGCTCATTGACTATCTTAGTTAGCCTATCCACCTTATCATTACAGGTCTTGATCCTATTTTCAAAGATCCGCACAAGACTGCTCTGGTTGTCCAGAATCCCCTTAACGTCCTTCTGCATGCCCTGAGCTGATGATATCAACAGATCCATTTTCTCATTTTTGGATCTAGGGACTTGAGTTAGTGGCTCTAACTGCCTTTGCCTCTGCCTGAGCTGCAGCAGATGTGAGATGTTTTGCATCCATCACCACAACATTGTCCTGGAGATCTGGTTGAAGGGGCAAATGGGGACGATCTAGAGCAAATATGTGCTTCTCCAACTTGGAGTTGATGAGCATCTGGATATAGGGTCAATAGCAGCAAGAGCGCTTCTAATCAGCAGCAACCCTCTTGACTGTCTCAACAATCAAGTCCATGACTCTGATCCTGATGTGTTTGTCAAGGTGGATCAACATGTTGATGGAGTAGTCTCGGATCATCTTGTCATCTCCTGACTTGGGCATCAAAGTATGCCTCAGAATGGTGTTCATGGTGCGGAGGCCTGCCTGAAGAAAGTAGATGGATCCAAGCTTGTGAGATTGCACTTTGTCTGCAGGGATATGATTATACATGTCCTTCATAGCATTATGGCTCTCCTTGGATTCTATGCTCTTGGATATGCCAGATTTAGGCATAGAATCAGCTACAAGTTTCTTGGCCTTCTTCTTGGGAGGGGCCTTTGCAGCTGGCTCTTCCTCCTCTTCAGCAGCAGCTGCATCCTCTGGATCTTCAAACATAGATGTAGGCCTGCCAGTAACATGGATTATCCTCTTTCTGGCCTTCTTCTACTCCCCTGCCTTCTTAGGCATAGACTTCTTTGGGGGTTCCATGGTCATTGTAGCTCTGGTACTCTCAGGTGCTCTCATAACTTCAGGAGGTGCATATAATTTGCTGACCACCCTCCTGGAAGAGGTGGCCTCATTTGTTGACTTCTTGGCAGCCTTCTCTTGCTTCTTGGCAAGAACCTCCTCTGGCAAAAAGTCTGAATCTTCCTCATCTGAATTCAGCTTCTTCCTGGCCCTAGTAGTTGCCAACCGCCAGACAGAAGTTGCATCCGGCCCAACCTTGAAACACGGTAGTATCTCCATTCAAACAAGGTGGGACCTGGCCTTTCCAGCTGTTTGTATGCCAAGTCATCCTAAGGATTGGAAAAACCTGGTTTTACTGCAAAGATACCTCTCCAGAAGGAGAGCATCCATTACCGAGTTATCGCCCGTCCCGACTCAAGACCATGATCAAGCTCCCTGACAGGATGTCAGTTTCTGAGCAGGCAAAAAATGCCCCGGCTTACACCAAAACCAAAGCCCTCATGGCCAACGGTCTGACAGGGATTGATCAGACCCGTTGCTGGGTCTCTTGGCGAGTCATGCCCCTGAGCCGAAGAAGCCGCCTCATGTGTGAATATACGAATGATGCCAACGATCCCCTCTGTTTTAAACCTACCATTTTGTCAGAAGACGACATCGTTGCTGCTGTCAAAAGCCTTATCCATGAATCTCCAGATTCTTGCCGCACCATTGGATTATCACCCTTCTACGCCACAAACCCGCCCCCGGATGTAAGGGCGACTCTCAATCTCCTGACTTCCGCGTTTAACTATCCATGTATGTTTTATAATATTTAACCTCTTTCGATTTTTTTTACTTCCAGGCTAACTCCAGCTTCTGGAAAAAGAAATACGTTCCTCCTCCGAAGAAGTTGAAGGAGAAGGTTGCCGGCCGAAAGAAGAAGCCTGCACCTCAAGAGCAACCTGAAGCTGACGACTCAGAGGTAAAACTTGACTCTCTTGGTCGTCTCTTCACACACCTTACTGACAATAATAACTTCACGGGACGAGACGGAGACAAGCCACGCCAACACCCCTGAGGTAACCTATGTCCCATCTAACTCGGAACATCTTGAGCCACAGAAGATACAACGGGTCATCCGAAAAGTCCCATTTTCTCATCCTCTTGCTTACTTGGACCCCAACTTTCTTTGAAAAAGCAACAGCAAGTCTCCCGGCGCCAGACCCGGAGGACCATCTCTGAAGATCTTATGGCCGGGTTATCTCACTCGCTGGTTTAACGGAAACGGCCGGCTGAGGTATTTGTTTCGCTTGGCTTAATTTTTTCAATCTTGCCCTAAAACTTTATTCTGTCTTTATAATACTTTAACTTCTTTCAGGAATCACCCCCTTCTTCAGGCGACTCTACGGCAACCAAGCTGCCGCCTCTGAAGATCAACCCAGAGTACATGCTTCCATATTTGTATCTATCCTTTGTCACCCTTTGGACTTTATATAATACCTTTCTATGCCTTCCAAGCCTCAAGCAAAGCGAAGAAAAATCGCGGGTCTACTTCGGCCCCCATTGCTGAAGAACCAGAGGCTGCCAAGCCGGACTCTCCGGTTGCACATGCTGATCCTTCTGTTGCCTCAAAGGATGCACCTAAAGACACTCGTCGTTCTGCCGAGCCGGTGGCCCATGAGAAGGCCACTGAGAGCCCTCTAAGGACCAATTCTAAGCCACCGAGCCCTTCAACGGCTGCTGACGATTCAACTACTCCATATGTCATCATCACCGGACCGGCTTTCAAACTCCCGAACCTCGTGTGTTGAGAAAACACACCGAGAAAACCGAAGCCTCTGACAAGCTGGACCTTGAACTCCTCATGGTGGAGAAGTTAAATGCTGACCAGCTGCATGCCGGTTATTTGAACCACCTCACCATGAGACGAAACATGGAACTCAAGCTCGTCAACCTGATGAAGAAAAAATACGAGGTATTCTTTCCTTTCCTTATATCCTTATGTAGCCCGCAAGAGCCGGTTTAGTATTTGTTAATGGTAAACTGGGTCTTCCAAACAATTCCTTAAGTAGAACCACTTAACCCTTAGCCCCCAAGTATCAGCTTAATATGAAAATATTGAGCTAGTACTCAATTTTAAGTAGTTGATCAATTGTAGTCCCCAAGTGCGAGCTTATCTTTGACAACTATGAGCCAGAACTTCAATGTAAACTGGAACAAAAAGCCAATTGTAGCCCCCAAGTGTCGGCTTAACTTAATAAAGATGAGTTGGGACTTACTTTTGGTTTGTAGTTTGTAGTCTTGGAGAGCAAATAGACATTAGCCCCCACGTGCCGGCTTAACTTGATAAACATGAGCCGGAAACATACTTGTAATTTTGGAGAGCAAATAGACATTAGCCCCCATGAGCCCTAAGCACTTCTTTGCTCCTGAGCTTAACCCGTCTCCCCTTTTTGAAGAGGCAACTTTGAAGCATTAACCAACTGCAACTGGGACGTGGACAATCTCCAGATCAAGGAGGTCGGAGACCCGGCGAAGGGTGACCTGCCGTCCAGCTGAGCCCTTTGATAACGCCATTGGTAATCCGACTCTCGAGACCCGCCGAAATTTGGGGCGTGTAAAAAACTTTAAGTCCTTGCTTTTGAGCTCTGTGGAGAGCATTGTAATAGGCTTTTAGTAAAGACTTTGCCTTGCCTGAACTGTGCCATCGTGCACTGCTTTAACATATTGTAGTACTCCAAATTATACTAGATGTCGTGGCGGCTCTTCTTGAGACAACAAACCTATGGAAACAGAATATGTTCCATACTGTTTAGTAGGGCGGCTTAAAACCGCAAACCCGAAGATGTCATATCTTTACGATTTGTTTTTTGATTTTTTTTAACTCATGTGCCGGTTCTTCTGGGTGGACTCGCTAATTAAAAATCCTAATCAGTACATGGTCTCTATTGATATTGGCCGTCAACTTCTTAGAACAGCTCAGGGTCTCTAAGCGAGATTAACTCATAGGAAGTGTAGCGTCCCAGAGAGAGACACAGCAGGGCATGAGTACCCTGGTAGATCAAAACCTGCCTCTCACGTGACATAAATCCATCGTTTAAACCTTAAACAGATCAGGGTCTTCAAAAGATTGACTGTCTAAGAGTACGAACGAGCCACATAGCGGAGAGTCGATGATAGATGAGAGAGTTTATCCTCATTTTCCGTAAGCCAGCCCTCATGTGATAAGAACTGCATGTTTAACCTTAACCAGTACAGGGTCTCTAACGAGATTGGACGTCAATTTCTTTGAACCGGCTCAGGGTCTCTAAGCGAGATTAACTGGTAAGAGTTCGACGGGTCACCTGGTGGAGTGGCAAGTTGCAAACGGGCATGTTTAACTCTGGTGGCTTAAGAGCCTATCAAGAGGGCATGTAAGCTAAACCCAGTGGGATGGAAGCCCCCAAATGATCTTTGTTGATGAAATCAACTGTTTGGCTTGAGAGTCGATCGATAGGGTGTGATAAGGTAAACCCGGCGGTTGGAAGCCCCCTAGACGACCTTTGTTGATGAAATCAACTGTTTGGCTTGAGAGCCAATCGATAGGGTGTGATAAGCTAAACCCAGCGGGTTGGAAGCCTCCTAGACGACCTTTGTTGACGAAATCAACTGTTTGGCTTGAGAGCCGATCGATAGGGTGTGATAAGCTAAACCCGGCGGGTTGGAAGCCCCCTTGACGACCTTTGTTGCACAACTAAGATATGTGAAACAACAGAGGCCTCGGCTTGCAGGGATGCCAACTTTATTCATATATATATATATGGTATGTACAATGATGGTGTACAATGTCGAGTCTCAACGACTTAGGTGTAATCGATCGGTGGGTCTCTTGCCCAGAACTACTTGAGTCGTCCCAAACGTCAATGAGGTAATATGACCCGTTGTTGAGATTGTTGCTGACCATGAAAGGCCCTTCCCACGGAGGGGACAGCTTGTGTGCATCCGTCTGATCTTGAATCAACCGCAACACTAAGTCGCCTTCTTGAAACATCCGGGTCTTAACTCTGTGGCTATGGTAGCGACGCGGGTCTTGCTGATAGATCGCCGATCGAGCCGCCGTGAGATCACGTTCTTCCTCCAAGGCATCCAACGCGTCTTGACATGCTGTTTCGTTATCTTCTTCAACGTAAGCCGCCACTCATGGCGAGTCATGATGGATATCGCTTGGTAATACGGCTTATGCGCCATAAACCATGAAGAAAGGTGTATAACCTGTTGATCTGTTGGGAGTGGTTATGATGCTCCATAAGACGGATGACAACTCCTCTACCCAACAACCCGACGTGCACTGCAAAGGAACCATAAGCCGGGGTTTGATACCTCTCAAAATTTCCTGGTTAGCATGTTCTGCCTGACCATTTGATTGCAGATGAGCCACCGCACAAACATCAAGTCGGATGTGCTCACTTTCACAGAACGCTTGCATAGCCCCCTTGGATAAGTTCGTGCCATTATCTGTGATGATACTGTGAGGATGACCAAAGTGGTAGATCAACTTCTTAATAAATTGAACCGTTGTAACCGTGTCACACTTGCTGACCAGCTCAGCTTCTACCCACTTGCTAAATTTGTCCACCACCACCAAGAGGTGGGTCTTCTTGTCCTTGGATCCCTTGAAAGGCCCGGCCATATTAAGCCCCCAGAGTGCAAACAGCCAAGTAATTGGAATCATGAGCAACTCTTGAACCGGGACGTGAGTACGCCGTCCGAACTTCTGACATCCATCGCACTTGCGAACCAAATTCTCTGCATATTTATGAGCTGTTAGCCAGAAGAAACCATGTTGAAAAGCCTTGGCCACCAGAGATTTTGAGCCGGCGTGATGACCACAATCGCCAGCATGAATTTCACTCAAGATTTCCTTGCCCTCTTCATGTGAAACACAACGTTGGAAGACACAAGTGACGCTGCACTTATGTAACTCACCATTGAATATGGTCATAGACTTAGACCGCCTCGTGACTATCTAGCCAGATTTTCATCATTAGGTAATTCACCGCGAGTCAAGTACGCCATGTAAGGCACGGTCCAGTCAGGAATAGCATGTAGAGCCGCCACCAGCTGTCCCTCCGGGTCAGGTACGGCCAAGTATTCCTCTGAAGGTAACTTAACCGATGGGTGATGTAACACATCTAAGAAAATGTTAGGCGGTACCGGCTTACGCTGAGAACCCAGCCTTGACAGGGCATCAGCCGCCTCGTTCTTGCGACGATCAATATGATCCACCTGATTACACTTGAAATGATCAGGGATGACATCCACCGCCTGATGATAAGCAGCCATCCGTGGGTCCATGGAATCCCAAGTGCCTGAAACTTGCTAAGCCACCAGGTCTGAGTCGCCGAGACACCTAACCCGGCTCAGGTTCATCTCCTTAGCCACCCGGAGGCCATGAAGCAGAGCTTCGTACTCAGCTGCATTATTAGTACAAGGAAACATCAACCTTAACACATAACAGAATTTGTCACCTTTGGGGGAGGTTTAGACAACCCCTGCTCCTAATCCTTCCAACTGCTTGGATCCATCAAAGTGGATTGTCCAATATGTGGTATCTGGCTTTTCCTTGGGCGCCTGACACTCCGTCTAGTCGTTTATGAAATCCACCAGGGCTTGAGACTTGACTGTCGTGCGAGGCACGTACTTTAGATTAAGAGGTCCAAGCTCCAATGCCCACTTAGCAAGCCTGTCGGTGGCCTCTCTGTTTTGAATTATATCTCCCAAAGGGGCATAGCTAACCACTGTGATTTGGTTCCCTAGGAAGTAATGCTTCAGTTTACGATTGGCCATGAACACCCCATATACTAACTTCTGCCAATGCAGATATCTCTGCTTGGACTCTGTCAGGACTTCACTGATGTAATAAACCAGCCTTTGAACCGGATATTCCTTCCCTACCTCCTTATGATCAACAATGATCGCGGCGCTGACTTCCCTGTTATTAGCCGCTACGTATAAGAGCAAAGGTTCCTTTTCAGCCGGAGCTGCTAAGACTGGCAGCTCTGTGAGCTACCTCTTGAGAGTCTCAAATGCTTCACCCGCCACCGCGCTCCAAACAAAATTATCTGTCTTCTTCATCATCTGGTACAAAGGGATGGCCTTCTCACCAAGGCGGCTTATAAACCGACTTAACGCAGCGATCCGTCCCGCCAGGCGTTGAACATCATTGATGCATTCCGGCTTAGATAAGGAAGTGATAGCCTTGATTTTATCTGGATTAGCCTTAATGCCACGCTCAGAAACTAGGAATCACGAGAGCTTCCCTACAGGAACACCGAAAACACACTTAGCCGGGTTAAGCATCATCTTGTAGACCCGTAAATTGTTGAAAGGTCTCCTTCAGGTCATCAAGCAGTGTCTCCTTCTTCCTGGATTTGATCACAATGTCATCCACGTATGCATGAACGTTACGCCCAATTTGGCTGTCAAGACAATTTTGCACACAATGCTGGTAAGTCGCCTAGGCACTCTTGATCCCAAAAGGCATAGACACATACCAGAAAGCACCAAAAGGTGTGATGCAAGCCGTCTTCTCTTGGTCCTTGACTGCCATCTTGATCTAATGATAGCCAGAATAAGCATCCAGGAAACATAAACTCTCACAACCCGCCATTGCATCGATGATCTGGTCGATACGGGGGAGAGCAAACGGGTTAGCTGGACAGACTTTATTAAGATCTGTGTAATCCACACACATACGCCACGTGTCGTTCTTCTTAAGCACTAGTACCAGGTTAGCAAGCCACTCTAGGTGAAACACTTCAATAATGAAACCCGCCGCCAGGAGCCAAGCCACCTCTTCCCCAATGGCCTTGCACCTCCTTTCATTAAACCGCCATAAAAACTGTTTGACCGTCTTAAACTTAGGATCCACATTAAGGTGGTCCTCAGCAAACTCTCTCGGTACACCTGGCATGTTAGAGGGTTTCCATGCAAAGATGTCCCGATTATCACAGATGAATTTGATGAGCACGCTTTCCTATTTGGGAGCCATACTGGCCCCCATAGTAAACTGCTGCGATGAGTCGCCTGGAGTAAAATCCACTAGCTTGGTGTCATCCGCCGAGAACTTGAGGGGCGGCTCATATTTCGTGGTGGTTTTTTGAGCGGAGTCATGTCCTCCGGGTCAACATTTTCCATATAGAACTTGAGCTCTACTTCCGCGCAACTTGACTCTGCATAAGCTGCATCTCCTTCCTCACACTCAATAGCCGTCCCTCGATCACCATGCACCGTAATCGTTCCCTTTAGTCCCGACATCTTGAGCTGCAAGTACACATAACAAGGCCTAGCCATGAATTTGGTATAAGCCGGATGTAGCGACCCGACCTGAAAGGTCGAATCTCCGGTGTTTCCGGAAGTTTCAGTTCCTTTGGCTCAAGTCGTCCATGACCGTGGACACGGCTAATCGAGTAGGTTTGAGTACTCTGCAACATGATACGTTGCGTCCGTGTAGGTTAGCATATGGAATATGCCGGCAAAGTCACAAGAGAGGGGTGAAAAGATAATCATCTAGTCTATATGCTTATATGGCAGGTGGGGTGGTAAGTTTTTGCGTAAAGCCAATTTTTTCCTACATCAAGAGAGGGGTAAGCAAAAATATAACTAAGTTAGTTGATTAATGAGATGATTCCACCAACCAATTCTCATACCCAAGTTATTAATACCCACATCATCATATTAATTGTGTTGAGAGTTTCCGGAAGTTTCAGTTCCTTTGGCTCAAGTCGTCCATGACCGTGGACACGGCTAATCGATTAGGTTTGAGTACTCTGCAGAGTTTTGCACACGTTCCCCACAAGATTTGGTCGTCTCCGTTTGATTTCTCGCACTTCAGGGTGTTTGAGAAACGGATGACCAAAACATGGTCTTCCAAAGGGTTTCCCTGTGACTCTGTCGGTGCCCATCCTTTCCTACCGTTCTTCTACATCTCGTAGCACCGCCTGTCCAGGGTCACCACGATATCCAACCAAGCTAGAGCCCATAATGAATTGTGGCTGTGTAGGTAAGCCTTGGGTCTTGAAGCATCCATCCATCTCTTTGTGCCTGGGTGGATCTTTCCACGTGAATACTGGCCATCTCCAACAACACCTAGGCAAATCCACTGGTTTCTCCAGGGTGCCATTCAACCATCATCCACCCAGAGGTAAGTTGAAAACTCAAAATCTTGAAGTCTTGATCATTATGTAGGTCTTGTAATTAACTCTCTCAACTCTCATGAATCACACAACCAACCCCGTCTACTAATAGCATAGCAAAAAGTAAAACAATGTTTCCCGGGGCCAATGTGTCAAGAGTTGAGAAGGGGTACCTACCACATGATACTACACCAGTAACCAAGTTTCCAACTAACCTACTTTGCATGCAAATGGGTGATGGAAGAACTAACGCAATAAAAACATGGGTAAAGATGATCAAAGTGACTTGCCTGATTGATGATCTTCGTACGGGAGTGACTCTAAGTAACAAGCTTCGCACTCCGGATAATCTAACGAAGCAAACAAGCACTCAATAAGCATACAACAAAAATATTGTAACTCACAACCATGAACTAGTAAACAATCAAGACAAAACAATGCACAAAAATCACAAGCAAGAAAACACACAAAGTTTGGTTTTCTAAAAGATGATTGATAAAACACTACTAACATAATGAAACCTATTTGTAATAACAGAACAATAGTTGACAGCATGAAAACAATAAAATATTTTATTAATAACAGAATTGAATTCATTAAAGTTTGTTGGGAAAAACTTTAGTAAAGTTTTTTAAAACTTTTGATAAACACTATATGAAACAACTATAGTTTTACTAACAAAAGAGCAAAACAAAACTTATTATTTATTAACAAAACATGTTCTTAATAGGAAAGAATTTACAAATAAACTTGTCTTAGAAAAGAAAATTAAGTTATTTAAAACTCTGTTAAAAGAAATCTATTACTAAACTAGTTGTTTTAATCAAATTAAACCTATTAGAAAAGAAGTTGAGATTCCTATAACCATAAAGAAATAAAATAAGGAATTTTATATTGTTATTAACAGTAAGTAAAACACTAAATGTTTAACTAACAGAACCTACTAAATCAAATTAAAACCAAATCTAATTTAAACCAACTAAAACTAAGTTAAATAAAACTATACTAACTAATAGGCAGAATGTGTTTATATCTAGAACACTAATCAAAATCATCCTAAAAATCCTCAAACTAAGCAATAAGGTAGTCCTAACTAATACCAAATAGTAGCAAAAAGATTCATAACAAAATCTATTTTCAAACTCTAGTTATTCTGATTTGAATGTTTTTACCAAATTTGACTCAATTCAAATTTTATAGGTCAAATTTGAAATTTAAAGATACATGGTGAAACTAAATGAAAAATGTGAGCTATTGAAAAAAGAATCAACTCAAAACATTAAACAGATTAGAAGATATAGCTAAAACAAATTTCTAAAACATTCTGTTAAATAAAACTAAACAAAAAAGGAAAAAAATCTATCGGACGGCCAGGGGTGACGTGGCAGGTTCCTATTGGCTGGCTAGCGCGTGCGTGCGGGTGTTTCGGGGGGTCAACCAAAGTGAAGAGAAAAACGGTTCGGGCTAAGGGGGTTCTAATCCTAGCCGTTCCCTATCGATCCTACGGTCTAGGGGAAAAACCGGCAACTTACCGGAGGGGAGGAAGATCTGCGGCGATGGTGGCGGCGGCCGGTGGTCGGAGGCGGTTGGGGAAGCGTCTCCGGTGGTCGAGGGAAGCAGCGGAGGAGCTCAGGCTATAGCGGCGGTCCTCTGGCGTCGAGTGGTGGCGTCGGTGGGGCGAGGGGAGGAGTGGGCCGACGGGCACGGTGCTGGGGAGCTTCGGGAGTGGCAGGGCTCCGGCGAGGGGATTTGGCGGCGGTCTGGCGACGGGAGAGAGGGGCTCGGGGTGGAAATGGAGCGGGGGGGGGGAGCGCTACTTATAGGGTGCTCGGGGTGTGCGGGAAAGGAGAGAGGAGGGAGATCCCGGGAGGGATTCCCGGCGACGGCGGCGCGCGCGCGAGGAGAGGGATGACCGCGCGGGCGTTACAGGCGAGCGGGGTGGGATCCGGTGTCAGTGAGAGAGGGAGCGGTTTCTGCGCGTCGATCGACCGACTCAAGTTAATTCGCGAATAAATGCCCGTGGGCCGGCCCGTTTAAATACAAAAACCGTTACTCCTTTTTAATAGTCAGAGTAGTAAAACCTCTTTAAAAGCATTCAAAACATTTCTAAATATAGGAATATTATACATCAAAATTAACAGAATAATAAATGCCATTTATTGAACATTTTTATTCTGTCATTTGAATACTCTGAAAAAATAATATTTTCAGAAAATTGCCTAATTGTTTTTAAATCCTTTTTGCAAATATTTTCAAAATAACCCCTGGTTTTTATTGTTCAAATAAATCACCAAATAGTCCCTGGTGTGGAGTGTCATGTTCCTCCCCTCATATTTGAACATTTTACCAAGATTTTCAAATAGGTGAAAGCAAAACATTGAAAGTAGAAACGGGTTTCAGAAATTCAGAGAAGGCATTTCAACTAATACATGTATTCAAGCAATGATGATGATAGATGCATAGCTATATTTCATAACATTCCAAAATGGAATTTTGGGATGTTACAAACCTACCCACATTAAGATGAATCTCGCCCTCGAGATTCGGGTTGGCTAGAAAATAGGTGCGGGTGGTCTCTACGAAGATCTTCGCGTTCCCAGGTGGCTTCTTCCTCGGTGTGGTGACTCCACAAAACCTTACAGAACTTGATGATCCTGCTGCGGGTAACTCTGTTAGCAGTCTCGAGGATTCTGATAGGCTTCTCCTCATAAGTCAGATCACTGTCAAGCTGTATGGCCTCTAGGGGCACGATGTCTCTCAAAGGGATATCAGCCATCTCAGCATGACATTTCTTTAGCTGGGAAACATGGAAAACATCATGAATTCCGGATAATCCTTCCGGCAATTCCAGCTTGTATGCAACTTTGCCTCTACGTTCAAGAATTTTGTAGGGGCCTATGAATCTAGGTGCTAACTTTCCTTTAACACCAAACCTCTTGATTCCTCGAAGCGGGGACACACGAAGATATACTCGGTCTCCCACTTCATATGTTACTACCTTGCGTTTGCTGTCGGCATAACTCTTCTGTCGAGATTGAGCTATCTTGAGTCTGTCACGAATCAGCTTGACTTTCTCTTCAGAATCTCGGATAAAGTCGGGACCAAAAAGTTGTCGGTCTCCAACACCATCCCACGTCAATGGTGTTCTGCACCTCCTTCTGTATAATGCTTCGAAAGGGGCCATCTTCAGACTGGTCTGATAACTGTAGTTGTACGAGAATTCTGCATAAGGTAAGTTGTCATCCCAACTGGATCCATAATCTAGCGCACAAGCTCTCAACATGTCTTCCAGAATCTGGTTGACTCTCTCAGTTTGTCCATCAGTCTGCGGATGAAAAGTTGTACTGAACTCCAGCCTCGTACCCAAAGTTTCATATAACTGATACCAAAACTTTGAGGTAAATTGTGTTCCTCTATCTGACAGGATACTCCTCGGAACTCCATGCAGACATACGATCCTGGTCATATATATCTTGGTTAGCTTAGCGCTGGTATAGGTGGTCTTCACTGGAATGAAATGAGCTACCTTGGTCAAGCGGTCTACCACTACCCAGATGGAATCATAACCTGAACGGGTCCTAGGCAATCCTATGATGAAGTCCATACCAAGCTTTTCCCATTTCCACTCGGGTATCGGCAAAGGTTGGAGTAACCCTGCTGGCTTCTGATGTTCCGCCTTTACTCGCTGACAAACATCACATATTGCAACGTGTTCCGCAATATCCTTCTTCATACCTGTCCACCAATAACTCTCTTTTAAATCCAGATACATCTTGGTATTGCCTGGGTGTATCGAGTAAGGTGAATCGTGGGCTTCCTGAAGTATCAACTTCCTGAGCTCTGGGTCATTGGGCACATAGATTCGGTTCTCAAACCACAAAGTTCCGTGTTCATCCTCACGAAAACCTTTAGCTTTACCATCTTCCATTCTCTGCTTTATCTCAGCTATCTCCTTGTCCGATTTATGGGCTTCTCGAATTCTTTCGGTCAAGGTGGACTGGATTTCCAGTGTGGCAACATATCCGCTTGGAACTATCTCTAGCCGGAGCTCTCTGAGATCATCGGCTAACTCTTGGGGTAATCCTCCCGGTGTGAGTGTGTTCACATAAGTTTTCCGACTCAAGGCATCGGCTACAACATTAGCCTTACCTGGATGGTAGTGTAATCTCATGTCATAGTCCTTGATTAACTCTAACCATCTCCTCTGTGTGAGGTTCAACTCTTTCTGCGTGAACATATATTTCAGGCTCTTATGGTCGGTGTAAACATCACATCTATTTCTGATAAGGAAATGTCTCCAGGTCTTGAGTGCGTGCACTACGGCTGCTAGTTCCAAATCATGGGTGGCATAATTCAACTCATGAGGTCATAGTTGTCTGGATGCATAAGCTACAACCTTTCCATCTTGCATGAGTACTCCTCCAAGTCCTTGACGTGAAGCATCACAATAAACCTGGAAGTCCTTCCGAATATTGGGCAAAATCAACACTGGGGCTGTGACCAAACGTTTCTTCAACTCCTGGAAATTGGCTTCACATTCCTCAGTCCAAATATACTTAGACTCTTTCTTCAACAACTCTGTCATGGGCTTGGCAATCTTTGAGAAATTCTCAATGAATCTCTGGTAATATCCGGCTAGTCTGAGAAAACTGTGGATCTCCTTAACTGAGGTGGGTGACTTCCACTCGGTGACGGATTCAACCTTAGCGGGGTCTATGGCTATTCCTTCTCTCTAGAAATAATATGTCCAAGAAATCCGACTTCCGTCAGCCAAAATTCACATTTGCTGTATATGGCATATAACTAATGCTCTCTCAGTTTCTCCAGAACTAAACGCAAATGTTCCTTGTGTTCTTCCTCATTCTTGGAGAGTATCAATATGTCATCGATGAACACCACGGCAAACTTGTCCAGGTATTCCATGAACACTTTGTTCATCAAATTCATGAAGTAGGCAGGAGCATTAGTCAAACCAAAGGACATGACAGTATACTCATACAAGCCATACCTTGTGGTGAAAGCTGTTTTGGGTATATCCTGTTCACGAATCTTCAGTTGGTGATACCCTGATCGAAGATCGATCTTGGAGAATACTTTGGCGCCTACTAGCTGATCAAACAAGTCATTAATCATCGGCAGAGGGTACTTGTTCTTGATAGTCACCTCGTTCAAGGCACGATAATCGACTACCATTCTCAAGGTTTTATCCTTGTTCTCCACCAAAAGAACTGGGGCTCCCCAAGGTGAAGAACTTGGGCGAATATATCCCTTGTCCAATAGCTCCTTAATTTGCTTCTTGATTTCCAACAGATCATTTGCAGGCATCCGATAGGGTCTCTTGGAAATTGGGGTTGTCCCTGGTTGTAGCTCTATTAGGAACTCAATCTCCCTATCTGGTGGCATGCCTGGTAATTCTTCCGGGAATACATCCGGAAAGTCTTTTACCACAGGTACTTCCTCCTGAACAACTCCTGTGAGGGAATTTAACCAAGCACTCATACGTGTGCGTCGGGATACATACTTAATCCTCTTGTTCTCCGGGGTGGTGAGTGAAACAGACTTGCTAGGGCAATCAAGATTTCCTTCATACTTGGTCATCCAATCCATGCCTAGGATTACATCCAATCCCTGGGATTCTAAGACGATGAGGTCGGTGGGAAAAACATGGTTTCCTATATTGAGTTTCAGGGCATGGCATCCTATCCCTGCCATCATCATACCTCCTGGGGAACTGACCTTAATGGGCCGACTAAGGGTTTTGGTGGTCAAACCATACTACCCACAACTACCCTTGATATGAATGAATGAGTTGCACCGGAATCAAAAAGTACTGTAACTGGACGTGAATGCAATAAAAACTTACCAACCACAGTCTCGGGTTGATCATAGACTTCTTCCACGTCGAGGTGGTTCACCTGGGCACGAGGAAACGGATTTGGCTTCTTGGCTGCGGCGTTGCCGTTTCCATTTCCCTGCTTGCTCTGGGGACACTCAGTAGCATAGTGCCCTGTCTTCTAGCACTTGAAATAGGTGATGTGGCTCAGATCCTTCTGAGTAGGAGCGTGACGGTGCTGGTTGTTGTTCCCATTCCCATTGTCAGTCTTGAAGTTGCCATGGTTGGGACGGACATTCCCATTTCCTCCATGGTTGTGGCCTCCATGGTTGTGCACCGCATGAGTGTGCCTTCCAAACTTATCGGTACCTGATCCGGTATTTCTGGAGTACGGGGAGTAGCGGGGCTTCTGATGAGCTCCAGAGTTGAACTTCCCCTGAGTGTACTTCCGTTTGTGGTTCTCAATTTGCTGCTGTTTACCCTCCAAGATGAGGGCCTTGTCCACCAGCTCTTGGAAGTTGTTGAAGGTAGCCACTACCAGCTGCATGCTCAACTCATCGTCGAGTCCTTCCAGAAACTTCTCTTGCTTGGCCGCATCATCGGCCACGTCTCCTGGTGCATAACGAGCCAATGTGCTGAAGTCGTCCACGTACTGGGCCACAGAATGGTTACCCTGTCGCAAGTTGCGAAACTCGCGCTTCTTCAGACTCATAGCTCCAGCTGAAACATGTGCGGTGCGAAAAGCTTGCTTGAACTACTCCCAAGTTACATCAGCAATAGGATATGTGGTGGTGTAGTTCTCCCACCATGAAGCTGCTGGTCCTTCGAGTTGATGTGCGGCAAAGCGCACTTTCTCAGCATCAGTACATCCAACGGTGACGAGTTCCTTCTCCATCTTACAGAGCCAGTCATCTGCCACAATGGGCTCAGTGCTGCTGGAGAAAGTTGGAGGGTTCAACCTCAGAAAACGGGTGAGATTGTCAGCCTGGGGTGGATGGTGGTGGTTGTTGTTCTGGTTGTTGGTCTGATTCTGGATCAATAGCTGCATCAGTGCATTCTGCTGCTGAAGAAGTTGCGTGAGTTCCGGCGGGAAGGTGAAGTCGGACTCACGTTGTGGAGGCATCTTGCTGCTTTCAGAGGGGTGATAATTAGAATAGAACAAGGGCCTAAAAGGAGAAATTCACTACCCATATGCAATGCAACAACATATCACACCAAACACTCATTCATTTATTCAATCAATGTCAAACATCGGAATACAATACTCAGTCAAACTAAGCATCGACCTACGCTTTTAACGTTGAAAATAAAAGATACATGGAGGGCATAACTAAAGTTTTCCTCAGAAGTACATGGTGACTGAGTCTCCTCCAGTGGTGCTCTCCTCATAGTCATCATCGTCGCTGATGAAAGGAGCCAAGTCTCCCTCAGGATGAAGATTTTCACCCATGTCCATCTATTCCTCCAGAGTGGCGATGCGAGTGTTCAGCTTGTCGATCCTCTCTAAGAAATCCTTCACCTCATACTCATGTTCATAGTTGGCTTCCCGCAAGTCAGCTTCGAGGTCAATCTCATGGTTCATCAGATTCTTGATTGTCTTCGTATCAGCATGAACTCGAAGCTCCAGAGTCCTGATGTGAGTCTCCAGGGTCTGGATATAGGAAATGGTGGTGTCTGTAGTGGGAGGGGTTATGATGTTTCCATTGGCATCTCTGCGACAAACCACGCTGAGTCCTGGTGAAATGGTTCCACCTCTGTATTCCTCCTGAATACGTCCAAGGGCACGATGAATGGCCATGTCTCTTCCAAGTATCCAGCTGGGTGCCACAAACTTGAAGTCGATGCGTTCCTTCCAATTCCCAAAGGTCTTCCCTGGGATGTGCACCTCGATCCTGTAGCGTCCATCTTGGGGAAATGACATGATAGGAATCCCGGTGATGCTCGGCAAAGCAATCCTTACGTCCTTGATGATCCTCATCAGCTCCTTACCAAAGGGCATCATTGCGTCAGGCTGGCAAAACTCCGTGATCAACACTGGGATGAAGGTGGCCATCTATAAATTTTGAAATAATCGGAGAGGAGTCAGAAACGAGTAGATGAGAGTATAAGAATTTTAAAGACAAAGAGAAATAAGTCCTAAGGCTTTCCAATCCTAGAGGTTACGTCCTACGGTCAGCGTGTGCTCTGATACCATTTCTGTAGCGACCCGACCTGAAAGGTCGAATCTCCGGTGTTTCCGAAAGTTTCAGTTCCTTTGGCTCAAGTCGTCCACGACCGTGGACACGGCTAATCGATTAGGTTTGAGTACTCTGCAACATGATACGTTGCGGCCGTGTAGGTCAGCATATGGAATATGCCGGCAAAGTCACAAGAGAGGGGTGAAAAGATAATCATCTAGTCTATATGCTTATATGGCAGGTGGGGTGGTAAGTTTTTGCGTAAAGCCAATTTTTTTCCTACATCAAGAGAGGGGTAAGCAAAAATATAACTAAGTTAGTTGATTAATGAGATGGTTCCACCAACCAATTCTCATACCCAAGTTATTAATACCCACATCATCATATTAATTGTGTTGAGAGTTTCCGGAAGTTTTAGTTCCTTTGGCTCAAGTCGTCCATGACCGTGGACACGACTAATCGATTAGGTTTGAGTACTCTGCAGAGTTTTGCACACGTTCCCCACAAGATTTGGTCGTTTTCGTTTGATTTCTCGCACTTCAGGGTGTTTGAGAAACGGATGACCAAAACATGGTCTTCCAAAGGGTTTCCCTGCGACTCTATCGGTGCCCATCCTTTCCTACTGTTCTTCTACATCTCGTAGCACCGCCTGTCCAGGGTCACCACGATATCCAACCAAGCCAGAGCCCATAATGACTTGTGGCTGTGTAGGTAAGCCTTGGGTCTTGAAGCATCCATCCATCTCTTTGTGCCTAGGTGGATCTTTCCACGTGAATACTGGCCATCTCCAGCAACACCTAGGCAAATCCACTGGTTTCTCCAGGGTGCCGTTCAACCATCATCCACCCAGAGGTAAGTTGAAAACTCAAAATCTTGAAGTCTTGATCATTATGTAGGTCTTGTAATTAACTCTCTCAACTCTCATGAATCACACAACCAACCCCGTCTACTAATAGCATAGCAAAAAGTAAAACAACGTTTCCCGGGGCCAATGTGTCAAGAGTTGAGAAGGGGTACCTACCACATGATACTACAACAGTAACCAAGTTTCCAACTAACCTACTTTGCATGCAAATGGGGTGATGGAAGAACTAATGCAATAAAAACATGGGTAAAGATGATCAAAGTGACTTGCCTGATTGATGATCTTCGTATGTGAGTGACTCTAAGTAACAAGCTTCGCACTCCGGATAATCTAACGAAGCAAACAAGCACTCAATAAGCATACAACAAAATAATTGTAACTCACAACCATGAACTAGTAAACAATCAAGACAAAACAATGCACAAAAATCACAAGCAAGAAAACACACAAAGTTTTGTTTTCTAAAAGATGATTGATAAAACACTACTAACATAATGAAACCTATTTGTAATAACAGAACAATAGTTGACAGCAAGAAAACTATAAAATATTTTATTAATAACAGAATTTAATTCATTAAAGTTTGTTGGGAAAAACATTAGTAAAGTTTTTTAAAAGTTTTGCTAAACACTATATGAACCAACTATAGTTTTACTAACAAAAGATGAAAACAAAACTTATTATTTGTTAACAAAACATGTTCTTAACAGGAAAGAATTTACATATAAACTTGTCTTAGAAAAGAAAATTAAGTTACTTAAAACTCTGTTAAAAGAAATCTATTACTAAACTAGTTGTTTTAATCAAATTAAACCTATTAGAAAAGAAGTTGAGATTCCTATAACCATAAAGAAATAAACTAAGCAATTTTATATTTTTATTAACAGTAAGTAAAACACTAAATGTTTAACTAACAGAACCTACTAAATCAAATTAAAACCAAATCTAATTTAAACCAACTAAAACTAAGTTAAATAAAACTACACTAACTAATAGGCAGAATGTGTTTATATCTAGAACACTAATCAAAATCATCCTAAAAATCCTCAAACTAAGCAATAAGATAGTCCTAACTAATGCCAAACAGTAGCAAAAAGATTCATAACAAAATCTATTTTCAAACTCTAGTTATTCAGATTTGAATGTTTTGAGCAAATTTGATTCAATTCAAATTTTATAGTACAAATTTGAAATTTAAAGATACAGGGTGAAACTACATGAAAAATGTGAGCTATTGCAAAAAGAATCAACTCAAAACATTAAACAGATTAGAAGATATAGCTAAAACAAATTTCTAAAACATTCTGTTAAATAAAACTAAACAAAAAAGAAAAAAATCTACCGGACGGCCAGGGGTGACGTGGCAGGTTCCTATTGGCTGGCTAGCGCGTGCGTGCGGGTGTTTCGGGCGGTCAACCGAACCGAAGAGAAAAATGGTTCGGGCTAAGGGGGTTCTAATCCTAGCCGTTCCCTATCGATCCTACGGTCTAGGGGGAAAACCGGCGACTTACCGGAGGGGAGGAAGATCTCCGGCGATGGTGGCGGTGGTCGGTGGTCGGAGGAGGTCGGGGAAGAGTCTCCGGTGGTCGAGGGAGGCAGCGGAGGAGCTCAGGCGACAACGGCGGTCCTCCGGCGTCGAGTGGTGGCGTCGGTGGGGCGAGGGGAGGAGTGGGGCGACGGGCACGGTGGTGGGGAGCTTCGGGAGTGGCAGGGCTCCGGCGAGGGGATTTGGCGGTGGTCTGGCGACGAGAGAAAGGGGCTCGGGGTGGAAATGGAGCGGGGGGGGGGAAGCGCTACTTATAGGGTGCTCGGGGGGTGCGGGGAAGGAGAGAGGAGGGAGATCCCGGGAGGGATTCCCGGTGATGGCGGCGCGCGCGCGAGGAGAGGGATGACCGCGCGGGCGTTACAGGCGGTCAGGGTGGGACCCAATGTCAGTGAGAGAGGGAGCGGTTTTCTGCCCGTCGATCGATCGGCTCAAAGTTAATTCGCGAATAAATGCCCGTGGGCCGGCCCGTTTAAATACAAAAACAGTTACTCCTTGTTAATAGTCAGAGTAGTAAAACCTCTTTAAAAGCATTCAAAACATTTCTAAATATAGGAGTATTATATATCAAAATTAACAGAATTATAAATGCCATTTATTGAACATTTTTATTCTGTCATTTGAATACTTTGAAAAAAAATATTTTCAGAAATTGCCTAATTGTTTTTAAATCCTTTTTGCAAATATTTTCAAAATAACCCCTGGTTTTTATTGTTCAAATAAATCACCAAATAGTCCCTGGTGTGGAGTGTCATGTTCCTCCCCTCATATTTGAACATTTTACCAAGATTTTCAAATAGGTGAAAGCAACACATTGAAAGTAGAAAGGGGTTTCAGAAATCCAGAGAAGGCATTTCAACTAATACATGTATTCAAGCGATGATGATGATAGATGCATAGCTATATTTCATAACATTCCAAAATGGAATTTTGGGATGTTACACCGGACGTCCAAACAAAGCATGATACGGACTTTTGATCTTGACCACCTCAAAACACAAGGTCTCTACCCTATAGTTGTATTCGTCACTGAAGGCGACTTCCAATGAAATCCTCCGCACTGGATAAGCTGACTTGCCAGGCACCACACCGTGAAAAACTGTTGAGGAAGGCTTAAGATCCTTATCAAGCAACTTCATCCGGCTGAAAGTGTCGTAGTACAAAATATTGATGCTGCTGCCACCATCCATAAGCACCTTGGTAAACACGTATCCTCCAACTTGGGGGGCAACTACCGACGCCAGCTGTCCCAGGTCATCAACATGTGGCAGGTGATCCTCTCTACTCCAGGTTATGTCATACTCTGACCACTTTAAGTACTGCGGGAGAGCCGGTGTGACGGCATTGACCGCCCGCTTGCGCAACTTCTGGTCCCGCCCGTTAAGGCTGGTTGTAAAAACATGATACTAACCTGAGCTATGTTGCTTCGGATTACTCTGATATCCAGACTGGTTATTTTGCTACTGATTATTGCCATTAGTTTGCTGATGATGTCCTCCTTGGCTGCCCTGGCCCTGATAACCAGATCCTGAACCGCCAATCCCCAAGCCGGCACCTGACCCGCCTGGCCTTGAGCCGCCTAGCAGGCCTCCACCATTGTTGTTATGCTGCCGCACACTGTAATCCCGAAACTTGTGTATAATATGGCAATTTCTCCATGAGTGATTCGCCACCTTATCGGGCTGGCTGTGCTCTGGGCAAGGTTTATTGAGCATCTCCTCCAAATTAAAAGGAGTTTTACCCTTATTAAAGGGATGTATGAAGTTCCCATTGCCTTTAGCACGATTGTTCCCGGTGCTGGCGTTGGCCACCAATTCTGACCCGCCGTCCGGATTCTTCCTCTTGCCTTGGTTGCCGTTGCTTGCTGGACCCTTACCATTGTTACTCTTCTTGCCTTGACCAAGCTTCTCCTTGTCGGAGCCTGGATCCTTCGTATTGTCAGAGTCAGCGTACTTCGTGAGAGCCGCCATGAGCTCCCCCCATGTCCTAACACGAGCGCTTGAGCCGGCCAAGCTTCTGCTTCAGAGGCGTAAAGTGGCAATTCTTCTCTAGAATCAAAACTGCTTGAGCCATCGTAATCTGTTCAGATGAGTGGGTGATAGTTCAGACCTGTCAGACCCAATGATGAGCCGACTCATTCTCCTGCTACACGCAATGATCCAAATCCACAATCGTCATGGGCTGCTTGCACGTTCCCTGGAAATTTTTGATGAACTTCGCCTTTAGCTCGGCCTAGGAATTAATGGTGTTGGGTGGCAAGCCCTTCAACCACGTGTGAGCCGGCCCTTCCAGCATCATGATAAAATACTTGGCACACACTGTGTCGCTGACGTCTAACATCTCCATCGCCATCTCATAGCTCTCAATCCATGCCTCTGGTGGCAGATCAACAATATAGTTTGGGACCTTGCGAGGGCCCTTGAAATCCTTCAGGAGACGTTCGTTTCGTAAAGGCGGCGCCAAGCACGACACTCCCATGGCCCTGGTGGTTACTCCTGCTCCTATCGAGATAGAAGGTGCCGGCTCTTGATGAGCCGCCTCCGTCACCAGAGCCGCTTCCTCGCGTCGTGCCCTTGCCCGGTCCACCAGAGCCTGGGCATCCAAAACCGCCTGATCGTCTCGTGGCGGGTTCCGGTGTCGGTCACTGCTAGAAACCGTTGGCGACTCATAACATCGGCTGAAGCTGCGGCTAGGGATGGGGGTTGAGTGCACACGACTCCGGCTGTAGGTGTATTTCTCTTGTTGGGCCATCACCGTCTGCAGGTATCCAATAGCGTTCCTCACCTCTTTTGTGAAGGGTGCCTCAACCGGGATAGTAATCATACCGAGTTGCGTTGCCGCTGCCACCATGTTCTCCATCGGGTTTGAATAGTGACCCCTCGGCATTGGAAAAGCCATTGGTGAGGGCTGGTTCCGTCGAGGCGGGTTAGGGCGCTGCTGTCGAGCCGCCGGCCAACTCTCTAGAGCTTCCGTGGTCCGTCCCGCCCCTGGCGTGTTAAAAAGATTCCTGGCCTCGAACTGCTCTGGCAAGTGGGACAGATGTCTCATCCGTTGAACCTCCGCCACGGATTGCTGCTCCAGCTCTAGGCGGAAAGTGTTCACCTTAAGGCGTTTTGCCTCTGTGTCCATCTAGGCCTTCAGCACGCTGATCCCTTGCTGGACTTCAGTCATCTGGTCCTTTATCCTGGCAATATCTACGTTTTGGGAGGCTTGATTCTCTCGTGTGACCTCAGTTGACATCAGGGTTGTGAGCTCATTCATCAGATCCAGGAGAACCTGAGCCGGCAGCGGGTCAGCCCCTGACCCGGCTGCCCCAGCGGTTGTACTGCTCATGCCTGGTGCTGAACCTGCCATGAAGACGACCGCATGCATCGGCGGCCCATAGTCCTCCGACTCGGGGTAAAGCTTGTCGTAGCCCCTGAGCCTGCCATTGTGAAGTAGGTAGATTGATTCCGTCTCTCTGTTCGAAGATTCATCCTCCAAACAGACGAGAGTTTCCTATGACATGGACCCCTGTAGATCCACACCTTGAGTAAAACCAACGAAGACATGCTTCCTGCCTAGGTTAACACAGGCGGGTTGCATGCGCCGAGTGGGTTGTGTGCGCCAAGCCGGCTTGACAATGTCGGTGCAGACGTCCGGCCCGGGTGTAGATCCACCGACCTTGCTGATGAAAATGTGGATCTCACCGAAGGGGACTCGGAAGCCATACTCGACAGAGTCGGCCTTGGGGCCCCAGCCGGCTTCGTCGATGCAGAGCCGACCGTGGCGACTCTTGTTCATCCTATCGACAATGTATCCCTCGATCCATGGAAGAGAGCCCTTTGAGAACTCAACACCACTGAGCGCTAGCCCCACGGTGGGCACCAACTATTGTGGTTTTATCATGGCAGATGTCCGAGGACTTATGTTCGAGGCCATCGCTAAGGTGATGGACTCAAAGGGTTTGGTTGGGACGAAGGACACGAGTTTACCCAGGTTCGGCCCCTCGAGATGAGGTAAAAGCCTATGTCCTGCTTGTGTTGTATTGATTGGAGTATCAATTACAAGGGAGCAGATTCACTTGATCTAGTTCTCAATTGATTGGTTTCTATCTAAGTCGCCTTGGGTCTCGCCCTTATATAGGAGGCCAAGACCATGGGTTACAAGTCTCATACCGACTCTTACAATGTATCCGACTCTATCTCTATGTCACCTTGCCTTCCTGGGCAAGCCATCTCCGGGCGATTTAACCGCCCGGGGCTTTATGCCTTCCTGGTGTGGGCCTCGCCTAGGCCCATCTTGGTAAACCGCCATATGTCTAAGCTTACGTCTCCAGGCCCATCGGCCTTGGTCCGGTATATGAGCCGCCAGATATAACCCGGCCCCACCTGTGCGGGTCTCACCACGGGGTTATATCCCCAACACTTTTGGTCAAACCTCTCACGTTGTCGGTCGAAAAGGATGGACGTCCACCGAGGCCAATGAATGAGCATGGCGCCGATAATTAACCACATGGTGGAGTGTCGAATATGGCCATCACCTATTGTTGGTGCAAACATGTGTACGGAAATGTTGTGTTGCGTTTGAATTCATTAATATATATATATACCTAATGTGCAACTTTGATGGGTCACATGCTTTGGAACGGGAAAGTCCCCCCCCCCCCCGCTCCCCGAGCGAGTGTTCATGAGGCGTACAACTAGTATGCCGAGCGTCAATGGGAACGATTCACTCATTCGTAGGCGTGTGCTCTGATTTGGCTAATTAAGGAAACTTAAATGACCTATATAATGTATACCATAACACAAAACAATTGAACATTCCACCATGGTAACCTCTCGCTCGTTGTTAGTCAATGTGATGAACATACATGCGGGCCCAGGAATGGACTTTCCAACGACAACCATGCGAAGGAGTATCCAAAGACAATCACCGTCTAAGCATGGATCAAACATATGCATGGAAGTGTTGTGTGATGTTTACATACCCAGCACACAAACATTAGCGTGGCATGCCTTCCTCGGGAATCTTAAAGTCGACACAGAAAAGTAAGGTTCATGATGCGTGGTATATATATACCCCCCCCATTCGAGCCAATGGGAGAGACATTATATTCTTGCATACACTACACACACTCAAATTATACCATGTAATCTCACACCCACATGGCCTACCAAAAACATTGACCAAAAAAGAATCCACAAGAATTAACCTCTCTTGTTGCAATACAAAACTACACGAGGCCACAGATGGGAGATTGACACTAATAATTGTGCAAGGGGGGCAGTGTCCGAGGACAACCACCGCCTCCACGTTGCCCTAACATATGTACAAAGGTGTTGTGTGATGTTTTGAATACCCAATGCACACCTTTCATGTGGCACCTTCGCAAATTAAAAAAAGGAGGTTCACAACTTTTACAATGAGCACGCGCATGCACACATGCGCCCAAACTTTCGTCCATAATTTCACCATGATATTTGCCAAAACATGGACAAAGATGAATCCACCTTTGATCAAACCCCTCTCGCGCGCGCCATCCAAGGTGATATACCACGCGAGGGGAAACAAATGGGTGTGTCGGTGGTAACCACATGAGTGAGTGTACGAGGACCACCTCCACATGCATGAGACACAAGCATATGCATGAAAAGGTCATGATCGAGATGCTTTAAATATATACCCTATGCATGACTTTTGATGTGGCATGTGTGCCTCACCTGAAGTTGTCATTGGTTAAAACCTTTACCTGCATCCCCATGGGTGTTTACTATATTAGGGCACGAAGAAGTGCCAGCTTGAATTCCCATGGGGAATATGGTGGGTCAAATACCTTACCCAACATGCACGACGGGGATGGGGATGGGATATACATAGCATTACCCGCCTTAAGCATGAAGTACTTAAATGTGGGCTCTGAAATTAGTAGAACCCATGTAATTTGCGACCTCGGTCACCCAAATTTCCACAGATGCCACCCATCTGGCCCAAATATCCCTAAGAAATCCCAAACTTAGCCAAACCATATTGTTTATTTGCATTAGAGTACTTTTTTACTGAAATACTATCGAATGTTGTTCTTAAATGCATGATGGGTTTCCCCACGGGGATAAAGAAGTGGCAACGGGGATGGGAAACATTTTATCACCGCGCATGGTATGGAGACAGTGCCGGGAATGGAAGGGCGGTTATCGGGACGGGGATGGGTAACAACTTATCCCTGCATAAGGGTATGGAGACGGTGACGGGAATGAGAGGGCGGTGATGGGGACGGGGATGGGACTCCAATATACCCGCTTGAGTAATCCCGGTTGTCATCTTGACGCCTAAATAATCGGACAACCCCACGTGATGGTGCACATATGACGCATATTGTGTGCCGGACCCCACACCTACACTCGTCCCACCACACCACTTTCACTTCGAGGCATGCACGTCAAACTTTTTTATGTAATGCACATGTGACAATAGGAGTGTAGTGTTAAAATTCGATTTGTAAAGAACATTAGGACATTATATACATCAAATTCATTCCTTAGGTATTTAATTTGTAAAATTCAAATTTGAACTGTATGCACACGCGGTTATGTGCTCGAATGGATTAGAAATTCATTTTTTTGTGTTGGGTGCATGTTTAGTCCCCATGGAAGGAAAAACAATGAATTTCGAACATCTCGAGGCCGCAAACAATGGCTCTTGGCTATCAATTTGCAGCGAACGCCTAGCCACGCTAGAATTCATGAAACATTGACAAGATTTCATGACATGGAACTTATAGGTCATGGTACATAAATCGTCCAATTCGAGAGAAGTTTTCATCTAAGCTTCTTGCGAACGGGGGCTTACTAAGAAATGCAACACAGAAACGTCACGTTTACATCGCAAATGGTATATTAATCCAATTTATTTATTTAATCCACGTATTAGCATTGGATAAAGTTGAGCTTTGTAAACTTTGACCAAATTTTGAAAAAACATTAACATTTACAATTTAAAATTATTACCATTGGATTCTTTATTGAATGAACTTTCACATCATATATATTTGTCATGGTAATTATTTCTATTTCTTCCTTTAAAGTTGGTCAAACTATATCAAGCGCGATCCTTGCTTGAAGATATGATTTGATGGGATGCATTCTAGCAGCAGGTGGCCTCACAGGCTGACCAGGATGCGTGTGAGAAGGTGGTTGAATTGATGGGAGGCATGTTCGCTAAGCAGTCTCGCAAGGAGACGTGCCGTCAAATGTGTGATTTGATGGTGCGCATGCCAGCAGTACGGCACACAGGCGCCTAACCACGAGGCAAGCTGTCCCTTTAAACCGTCGCCCGCCGCCCTCTCATGTCACAACCCCCCTTTATTAACCTCTCCCAAGCCGTTGGCTGATGTCTACTACACAACCTTCTTCTTGTAGACTCGTGTTGGGCCTCCAAGTGCAGAGTTTTGTAGGACAGTGGCAATTTTCCCTCAAGTGGATGACCTAAGGTTTATCAATTCGTGGGAGGTGTAGGATGAAGATGGTCTCTCTCAAACAACCCTACAACCAAATAATAAAGTGTCTCTTGTGTCCCCAACACACCCAATGCAATGGTGATACAAGTGTAATAATGATGGTAGATATAGGTTTTTGTAATCTGAAAATATAAAAACAGCAAGGTAACAAATAGTAAACAGCGAGCAAAATGTTGTATAAATGCTTGGAAACAAGGCCTAGGGTCCATACTTTCACTAGTGCAATTTCTCTCAACAATATTGACATAGTTGAATCATATGTAAGTACCTCTCGTGCGGCAAAGAATTCACTCCAAAGTCATAAGTAGCGGAGAACTAACAAAGAAATTATTGTAGGGTACGAAACCACCTCAATGTTATCTTTTGTTATCAATCTTATGAGCTATCCCTATAAATGTCACGGACAACCCTAGAGTTCATACTAAAACTAAAATAACACCTTAAGATACACATCAACCAAAAACCCTTATGTCACCTAGATAATCCAATGTCACCACAAGTACCCATGGGCTTGATTATACGACGTGCATCACATAATTTCAGATTCATCATGTTCAAACCAACACAAAGAACTTCAAAGAGTGCCCCAAAGCTTCTATCAGAAAGTCAAGACAAAAACATGTGCCAACCCCTATGCATAGATTCCCAAGGTCACGGACCCGTAAGTTGATCACCAAAACATACATCAAGTGGATCATTGGAACATCCCATTGTCACCACGGATATCCCATCGCAAGACATACATCAAGTGTTCTCAAATTCTTAAAGACTCAATCCGATAAGAAAACTTCAAAGGGAAAACTCAATTCATCACAACAAGATAGAGAGGGGAAACTCCATATGATTCATCTATATTAATAAAGCTCGCGGTACATCAAGATCGTGTCATCTCAAGAACACGAGAGGGAGAGAGAGAGATCAAACACATAGCTACTCGTACATACCGTCAGCCCCGAGGGTGAACTACTCCCTCCTCTTCATGGAGACCACCGGGATGAGGAAGATGGCCTTCGGTGATGGTTTCCCCATCCGCTAGGGTGCCAGAGCGGGCTCACAATTGGTTTTTCGTGGCTTTGGAGGCTTGCGCAGCGGAACTACCGATCTAGGTTTCTTTTCGGAGGTTTCTATATTTATAGAAATTTTTGGCGTCGACCTCACGTCAAGAGATGCCACGAGGCGGTGACAAGCTCGCTAGGTGTGGCCATGGGGTGGCCGCGCCTGGCAGGCTTGTGACCTCCTCGTGGCTCTTCTGGCCCAACTCCAATGCTTCGGGGCTCTCTTTTGATCCAAAAAAATCGTACTAAATTTTCAGCCCATTCCGAGAACATTTATTTCTGCACAAAAAATGACACCATGGTAATTCTGCTGAAAACAGCATCGGACCGGGTTAGTTCTAATAAAATCATACCAAAATCATATAGAATTATTGTAAACATGGCATGAATACATCATAAATTATAGATACATTGGAGACGTATCAGCATCCCCAAGCTTAATTCCTGCTCGTCCCCGAGTAGGTAAATGATAAAAGAAATAATTTATGAAGTGTGAATGCTAGAATAGTGCATAAATTTGATCAATGATAGTTCCAAACACTTTTTCTAGCATAATTATATATCATAAACAGTATCTCATATCATAAAACTTCTCATGATGAAATAACAAGCTATTCACTTGTTAAAGTATAGACTAACAAACTATGCTTTCAGTCACCAAACAATTGCAATTCATCTTATTTTCAGGAAGGGTTTCTGTAAGAGCTTTTATTTAGCAAATTCCACATACTCAACTATCATATAGTCTTCCACGATTGCTAGCACTCAAAGCATATTTTTAGAGCAAATGGCATCCGTCGACACATAGAAAGATAGGGGCTTAAAGTTTTGCCTCCCAACTTATTTATCACATAGATAATTGTCAACAATAAGAAATCATGATCAAATATATTTGAATGGCCATATATGCTTGGATCTTTCCCACCACATGATGCTTGCCAAGAGAAAAAGGCAAAATATAGGAAGTGGTGAAGATCACCATGACTCTTGCATAAAGGTAAGTACTAGAAATTGAAAGATAGGCCCTTCATAGAGGGAAGCATTGATTTGCAGAGGTGACAGAGCTTGAGCTTTTAAAACAGATATGAATAATAATTTTGAGCGGTATGCTTTCATTGTCACCATAACAACCGAGAGATCTCAGTATCTTCCATGCTAGATATATCATAGGCGGTTCCCAAATAGAATGGTAAAGTTTTTACTCCCCCTCCACCAATCAATCACACTCTACAGCAAGCCAAATCCACGGGTACCATCCATACCAACAACATTCCTGGGGGAGTTTTGTTTAATTATTTGCATTTTTTCTTTGATTTCAGGACTGGGAATCCCTATTACCATAGACTTTCTCGTGAATGATAGCGAATCAACACATATCGTGAGAATAACCCACCTAGCATGGAAGATACTGACAGCCCCTAGTTACTATATGAGTGATTTGGGCATACAAAACAGAATATTATTTGAAGGGTTAGAGTTTGGCACATGCAAATTTACTTGGAATGGTAGGTAAATACCACATATAGGTAGGTATGGTGGACTCATATGGAAGAACTTCGGATTTAAGGGTGTTTGGATGCACAAGTAGTATTTCTACTTGGTGCAGAAGTTTTGGCTAGTATGAGGTGGAAGCAAGCACCACATGTTGGAGGATCCATAACAATATAACTTCTATACAAATATACCCAAGCATAACTCATTACGTTGTCTTCCTTGTCCAACTTCAACTAATTTTCTCCAGTTTCAAAATAATTAATGGGTATTCACAATCATAGAAGATGTCCAAGATAGTATATTTATATCTGAAATCTCTCTACCTTCAATATTCTTTCATGAATGGTTCAAGTGACCAATGCGGTGTTTGCTAACTTTCAATATATTTTACCACATATACTTCTTATATGTAAAGTCGTTAGTCCCCATGGGATAAGCATATAAAACATATATAATTACAGATTTATGATATTCAATTCATTCAACCATTTACTCATAGGATATAAGTGAAGCACGAGAGTAAATGACAAAACTACTCCAAAACATATAAGTGAAGATCAATGAGTAGTCAAACAATTAAGTAGCTATGTGAGGACTTGCTCTCTCTCTCGCTCAATAAAGATATTTCTGATCTGAGTATTTTATTTAAACATCAAGCAAAATAAAAATAGCATTCCAAGAATAACACACATCATGTGAACGAATTAAAATTTAGGCTCAACATAGGCTAACCGATAATTGTTGATGCAGAGAGATGAGATGCATAGCATCCCCAAGCTTACATGCTTGAGAATTCTTGAAATATTTACTTGGGGTGCCTTGGGCACCCCCAAGATTGAGCTTTTATATTTCGTTCAGTCCTCTCATATCATGGTTTCACCTATTGTGAAAAACTTCATCCACACGAAACTCAAAAAGGAACTCGTGAGATAGGTTAGTACACATAATAATAAATCAACTCTTTATGTACTGTAAAGACAAGTTGCACAATAATCTTGAAACATTATGTACTGTATACTATCATTTCCACAATTTATATTTACCAATATAGGCTATGGAAACAATAGGATAAGTAGATGACAAAACTATGACAGCAATCTGTCAAAACAGAACAGTCTATAGCAATTTATTATAACAGTGTACCTTTGTAACTCAAACAATTCTGAAACTTTAGGACATGCTAAGTAATTTATATGGAAACACTGTGTAAAAATTTCAGAAACGTTTTATGTTCCAGTAAAATATGAAAATTCAAACACTTCAGCAGAAGATTCCGTTTTTACACACGACACATCAAACATGCAATTCAAGCATCCTAAAGGCAATTCTTGGAACTTTTTTATTGAAAAACAAGATTATAAATAACACCTAAAAGAGAAAAACAAAATAAAATGATGCTCCAAGAAAAACTCATATTACGTGATGAATAAAAATATAGCTCCAAGTAAGATATACCGATAGTGTTGAAGACGAAAGAGGGGATGCCTTGCGGGGCATCCCCAAGCTTAGGCACTTGAGTCTTCCTTGGATATTACCTTGGGGTGCCTTGGGCATCCCAAATATTAGGTTATTTTCACTCCTTATTCTCCTTATATCTGTGTCTCACCCAAAACTTGAAAATTTCAATCACACAAGACTTAACGGAACTTTGTGAGAAGGGTTAGTGCAATAAAGATGGATCATTCACTTAGGTACTGTCAAGACAAGATTCATAATTGTTCCCCAATTATACCTACTGTTTTACATCATTTACACAATTTATATCACTCAATATAAGCTATAGGAACACTTGAAACAAGTAAACTATGCAAGCAAAACAGAATCTGTCAAAAAATAGAACAGTCTATAAAGATCTGAATGATCAGCATACTTACATGACTCTAAAAATTCTGAAAATTTAGGAAAACTCATGTAATTTGCATATAAATGTTTTTTAAAAATTTGAGAATTTTTTGACTCTCTAGTAAAATCGTATAATTCAAATATTGGACGCAAAACTTTCTCTTTTTGCACAGAATCAAACAAGCAACTATCCACACTATCCCAAAGGCTTTACTTGGCACTTTATTGAAATAAAAGACACAAAAAATGATTAATACAATATCTTAATCATGTGAACACATCAAAACAGAAGGTAAAAGTGTTGGGTTGTCTTCGAACAAGCGTTTTTCTTTAATGCCTTTTAGCTAGGCATGATGATTTCAATGATGCTCGTAAAGGAATAATAATTGAAACATGCAAAAGAGCATCATGAATCTCATGAAAAGAACATTTAAGCCTAACCTACTTCCTATGCATAGGGATTTTGTGAGCAAACAATTTATGGGAGCAAGAATCAACTAGCATAGGAAGGAAACAAGCATGACTTTGAAACTTTCAATGCATAGAGAGGAAACTTGATATTATTGCAATCCCTACAAGCATATGTTCCTCCCTCATAATAATTTTTTACTGACATCATGAAGGAATTCCAAAATATAACCAGCACATAAATATTTCTTTTCATGATCTACAAGCATATATATTTTACTACTCTCCACACTATAAAAATTCTTCTCATGCAAAGTAGTGGGAGCAAACTCAACAAAATAACTATCATGTGACACTTGATAGACATAACCATATTGAATATTAAAATCATGATAATCATTTTATAGCATACGTGTTATCACAATAATATTCATAGACAGGAGGCATGCCATCATCATAATAGTTTTTCTCATCGAAACTTGGGGGACTAAAAATATCATATTCATCAAACATAGCATCCCCAAGCTTGTGGCCTTGTATATCATTAGCATCATAGATATTCAGAGAATTCATACTAACAACATTGCAATCATGCTCATCACTCAAAGATTTAGTGCCAAACATTTTAATAACTTCTTCTTCTAACACTTGAGCACAATTTTCCTTTCCATAATTTTCACGAAAGACTTTAAAAAGATGAAGCACATGAGACAACCTCTATTCCATTTTTTGTAGTTTTGTTTTATAGAACCAAACTAGTGAATAAACAACAAACTAAAAGATTCAATTGCAAGATCTAAAGATATACCTTAAAGCACTCACCTCCCCGACAACAACGCTAGAAAAGAGCTTGATGTCTACTACACAACCTTCTTCTTGTAGACTCGTGTTGGGCCTCCAAGCGCAGAGTTTTGTAGGACAGTGGAAATTTTCCCTCAAGTGGATGACCTAAGGTTTATCAATCCATGGGAGGTGTAGGATTAAGATGGTCTCTCTCAAAAAACCCTGCAATCAAATAACAAAGTGTCTCTTGTGTCCCCAACACACCCAATATAATGGTAAATTGTATAGGTGCACTTGTTCGGCGAAGAGATGGTGATACAAGTGTAATAATGATGGTAGATATAGGTTTTTGTAATCTGAAAATACAAAAACAGAAAGGTAAAAATAGTAAACAGCGAGCAAAACTTTGTATAAATGCTTGGAAACAAGGCCTAGGTTCCATACTTTCACTAGTGCATTTCTCTCAACAATATTGACATAGTTGAATCATATGTAAGTACCTCTCGTGCGACAAAGAGTTCACTCCAAAGTCACAAGTAGCGGAGAACTAACAAAGAAATTATTGTAGGGTACGAAACCACCTCAAAGTTATCTTTTCTTATCAATCTTATGAGCTATCCCTATAAGTGTCACAGACAGCCCTAGAGTCCGTACTAAAATAACACCTTAAGATACACATCAACCAAAACCCTAATGTCACCTAGATACTCCAATGTCACCACAAGTACCCATGGGCTTGATTATACTATGTGCATCACATAATTTCAGATTCATCATGTTCAATCCAACACAAAGAACTTCAAAGAGTGCCCCAAACTTTCTACTGGAAAGTCAAGACAAAACGTGTGCCAACCCCTATGCATAATACCCAAGGTCACGGAACCCATAAGTTGATCACCAAAACATACATCAAGTGGATCAATAGAACATCCCATTGTCACCACAGATATCCCATCACAAGACATACATCAAGAGTTCTCAAATCCTTAAAGACTCAATCCAAAGTTCCCTTCCAATGGCAAGGACTGAGCCAAGCTTGACGAGTGGTTCTGATCGCTAGCCCTAGATCATCTCAGGGAACTCCATTTTAATGATGGACATATGCGCTCACCGCCACTCTTCGCACTGCGCTTCGTGCCTACACTACGCTTTGCAAGATTCTTGAACTAACATTTCCCCCAGATTAACGCCAATCCCTCTATTCTGCTACCTCGACCGACGCGCCTTGATCTCGTCGCCGTCTGCATCCCCAACGACGACATGGGGCGCCTGCTCCGCGGCTGTACTACACTCGAGTACCTTCATATTTAGGCAATCAATGGGTTGAGTAGCCTCAACATCACCTCCATGAGTCTCCGAGCAATTTGTGTGTATTGCTGGTGTTGCAATAGGAAATCGCACTAGGTGAAGCACCAAATGGTCATTGTGGTTGTGCCTTTACTTGAGAGATTACTTGTTGTTGATCAACAAGGTCCAACAAGAATCACGGTCATTCATGCGCCGAAATTGAAAGTGTTTGGCTACTCACTCATCAACCTATCTGAACTTGTTTTTGGATCCATAAACGCCCAGGTACAACAATCGCCCTCTTCCCATTCTTTAATTAACATTTTCTTTCTCTATTAAAGATGTGTCTTTGTTTTTCATCCAGAAAATCATATCGGCAAGCTTGACCTTATATCTACCCGGAGTGAAGGTCTTAGTAGTAGAATCCATTGGCCCCGACCTGGACCAAGTTGTTTGATTGCTGAGATTATTTCCGTGCCTGGAGAAGCTACATGTCGAGGAGATGCTCTTTCATGTTAAATTTTAAACACAAGGGAGTTCAAATTTTGAAACCCTGCAAATCGTAAGAGGTCCATTGTGTGTCCAAGCACTAATACATCCTCTCCTTTCGCAGATACGGTTAGGCCTGGTAGTGGATAATGTGATACAATATAACAATCCCATCAAATGCCTTGATCCCCATCTCTCAGAAATTACCTTGAACTCCTATCGAGGGACCTTACCAAAGATTATATTTGCCAGGTTCTTTATTGTGAGATAAGGTGTGCTAAAGATAATGAGATTTTCCCTACATTTATCGCGCAAAAAAGAATGGTTTGATGATCAGCTCCGGCGACTAGGACATAATGGAAAACTCTATACGGAAGCATAATTTCTTTATATAACTTCATTTGACAGGCTATTCGGAAATCCTAATGCCATGCCCATAAAGGACATGTCAGTGACGGATCCCTTTGCAGAAATATTGAAGTTGCAAGACTAGTAATAATATTAGTATGAACCTATCATACATGTTCATGTTTAGCTGATCAGCGCAGGCATCTAGAGCTGCATGACAAAGTTTCCTGCATAAGCTGAATTTCATTTCTATTATCGATTTGAACCTTGTAATATTTGAATTTCAGTATTGTAATGGTGGAATTTGAACCTTTGTACTATTTCTGTCATTTGTGATACAACCATGCAAATGACATCTTATGAGGGAGACTCTTATTTTGGTAGTACTATATTTTACTTAGTATGCAATGGCCAATTAATATCTGGACATCAATATGCAATTGAGGATTAATATCCGGACCTGAAGAAGCAGAACCACGACCGAAGGTATCCTGCGCGGCTCCAATGGCGCTCCCAGTGGATGCCGACGATGAGTGCCAGTTCACCATGCATGCCGTAGTGGACACGCCATGTTGGTTCATGGTGCACACCAAACATCCGATCTGGATGGAAAACTCCAGCATTATGGACCTGTTACTTGATGAGGACAAGTACAGAGTGGTCTGGTTCGACGTCGCGTCCCACCGCGTGCTCTGCTCTCGCATCCCTGCACGTGCTCTGCTCTCGTGCCCCTCTGCGCGTGCTTTGCCAGCTGTTGGGGCTGACCCACGATCACGTTCGGGGCTCCATCTGCATAAGGTTGCGCCACGCGCGTCGCCCCATGTAGTTACTCTCTCCACGACTGAATCACGCGCTACAAAAACTGCCATTCGGACGTGTCGGTTTTTTGGGACGTCCGGCCCCCATTTATACCCATGGCCATTAACCATAGTCTATTCACGCTTTTGATCGCACCCCACAACACAATAAGCACACCCTAGACAATGCATACAGAGAGGATGTCCAGCAGCGCTCCAATGGAGTTCGCATTCATCATGTGGAGACCCACATGAGGAAGACAAACCTCACAATAGTGTACACCAACGACCCGGGCATGGTGCAGGACTCCATCAACACCATGGAACGGCTGCTTAATGGGGATGGCAAGTACAAAGTGGTTTGCTTCGACCTTGCTAACACCAGCGGTCGTGTCGGGCATGATCAGAAGGTTGCCATCACCTAGTTGAGCTTGGGCCATCGCATCCTTCTCTACCATTACTGCCTGGCCAAAGTGCCTTGCGATCGTTTCATCAGTTTTGTCAACAACACCGACTATAGGTTCGCTATGATGAACAGCGCCAATGATCCAAAGGTGCTTAAGACTTCGGGCTTGGCCTACCAGAAGCTTGTCGACATTCGCGGCCACTATAGGGTCTGGGGCAGCAATAAGAACATGGACTCCCATGATAACCTAGCCGAGGCCATCATCAATGTTGCAAATAAGCCCTAGAGGCAATAATAAAATGGTTATTATTATATTTCCTTGTTCATGATAATCGTTTATTATCCATGCTATAATTTGTATTGATTGGAAACACATTGTATGTGTGGATATATAGACAACACTGTGTCCCTAGTAGGCCTCTAGTAAATTAGCTTGGTGATTAAAGATGGTCAAGGTTTCCTAGCCATTAACATGAGATGTGATTTGATAACGGGATCACATCATTGGGAGAATGATGTGATGGACAAGACCCATACTATAAACATAGCACGTGACTGTGTCAGTTTATTGCTATAGTTTTCTGCATGTCAAGTATCTGTTCCTATGACCATGAGATCAAGCAACTTATTGACACTAGAGGAGTGCCTTGTGTGTATTAAACGTCACAACATAATTGGGTGACCATAAAGGTGCTCTACAGGTATCTCCGAGAGTGTCTGTTGAGTGGGTATGGATCAAAATTGGGATTAGTTACTCCGTGTGACGGATAGGTATCTTAGGGCCCACTCGGTAATACAACATCACAACCGGCCTTGCAAGCAATGTGACTAAAGTGTTAGCCACGGGATCTTGTATTACAGAACGAGTAAAGAGACTTGCCAATAATGGGATTGAACTAGGTATACACATACCGACGATCAAATCTCGAGCAAGTAACATACCAAGAACAAAGGCAGCATCATACGGGATTAACTGAATCCTTGACATAGAGGTTCAAATGATAAAGATCTTTGTAGAATATGTAGGATTCAATATGGGCATCCAGGTCCCGCTATTGGTTATTGACCGTAGAGGTGTATCGGTCATGTCTACATAGTTCTCGAACCCGCATGGTATGCATACTTAAGGTTCGGTGACGTTTCGGTAGTTTTGAGTTATGCATGTTGGTGACTGAAGTTTTGTTAGGAGTCCCAGACGAGATCTCGGATGTCACTAGGAGTTCTGGAATGGTCCGGAGATGAAGATTGATATATAGGAAGTTGGTGTTTGGACTCTGGAAAAGTTTCGGGCATTACCGGCAATGTACCGGGAGTGACGAATGGGTTCCGGGGGTTCACCAAGTGGGTCCACCACTCCCTAAGGGGACCACATGGGATGTAAGGTGGAGCACCAGTCCCTAGTGGGCTGGGCGGCCAGCCCAAAGGGCCCATGCGCCTGAAAGGTGGAAATTCCAAAAGGCGGAGGAGGTTTCCAAGTGGAGAGAAGGAGTCCTATTCCTACTAGGACTGGAGGAGGACTCCTCCTCTCCACCTTCGACCGAAGCTAGGGCAGGCCCCTTGGGGGCCAAGCCTCCTCCCTCCCTCCTCCTATATATACTAGAGGTATTGAGGGTTTTTCAACATAGAAATCAGCCATGTGCTACCCTGTCCTCTAGATCGTAGTTCTTCCTCTAGATTGTTTCAGCGATGCTTAGGTGAAGCCCTCGTGGAATAGTTCCACCACCATCGCCGCGACACTGTCGTGCTGCCGGAGAACTCATCTACCTATCCACTCCCTCTTGCTGGATCAAGAAGGCGGAGATCATCATCGAGTTGTACGTGTTATGAACGCAGAGGTGCCGTCCATTCAGCACTAGATCGGGACGGATTGTGATTGGATCGCGGGATGTTCGGCGATTTGGATCGCGAAGACATTCAACTACATCAACCGTGTTTCTTAACGCTTCCCTCTTAGAGATATACAAGGGTATGTAGATCCACTCTCCCCTCGTAGATGCTCATCACCATGGATAGATCTTGCGTGTGCGTAGGAATTTTTTTGTTTCCCATGCAACATTCCCCAACAGTAGCATCATGAGGTAGGTCTATGTGTAGATGAGATCTCGTGTTGAACAGAAAGGAGTTTGTGGGCATTGATATTCAGATTTATTCCTCCCTTGGTATTTTTCTTGTTTCGACGTTATTGTGGGATGAAGCAGCCCGGACCACCATTACTCATATGCTTATGAGAGACCGGTTCCATCAACTGACAGGTAACTTCGTTGCATAAAGATGGCCGGCGGGTGTTTGTTTCTCCCACTTTAGTCGGATCGGATTTGACAAAGGCGGTCCTTGAGAAGGTTGAATAGCAATTTTTGTATCACCATTCTGGTTTTTGCATAGGTAAGAATTGTTCTTGCTAGATACTCGTAGCAGCCACGTAAAACTTGCAACAACAATTACAGGACGTCTAACTTGTTTTTGCAGGGTATGTTGTGATGTGATATGGCCAATTACATGATGAGATATATGTGATGTATGAGATGATCATGTATTGTATAGAATATCATGACTTGCATGTCGATGAGTACGGCAACCGACAGGAGCCATAGGGTTTTCCTTAATTATTTTCATCATTTTTGCTTTACTTTATCGCTATGAGTTAGCAATAGTCATGGAAGCAACAGTCGACGCGACAAACCCAATGGTGACACGTTGATTGAGATCAAGATGATGGAGATCATGGTGTCATGCCAGTGATGATGGAGATCATGTCGGTGCTTTGAGAGGAAGATCAAAAGCACAAGTTCATGGCCATATCATGTCACTTATGATTTGCATGTGATGTTAATCCTTTTATGCACCTTGTTATGCTTAAGACGATCGTAGCATTATAAGGTGATCCCTCACTTAAATTTTAAGATGAATTGTGTTCTCCCCGACTGTGCACCATTGCGAAAGTTCATCGTGTCGAGACACCACATGATGATCGGGTGTGATAGACTCTACGTTCACATACAACGTGTGCAAGCCAGTGTTGCACGTGCGGAACACTCGGTTAAACTTGACGAGCATAGCATGTACAAACATGGCCTTGGAACACAAGAGACCGAAAGGTCGAACATGAGTCATATAGTAGATATGATCAACATGATGATGTTCACCATTGAAACCACCTCAACTCACGTGATGATCGGAGTTGAGTTGGTGAATTTGGATCATGTATCACTCAGATGACCTGAGGGATGTCAATTTGATTGGGAGCTTTAGTAAATTTCTTAACTAAACTCATTATCTTGAACAATAATCTTAGTAACCTTTGCATATTTATGTTGTAGATCAATGGCGCGCGTAGTAGCACCCCTGAATTTTAATGTGTTCCTAGAGAAAGCTAAGTTGAAAGATGATGAAAGTAACTTTGTGGACACAGCCCATAATTTGAGGATTATCCTCACGGCTTCCCAGAAGGCGTATGTCCTGGATGCACCTCTTGGTGACCCACCCGCTCCCGTGTCATCCGAAGATGTTAAGAACGCTTGGGAGGCATGTTCTGGATATTACTCAATAGTTCAATGTTCAATGTTGTATGGCTTAGAACCGAGACTTCAAAGACGTTTTGAACGTCATGGAGCATATGAGTTGTTCTAGGAGTTGAAGTTTATATTTGAAAAGAATGCTCCGATCGATAGGTATGCGACCTCCGATAAATTCTATGCTTGCAAGATGGAGGATAATAGGTCTGCCAGTGAACATATACTCAGAATGTCTGGGTATTCAACCCGTCTAGCTGAGTTGGGAATTGTTCTCCCGCCAGAGGCGATCACTAATAGAGTTGTTCAATCATTGCCACCTAGATACAAGAGCTTTGTGATGAACTATAACATGCAAGGCATGGACAAGTCAGTTGTCGAGGTGTTTGCGATGCTGAAAGTTGCTGAGTCTGAAATCCAGAAGGAGCATCAAGTGTTGATGGTCAACAAAACCACTAGTTTCAAGAAGAATGGCAACGGCAAGAAGGGTAACTCTATGAAGAGTGGCTAAGAAGTTTCCCCTCCCGTGAAGAAACCCAAGGCTGGACCCAAGCTAGAAACTGAGTGCTTTCATTGCAAGGGAACTGGTAACTAGAAGCGGAACTGCCCCAAGTATCTGGCCGACAAGAAGGCGTCCAACACCAAACAAGGTATATATGATATACATGTTATTGATGTGTACCTTACCAACTCTCATTGTAGTGCCTAGGTATTTGATACCAGTTTGGTTGCTCACATTTGCAACTCAAAACAGGAGCTACGTTATAGACGAAGGCTGGCAAAGGATGATGTGAAGATGCATGTGGGAAATGGTTCCAAGGTTGATGTGATCGCCGTCGGCACGCTCGCTTTTCGATACCATCGGGATTAGTGATGAACGTGAATAATTGTTATTTAGTGACTGTGTTAAGTATGAACATTATATCTAGATCTTGTTTATTGCGAGACGGTTACTCATTTAAATCAGAGAATAATGGTTTTTATATTTATATGAGTAATATATTTTATGGTCATGCACCCAATGTCATGGGTTTATTCATATTGAATCTCGATAGTGATGATACACATGTTCATAACATTGATGCCAAAAGATGTAGAGTTAACAATGATAGTACCACTTTCTTGTGGCACTGTCGTTTAGGTCGTATGGTGTAAAACGCATGAAGAAGCTCCATGCTAATGGACTTTTGGAGTCACTTGATTTTGAATCACTTGACACATGTGAACCATGCCTCTTGGGCAAGACGACTAAAAACCATTCTCTGGAACAATGGAACGGGCAAGTGGCTTGTTGGAAATCATACATACTGATGTGTGCGGTCCAATGAGCATTGAAGCATGTGGTGGATATCGTTATTTTATCACCTTCACTGATGACTTAAGTAGATATGGGTATATTTAGTTAATGAAACACAAGTCTAAAATGTTTGAAAAGTTCAAGCAATTTCAGAGTGAAGTTGAGAATCATCGTAACAAGAAGATTAAATTCCTACAATCTAATCGAGGAGGAGGATATCTGAGTTATGTGTTTGGCAGTCACTTAAGACAGTGTGGAATTGTTTCACAATTGACACCGCCAGGAACACCACCGCATAATGGTGTGTCCGAACGTCATAATCGAACCTTATTAGATATGGTGCATTCTATGATGTCTCGTGCCGATTTGCCATTATTGTTTTGGGGTTATGCATTAGAGACAACTGCATTCACTATAAATAGGGCACCATCGAAATCCGTTGAGACGATGTCATATGAACTGTGGTTTGGCAAGAAACCAAAGTGTCGTTTCTTGAAGTTTGGGTATGTGATCCTTATGTCAAAAAGCTTCAACCTAAAAAGCTGGAACCCAAAGTGGACAAATATGTCTTCATAGGATACCCAAAAGACACACTTGGGTATACCTTCTATCTCAGATCCGAAGGCAAAGTGTTTGTCGCTAAGAAAGGACCATTTCTTGAGAAAGAGTTTCTCTCGAAAGAATTAAGTGGGAGGAAGATAGAACTTGATGAAGTTGTTGAACCTTTGCTTCAACCAGAGAGTAGCACAACACAGAAAGATGTTTCTGTGGAGCCTACGGCAGTTGAAGAGGAAGTTAATGATGATGATCATGAAACTTTGGATCAAGTTACTATTGAACCTCGTAGGTCGATAAGGGTGTGTACTTCTCCTGAGTGGTATGACAACCCTGTCTTGGAGGTCATATTGTTAGACAATGATGAACCTATGAGCTATGGACAAGCGATGATGGGCTCGGATTCCGAGAAATGGTTAGAGGCCATGAAATCCGAGATGGGATCCATGTATGAAAACAAATGGATCCATGTATGAAAGGCCATTAAGAACAAATGGATCTTTAAGAGGAAGACGGACACGGATGGTAAAGTCCCTGTTTATAAAGCTTGTGGAAAAGGATTTTCACAAGTTCAAGGAGTTGACTATGATGAGACCTTCTCACCCGTAGGGATGCTTAAGTCCATCAGAATCATGTTAGCAATAGCTGCATATTTCTACTATGAAATTGGGCAGATGGATGTCAAAATAGCGTTCCTTAATGGTTTCCTTAAGGATGAGTTGTATATGATGCAACTGGAAGGTTTTGTCGATCCAGAGAATGCTGACAAAGTTTGCAAACTCCAACGATCCACTTATGGACTGGCGCAAGCATCTCAGAGTTGGAATCTGCGCTTTGATGAGGTGATCAAAGCGTTCGGGTTTATACAAGTTCACGAAGAAGCTTGTATTTACAACAAAGTGAGTGAGAGCTCTATAGTGTTTCTAATATTATATGTCGATGACATATTGCTGATTGGAAACAATATAGAAATGCTGGAAAGCGTGAATAAATATTTGAACAAGAGATTTTCAATGAAGGACCTAGGAAAAGCTGCTTTCATATTAGGCATTAGGATCTATAGAGAAAAATCAAGACGCTTAATAGGAGTTTCATAGAGCACATACCTTGATAAAGTTTTGAAGAAGTTCAAAATGGATCAGTCCAAGAAGGGGTTCTTCCTGTGTTACAAGGTGTGAAGTTGAGTAAGACTCAATGCCCAGTGACTGCAGAAGATAGAGAAAAGATGAGTGTCATCCCCTATGCTTCAGCTATAGGCTCTATGTATGCAATGTTGTTCACAAGACCCAATGTCAGCCCTGCCATAAGTATGGCCGGAAGGTTTCAAAGTGATCCAGAAATGGAGCACTGGATGGCGGTCAAGAATATCCTTAAGTACCTGAAAAAGGACTAAGGAAATGGTTCTCATTTATGGAGGTGATCAAGAGCTCGTTATAAAGGGTTACGTCGACGGAAGCTTTGACACTGATCCAGATAACTCTAAGTCGCAAACCAGATACGTATTTATCCTTAATGGGGGAGCGGTAGGCTGGTGCAGTTCCAAGCAGAGCGTGGTAGGTGATTCTACATGTGAAGTGGAGTACATCGTAGCCTCTGAGGCGTCGAAGGAAGGTGTCTGGATGAAGGAGTTCATCATAGATCTTGGAGTAGTACCCAGTGCACTGAATCCAGTGGATCTATTCTGTGATAATAGTGGTGCCATTGCCCTGGCCAAGGAACCAAGGTTTCACAAGAGGACCAGACACATAAAGCGACTCTTCAATTCCATCCGCGAGTACATCAAGGAGGAGGACATAAATATTTGCAAAGTGCACACGGATCTGAATGTTGCAGACCTATGGACTAAACCTCTTCCAAGGGCTAAACATGATCAACACGAGAACTGTATGGGTGTTTGATTCATTACAATGTAAATCACATAGTGATGTCAGCAAGATTATTGACTCTAGTGCAAGTGGGAGACTGCTGGAAATATGCCCTAGAGGCAATAATAAAATGGTTATTATGATATTTCCTTGTTCATGATAATCGTTTATTATCCATGCTATAATTGTATTGATTGGAAACACATTGCATGTGTGGATATATAGACAACACTGTGTCCCTAGTATGCCTCTAGTAAACTAGCTCGTTGATCAAAGATGGTTAAGGTTTCCTAGCCATTGACATGAGATGTTATTTGATAATGAGATCAGATCATTGGGAGAATGATGTGATGGACAAGACCCAAACTATAAACATAGCATATGATCGCGTCCGTTTATTGCTATAGTTTTCTGCATGTCAAGTATCTGTTCCTATGACCATGAGATCACGCAACTCACTGACACTGGAGGAGTTCCTTGTGTGTATCAAACGTCGCAACATAGCTGGGTGACTATCAAGGTGATCTATAGGTATCTTCGAGAGTGTCTGTTGAGTGGGTATGGATCAAAACTGGGATTTATTACTCCGTGTGACGGAGAGGTATCTCAGGGCCCACTCGGTAGTACAACATCAAAACAAGCCTTCCAAGCAATGTGAATAAAGTGTTAGCCACAGGATCTTGTATTACGGAATGAGTAAAGAGACTTGCCGATAACGGGATTGAACTAGGTATATAGATACCGACGATCGAATCTCGAGAAAGTAACATACCGAAGTACAAAGGGAACAGATTACATGATTAAATGAATCATTGACAAAGAGGTTCAACTGATAAAGATCTTCGTAGAATATGTAGCAGCCAATATGGGCATCCAAGTCACGCTATTGGTTATTGACCGTAGAGGTGTCTGGTGGGCTGGGAGGCCAGCCCAAAGGTCCCATGTCACTGAAAGGTGGAAAGTCCAAAAGGTGGAGGACGTTTCCAAGTGCAGAGAAGGAGTCCTAGTCCTACTAGGATTGGAGGAGGACTCCTCACTCCACCTTGAGCCGAAGCTAGGGCTGGCCCCTTGGGGGCCAAGCCTCCTCCCTCCCTCCTCCTATATATACTACATGTATTGAGGGTTTTTCTACATAGAAATCAGCCACGTGCTACCCTCTCCTCTAGATCATAGTTCTTCCTCTAGATTGTTTCAATGATGCTTAGGCAAAGCCCTACTAGAATAGTCCCACCACCATCACTACCACGTCGTCGCGCTACCAAAGAACTCATCTACCTCTCCGCTCCCTCTTGCTGGATCAAGAAGGCAGAGATCATCATCGAGCTGTATGTGTGCTGAACGCGGAGGTACCGTCTGTTTGGTGCTAGATCACGACGAACCTTGAGTGGATCGCGGGACATTCGGTGATTTGGATTGCGAATACATTCGACTACATCAACCGCGTTTCTTAACGCTTCTCGCTTAGCGATCTACGAGGGTATGTAGATCCGCTCTCCCCTCCTAGATGCTCATCACCATGGATAGATCTTGCGTGTGCGTAGGATTTTTTTTCCCCATGCAACATTCCCCAACAATCAACCCCTACTATGCTGACATGAAGACTGAGTGAAACAAGAACAAGCTTGTCTAGCACAGGGCCTGGGTGAAGAAACTGGATGACTATAACCTACAGACCGCGGCCAAGGAAGTGTACACATGCTACGAGATGTTCACGCGGATCGTTGACATGAGGAAGTGCCTCCTACCTGAAGACAATGAGGGATCTAGCCACAAGCAGAGCGCTGGCGGCAAGCGTCACAACAAGTAGATGATTTGATGACCGTTTCTCAATTCTCATACTCTCTCTATGGAGAAATGTTCGTAGTTTTAGAGGGATAAGTTTATTATGCATGTAATAGTTTATTAAGGTGTGCGCCAATGTTATGTGTGTATTGGATGTGTAATTTGGTTATGCAATCATGTTCTTCTAAACAGAGCATAGATGTTTGCGGGCAGATTGACCAAATCACATCGCATACGGAATAAACAACCAAAACCGTCAGTGATGATTTTATCAGTCCCTGGAAGTTCTTTATCCGGAACCGTTTGACCACAACACATCCGAGCCGGTGTACATCACACACATCTTGATATGAGAAACCGTTTGTGTTATTTTTGCTCATTGCACACAGTTCATCCCAGTGAACTATATGCTATCTATCACCCACATCTTGATCTATGTAACCATTTATGTTATTTTACCTCATCACAAACAGTTCATCCGAGTGACATGTATGTCGTCTATCACACATGTGATCATCCGGACAATTGTTTGTGTTCTGCTTGATTAGCGCAAACAATTTATCGGGGTGAACTGTATGTCGTGCATCGCACACACTTGTATTTTCATAAGCATTTGTGTTATATTATCCAATCGCAAAATTTTTATCGAGGCCAATGGTTTTCCAAACATCGCACATGCAACTATTTTTTAGATCGTATTTGATGGATGCACCATCGCACACAGTTTACATCATTAGCGGTGGAGCTTGCACTATACAGTTTGCGATTTGGTCATCGCACATGGTTTTATCGAAGGGTCTCTGATTGATGTGTCGTCTTTGGACCATTCTGTAGTAGTGACCCAACCAACAAATACAGGTGAAGACGCTCAAGGCCAGGTGCATGAGAAGACTGTAGAGCCCGAGAAGGTAGATCCGGCGAGCACCAGTGCGACAGCGGAGAAGACCTATTGGTGCAGCGACGTGCTATATAAACGGTTTTTAACCCTTTCCGCGATGTAGTTCCAAACCGTCGCCTTGCATGTGTGGGTGATAGGGGGGTCCATCCCACACGACACCGCAAACACGTCGGCGATGGTGGCTAACGAATGCAAGTGTTTGGCAAAACTAAGCGTATGGGATGTCCGCACCTATCGCAAATGAGGGTCACCGGATAATCGTTTGAGATGTGTGTATTTCATATACGTTCATCCTTGCGACTCGTGTGAGATCACACTAACATAACACACGCTATTCGGTGAAGCACCATTTACGATGTGCACCGAATCACAAACAGTTTACGATTATACAACGTGTACGATAACGAGACAATCACACATAGTTAGTCCCACCATGACCGTCTATGATAAGATATAAGAGTGCATACGTTTATCATTGTAAAACTGTATGCGAAGGTTGAATATATCCCACACACGGCGTTTTTGATAAACGTTTGTGATTTATAAAATGTCCCAAACGTGTGATCCATAGTTCCAAAATGTGTCATCCGGAATAACTGTATCGGATGAAGGCCTATCGCATGCTGTCTTCTTTGACCAACATTTATGATGGTACATAGTTCAACATACGAAATCGTGTGTGATAAGGAGACTAGCGCAAACGTTGGTGTTGTTAATCTCACACGTTCTTTCTCGTCTCACCGTGCGCGAAGATGAGATTCATCACACACACCTCGAATGGAGAAACATGTGTGATGTCGGACTTGATTGCAGACGTTTTGCTTTCTCAAATTGTGTGCATTGTAATGTCCTATAGAACAGGATTTGCCCCTAATTAAATACCTTTGTTCATAATCACATAATTTAAATTTGAAAGTAGGAATTCTTTTATTTCATATCGACTCATATTTAGGTTTAAGAGAGAAGGCATAATTCGATTCACATGTACATATACTCAAGAACTACATAAGCATCAGTTCTTAAAAAAAGGAAAACTACAGAAGGGACAAATAAAGAATGATGGAAGCATGGTTGTACTAAAGACGGTAAATCGAGAGCCGGAAGACATTTTGTATGTTGGAAAAGGTGAAGCGGAATGACCATATTGTGCCCTTCTCCATGCCTAACACATGAACGACTCTAGGCCAGCCCATAGTGATGGCCGCCCGCCATCCTTCATTGTCTTCATTACGACTTCTCGATGCTCATTGTTGTCTTGCTGATTTATGTTAACCTTCATTGCATGCTCAGCAATCATGTATTTTGCGAGGTAATCTTGAGTAAACTGCTTTGGGAACTAGTGCAAAAGAAAAGGATTCAGACATTGTTGTGTGACAACTCATTATGGGCAGTACTAATAGAAACCTACAGAGTTCGTAGTTACCATCCTACAGCTTATTGTTGTGTTAGATAGAGCGTAAACAAATAGTCTAATTGGCATTGTTCGTCTCTTTTCCCTAACAATCATTTTTAGTTTCCTCACTTGATGTAGGTTCATGAATATTTCATTACCCCACATGCAAAAAGGGTCCAGGAATGGATCTTTACCTAATACATATGTACCTACAAGGAAGAAGTCAATATTAGAAGTTAAAATGCAGTTGCACAATGGTGTAATATATTACTCCATGAGTTCCACAATGTGTTTCATATAAACATTTTGAGAAGTCAACATTTACTTACTTTGACCAAGTTTGTAGAAAAAACATTTACATCTAGAATTGCAATTCCATTTCATTAGATACATCACAAAATTTTATATTGTATACATTTTAGATGGTATATGTAGATACATCACAAAAATATATATGGACTACATGATGGAACAGATGGAGTATAAGCGGAGGGATGAAAACAACCTCGGTGGAAAACGTTGGCCACTCCCATTGTTGTCCTGTGCAAGTACATGTAAAATCATGATAAGTACATCAGGCTTAACATCAACCAAGTATACGAGGTATATGCTTGAAATAAACAAGGCATATATGCTCACTATAACAACCAAATATAGCCATTTGATACTGGAACAATGCACAATGGAACCAACCTAACAACCAGATAACGAAAAGCAAGGCGTCTTCTTGAAAACTAGACAAATTCTCACTACAATCAACCTAACAACTAGATAGAGAAAAGCAAAGCATCTGCTTGAAAACTAGACAAATGCTCACCGCAACCAACCTGGCAACCAAATTCAGAGAAACAAGGCATAAATGTTTAAAGCGGGAGTTAAGGACACAGGTTAACAACACGAGGCATAACAGGTGGTATTGATGAAATAAAACTACACAATTCATACTTGCACATAATGAACATCACATTGTGAATAATTGAAAGATACAAGGCATTCATGCTCGCGGTAACAACCAACTATAGCCATTGAAAGCTGGATAATTACTCAATGCAACCAACCTAACAACCAGATACAGAAAAGCAAGGCATCTGCTTGACAACTGGACAAATGCTTAATTAAACAGTACACGATTACCGCATGGCAAAAGCTACTACAATAATGGGTACGAGAGGGCTAGCTATAAAAGGTATGATTTTCTCACAGGATGTTATCACACTTTTCATGGATGGGCTCCTTCCACTTGGGATATGAGATGGCCAGGGTGCGCTCCCAAATGTCGCAGATGACACGCTTCCCCTTGTAATAGTCATAGTGTGTGCCATTATCTTGGTGGATGAGATCTGACTTTGGATCTAAGGATCCCAAGCCACCGTCGTAAAACATTTCCTTCGGAAAGGACAAAAGGGGCTTGATTGCGTAGAAGAATCGCAAATCCATGACCGTGAGGCAGAGGAGATCAGCAACGGGGCCTTTGGAGAGATCGACGACGGTTGAACCGGAGGTGTTGCCGGTGGACCACTTAACTTGTGACATGGCCCGGGTGAAACCGGTGTTGTTGACAAGCATGATGTCGTAGCCAGCTCTCTTGAGATAAAGGAACACGCATTCCCGTAGACTTGAAGCCTTCGGCATGGCAACGTAGGCAGCGTCCTCACCGGCTTCCGCGGCGAGGTGTTCGTCCGGGATCGAAGGGTCGGCACAAACGGCGCCCACCTCGTCAGCGTACGGTGGAGAGACCATGATAGACCTCTTTTTGCTCATACACTCCTCGAGGTCCACGAGAGATGTGGTCAAGCTGATTAGGCTGCGACTCTCTGGAGTACGGGATGGGGATCTGGGGGGAAATGGACACCACCGGCCTCATCTAAAAACACAGGGCGGCGATGGTGTATGTGGACCGCTGGGGACCCTGAACTTGTTTAGCTATGAGGCACGGGAAGACCAGCTGAGGTTGCTGGTGGGCAGCGGCGGCAAGCTAGGGTTCAAGCGGGGGAGGAAGGGGGAGGGGGTGCTGTGTGGGTGGGGGATGGGGGTGGGGGTGTTTTCGGATGTGCCGTTGCTGCTGAAAATTTTAGTAGTAATGGTGTGGGCGGAGATGGTGGTGGACGAGGGATGGCGATGGTTCAAATGCCTCGGCAACTGAAATTTTACTATAGGGTGAGTGCGGTGGATGAGGAAAGCCGACATGCAGATGAAATACCGCTTCCAATTACATTCTGGCAAACGAACTGTGCGGGAGCAACCAAGATGGTACGCGGTCCAAACATAATAAAGCGTGTATGCTCTTGCTTTAACGAAATGCCATGACACGAAACCACGAATTTTTGCATCGCTCGAGGCACATAGCTCTTTATGAGATTTCTCAAGGCAGGTTCATCACACACGGTTCATCCTCAATTAAAATCGCAGACGTCAAATTCATCCTAAATTTCCACGTGCCCACAAACAGATGACACAAACATTTGGCAAATTTTCAACACAAAATGTCTTATTTTGCAGCGGATTAGTTCACATTGGTTCATACGCTCAGTAATTTACAAATAGTTCGTCAAATTACATGAAGATGAATTGCACAAAATATTCACTACGCCATGGATGCATACAAACGTCACGCCTCCACCGTCATCATGACCTTCCTTGCCTCATAACTAGTATTCAGAGGATCTCGTCAAATCGATGAGATCCAATGGTTCCACCGCAGAGATCGGCGGGGCTACCACGACCGGAGCGACCGCGGCGCCTCTTGCCATGTCTACCGTTGTTGACGAAGATGTCGTGGCGTCTAGGTGGGCCATAGGGATACATACGGGCGCCGATCTTGCTAGAGCTGCATCCCTGGTCGTCGTGGCCACTGTTGCCAGGGCTGCCGCCACAGCTGCAAGGCCAGCACTGGCCTCCAACGTGGCTGAAAGGCATGCATCGGCCTGCTTCACCACCTTCTGGTCTTGCTCCCTCCTCTTTTTGACCGCTGCATCTGAGTTCCGCTTCCTCTCTGCACTCTCCCGCTGTTTTTGTCGCTTCTGATCCCTATCCGCGTTGCGGATGGCATCCACAAATACGATAGATTGTTCCACACCGACACTGAGATGGCGCTCGTCCTCGTCGCGCAGGAACATGTCGAGGCCCGATTCCTGGACAGACAGACGATGGCCATATGCATCCAACGCTGAAACTCGAGGTCATCGTCGTTGGCGTCGGCCGCGGCACATGACGGTTGACCGTTGACCGACATGAAGGACAGTGTGTCGGAATCCTCTATCATGTCGTCGTCGGCCGCGACAGCTGGCTGCTTGCCATTGCTAGCCATGGCAGTCAACGCGTCGGAATCCTCTATCACGTCGTTGTCCAACACTATCAGGACGGCGCCATGCACATCCCCATGCTTGACCAATGGTTCCATTCGGTGTGTGTGGTGGTGGTGGAGAGCTATCGGCGGAAAAATTAGTTGTTAGCTGTCGCTGACGAGATCTTTTATAGGTCATTGTCGGGTTTGGGTTTGTACTATGCACATTACCCCTTTGCACTGGCTGACACTTGCGGTTGGCACCACTAGGCAAGGCCGATTTTGCTGTCTACGGGCATCGCACATTGTTAGATTAGGACATTCGTGTATGCTCGAGGTACAATCGCATACGGTTGTTTCATTAGTTTCGTTTGCTATTTTACATAATACTAGCATCTTTGAGATAAACGAGAAAAGAAAACCCAAGAGAGGGTAAAAACATAACCACGCCCGCTAGTGACCCAAATATATACTCCCTCCGTTCCTAAATATATATGTAGTTGGTAGTCAAATCTCTAAAAAAGAACTTGCAATTAGGTTCGGATGAAGTATATATACATACATACATACATATATATATATAGAGAGAAACTCTATTCATCACCCAGGATGCAAAATAAGTTATTCTTCATCCGAGATAATCTTACGATCAATTTATAAATAAATTACGTTCGGAATACAAAAAGTTACATTTATATTGAATCACGACGTAAAATTTCATATAAAAAAACAAAAAAATAAGTCAGAAGATCAAAAAAATTGAATTTATCATATATTTTCCACTATTTTTGTATGTTTATAATTTTATCTGACATAAAATATGTTTTACGTTGATTATAAATTTTCTTACGGTTCCTTTTTACGTATGAAATGAGACAAAAATTACGAAACGTAAAATTACGATGCATTGATGGTAAAATTAAGGGATATGAAAGATAACTATTCCTCACGCAGGGTAACGAATAATGCGACCCTATATATATTATATATATATATAATATATATATATACGTATATATATATAGAGTGGTACTATTCTGATTGACCCTGGGATCAGAATAACTATTCGGATCACGGGCGAGGAGATGTTCCTGAACTTTCTAACAGACAGAAACAAAAAAGTGAGAACCCCCTGCCCCAACCATCGTCGTCGTCGTCGCCCTGTGCCCAACCGGCGGTGCCGCCGTCGTCCCCCACCCAACCAGCCCCACCTCCTCTGCCTCGTTCTGTCGCAGCCTCCAGCACGAGGCCGCCCCTGCCTCCATCCGGTGAGAGGCCACCCGCTCCTCCTTCCGGCGAGCCTCCGCCCCTGCCTCCTCCGGGGAGAGGTTGTCCCCGACTCCTTCCGGCGTGCCACCGCCCCCTCCTTCCAGCTTGGGGTGGATTTGGACTTCAACGCGGCGGAGGACCTCACGCTCTGCCGGGACCAACCTCCGAACCCCACCTCGGCCACCACCTTCCTGCATGCGGCTCCCATTGCTACCGCTCAGCATTGGCGCCGGCGGGCCTCTTCACGTGCACGCACGGTGAGCATAAGAGGAGGAGAGGAGAGATGCGGTGCCTCCCTGCCTCCATCTGGGCGCGCTGCCGTGGCCTCCAGCCACAACGTCGCCTCATCCCAGTGGGGATTCGAAGCACCAACGGGCAGTCCGATCCTCATATGCGTGGATGGCTACACACCTCGCTGCGTCAGCGACCTTCCCGATGCCTAAGAGTGACCTTCGTGCCTGAATCTTCCCCAAGTTGTTGCCTCCTACAACTGGAGTAACTGCTCCTACTTTTGTTCAGAAATCTCGATGCCATGTCTTGTTTTGGAGAATGAAGGTTTGTGTTCTTTTTATTACTTATCGTTTCTATGTAATTTTTCTTTGTGCATTCATGTATTCTGATGAGCTTGTGGTGTGAAAAAAATGACCATGTGAACGAGAAAAAAAAATCAATACAGAGAAGTCCATGTATAACTTTCTAGAGGGTTCGTGTATTACTAAGTGTGTCCATGTATAACTTCCCAGAGGGTTCGTGTATTAATAAGTGTGTGCTCATATGATTTCTCTGCTCTTTCGCCGGCTCCCAGCAGACGTCCAACTAGTTTGCAGACCCGTTGGGTACTTGCAAAGCATGAGGGGCTTTCCCTGTCTAACTTGAAGTATAAAGTAAACATATAACGGCTCTATATATAGAGCACTATTCAATTAGTGTTGTAGAAGTCCAATTTGAAAATAACCAGCGGTTCAACTAATAGATAGAATGTACTCCCTTCGTCCCAAATTAAGTGACTAAAAAATGACTCAAGCTTGTACTAACTTTGAAAATAACCAACAGCTCAACTAAATTGCAAACGAAATCAAAACAAAAGAGTGGTATGTATGATTGGGTCCGGGCTAGCTCAGGTGTCTCATATGTCTGTGCGTGTTCACTCTGTGAGTGCTTCCTGTGTTCGTCTGTGTGTGTGTGTGGTGTGCTCCCATCTGTGTGTGCTTTAGTGTGTGTGTCGTGTGTGCTCTCATGTATACTTCCATTTTGTGTTTGTGTGCTCTAAAATCATATATAATTTTTTCTTTAGTCGTCATGTCTTAGGAGAAAAAATATGTTCGTAAAATCACAAAAAAGACGAAGTTTCGTATATGCAAGAAAACAAGGTTCGCAAGCGATAACAAACTGTATTTTAAAAAGGTTCTACTGAAGTACATATTCTCGATTTTGGGAAGTTCATATTTTATCGTCCCCAACAATGGAACCCAGAGGAGATCATACAAAAAGATCTAGAAGATCAAATTAAAATAACAGAGAAGTACGAAGGTTATGAAAAACTCAGATTTTTTTCTCGTTAGTAAACAATAAATGAAGAAGTTCAAATAAAAAAAGATGAGAAGTTTAAATTAAAACTTAAGAGAAGTTCGAAGTTTATGGAAAACACAGATTTTTACTCGTTACTAAATAATAAAATGAAGTTCGAAGGTCAAATTAAAATAGCAGAGAAGTTCGAAATTTTGGAAAAACTCGCCTTTTTTTCTCCTTACTAAAGGGTTAAATGAAGAAGTTCATATAAAAAAGTTGAGAAGTTCAAATTAAACTCGTGAAATACCTTACACAAAAAACATATTAGTTTTATTTCCCCCGTTTCTAAAATAAATACATAGAAGTTCAAAATAAAAAATCTAAGAAGTTCAAATTAAAATAATGGAGTAGTTCGACGTGTAAACAAACCCGAATTTTCCCCCTTACTAAACTAGGAAAAGTGAGAACTTCAAAGAAGAATGTGATAGAAGTTCATAGTGAAAATAACGAGAAGTTTAAGTATTACACGGAATGCTTTACATATCAAAATAAAAAATTGATAAATAAAAGCTTAAAAGCTTTGTTGAAAGAAGTTTATTGCTCTATCCGGGAAAGTTTGATGTGTACAAAAAAATCAAATTATATAACGAACGGTCCAATATTTCTGAAATAAATGATTTTTAAGTAAACATCGAAGTACTTTGAAAAAATTGAACTTCTCTACATTTTAAAAAATGACAGAGGAATTCGAAGTACATAAACTACTCAGATTTTTCTCATTACTAAATAATAAAATGAAGAAGTTCAAATTAAAACAGAAGAGAAGTTCGAAGTTTATGAAAAACTCAGATTTTTTTTCTCGTTACTAGAATTCTTTACTCAAAAATAGAAAACATGAAGTTCAAATTAAAATAACACAGAAGCTCAAAGTGAAAACAGTCGGAAGTTCACATGTTGCATGGAGTGTGTTTTCATATGAGAAAAAAAGAATAAAAAGACAAAGTATACGAAATTTGTTGCTGAAGTTCACGTGCTCGACACGGGAAGGTTCAAAACTTCTTGTGAGTGTGGTTCACTATGTATTTCTCACCAATTCTTGTGAGTGAGAAAATGAATAAAAAGGCAAGGTCCATTTTTTTCTTGCTATAAGTTCAAGTTATTTATTGGAGAAAGTTAGAAAAATATTGTGAGACATGTTTGTAAAAAAGGAATATCATTTGTGTCACACCGACGAATGGATGAAAAATTAAAAAAAAATACGCGGCAAAAGTTCAACTTGGAAACAACACGAAGTTCAACTACTACGCTAAATGAATTTCGGATGAAAATCTTTTAAACCATCGCGAGTATGAAAAAAATGATCAAGACAGAAAAGTTGCGTGTTTACAGCAGCTTTCCATCAGTATATCACTTGCTCAATTCCGATGAGTGGATGGAGAGCTACGAGGAAAAAATAGCACATGAATAAACAGAGTGAAGTTCAGGTAGACGTGTTGATGAAGTTTAAGTTCTTCACGCGGTGCATTTTCGAAGACTCTGTTTCGTGATAAAAGGCACAACGCGTGATCTTGCTGTTTTCAAAATTGATTGAAAATGGCCAGGAATCAGAGAAAACTGTCTACATGAAAATTTTATGCATTTTCCATAGCTTTTCAACGGTATATTATTTGCCCCATTCCGATAAAGTTCATAGAAATTACGGCGAAAAAACATTTTTCGCTATTTTCAAAATTGACTTAAAACTGTAATGAATTGGAAAAAACAATATGCATAAAAAAGTTTCGCATTTCTTCAAGCTTTACAACCCCATATCATTTGCTGCATTCCATAAAACGGTTGATAAAATAAGGCGAAAATACGAACTCGGTGGGCCATTTTCAAAATTATGTTTAAATAGTTTAAAATTGGGAAAAACTGTTTGTACGAAAAAGATGCGGATTTGCAGCAGCTATCCAATGCCATCTCATCTGCCTCATTCCGATAAACGGTTTAGAAATAGACTCGAAAATACTATTCACTTTTTTGTATGAAGAAAACGGTATTCAAAACTACTCTTAAACCATTTAGATTTTGACAAAAATTCAACTTAGGTTGTGAACGTCGTGTCCAAAGCTTTCCAAAGGTATATTGCAAGCCTCATTTGTACAATGTTATGGAAAGTTCAACCTCTCACCAAGGGAAGTTCAAGTCGAACAACTCAGGCAGTAAAATTGCAACAGACGCAAGTTCATCACGTCCCGAGATTAAATCTACCAACGAGCGAGATTCCTGTTTAAAACAGGTATTTAGTTGCTAACAACCATTTCCAGATTACACTTATATCACATAGAACACGACTGACCAGAATAATTCGCACGGAAGTCACGGTTGCGAAGATGGCCCGAAGGTCAGGTTCCTACAAAGGGAAGTTCAGGTTGTGTAACTCGGGAAGTTCAACCCGTGATCAGAATAATATTCTGATCCCGTGATCAGAATATTGTTTATATATATATATATATATATATATATATCATTCCCCTCCCGCACAATGGGCGCATGCATGGTCCACACACACACGGAGAGAGAGAGGGAGAGAGAGAGAGACGCATATACACACACATGCACACACCGTGACCCATCCTTGGCCTTCCAACATTTGTCACTAAAAGGCATGACAAACCCTAAGGGCCCGCCAATAGGTTTGTCGTCGAAAACCACACAATGTAGGCACATGGCCCACACACAAGCATGGGTTCACACACGCACGCACATGCACAAGCGCCCCCCCCCTCGCGCACACACACTGTCACCCATCGTTTGCCTTCCAGCATTGTCAATAAAAGTCATGACATACCTAAGGGCCCACTGATAGGTTTGTCGTTGGAAACCGCACAATTTAGACACATGGTACACACACAAGCATATGGGTTCACACACACAACACACACACACACACGCACACACACACGCACACACACGCACACACACACCCTTGGCCTTCCGGCGTTGTCAGTAAAAGGCATGGCAGACCCTAAGGGCCCACTGATAGGTTTGTCATCGGAAACCGCACAATGTAGGCACATGGTCACACACAGGCATTGGTATACACACACACACACACTCGATCCATGACATTTTCAAAACAGCAAAAGAAAACCGTGGATATTTTCAAAACAAGGATCTCAAGATTTATTTACCCAGAATGACATATCACATACACACACACACACTCAATCCTTGACTTTGAAAACAGAAAAGAAGCAAAATAAAATTATGGATATTTCAAAACAAGGATCTCAAGATTTATTTATTCAGAATGACAAATCACTATAGGCATTTTATTTATGCCTATAGTGATCATATCACACCGCGTAAACGAACCTTGAAATCTAGCAACTTCCCAACCGCTCACCCATCCTTGACTACTCCACCGAAAGCACGCTTAAATTCCGAGTTCCATCGAATGAGTAACGGGCTGGAAAGCCTCGTCTTGCTAGTAACGGTTGCCTCCTATCATATAGAAGGCACCCTAATGGGAGCTGGTAGGACCAGACACTTATCACAGACATTTATGGTAGTACCGGAAACCGTGTGCGATGGTGGCATGGGGGTGATGATGATGTCTTGCTCATGCTTGATGGCGTGATGCTGCTTTTGCCTGCTCCTTCTCATCCTATTCGCCGAGGAGGTTGACGATGGGGCCGACACTTCAACGGGAAACCGATTGGGGGAGTGGTGGGAGACCGATTGGGGGAGTGGCAGGAGACCGATTGGGGGAGTGGCGGGAGAAGCATGTTTCGACTTTGGATATAACATCATTTTAATATGAATTGGATAACTTCTCAAAGAAGGAAGCTCGAGCTAGCATGACGCGTGCACACCGTGCTTACACACGCACGAGCTTCAAACGGGCGTATAGAAATGCTTTAAATTATTCATGGTTCGTTACCTTTTTGTATACTACACTAATCAATTTGTAGACATTTAATGTGCATAATTCAAATTTGAACTAAAAGAACATGCTTCGTTTCACCAAAATGGGATGAAAAAGGTATTTTTGTCCTTGGGTTCCTTGTTTAGGTCCCATGCAATTAACGTGAATGGATTGCAAACATCTCAAAGTCATGACGAGGCCACAAACATTGAGAAACTTGGCTATTAAATCATCATAAATCCACAACTTGTCTGAAATTCTTGAAACATTCCCCGGTGTCATGACACGACACTTATACAACATGATAAATTTTTTGTCCAATATGGGAGAAGTCTCTTTCACACCAAAACTTCTCTCAAGAACCATCGTGGTTTCGATACGGAACAATATGTTGTCTTTGTGGAGGGAACGACATTCGATGTCTCTTCTTGCGTTGATATATTATCTACATGCAACATAGGCTAATACAACTGCAATGCTAAAGTGTGAAATTATTCAAACGGGTGTGTCGACACAACACTTATAGGACATTGTATATAAGTTTTGGGACAAACCTCTTACAAATTGGAGCCTCCCATGACAAGCATGGTGGTTTCGATATGGAACATGTCACCTTTATGGTCGAAACGACATTTGAGTTTTCTAGGCATGCACTAAATGTGAAGAACTCAAGTTTGAATTACAAGCACAAGCTCCAACGCACCAAAATGGATTGTTAAGAATGATTTTGTATCATTGGGTCCATGTTTACATCCCATGTACTGATGGTCACTGAATTACAAACATCTCGGTGTCATGACTAGACCACAAACATTGATAATCTTGGTTTCAAAGTCTGAGAGAACCCAAAGCTCACCATGAATTCACGAAACTTACGCAGGTCATGCCATGACACATCTACGGTGTGCATTTTGTTTTTTGATGAATTTGTAATATTGGGGCATGCATCTTACAACCCAAATCTTGCCATGATAGGGAACATGTCACCTTTGTTGATGAAACTACATTCAATGAGTGGTTAGTCCACCGAATCAGCCCCTTTTATACATTAATTGAGTTTTCTAGGGATTTAATATGTGTAGTTGAAATTTTCAACTAGAGGCACATGCTCTGACTTCATAGTTTCGCTAAGGAACATGTCACCTTTGTTGGTGAAACTACATTCAATGAGTCGTTAGTCCACCGAATCGGCCCCTTTTATAAATTAATTGAATTTTCGAGGGATTTAATATGTGTAGTTCAAACTTAGAATTAGAGGCACATGCTTTGACTTCGTGGTTTTGATAGGGAACACGTCACCTTTTGTGACGAAACTACATTCAACGTGTCCTCTAGTGCACCAATTCGGCCCTTTTTATACATCAATTGAGTTTTCTAGGGCCCTTTTCATACAAATGTGAATGAATTAGAAACATTTAGGAATGATAGATCGGCTGCAATCATTGATAATATTGATTTATTGAATTCTTGTACATACAAAATTTGTATGATAACCATTTGGTGCCACGCGTCCATTTTTTACTCCCTCTGTCCTTTTACTTCGCATAGTTTGAAAAAATATACAAAAAACACATCAATATCTATAATGCTAAGGTTATATAGTATGAAACTTAATTTTATTTTAAATTATAAATATCTATTTATTTTTCTATAAAGCTAGACAAACTTTACAAATTTTAAGTTTGACCAAATTTTATATGCTAACTAAAAAGAAACGGAGGGAGTACTTGATATGGGAGAACCGTGTATGTAGTTGCAGGTTGGTGATAGGACACATGTGAGCTTTACGCCGCGCATGCTTGATGGGACGCGTGCGAGCTGTCCGTCGTACAAGTTGGACAAGATGCGTGAGAGCTGTTAGTTGTGCATGCACGAAGGGACGCAAGAGATTCTACTGCACCTGCTCATCGGGAAGCGATACTTTGACCGTCACCCCCCCGCTCGCCTCTCTCCCAAATTCTGAATTAATGGTGTCCTACCCGCTGTTTATCATGTGGTAAATGCGCCTGGATGGAGGGACTTGTTTTCTTGTGATCACTGTTTTGTTCGTGCCTAGCCGAGAACTTTGACATTTCGTCTTTTGACTCCTATACATGTACAAATGAATAATATAACAAGAAATTAGCACCGGTAAAGATAATAATTTTATTACATATGCATGATAATAAAAAATGCCACATGTGGCAACTCCCCAAAGACATAGGGGCAAAATAACAAGGAAGAGGTTTAGGAAGGAAGACAAAGAAAACAATCTATCTAATTCTTCACGGATTGCTGGGCGCGGAGTTCGACAATCTCCTTCTTCATCGCCTCCACGACCTCCATCTCCTGTCGCCTCTCATCCGACATCTTCCGCATTGCGGCCATGGCACGGGCACTTTGCTCGAGAGCATCGTTGTCCTGTGTCACGTACACATGAAGTTCCTTCACGCGCTCCATGGATTCCTACAGCAGCCCCTCCCGCTCGATGTGGAGCTCTGCCAAGTCTTCCAGAAGTTCCTTGCGAGTTCTTTCAGCCTCCCCTCCGAGGCACTTTTCTTCTCGAGCAGTTTCTTCCAAGCGTCGTTCTCCTCCATAAATTTCTCCATGAGGCCGGTCACCCTGTCAATCGAGGCGTCACTCTTCTCCAGCAGCTTCACCAGGTCATTGACCATGGCGTCCTTCCTATCGAGCTTAGCGCGCATGTCATCGCTGGCTGAGGAATCAAAGAGTGCCAAATTGTCCAGTTCGCCTCCGAGGTGAACGCTTTGTGATTGTGAGAGCCATCGCCTCTCCACGAAAGATCCTCCCAGGCGTCCGTGGCGCCATCGGACATCTCTGTTGTGGCCAAAGTGGTGTGGCTGGAGCTCTCTAGCGCTTCCATGACGCGGTGGCGAGACCTCTTGGTTGCTTCCGCAACATTGATCTTTCTTCCCTGGTTATATTTCGACACCGACCCCCCTACTGGCCATGGCAGACAAAATGAGGGACTAACAAAGAAAAGCCTATCTTTTTGGTGTCGGGGGGGGGGGGGGAATTAGCGGTAATTTTCGAGTACAAGTTTGTGTTTTTATAGCCTACTACAGCAAATAGCTGCTAAGTGAGAACACGTTTAGATTTATAGGTGTGAGCTGATTTGTGAAAAATAGCACGTGGTAATTTCGAATGTGAAAGGAAACAAGCTCAATATTTATTTATGGTTTTAGTTCCCAAGCACGAAACGCTTTATGGTTTTTAGAAACGGTTTGGGAACGGCCTCGTCGAGCAAACGTGTGTCCCTACCTGTGCTGTGGATGCAAGTTTGGTTAGATGGGACGCGTGCGAGGAGTCCGCCGTGCAGGCTCGGAGGGGTGCGTGTGAGCAGTCCGCCGCGTAGGAACAACTAGCTCATTGGGAATCAAGCCATTGGACCTCGGACTTCCACCCATAGCCCTATTCTCTCCGAGTTCTCCATTAGTGCTACACCTCCTCCTCTGGTCTTATCTATTTGGGCCGTTGTTGGCGTTCTGGGAATGGGGGTACCTAGACCTGCTTGCTTATGGCCAAGGGCATGGCCCACCTCATTGACCAAAGGCAGCAAGGCATGGAACGATTCAAGACAAGGCCCTCGAGAAGGCCCCAGCCTCGTGAGGATAACAACGACTAGACCCGCGAAGGATGGGTCTCCTCAGGACCCCTTCAGAGCGGCGGAGTTTCCTATGCAAGGCCCGGCCTCAGGAGTCAAGGATGATGCAAGGAAGGACAGGCGGGCGCTAGTGCGCCAGGCAACGCAGTTTCCCCTTTGGTGCAAAGGAAGCAAGGACAGATGCGGGTTCCCAAAGCGCCCCCAAAGGTTTCCATTCCGATGCAAGAAGACCACAACCACCCGCCCTGTAGGGCGGATGTCATCGCTGAGCCCGTCCTTGCACCGTCGACAGCCATTTTGCAGGCGAAGACCGCCTTTGGGCAGGGCAAGCACCAACCCCTGTCCCCCTTCAAAATTGGCCGTTGTGGGATCCCTTCCCGCCATTATGATAAGGGAAGAGGACCAAGGCCACCGCTATATATAGAGGGTAGGCTTCCTTGTAGAGAGAAAAAGACGGATCCGATCCAACACTTAGTCACTCCATGCACCACCACGAGATAGCCAGCCAAGAACGCATCTTGAGTGTCCTCACGAGGCTCAAGGACATTGTACTAGTTCATCCACCCAAACCTCACGAGAGGCAATCCACCAAAGCAGGAGTAGGGTATTATGCTTCGCACAACCTCCGCCCCCGCGATGCGACACCAACCCCGAGACCAGGCGAGAGGCGCACCCCCGTGTCCGGCCTTACGAACCAAGGGCAAGGACGGGGGATGAAGAAAGTTTCCAAGTGGTTCCCCGGCCACGCGCTGACGCACGTGCATTCCCTACACTACCGACCCAGCGCCGTGACCGGATACCACTCGAGGCGGCCCCACAGGAGCGTCAAGACCAGGTCTCCCTCGCGCACGCGGCGCCTGTCGATCCGGTGGGGTGCCTTGCCATCGCCCGGAACTCTACCCAACCGCGTGGCCCTGCAAGTTCAAGCCTGACCCGCCCCTGCGTTATGACGGCACCGCAGACATAGCCGAGTTCCTACAGCTCTACTCGCTGAGTATCCGGGCGGCAGGAGGAGACAACAAGGTCATGGCGTGGTCGTTTCCCATGGCGCTCAAGGGCGACACACTCTCCTAACTCTTTAATCTCCTGGAGGCATGCATCACCTCCTGGGATGGTCTGTGCAAACGCTTCATCGCCAACTTCCAAGGCACTCGTGACCGCGCGCCCATCGTGAATGAACTGCAGCGTATCAAGCAGCAAGATGGCGAGACCCTGCACAAGTTCATACAATGCTTCACGATCACACGCCTCAAGATCCCCAGGGCATCGGACGAGGCCATCATTTCGTCCTTTGCCGACGGAGTCACTGACCTCGAGATGAAGGAAGAGCTCGCCATGAACGACGAACTGTGCTCCATTTTGGAGATTTTAGCCTGGCGAACATGTGTACCAAGGCCGAGGAGGTCCGCCTATCGCTCCTCGGGACTCCGGCGACGGAGCCAAAAGAGAAGAAGACCAAGGCCAAGGAAGCAAAGCGCAAGGCCCCGGTGGTGCTAGCGGCCAAACACGAGGCAAAGCGGAGCGGGGGAGAAGAACACCCCAAGGAGGAAGGCCGACATGCATCTTCCATGGCATTAACAACCACAACACCGCCGACTACCAAGAACTCCGACTGATCCACGCCGAGCATTTCAGCAGATGCCCCGGCCGAGGTGACCGAGGTTTCGGGTGCGGCGGAGGCCACGACGAAGGCCGCTGGGACAATAGGGAGCCGTGTCAGGGGTGGCCTCAGGAGGACCGTTGGCGCGATTCAGGAGGACCGTTGGCGCGATTCACCTCGGAACGACCGCTGGCGCGACGCGCCTCGTGAGGACTGCTAGCGCGACGACCCTCCGGAGGGCTCATGACGTGGTCCGCCTCGCGAGGCTCACCCACGTGAGTCAGGACTACCTCCGCTGCCTCCACCACCCAGAAGGAAAGAACAAAACAGGCAGGATGATGGAGCTGGGGGATTCCAGGAAATCAAAGCGGTGGCCTACATCCTGGGTGGTGCCCAGGCCCCGACATCAAACAATGCCTTCAAGAAATTCACGTGGGAGGTGAATGCGGCTCTCTTGAAGCCTGAAGTGATGCGCCCCATCAATTGGTCACAAACCGCCATCACCTTCAACTCAAGCGATCAGCTCAGGTGTTCGTTCATGGCTGGCAAGCTCCCCATGCTGTGTACCCCAACCATCAGCAACGTCCTCGTCACCAAGACCCACTCAACAGCAGGGCGGGTCTCAACGTCCTCTCCATCGAGACCTTCAAGATGCTCCATATGTCGTATGAACAGCTCATGCCAACTAAGCCCTTCTCGGGGGGTCACAGACGGGTCCACCGTACCCATCGGGCAGGTGCATCTTCCTGTCACCTTTGGCGGGCACAAGAACTACCACACCGAGATCATCGTATTTGACGTCACGCAAATCCAGCTTCCATACAACATGATCCTTGGGTACCCGACTCTCGCTCTGTTCATGGCAGTGACTCACCATGGCTACAACGTCCTCAAGATACCAAGGAGTGGTGGAGTCATCACCATTGCCTGCGATGAGAAGGACGTCGTCTGCACCCTCGAGCATGCTTACCGTGCTGCGATGGTCGAGCGATCGGATGACAAGGAAGACACACTGCCGCGTGAGGACCCATGCAAGAAGAAGAAGCAACTCCTCCCCGTAGGGCGTCCTGCAACTTCAGCCTCTATGCTCAGCAGTGGAGCCCCGCGTCCCATTGCATAGGAAAGCGTGCTCGGCACCACTCTTGGGCTAGGCCTTGGGGCTCCCACCAAGGAAGTTTCTAGCCTAGTTAGTGAGGCAAGAGATGCACTTGAGCACCACCTAGAAGCGCGCTTTGATGCGCGCCATCTCGAGCTGGGATCATGGCGTGTGGATCCCGGTTTGCAAGAGTCCGTCCTCAGAGCAATCGAAGAGCTTCGAGAAGCCTAGGCCGTGCGTGGCGGGGACTGCCCTGCACCACCAATCGCAGTTGTCGTCATCGGCACGGTCGATCATCCGTGCATCTACGTCAACGCACTCACGATCAACAAGGCCGCGGCTCAAGGCCCCTTCTGGATGGCGCATGTCGATCATTGATGGGTCAACCCGAACACCTACGTCCGCATGCCCTTCGGGTTGGCAAACACAGCTGTCACCTTCCAGCGCCTTTATCGAGCCATGTTCATGCCTTGTCTGGCGAGGCGCAGCGAGGAGTTGGAGTAGGTCCCCGGACCAAGCGAAGGTTCCAGGCCTCAGGATACTTCGGACCCGTGAAGGTCACGCTCGTAGGGGTGGAAGATCGGGCAATGATGGAGGCTTCGGCTTTTCAGCGGCATGGCCGCTAGGTGACTTTTTGTTGGCTGTTGCGAGGTAATTTTTTGGTTCTCTCCAAGGGCACCCAATGGGCCACATGATCATCAGGTGATCAGGGCACGCCCTGCCATCGCTTCGTTTATGCATATTTCAGTAGTTTATTGTGCGTCTATTCTATGCCCTAACGTTCTACCTTACTTGCATCGTTGGGCGGTTGAGCCCCCGTTTGGGGGCTCCGGCTGCGGTGCGTCACATGGAGTCTCGGGAGGACCCACGGCCTCCCGAGGTAGCAGCCGACAGGATGGAATGGGGGTCGCTCGAGCGTCAAGGGGGGCTCCTGAGCATCGAGCCTTAGGAGCCTTACTGGTCATAATGCCACTCGACCTCCTGGTGTCATCCTCGTTTCCTGTCGGCATCAGGGGTGCCGGTGCCTCGCCCCGTGAAGTGCGTCCTTGGTTACTGGTCGTACCTAACGGTGGTGGGGAAATTTGAGGGACCGGGACCTGCAGATGTAGAGCCTCTGGAACGCCAAAGGGGGCCCCTCACGAGCCTTACTGGTCATAATGCCACTCAGCCTCCCGGTGTCGTCCTGGTTTCCGGTCGGCATCAGGGGTGTCGGCGCCTCGCCCTGTGAAGTCCGTCCTTGGTTTCCAGTCGTACCTAACGGTGGTGGGGAAATGTGCGAGACCGGGACCTGAGGACGTAGAGCGCCAAGAGGGCTCCCAAACTACCTCACTCAAGAAGAAGTAAGCAAAGTCTAAAATGGCCCCATCTACAAGAAGATTCAGGCGCAAACCGCCTTAGAGGTAGGGACACTCGTGAAAGATATTTCTGTGGAACCTACGATGGTAAAAGAGTTAATGATGATGATCATGAAGCTTCAGATCAAGCTACTATTGAACCTCGTAGGTCGACAAGGCCGCGTACTACTCCTGAGTGGTATGGCAACCCTATCTTGGAGGTCATGTTGTTGGACAACAATGAACCTACGAGCTATGGAGTAGCAGTGATGGGCCTAGATTCTGAGAAATGGTTAGAGGCCATGAAATCCGAGATGGGATCCATGTATGCAAACAAAGTATGGACTTTGGAAGTATTACCTAAAGGGCGAAAGGCCATTCAGAACAAATGGATCTATAAGAACAAGACGGTCGCGGACGGTAATGTCACCGTCTATAAAGCTCGACTTGTGGCAAAGGGTTTTTCACAAGTGCAAGGAGTTGATTACGATGAGACATTCTCACCCGTAGCAATGCTTAAGTCTGTTAGAATCGTGTTGGCAATAGCTGCTTATTTCGATTATGAAATTTGGCAGATGGATGTCAAAACGGCGTTCCTCAATGGTTTCCTCGAGGAAGAGTTGTATATGATGCAACCCGAAGGTTTTGTCATCTAGAGAATGTTGACAAAGTTTGCAAACTCCAGCGATCCATTTATGGGCTGGTGCAAGCATCTCGGAGTTGGAATAAGCGCTTTGATGAGGTGATCAAAGCATTTGAGTTTATACAAGTTTATGGAGAAGCTTGTATTTACAAGAAAGTGAGTGGGAGCTCTATAGAGTTTCTAATATTATATGTGGATGACATATTGCTGATTGGAAACAATATAGAAATGCTGGAAAGTGCGAAGGAATATTTGAACAAGAGTTTTTCAATGAAGGACCTAGGAGAAGCTGCTTTCATATTAGGCATTAAGATCTATAGAGATAGACCGAGACGCTTAATAGCACTTTCACATAGCACATACCTTGATAAAGTTTTGAAGAAGTTTGAAATGGACCAGTCCAAGAAGGGGTTCTTGCCTGTGTTACAAGGTGTGAAGTTGAGTAAGACTCAATGCCTAGTGACTGCAGAAGATAGAGAAAAGATGAGTGTCATCCCCTATGCTTCAGCCATAGGCTCTACCATGTATGCAATGCTGTGCACAAGACCCGATGTCAGCCTTGCCATAAGTATGGCCGAAAGGTTTCAAAGTGATCCTGGAATGGAACACTAGGCAGCAGTCAAGAATATCCTTAAGTACCTGAAAAGGACTAAGGAAATGTTTCTCGTTTATGCAGGTGATGAAGAGCTCGTCGTAAAGGGTTACGTCGATGCAAGCTTTGACACTGATCCAGATGACTCTAAGTCGCAAACCGGATACGTATTTATACTCAACGGGGGAGCGGTAAGCTGGTGCAGTTCCAAGCAAAGCGTGGTAGCCGATTCTACATGTGAAGCAAAGTACATCGCAGCCTCGGAGGCGGCGAAGGAAGGTGTCTGGATGAAGTAGTTCATGACAGATCTTGGAGTAGTGCGTAGTGCACTGAATCCAATGAACCTGTTGTGTGACAACACTAGTGCCATTGCTCTCGCCAAGGAACCAAGGTTTCACAAGAGGACCAGACACATAAAGTGACGCTTCAACTCCATCCGCGATTACATCGAGGAGAAGGACATAAATATTTGCAAAGTGCACATGGATCTGAATGTTGCAGACCCGTTGACTAAACCTCTTCCAAGGGCTAAACATGATCAACACCAGAACTGCATGGGTGTTCGATTCATTACAATGTAAATCACATAGTGATGTGAACTAGATTATTGACTCTAGTGCAGTGGGAGACTATTGGAAATATGCCCTAGAGGCAATAAATAAAGTGTTTATTATTATATTTCCTTGTTCATGATAATCATTTATTATCCATGCTATAATTGTATTGATTGGAAACACTTTACATCATTAGGAGAATGATGTGATGGACAAGACCCAAACTACAAACGTAGCATATGATCGTGTCAGGTTATTGCTACTGTTTTCTGCATGTCAAGTATATGTTCCTATGACCATGAGATCATGCAACTCACGGATACCGGAGGAGTGCCTTGTGTGTATCAAACGTCGCAACGTAACTAGGTGACTATAAACGTGCTCTACAGGTATCTCCGAGGGTGTCTGTTGAGTTGGCATGGATCAAGACAGGGATTTGTTACTCCGTGTGACGGAGAGGTATCTCAGGGCCCACTTGGTAATACAACATCACAATAAGCCTTGCAAGCAATGTGACTAAGTGTTAGTCACGGGATCTTGTATTATGGAACGAGTAAAGAGACTTTCCGGTAACAAGATTGAACTAGGTATGGAGATACTGACGATCGAATCTCGGGCAAGTAACATAACGAAGAACAAAGGGAACATCATACGGGATTAACTGAATCCTTGACATAGAGGTTCAACCGATAAAGATCTTCTACTCTAGAATATGTAGGAACCAATATGGGCATCTAGGTCCCGCTATTAGTTATTGACCGTAGAGGTGTCTCGATCATGTCTACATAGTTCTCGAACCCACAGGGTGTGCACACTTAAGGTTTGGTGACGTTTCGGTAGTATAGATTTATGTATGGTGGTGAATGAAGGTTGTTCGGAGTCCTGGATGTCACGAGGAGATCTAGAATGGTCCGTAGGTAAAGATTCACATATAGGAAGTCCTATTTTGGTCACAGGAAAAGTTTTGGGCTAATCGGTAGTGTACCGGGAGTGCCGGTAGTGTACCGGGAGGGGTATTTCGACCCAAGAGGCTTCATGGGCTGTGGGAGAATAAATACCAGCCTTTTTTGGGCTGGTGGAAGTCCCACACAAGGCCCATGCGGCTAGGGAAGAAAATCCCAAAGGGAAAAAGGTGGAAAAAGGCCAAAAATGAGGAATCCTAGTCCTACTAGGATTGGAGGAGGAGTCCTCCACTCCTCCCCACTTCGGCCGAACCAAGGAGGCTTGGCCCTTGCGCCAAGTCCTCTCCTCCCTCCCTCTTATATATACTGGAGGTTTTAGGGTTTTTGCACAGAATTTTTAGCCACGTGCTGCCCGTTCCTCCAGTGCATAGTCTCTTCTCTAGATCGGATTTCTGTAGTGCTTAGGTGAAGCCCCGCCGGAATAGCTACACCACCATCGCCGGAGCGTCGTCATACTGCCGGAGAACTCTTCTTACTCTCCGCTCCCTCTTGCTAAATCAAGACGGCGGAGATCGTCATCAATCCGTACGTGTGCTGAACGTGGAGGTGCCGTCCGTTCGGCGCTAGATCGGAAGGACCGTGATCGAGTTCGCGGAACGGATCATGATCAAGTTCGCGAGACGGATCATGATTGGATCGCGGGACGCTCGGTGATTTGGATTGCGAAGACGTTCGGCTACACCAACCGCATTTCTTAACGCTTCCCGCTTACCGATCTACAAGGGTATGTAGATCCACTCTCCCTCTCGTAGATGCTCATCACCATGGATAGGTCTTCCGTGAACGTAGGAATTTTTTTGTTTCCCATGCAACGTTCCCCAATAGTGGCATCATAAGCTAGGTCTATGTGTAGATGAGATCTCGAGTAGAACACAAAGAGTTTGTGGGCATTGATGCTTAGATTGCTTCCTCCCTTGGTCGTTTTTTGGTTCAGCGGTATTGTGAGATGAAGCGGCCCGGACCAACATTACACGTACGCTTACGAGAGACCGGTTCCCTCAACCGCAACTTGTTGCATAGATGGCTTGCGGGTGCCAGTTTCTCTCACTTTAGTTGGACCGGATTCGACCAAGGCGGTCCTTGAGAAGGTTGAAAAGCAACTAGTGTATCACCGTTGTGGTTTTTGCGTAGATGAGAATTGTTCTTGCTAGATACCCGTAGCAGCCACGTAAAACATGCAACAACAATTAGAGGACGTCAAACTTGTTTTTGCAGGGTATGTTGTGATGTGATATGGCCAATTACATGATGTGATATATGTGATGTATGAGATGATCATGTGATGTATAGATTATCACGACTTGCATGTCGATGAGTACGGCAACTGGCAGGAGCCATAGGGTTGTCTTTAATTATTGTATGACCTACGTGTGAATCATTAAGCGCTATGTAATGCTTTACTTTATCGCTAAACGGTAGCAATAGTAGTAGAAGTATGTTGGGAGCGACAACCCCGATGGTGAGACGTTGAGGGAGATCAAGATGATGGAGATCATGGTGTCATGCCGGTGACGATGGAGATCATGCCGGTGCTTTCTAGATGGAGATCAACAGCACAAGTTCATGGCCATATCATGTCACTTATGATTTGCATGTGATGTTAATCCTTTTATGCACCTTGTTTTGCTTAGGACGACGGTAGCATTATAAGGTGATCCCTCACTAAAATTTCAAGATGAATCGTGTTATCCCCGAGTGTGCACCATTGCGGAAGTTCGTCGTGTCGAGACACCACGTGATGATTGGGTGTGATAGACTCTACGTTCACATACAACTGGTGCAAGCCAGTGTTGCACATGCATCGGGTTAAACTTGACGAGCCTAGCATGTATAGACATGGCCTCGGAACACAAGAGACCGAAATGTCGAACATGAGTCATATAGTAGATATGATCAACATGATGATGTTCACCATTGAAGCCACCTCAACTCACGTGATGATCAGACTTGAGTTGGTGGATATGGATCATGTGACACTCAGATGACCTGAGGGATGTCAATTTGAGTGGGAGCTTTAGTAATTCGATTAACTAAACTCATTATCTCGAACAATAGCCTAAGTAACCTTTGCATATTTATGTTGTAGGTCAATGGCTCGCGAAGTAGCACCCCTGAATTTTAATGTGTTCCTAGAGAAAGCTAAGTTGAAAGATGATGGAAGTAACTTTGTTGATTGGGCCCGTAATCTGAGGATTATCCTCATGGCTTCCCAGAAATCTTATGTCCTTGATGCACCGCTTGGTGACCAACCAGAAGACATGACCTCCAAAGACGTTAAGAACGCTTGGGAGGCACGTATTGGAGATTACTCAATAGTTCAGTGTGCAAGATTGTATGGCTTAGAACCGGGACTTCAAAGACGTTTTGAACGTCATGGAGCATATGAGATGTTCCAGGAGTTGAAGTTTATCTTTCAGAAGAATGACTGGATCGAGAGGTATGAGACCTCCGATAAGTTCTATGCTTGCAAGATGGAGGAGAATGGGTCTATCAGTGAACATATACTCAGAATGTCTGGGTATTCAACTCGTCTAGCGGAGTTGGAAATTGCCCTTCCGCCAGAGGCGATCACTGACAGAGTTCTTCAATCACTACCACCTAGTTACAAGAGCTTTGTGATGAACTATAACATGCACGGGATGAACAAGTCAGTCGCTGATCTATTTGCGATGCTAAAAGTCGCTGAGTCTGAAATCGAGAAAGAACATCAAGTGTTGATGGTCAATAAAACCACTAGTTTCAAGAAGAATGGCAAGAGCAAGGGCAAGAAGGGTAAAACCAAGAAGGATGGCAAAGCAGTTGCTACTCCTGTAAAGAAGCCCAATCATGGACCTAAGCCAGAAACTGAATGCTTTCATTGCAAGGGAAATGGTCACTGGAAGCGGAACTGTCCGAAGTACCTGGCTGACAAGAAGGCAGCCAACGACAAACAAGGTATATATGATATACATGTTATTGACTTGTACCTTACTAGCTCTCGTTGTAGTGCCTCGGTATTTGATACTGGTTCGGTTGCTCACATTTGCAACTCAAAACAGGAACTACGGAATAGACGAAGGCTAGCAAAGGATGAAGTGACGATGCGCGTGGGAAATGGTTCCAAGGTTGATGTGATCACTGTCGGCACACTCTCTCTTCGATTACCGTCGGGATTAGTGATGAAACTGAATAATTGTTATTTAGTGCCTACGTTAAGCATGAACATTATATCTGGATCTTGTTTATTGCGAGATAGTTACTCATTTAAATCAAAGAATAAAGGTTGTTCTATTTATATGAGTAATATATTTTCTGGTCATGCACCCAATGTGAGGGGTTTATTCATATTGAGTCTTGATAGTGATGACACACATGTTCATAACATTGATGCCAAAAGATGTAGTGTTGATAATGATAGTACCACTTTCTTGTGGCACTGCCGTTTAGGTCATATTGGTGTAAAACGCATGTGGAAGCTCCATGCTGATGTACTTTTGGAGTCACTTGATTTTGTATCACTTGACACATGTGAACCATGCCTCATGGGCAAGATGACCAAAACACCGTTCCCTGGAATAATGGAACGGGCAAGTGACTTATTGCATACATACTGATGCGTGTGGTCCAATGAATGTTACAGCGCGTGGTGGATATCATTATTTTCTCACCTTCACTGATGACTTAATTAGATATGGGTATATTTACTTAATGAAACACAAGTCTGAAACATTTGAAAAGTTCAAGCAATTTTAGAGTGAAGTTGAGAATCATCGTAACAAGAAGATCAAATTCCTGCGATCTGATCGAGGAGGTGAATATCTAAGTTATGAGTTTGGCAGTCACTTAAGACAGTGTGGAATTGTTTCACAGTTGACACCGCCCGGAAAACCACAGCGTAATGGTGTGTCCGAATGTCGTAATCGAACCTTATTAGATATGGTGTATTCTATGATGTCTCTTGATGATTTGCCAGTATTGTTTTGGGGTTATGCATTAGAGACAGCTGCATTCACTTTAAATAGGCACCATCGAAATCCGTTGAGACGACGCCATATGAACTATGGTTGGCAAGAGGCCAAAGTTGTCGTTTAAATTCTTAAAGTTTGGGGATGTGATGCTTATGTCAAAAAGCTTCAGCCTGAAAAGCTGGAACCCAAAGCGGAGAAATGCATCTTCATAGGATACCCAAAAGAGACAGTCGGGTATACCTTCTATCTCAGATCCGAAGGCAAAGTGTTTGTCGCTAAGAGCAGAACATTTCTTGAGAAAGAGTTTCTCTCAAAAGAATTGAGTGGGAGGAAAATAGAGCTTGATGAGGTTATTGAACCTTTACTTCAACCAGAAAGTAGCACAACGCAGAAAGATGTTTCTTTGGAACCTACGATGGTACAAGAGGAAGTTAATGATGATGATCATGAAGCTTCGGATCAAGCTACTATTGAACTTCGTAGGTCGACAAGGCCGCTTACTACTCCTGAGTGGTACATCAACCCTGTCTTGGAGGTCATGTTGTTGGACAACAATGAACCTACGAGCTATGGAGGAGCAGTGATGGGCCTGGATTCCGAGAAATGGTTAGATGCCATGAAATCCGAGATGGGATCCATGTATGAAAACAAAGTATGGACTTTGGAAGTATTACCTAAAGGGCAAAAGGCCATTCAGAACAAATGGATCTTTAAGAAGAAGATGGACACAGACGGTAATGTCATCGTCTATAAAGCTCGACTTGTGGCAAAGGATTTTTCACAAGTTCAAGGAGTTGACTACGATGAGACATTCTCACCAGTAGCGATGCTTAAGTCTGTCACAATCATGTTGGCAGTAGCTGCTTATTTCGTTTATGAAATTTTGCAGATCGATGTCAAAACGGCGTTCCTCAATAGTTTCCTTGAGGAGGAGTTGTATATGATGCAACCAGAAGGTTTTTGTCGATCCAAAAAGTGCTGACAAAGTTTGCAAACTCCAGCGATCCATTTATGGGTTTGTACAAGCATCTCATATTTGGAATAAGCGCTTTGATGAGGTGATCAAAGCGTTTGAGTTTGTACAAGTTTATGGAGAAGCTTGTATTTACAAGAAAGTGAGTGGGAGCTCAACAACATTTCTAATATTATATGTGGATGACATATTGCTGATTGGAAACAATATAGAAATGCTGGAAAGCGTGAAGGAATATTTGAACAAGAGTTTTTCAATGAAGGACCTAGGAGAAGCTGCTTTCATATTAGGAATTAAGATCTATAGAGATAGATCGAGACGCTTAATAGCACTTTCACAGAGCACATACCTTGATAAAGTTTTGAAGAAGTTCAAAATGGATCAGTCCAAGAAGGGGTTCTTGTCTGTGTTACAAGGTGTGAAGTTGAGTAAGACTCAATGCCAAGTGACTACAGAAGATAGAGAAAAGATGAGTGTCATCCCCTATGCTTCAGCCATAGGCTCTATCATCTATGCAATGCTGTGCACAAGACCTGATGTCAGCCTTGCCATAAGTATGGTCAGAAGGTTTCAAAGTGATCTTGGAATGGAACACTGGGCAGCGGTCAAGAATATCCTTAAGTACCTGAAAAGGACTAAGGAAATGTTTCTCGTTTATGGAGGTGATGAAGAGCTTGTCGTAAAGGGTTACGTCGATGCAAGCTTTGACACTGACCCGTATGACTCTAAGTCGCAAACCGGATACGTGTTTATTCTCAATGGGGGAGCGGTAAGATGGTGCAGTTCCAAGCAAAGCGTGGTAGCCGATTCTACATGTGAAGTGGAGTACATCGCAGCCTCGGAGGCGACGAAGGAAGGTGTCTGGATGAAGTAGTTCATGACAGATCTTGGAGTAGTGCCCAGTGCACTGAATCCAATGAACCTGTTCTGTGACAACACTGGTGCCATTGCACTGGCCAAGGAACCAAGGTTTCACAAGAGGACCAGACACATAAAGCGACGCTTTAACTCCATCCGCGATTACATCGAGGAGAAGGACATACATATTTGCAAAGTGCACATGGATCTGAATTCTGCAGACCCATTGACTAAACCTCTTCCAAGGGCTAAACATGTTCAACACCAGAATTGCATGGGTGTTCGATTCATTACAATGTAAATCACATAGTGATGTGAACTAGATTATTGACTCTAGTGCAAGTGGGAGACTGTTGGAAATATGCCCTAGAGGCAATAAATAAAGTGTTTATTATTATATTTCCTTGTTCATGATAATTTTTTATTATCCATGCTATAATTGTATTGATTGGAAACACATTACATGTGTGGGTAAACAGACAACACTATGTCCCTAGTATGCCTCTAGTGAACTAGCTCGTTGATCAAAGACGGTCAAGGTTTCCTAGCCATTGACATGTGATGTCATTTGATAACGGGATCACATCATTAGGAGAATGATGTGATGGACAAGACCCAAACTGCAAACGTAGCATATATAGGAAGTCCTGTTTTGGTCGTCGGAAAAGTTTCGGGCTAATCGGTAGTGTACCGGGAGTGCCGGTAGTGTTTCGGCAGACCACCGGGAGGGGTATTTCGACCCAAGAGGCTTCATGGTCTGTGGGAGAATAAATACCAACCTTTTGTGGGCTGGCGGAAGTCCCACACAAGGCCCATGCCGCTAGGGAAGAAAAGCCCAAAGGGAAAAGGTGGAATAGGCCAAAAAGGAGGAAACCTAGTCCTACTAGGATTGGAGGAGGAGTCCTCCTCTCCTCCCCACTTGGGCCGAACCAAGGAGGCTTGGCCCTTGCGCCAAGTCCTCTCCTCCCTCCCTCTTATATATACTGGAGGTTTTATGGTTTTCGCATAGAATTTTTAGCCACGTGCTGCCCGTTCCTCCAGTGCATAGTTTCTCCTCTAGATCGGATTTCTGCAGTGCTTAGGCGAAGCCCTGCCGGAATAGCTCCACCACCATCGCCGGAGCACAGTCACGCTGCCGGAGAACTCTTCTTTCTCTCCGCTCCCTCTTGCTGGATCAAGACGGCGAAGATCGTCATCAAGCCGTACGTGTGCTGAACGCGGAGGTGCCGTCCGTTCGGCGCTAGATCGGAAGGACCGTAATTGAGTTCGCGGGACGGATCGTGATCAAGTTCGCGGGATGGATCATGATTGGATTGCGGGACGCTTGGCGATTTGGATCGCAAATACGTTTGACTACACCAACCGCGTTTCTTAACGCTTCCCGCTTAGCGATCTACAAGGGTATGTAGGTCCACTCTCCCTCTCGTAGATGCTCATCACCATGGATAGGTCTTGCGTGAACGTAGGAATTTTTTTGATTCCCATGCAACGTTCCCCAGCAGTACATGCCCGGGGCCCCCGAGGATTCGGAGGGGTCCCTTCCCACGCAATGTGGTAGCCATTGCCCATCGCTGGCGGACAAGTCATCACGGTCCACCAATGACTATGCCCGCACAATGTGGAAGCCATAGCTCCGCGCTGGCGATTGACACGATCCTTCAATGATTATGCCCACGCAAGGTAGAAGCCCCACGCCCAGTGTGGGGGGATAAACAACTGAGGGCGCCCCCCCATGGCTGCATTCAACCTCAAGAAAGTCCCTAGCGGACACTTTCTTGCTGCGTTCCCCAGGGATGCACACGTGAGGGGGCTGCATGGGGCTGCTACCAGGCCAAGCCTGGTACACGCCGCCTTCCCAGGTCTGCCAAACCTGGTCTTCACACGCCCATCTCCAGAAAAGCTGGCGAGGAAAGGTATGGGAGCCGCTCGTACGATAAGGTGTACTCCTGAGCATCGCGACTCAGGAGCCTAACTGGACTCCTAGCCCCTCACCCCTTGGGCCGTCATTGGTTTCTGGTCGATTCAACAACGGCTGAGGTATGCGCGGGCCGGGCCTTGCCGACGCAGAGCCTAGAGCGCTAAATTTTTTCTCAAAATCCCTAGGATGGACGCTGGAGCTCACACCTCAAGGGGGAGTCCTGAGCATTGCGACTCAGGAGCCTAACTAGACCCGTAGCCCCTCACCCCTTGGGCCGTCCTCAATTTCCGGTCGGTTCAACGGCGGCTGAGGTATGCGCGGGCCGGTGATACGTATCCAACGTATCTATAATTTATGAAGTATTCATGCCATGTTTGCAATAATTCTATATGATTTTGGTATGATTTTAATAGAACTAACCCGGACTGACGCTGTTTTCAACAGAACTACCGTGGTGTTGTTTTTGTGCAGAAATAGAAGTTCTCGGAATGAGCTGAAAATTTACGGAGAATATTTTTGGAAAATATAGAAAAATACTAGAGCGAAGAGTCACCAGAGAGGAAGGCCGAGGAGGCCACAACCCTCAGGGGCACAGCCACCCCCTAGGGCGCGCCCCCAGGCTTGTGGGCCCCTCGGGAGTCCACCAACCTCCCTCTCAGCTCTATAAATCCTCAAATATTCCAAAAACCCCACGGCATAACCTAGATCGGGAGTTCCGCCGCCGCACACCTCCAGAGCCACACAAAACCAATCTTGGCCCTCTCCGGCGCCCTGCCGGACGGGGTCACCATCACCGGAGGCCATCTTCATCGTCCCGGAGGGGCCATCAACACCATGGAGGCGAGGGACCAAAGGGAGAACCTGTCCCCACAGAGGGGGAGGCCATGGAGGAGGAAGCACGAGGGTGAGAACCTCTCCCCCTCTCTCCCGATGTTGCCGGAGTGCCATCGGCGAAACCATCGACGCGGTAATCGTCTTCATCAACATCACCTACTTCATCACCATCCTCATCTCCTTTTAGTGGTCCATTTTCCTGCACCCTGCTGTAATCACCTACTTGAACATGGTGCTTTATTCTACATATTATGATCCAATGACGTGTTGCCATCCTATGATGTTTTGAGTAGATTACTTTTGTCGTTGGGTTGATTGATGATATAGATTGGTTTGAGTTGCATGTTTTATTATTGGTGCTATCGTATGGTGCCTTCCGTGCTGCACACACGTGAGGGATCCCCGCTATAGGCTTTGCAATATGTTTATGATTTGCTTATGGTGGGTGGCGTGAGTGACAGAAGCACATACCCGAGTAAGTAGGTTGTTTGCGGATGGGGTAAAGGGGACTTGATGCTTTAATGCTATGGTTGGGTTTTACCTTAATGATCTTTAGTAGTTGTGGATGCTTGCTAGAGTTCCAATCATAAATGAATATGATCCAAGTAGAGAAAGTATGTTAGCTTATGCCTCTCCCTCATATAAAATTGCAATAATGATTTCCGATCTTGTTAACAATTTCCTAGGATAATTTCGCACACTGACCCATCATTCACACTTGCTATTTGTAATATATTGTAATATTGTGATAACAGCACCTATATTTATATTTTAGTTCTCCGATATCATGCAAAGCTATCCTCTTCATACCCACAATGTAGTTTTATTTCTCGTTTCTAGATGGAAGCAAACGTTCGGTGTACGTAGAGTCGTATCGGTGGTAGATAGGACTTGAGAGAATATTGATCTCACCTTTAGCTCCTTGTGGGTTCGACACTCCATACTTATCACTTCCACCTTTGGAAATTGCTACGATGATTCCTTGCACTTGGGGATTATCAAGCTCTTTTCTGGCGCCGTTGCCGGGGAGCAATAGTGTGGGGTTGATATTATCGTGTATGCTTGTTTGCTTTCTTCACTAAATAGATTTTGTTTTCCCTTTTTAATTTCTATAGTTGTGGGTGAAACAAACAAAAAAATTAAAAAAATTAAAAATACAAAAAGAGTTACTTGCCTCTTATGCCTAAGAAGTTTTTCAAAAAGAGAAGTGATTGGAAGGTTGTGCATTAGAGAAGTGAGGGTCGACCTTGAACACTTGTGTTCAAGCTCATGGAAACAATGTAGAATTTTTGTTGGAAGCTTCTGTAAAATAATTTTCCCCTTGTATATATCCATTGTATTATAAAAATAATGTGCCAAACTTTACTTTAGGATTATTAGATTGCTTGTTTGGTCTGTGCAGTGCAAAAACAGAAACTTTAGCTGTAGCGCGTGAATTTACATTTTTTACTGGAACGTCATAAGTTTCTGAAATTTTTACATAGTACTTATATGCAATTGTTTTAATTGTTCCTAAATGTTCAGAATTTTTTGAGATACATAATTATACGAAGTTTCCAGATTACTACAGACTATCCTGTTTTTAACAGATTCTGTTTTCTATGCATTGTTCTCTTATTTTGACGAATCTATGGCTTGTGTCAGGGGGTATGAACCATGTGAAGTTGTACTACAGTATATATAATGCTAATATGGAATTGGAATGAGTTCACAATAATACTTAAAGTAGTAATTGCTTTATTATACTTACAGATCTCACGAGGGTTTGTTAAGTTTTGTGTGAATGAAGTGTTCGAAGATCGAGGAGGTATCGATATAAAAAGAATATCGAGAGTCAATACTTTAAGCTTTGGGATTCCCAAGGCACCCTCAAGTAAATATTTCAAGGAGACTCAAAGACCTAAGCTTGGGGATGCCCCGGAAGGGATCCCATCTTTATTCTTCAACAACTATCGGTATACCTCGGTTTTTGTTTTGTTCACATGATATGTGTCTTTAAGGTTTGTTGTAACATCCCAAAATTTCATTTTGGAATGTTATGATATATAGCTATGCATCATCATCACATTGTTTGAATGAATAAAATGGTGGAAGTGCTTCCTTTGAATTTCTGAAAGGCCACTTTCATCTTTCCCTTTTCCTGTTTCACCTATTTGAAAATCTCTGGTAAAGTTCAAAGAAAAGAGGGGAGTAACATGACACTCCACACCAGGGGCATCTTGGTGAGATATTTGAGCAATTAAACCAGGGGGGTTCTTTGAATTTTTTTCTCAAAAGGGTTTAAAATCAATTAAACAATTTATGAAAATAATGTTTTTCAAAGTATTCAATATGACAAAGGAAAAATGTTCATTGAATAGCATTAATTCTCCTGATCATTCTGATATATATATTTCCTATATTTGGAAATGCTTTGAATGCTTTAACAGAGTTTTGAATGCCCTGGAATAGAAAAGGAAACATTTTAATTTGAAACAGGCCAGCCCACCTGCGTTTAAGTCCCGAAATCGCTCCGAGCCGACCGACCGACGCGCTGACGCCGCCCTCTCTCTCTCTGACACCCCGTCCCCACTGCCCGACCCCGATAACCCCGCGGTCACCTTCCTCCTCACGCCACACAGAGCTCGCCGGAGATCCCTCATCTCCGGATCTCCCTCCTCTTTCCTTCCGCGACCACCGCACCGGCCCTATAAATAGCCCCGACTCCCCGCACTCCATTTCCACCCCGAGCCCCCACTCTACCTCGCCAGAGCGCTGCCCCACAACCTCGCCGGAGTTCGGCACTCGACCGAACCTCCCGAAGCTCGTGCCCATCGCCACCCTCAGCCCCGACCCCCTCTGACGCCGCCAATCGATGTTGTAGCTTCGCCGCTGTCGCCTGAGTACCTCGGACGCCGTCCCCAACCACCGGAGCGCCGCCCCCGTTTACTCGCCACCTCGGCCTCGCCGGAGAAACTCCACCACCGGCGACCCTCCCTCTCTGAGCCCCTCTTCCCCTCCCTGGACCTTCCGATCTAAATCCAACGCCTAGGATTAGATTATTTTAAAACCTGAACCGGTATCCTCTATAGCTTGGACATCCGCTCGAATTGTCAGATCTCACACACCCCGTGACCAATCAGAGAACGCCACGTCACCCTGTCCATTCGATCAGTTTTATTTTCTTTTCTGTTTCTGTTTTAGAAAACAGAATGCATCCTGATTTTGTTTTTATCATATCTTTTAAAATAATTAGTATTTTTAATTGATTCATTTTGCATTAGTTCAAAAATGTGATATAGTTTATGTCTGTATGCTTAAATTTCAAATTTGAACTTCACATTTTGAATCTAATCAGATTTGTTTAAATTTTGAACTTTAAATTTTGAATCTAATCAAATTTGAACTTTAGAATCTATACCTTTTGTTTTCATAATGAAATACCTTTTGTTTTCAAATAAAATTTTATATTTACTTTTCTGTTACCTAATGTCTAGTTGTTCAAAACCAAATTTTGACTTGTATGTCTTAGTAGGGATTTTGACACCAAAAATTCTTATAGTCTTATACTTTAAGTGAATATTCTCTTGATTGTGCTTTTGTTTGTTGAAACATTTGTTTACCTTGCCTTTGTATGAATTGTTTTGTGTTTATGCTTATGGTGTGCTCTTGTTTGATTCGTTAGATCATCCGGAGTGCGAAGCTTGTTATCTAGAGTCACTTGATTACGAGGATCGTCAGCAAGGCAAGTCACTTTGACCATGTATACCTATGTTTTATTGCATTAGTTATTCCATCTCCCCAAATGCATGCAAAGTAGGTAAATTGGAAACTTGGTTACTCGTTGTAGTATCATGTGGCAGGTACCCCTCAACCCTTTGACACATTGGCCCCAGGAAACGTTGTTTTACATTTTGCTATGCTATTAGTAGACGGGGTTGGTTGTGTGATTCATGAGAGTTGTGAGTTAATAATTTCAAGACCTACATGATGATCAAGTCTTCAAGACTCCAAGTTCTTCAACTTACCTCTGGGTGGATGATGGTTGAACGGTGGCCTCGAGAAACTAGTGGTTAGCCTAGATGATGCTAGAGAAGTGCCAGTATTCATGCGGAAAGGTCCACCCAGGCACAAAGAGATGGATGGATGCTTCAAGATCCAAGGCTTACCTGCACAGCCACAAGCCATTACGGGCTCTGGCTTGGTTGGATATCGTGGTGACCCTGGACACGCGGTGCTACGAGATGTAGAAGAACGGTAGGAAAGGATGGGCACCGACAGAGTCTCGGGGAAACCCTTTAAAAGACCATGTTTTGGTCATTCGTTTCTCAAACACCATGAAGTGCGACAACGGAGGCGATCAAATCTTGTGGGGAACGTGTGCAAAACTCTGCAGAGTACCCAAAAACCTTATCGATTAGCCGTGTCCATGGTCATGGACAGTTTGAGCCACAGGAACTGAAACTATCTGGAAACTCTCAACACCATTAATTATATTGATGTGGGTTAGTAATGTCAACTTGGGTATGAGAATTGGTTGGTGGAACCATCTCATTAATCAACCAACATTGTAGTAATTATGCCTTTGCCCTCTCTAGTTGTAGGAAAAATTTGGCTTTATGCAAAAACTTACTACCCCACCTACCATATTTGCATATAGACTAGATGATTACTTTACCCCCTCTCTTGTGACTTTGCCGGCATATTCAATATGCTGACCTATACGGCTGCAACGTATCATGTTGCAGAGTACTTTTCCGACCAGGAGTGAGGATACGGTCTATGCTCGGTGAGATGCCCTTCGAGTCAGATGGACTCATCTACCTTTGGAGCTACCGCAAGATTAGTTATTCTCATGAGTTGGCCTTCGGCCACTTTATTGTAATTCTTATTGTAATAAAGGACTTGATATGAGATTTCGATTTATTAATGCTGTGTGATTTCTTTTTGATATATACATTGATGTACCATGTGTGTACCAGCATGATCTTGGGATGGTACAGAAACACCGGAGATTCGACCTTTCAGGTCGGGTTGCTACATTTGTCTTTTCCTTTATGCTCCCTTCTAGTATTAGATAGTCCTTGATGTATTTTTAGAATGATCTTTGTTCTTCATTTAAATATTTTGAGTATGGATTTGTAGAATGCTCTTTGTGCTTCACTTACACCTTTTGAGTATGGCTTTATAGAATGCTTCGTGTGCTTCACTTATATATTTTGAGTTTGGACATTGGTTAATCTATATTAATTAAAAATTCTCTATTAACTTCACTTATATCTTTTAGAGTATGAATATAATGATTATCGGAATTTGGCTTGGAAGAGTATCATTGTAATATCATGCCTAGCTAAAAAGGCATTAAAGAAAAGCACTTGTTGGGAGACAACCCAATACTTTTACTTTCTGTTTTGATGTTTTAACATGATTAAGATACTGTAGTAATTATGTTTGTGCCTTTTATTTCAATAAACTGCCAAGTAAAACCTTTGGGACAGTGTGGATACTTGCTTGTTTGATTCTGTGCAAAAATAGAAAGTTTTGCGTCCAATATTTGAATTGTCTGATTTTACCGGAGTCTGAAAAAATTCTGCAACTTTTACACAAAATTTCTATGAAAATTATGTGATATGTCCTAATGTTTCAGAATTTTTAGAGTCAGGGAAGTATGGTGATAGTTCAGATCTTTACACATCGTTCTGTATTTGACAGATTCTGTTTTGCATGCATAGTTTGCTTGTTTCAAGTGTTCCTATAGCTTATATTGAGTAATATAAATTATGGTAATGATATAATAAAGTAGGTATAATGAGGGAACAATTATGAATCTTGTCTTGGCAATACCTAAGTGAATGATCTATCTTTATTAGACTAACCCTTCTCACAAAGTTCCGTTAAGTCTTGTGTGATTGAAGTTTTCAAGTTTTGGGTGAGACACCGATATAAGGAGAATAAGGAGTGAAACGAACGTAAGATTTGGGATGCCCAAGGCACCCCCAAGGTAACATCCAAGGAAGATTCAAGCGCCTAAGCTTGGGGATGCCCCGGAAGGCATCCCCTCTTTCGTCTTCAACACTATCGGTATATCTTACATGGAGCTATATTTTTATTCGTCACATGATCCGAGTTTTGCTTGGAGCGTCATTTTATTTTTGTTGTTCTATGTTATGTGTTATTTATAATATTGTTTTTCAATAAAAAGTTCCAAGAATTTCCTTAGGATGCTTGCATTGCATGTTTTATGTGTGTTGTGTAAAACAAACAGAAATTTTTGCTCTAGTGTGTGAATTTTCATATTTTACTGGAACGTAGAAAGTTTCTGAAATTTTTACACATGTAACGTCCCAAATTTTGGAATGTTATAATAAATATTAGAATGGGTGTTTGTTTGCTTGAGTGATTGAATTGAGTGAAATTTGAAACCTTTTGAAAACTTTTGAATGAGAGGGAATAAAATGACTTTCCCCTTTGTGTTTGATTTCAGATTCAATTCCATTTCAAATCAGTGAGAGAAGATAACATGACTTATTAATAAACAAGGAATTTGAAAAGTGGATTTGAAAATCTCTGAATTATTCTTTTTGGAATTCATTTCATATTTGGTTCCATTCTAAATTTTGAAAGAATTCAAATACCCTTGACAAGATTTTGAGAGAAGTAACATGACGCTCCACACCAGGGTTATTTTCGCGAAGTATTTGAACCACAAAATCCAAGGGGTTATTTGAAAAATTATTTGCAAAAGGAGGTAAAAGCCATTTTATGCATTTTCGGAAAATAAATTTTTTTAGAGTATTTATTTTGGCCGTGGAAAAATGTTCATCTTATTGCATTTATTTCCCTAATAATTTTTTGGAAATATGCCCTAGAGCCAATAATAAATTAGTTATTATCATATTTCCTTGTTCATGATAATCGTTTATTATCCATGCAATAATTGTGTTGATCGGAAACTCAGATACATGTGTGGATACATAGACAACACCATGTCCCTAGTATGCCTCTAATAGACTAGCTCATTGATCAAAGATGGCTATGTTTTCCTAGTCATGGACATGAGATGTCATTTGATAACGGGATCACATCATTAGGAGAATGATGTGATGGACAAGACCCAAACTACAAATGTAGCATGTGATCGTGTCAGTTTATTGCTATTGTTTTCTGCATGTCAAGTATTTGTTCCTTTGACCATGAGATCATGCAACTCACTCACACCGGAGGAGTACCTTGTGTGTATCAAACGTCGCAACGTAATTGGGTGACTATAAATGTGCTCTACAGGTATCTCTGAGGGTGTCTGTTCGGTTGGCATGGATCAAGACTGGTATTTGTTACTCCGTGTGACAGAGAGGTATCTCAGGGCCCACTCGGTAATATAACATCACAATAAGCCTTGCAAGCAATGTGACTAAGTGTTAGTCACGGGATCTTGTATTACGGAATGAGTAAAGAGACTTGCCGATAATAAGGTTGAACTAGGTATGGAGATATCGATGATCGAATGTCGGGCAAGTAACATACCGAAGAACAAAGGGAACATCATACGGGATTAACTGAATTCTTGACATAGAGGTTCGACCGATAAAGATCTTCATAGAATATGTAGGAACCAATATGGACATCCAGGTCCCGCTATTGGTTATTGAGCATAGAGGTGTCTTGGTCATGTCTACGTACTTCTTGAATCCGCAGGGTCTACACACTTAAGGTTTGGTGATATTTCGAAGTCCCGGATGAGATCCCGGACATCACGAGGAACTCCGGAATGGTCCGGAGGTAAGGATTGATATATAGGAAGTCCTGTTTTGGTCGCCGGAAAAGTTTCGGGCTCATCGGTAGTGTACCAGGAGTGCTGGTAGTGTACCGGGGGACCATCAGGAGAGGTATTTCGACCCAAGAGGCTACATGGGCTGTGGGAGGAGGTAAACCAGCCACTGGTGGGCTGGCCGAAGCCTCCTCTAAGGGCCCATGCGGCTGGTTTGGTTTTAGAAGGAAAAAATCCAAAGGTGGAGAGGTTGAAAGAGTTTCCAAGTGGAAAGGAGGAATCATACTCCTAATAGGATTGGAGTAGGACTCCTCCACCTCCAATTTCGACCAAACCTTGAGGGTTTGAGGCTGCCTCCTCCCCTCCTTTCCTCCTATATATACTAGAGGATTTAGAGGAAAAACCTAACCCTAATAGCCACGTGCTACCTCTCCTCTAGATCGCAGTTTCTCCTCTAGATCGGTTTTTAGCGGTGCTTAGGCGAAGCCCTTCTGGAATAGCTCCACCACCATCGCCGCAACATCATCACACTACCGGAGAACTCGTCTAACTCTCTGCTCCCTCTTGCTGGATCAAGAAGGCGGAGATCGTCATCGAGCTCTACGTGTGCTGAACGTGGAGGTGCCGTCCGTTCGGCGATAGATCGGAAGGATCATGATCAAGATCGCGAGACGGATCGTGATGAGATCGCGGGACGGATCATGATGAGTTCGTGGGACGGATCGTGATTGGATCACGGGACAGATCGTGATGAGATCACGGGATGCTCGGCGATTTGGATCGTGAAGACGTTCGACTACACCAACCGTGTTTCTTAACGCTTCCCGCTTAGCGATCTACAAGGGTATGTAGATCCACTCTCCCTCTCGTAGATGCTCATCACCACGGATAGATCTTGCGTATGCGTAGGAATTTTTTTGTTTCCCATGCAATGTTCCCCAACAGTGGCATCATGAGCTAGGTCTATGTGTAGATGATATCTCGAGTAGAACACAAAGAGTTTGTGGGCGTTGATGCTTAGATTGCTTCCTCCCTTGGTCGTGTTTTGGTTCAGCAGTATTGTGGGATGAAGCGGCCTGGACCGACCTTACTCGTATGCTTACGAGAGACCAGTTCCATTGACTGACGTGTAACCTCATTGCACAAAGATGGCAGGCAGGTGTCTGTTTCTCCTACTTTAGTTGGATCGGATTCGACAAATGCGGTCCTTGAGAAGGTTGAAAAGCAACTAGTGTATCACCGTTGTGGTTTTTGCGTAGATGAGAATTGTTCTTGCTATATACCCGTAGCAGCCACGTAAAACATGCAACAACAATTAATGGACGTCTAACTTGTTTTTGCAGGGTATGTTGTGATGTGATGTGGACAATTACATGATGAGATATATCTGATGTATGAGATTATCATGTTTTGTGTAGAATATCACGACTTGCATGTCGATGAGTACGGCATCCGGCAGGAGCCATAGAGTTGTCTTTATTTATTGTATGACCTGTGTGTCAATCATTAAGCGCTATGTAATGCTTTACTTTATTGCTAAACGATAGCAATAGTAGTAGAAGCATGGTGGGCGCGACAACCCCGCTGGCGACACGTTGATGGAGATCAAGATGATGGAGATCATGGTGTCATGCCAGTGACGATGGAGATCATGCCGGTGCTTTCAAGATGGAGATCAAAAGCACAAGCTCATGGCCATATCATGTCACTTATGATTTGCATGTGATGTTAATATTTTTATGCACCTTATTTTGCTTAGGACGACGATAGCATTATAAGGTGATCCCTCACTTAATTTCAAGATAAATTGTGTTCTCCCCGAGTGTGCACCGTTGCGAAAGTTCGTCGTGTCGAGACACCACGTGATGATCGGGTGTGATAGACTCTACGTTCACATACAATGGGTGCAAGCCAGTGTTGCACATGCAGAACAGTCGGGTTAAACTTCACGAGCCTAGCATGTACAGACATGGCCTCGGAACACAAGGGACCGAAAGGTCAAACATGAGTCATATAGTAGATATGATCAACATGATGATGTTCACCATTGAAACCACCTCAACTCACGTGATGATCGGACTTGAGTTGGTGAATTTGGATCATGTATCACTCGAATGACCGGAGGGATATGAATTTGAGTGGGAGTTCTCCAGTAATATGATTAATTGAACTCATTATCATGAACATAGTCAGTAGTGTCTTTGCAAATTATGTTGTAGATTACTTGCTCGCGCTGTAGCTCCCTTGAATTTTTATATGTTCCTAGAGAAATAGAGTTGAAAGATGATGGTAGCAATATTACGGACTAGGTCCGTGATCTGAGGATTGTCCTCATTCTGCACAGAAGGCTTATGTCCTTAATGCACCGCTCGGTGCGCCAACCCCTCTAGCGTTGTCTGTAGATGTTGTGAACATTTGACAGGCACGTTCTGATGACTACTTGATAGTTTAGTGCGTCATGCATTACGGCTCAGAATTGAGGCTCCGAAACATTTTGAACGTCACGGAACATATGAGATGTTCTGAGAGTTGCAATTAGGATCTTAGACTCGTGTCCGTGTTGCGAGATATGAGATGTCCAACAAGATTCTTTGCCTGCAAGATGAAGGAGAATAGCCCAATCTTTGAGCATGTGCTGAGATTGTCTGGGTGCTACAATCGCTTGAATCAAGTGGGAGTTGATCTTCCAGATAAGATAGTGATTGATATAGTTCTCCAAGTCACTGCCACTAAGCTACTAGAACTTGGTGATGAACTATAAAACGCTAGGGATAGAAATAATGATCCCTGAGCTATTTCGCGATGTTTGACACCGTGAAGGTAGAAATCAAGAAGGAGCGTCAAGTGTTGATGGTTAGTCAAACCACTAATTTTCAGAAGGGCAAGATCAAGGAGGGAAACTTCATGGATAGCAAGTCAGTTGCTGCTCCAGTGAAGCAACCCAAAGTTGAACCCAAACCCGAGACTAAGTGCTTTGATTATGAGGAGAGCGGTCGCTGAAGTGGAACAACCCTAGATACTTGGTAGATAAGAAGGCTGGCAACGTCGACAGAAGTATATTTGATATACGTGTTATTGATGTGTACCTTGCTAGTACTCCTAGTAGCACCTGGGTATTGGATACCGGTTCAGTTGCTAAATGTTAGTAACTCGAAAGAAAAGCTACGGAATAAACGGAGCACTAGCTAAGTATGAGGTGACGATGTGTGTTGGAAATGTTTCAAAGTTGATGTGATCAACATCGCACGCTCTCTCTACCTTCGGGATTAGTGACAAACCTAAATAAATGTAATTTGGTGTTTGCGTTAAGCATAAACATGATTAGATCGTGTTTATTGCAACACGGTTATTCATTTAAGTTAGAGAATAATGGTTATCCTGTTTACATGAATAATACCTTCAATGATCATGCACCCAGTGAGAATGGTTTGTTGAATCTTGATCGTAGTAATACACATGTTCATAACATTGATGCCAAAAGATACAAAGTTAATAATGATAGTACCACATACTTGTGGCACTGCCGCTAAATGTCATATTGGTATAAAGCGCATGAAGAAACTCCATGCTTATGGATCATTGGACTCATTCGATTTCGAATTGGTTGAGACAGGCGAACCATGCCTCTTGGGCAAGATGACTAAGGACCCCTTTTTCCAGATGGATGGAGCGGGCAAGTGATTTATTGGAAATGATACATGTTAATATATGCAATCCAGTGAGTCTTGTAGCGTGCGGTGGATATCGTTATTTTCTTACCTAATTGTTAGACCTGGATAAAGCTACCTAATTGTTGAGCATCAAGATCTATAGAGATAGATCAAGATGCTTGATGAGACTTTCAATGAGTACATACCTTGACAAGATTTTGAAAGAGTTCAAAATGGATCAGTTAGAGAAAGAGTTCTCACCTGATTTGTAAGGTGTGAAGTTGAGTGAGACTCAAAGCTCGACAACGGCAGAAGAAAGAGAAAGGACGAATGTTGTCCCCTATGCCTTAGCCATAGGCTCTATATTATGCCATGCTGTGTACCGCAACTGGTGTGTGCCTTGTCATGAGTCTCTCAAGGGGTACAAAAGTGATCCAGGAGTGGATCACTGGACAGCGGTTAAGATTATCCTTAGTAACTAAAAGAGTAAGGAAATGTTTCTCAATTATGGAGGTGATAAAGGGTTCGTCGTAAAGAGTTACGCCGATACAAGCTTTAACACAAATCGAGATGACTCGTAGTAGCAATTTGGATACGTATAGTGGAGGAGCCATTTGGAATAGTACCAAGTGGAGTGTGGTAGCAGTTTTTACAGTTTGACATAGAGATTTGCAAAGTACACACAGATCTGAATGTCACAGACCCGTTGACTAAAAGACCTCTCTCACATGCAAAGCATAATCGATCCCCAAAACTCATTGGGTGTTAGATTCATAACAATGCGGATCACATGGTGATGTGAACTAGATTATTGACTCTAGTGCAAGTGGGAGACTATTGGAAATATGCCCTAGAGGCAATAATAAATTAGTTATTATCATATTTCCTTGTTCATGATAATCGTTGATTATCCATGCTATAATTGTGTTGATTGGAAACTCAGATACATGTGTGGATACATAGACAACACCATGTCCCTAGTATGCCTCTAATAGACTAGCTCGTTGATCAAAGATGGCTATGGTTTCCTAGTCATGGACATGAGATGTCATTTGATAACGGGATCATGTCATTAGGAGAATGATGTGATGGACACGTCCCAAACTACAAATGTAGCATATGATCGTGTCAGTTTATTGCTATTTTTTTGCATGTCAAGTATTTGTTCCTATGAACATGAGATCATGGAACTCACTGACACCAGAGGAGTACCTTGTGTGTATCAAACGTCGCAACATAACTGGGTGACTATAAAGGTGCTCTACAGGTATCTCCAAGGGTGTCTGTTGGGTTGGCATGGATCAAGACTGGGATTTGTTACTCCGTGTGACGGAGAGGTATCTCAGGGCCCACTCGATAATACAACATCACAATAAGCCTTGCAAGGAATGTGACTAAGTGTTAGTCACGGGATCTTGTATTATGGAATGAGTAAAGAGACTTGGCGGTAACAAGGTTGAACTAGGTATGGAGATAGCGACGATCGAATCTCGGGCAAGTAACATACCGATGAACAAAGGGAACATCATACGGGATTAACTGAATCCTTGACATAGAGGTTCGACCGATAAAGATCTTTGTAAAATATGTAGGAACAAATATGGACATCCAGGTCCCGCTATTGGTTATTGACCGTAGAGGTGTCTTGGTCATGTCTACATAGTTCTCGAACCTGCAGGGTCTGCACACTTAAGGTTTGGTGACGTTTCGGTAGTATATAGTTATGTATGGTGGTGACCGAAGGTTGTTCGGAGTCCCGCATGAGATCCCGGACATCACGAGGAGCTCTGTAATGGTCAGGAGGTAAAGATTGATATATAGAAAGTCCTGTTTTGGTCGCTAGAAAAGTTTCGGGCTCATCGGTAATGTACCGGGAGTGCCGATAGTGTACCGGGGGACCATCGGGAGGGGTATTTCGACCCAAGAGGCTACATGGGCTGTGGGAGGAGGTAAACCAGCCGCTGGTGGGCTGGCCGAAGCCTCCTCTAAGGGCCCATGCAGTTGGAGTTGTTTCAGAAGGAAAAAATCCAAAGGTGGAGAGGTTGAAAGAGTTTCCAAGTGGAAAGGAGGAATCCTACTCCTAATAGGATTGGAGTAGGACTCCTCCACCTCCAATTTCGACCAAACCTTGAGGGTTTGAGGTTGCCTCCTCCCCTCCCTTCCTCCTATATATACTAGAGGATTTAGAGGAAAAAGCTAACCCTAATAGCCACGTGCTACCTCTCCCCTAGATCGCAGTTTCTCCTCTAGATCGGTTTTCAGCGGTGCTTAGGCAAAGCCCTGCTGGAATAGCTCCACCACCATCGCCGCAACGCCGTCGTGCTGCTAGAGAACTCGTCTACCTCTCCGCTCCCTCTTGCTGGATCAAGAAGGCGGAGATCGTCATCGAGCTGTACGTGTGCTGAACGCGGAGGTGTCGTCTGTTCAGCGCTAGATCGGAAGGACCGTGATCAAGATCGCGAGACGGATCATGATGAGATCACGGGACGGATCATGATGAGTTCGCGGGACGGATCATGATTGGATCATGGGATGGATCGTGATGAGATTGCGGGATGCTCGGCGATTTGGATCACGATGACGTTCGACTACACCAACCGCGTTTCTTAACGCTTCCCGCTTAACGATCTACAAGGGTATATATCCTTGCGTATGCGTAGGAAATTTTTTGTTTCCCATGAAACGTTCCCCAACATCATTTTGGTATATAAAACTTTATTTTTTGGAAATGTTTTGATTGCCCAAAAGTTAGTTTCCTTCTCTGTTATTTTATAAAAGGAAAATATTTTAAAATAGGAAACCCATCGTGGCCCGTTAGGAAAGAAATCGGCCCACGTCTTTATTAGCCGGATCCGAATCCCTCCGGATCGGCCGCCAGCTCCTCTTTCCTTTCCCTCCATCTCGCTGACACCTGGGCCCAACACCCGACCGAAACCGCTGCCGGTCTCCACTTTCCTTTTCTCCTCCCTCCTTCCTTTCCAACGCCGGCGAGATCAATCCCAACCGGATCTCCCTCCCCTTCATTTCCCCGAGCCCCTCGAGGCCCCTATATAAGTCCCTGCCCCTTCTCACCCCGTTCCCCCCAGAGACCCTGATCCTCCCTCGCCAGAACGATGCCCCACGCTCGCCAGAGTTCGACCGAGCTGCCGCACCATTGCCATCGTACCGCACCACCTTGACCCCCTCATCGCCGTCCGAGCCCACCAACCACTCTGCCTCACTCACCTGCACACCTCCCCATCCACTTGCCTGAGCCCTGCACCCATTGAAGCCCCTCTCCACGTCGACACCCGAGCGCCGCCGCCGCCTCCGAGCTCATCGTTGTTTCCATCGTCGCCCCCGAGCCCCGCTGACGCTACCAACGGAGTCGCCGTGCTCGTCCGCATCACCTAGAGCTGACGCCGTCGTCGAAGGACCACCTAGTGCTGACGTTAGGATTGGATGGACACTGACAGTCGACAGGGAAACACTCTTAAAGTCCATGTTTCATTTGTCCTGTTCTCAAACACCCGGCAGTGCAAGGACTTACCAGGAGGGAACGAATCTTGTGGGTAAAGTACACAACACTCTGCAGAGTTAAACCTAATCGATTAGCCGTGTCCCCGGTTACGAACAATTTGAGCCTCTGGACTTGGATCTATCACTGAACTCCCAACACTGTACTGATAATTAATTGTGGGACCCTATTGATATTTGTGTGCATTAAGACATTGGCTGGCGGAACCATGTCATGTTAGGTAACTCTGTAGTGAAAATTCCTGATATTCCTTTGTTGTAGGAAAAGAAAATAAAATCAGCTTTTATGCAAAAAAAACTTAGACACAAAGCCACAAAGCCTTACTGCATATAGAATAGTTTTTATCTTCTGTTCTACTATGGTGATCTTGCCGGTACATTCAATGTACTGACCTACACGGCTGCAACGTCTCATGTTGCAGATACTCTTCTTCAACGAGTAAGAGTACGATTCAGGGTTACGATGTCTACACTCAACCTGCCGTTGGTGTTTATTGGGACTCCACTCCCGTTGATTGTTTCCATTGAGATTTTAAGGTATGTATCAGTTTTAGGTTAATTGCATGTGATTGCACTTTGATATATACATTGATGTACTGTGGGTGCCAGCATACTGATCCAGGGATGGCACAGAACACATAGAGGCTTGACCTTTCCAGGTTAGGTCGCTACAGAAATGGTATCAGAGCACATGTTGGCTGTAGGACGTGACCCTAGGAAATGGATTAGAAATAGGAAGACCTTGATAGGAACAACTTTTGTTCTCACTACTCTCGTAACTTCTAAATTCTTTTATTGAACCCTCCCTATTTCAAACTATAGATGGAGAACTACACAATAAACAAAAGAGAGGACTACAAAGATGTCCTTGGAGGCTCATTCCTCATGGAGATAGTGCAGATGGTGAAGCTGCCGATACCTGAGATCAAGGCGACTAAGAGGAAGTCTGGATTCTGGGGCATCAAAACTAAAGTTTTTGGACGTGAAGAAGACCCCAAGACTGAAGACATCAACTATGGCACATTGAGCTATGAATGTGAGATGGGCATGAACACGCCTATCCTTGATGCCATCACACGTTTGAGCTATCGTCATCGTGCTGAGTTGTGCAACCACTACTTTGGAAGGCTTGGATGGCAGAAGCCTGATGGAGCACTCATCGACCTGACCGACGAACAGAAGATGAAGTTTTCACCCGTACTTGTGTACAATCAAGAACTGGAGCACTACATCAAGAACCTACAAATGGACCTTCTCTCAGAGTTATTTGAGAACGAAGCACTTCGTGAGAGCCTCAAGAACGAGAAGATGAAGGTAGTCAATCTAAAGAAACATGATCCCGAGATTCAGAAGCTTCGTCAAGACTTGAAGAATAGTCAGGCCATGGCACGTGCTAGAGATGTTGAAATTCAGAAGCTCAAGAACCAACTTCTGGAACTACAGGGACGACACCGGAAACTTCGCATGAACAGGGAAAATCTAGTAGAAGAACTTGAGAATATCAAGCATGACCAGAAGAAGAAGCACACTGAAGACGAAGACATGATATAGACTAGCTTAGTAGTAGCCCCACCATGAGAGAATAAAGGATAAACGTTTTTACGATTTGAGTGATCGACATACCAACCTTATATGGGTGGCGATACTATAGTTTGATCAAACTTTATGAATGTGTGGACTTGAGTTTGATGTTTTGTGTCTTGAGTTGTTTGTATCCCTTCTCTCTCTCTGTCTCTCATTCTTACCTATCTCAACCCCAAAACCTTGAACCCAATAGATGACGAATGAAGCTGGACTCGTGTATTCTGGATCGATGACTCGGTTAGTGATAGAAGAATGGATTCAGAACATGGAGGATCATCTAAGGAGTAACCATGTTGCAAGAAAGGAGATGGTCCAGTATGCTTTTCGGTACCTTGCAGAAGGTGATGCAAATTGGTGGAAGATGCATGAAGCTATCCATGATAGGCAAGCATCCATCACCTGGGAAGAATTCAAGAGGACTCTGCAATAATCTCATGTTGTTACCAACACCTAGAAGCCCCGTTGCAAAGATGTGAAGAAGATTTGTGCATGCAAAATATGTGGGGAGATAGGACACACCCAGGAAGAACACAAGGAAGGATGCCCTCATTGTGAAGAAAATCACCGAGCTAAGGAATGCCCAACTGGGCAGGTGACATGTTTCTTGTGTGAAGGAACCACGCACTATATGACACAATGTCAAATATACCCCAAGGTACAAGAAGTCATGAAGCAGCAGAAGGAAGCAATGAAAGAAGCCCTCGGCAATAAGTTAGAAGAACCCATGATGATGGGAGATGTACCAGACCCAAACATAAGTACCAAGTCATGTTATTCATGTGGAGAAGAAGGACATATCTCTTAGGATTGTCCGAATGAGTATTTGGGAGACTTCCCGACAGAAGAAGTGCAATATGACCCTCAGGAGATAGAAGAAATGATCAACCTAGACAAGAAGAAAGGCCAAGTAAGCGGAGGCATCAGATGTCTGCATTGTAGCTTGGAGAGGCCACACTGTTTTTGCAAGAGGTATGAGACAAGCATCAGGAAAGGAACCCAACCCAAGAAGAAGAAGAAGACCCCGTGGTTTTCTACACGGAAGGATCTGAGCCACATCACTTGTCATCGGTGTAACAAGATAGGACACTACTCCTATACCTGCCCGGAGAAGAAGAAGGCTAAACATGAGTAGTTTGAGTTTTGGATTTTGGAAGTAATAAATGTAATAGGTAGCACTCTTATCATTTTGAAGTTATGTAATGGAAGCCTCAGAGTTTGTAATAAATTCATGAGCCAATGGAATTTATGGTGTCATGATTATCCTATGTTGAATTACATGAGCTGTTACTCTATGAACAAAGATCTCTGACCATTTTCGAGGATGTGAGAAAATATGGTATATGCAGGCATGGGTGCATTTGATTTTAAGTGTGGTAGTAACCATAGGGACAAAAGAATGAATAAAATACCATTCATGTTAAGAAGTTTGGATAACTGAATATAGGTGAAGAGAATGTGGAAACATATCCAGCTATGTGGATGACAACACCTGAAATATTATGCCTTGGATTTGGATATGATAAACCAAAACTTTTATTGGTAAACAGACCAATGGAAATGAAAACATATTCAAGCAATAGAACATGTATCAAGGATGGATCTCATGGTTTCATGAAGGTTGCACAAAGATCATGAAACAAGAAGTTGTGATTGGATCAACAAACGTTTTCTTAGGAATATACGATAACCTGAGAATTGTAAAGGAACGCTAGATCTTTTGTTCAGCTTGTAGAATCTATGGATTTGTCCGAACTTCATTCTTTGATAAGTGAAATTTCTGTAATGCTTGTGAGGAAGCCCAAGTGTTAGAATACGAGATTCACTGAACCTTATACAAGGTAATGATTTCAGTGCGGCATGGATTGATCACCATGACGACTTACTCTTATCATTTCTCTTGCTATTTGGAATGGTAACTCTAAGTGACTTACCCATAGTAGAGAGACGACGTTCTTTGAAGCTTTTGTTTAAGCCTTAGAATGGTATGATGTAAAACCCCTTGTACATGGCAGTTGTTGCCACACGTAGGAATTTTACGGTGAGAAATGAAGCAAAGACCCATTTCACTACAGGATACCCACAAATGGTAGACCACCATGAGATCATTGATAAGTTATTTAGAATGATCACGAGACTTATAAGTTAAGAAGACCCAGTATCAGAGGAAATACAATTTGTTATGAGCACACAAGATTTTTTTTTATTTAAACGGAAGAGCATCACCGAAGGAGCTATCGTGAAGAATGTGAACAGACAGATGCACCCACAGGATCGCCATGACTTTTGAAGGACCAGTAACTCTCATTTTAAGTGTGGTAGACCCCACACTTCCAGGACAATGGATTTGTTAGAAGACCCCAAACCCTAACCTATTCTTTCTAGCCCTTTCGAATCTCGAGGACGAGATTCATTTTAAGTGTGGTAGGTTTGTAACATCCCATATTTTGGAATGTTATAATAAATATTAGAATGAGTGTTTGTTTGCTTGAGTGATTGAATTGAGTGAAATTTGAAACTTTTTGAAAACTTTTGAATGAGAGGGAATAAAATGACTTTCCCCTTTGTGTTTGATTTCAAATTCAATTCCATTTCAAATCAGTGAGAGAAGATAACATGACTTCTTCATAAACCAGGAATTTGAAAAGTGGATTTGAAAATCTCTGAATTATTCTTTTTGGAATTCATTTCATATTTGGTTCCATTCTAAATTTTGAAAGAATTCAAATACCCTTGACAATATTTTGAGAGGAGTAACATGACACTCCACACCAGGGTTATTTTTGTGAAGTATTTGAACCATAAAACCCAGGGGGTTATTTGAAAAATTATTTGCAAAAGGAGTTAAAAGCCATTTTAGGCATTTTCTGAGAAAAATTAGAGTATTTATTTTGGCCGTGGAAAAATGTTCATCTTATTGCATTTATTTCTCTAATCATTTTGGTATATAAAACTTTATTTTTTGGAAATGTTTTGATTGCCCAAAAGTTAGTTTCCTTCTCTCTTATTTTATAAAAGGAAAATATTTTAAAATAGGAAACCCACCATGGCCCGTTAGGAAAGAAATCGGCCCACGTCTTTATTAGCCGGATCCGAATCCCTCCGGATCGGCCGCTTGCTCCTCTTTCCTTTCCCTTCCTCTCGCTGACACCCGGGGCCACCACCCGACCGAAACCGCCGCCGGTCACCACCTTCCTTTTCTCCTCCCTCCTTCCTTTCCAACGCCGGCGAGATCAATCCCGACCGGATCTCCCTCCCCTTCCTTTCCCCGAGCCCCTCGAGGCCCCTATATAAGACCCTGCCCCTTCTCACCCTGTTGCCCCCGGAACACCGATCCTCCCTTGTCAGAATAACACCCCACGCTCGCCGGATTTCGACCGAGCCGCCGCACCATTGCCATGTACCGCACCACCTTGACCCCCTCATCGCCGTTCGAGCGCACCAACCACTCTGCCTCGCTCACCTGTACACCTCCCCATCCATTGCCCGAGCCATGCACCCACCAGAGCCCCTCTCCCGGTCGACACCCGAGCGCCGCTGCCGCCTGCGAGCTCACCGTCGTCGCCATCGTCGCCCCCTAGCCCAGCTGATGCTACCAACGGAGTCGCCGTGCTCGTCCGCTTCACCTGGTGTTGACGCCGTCGCTGGAGGACCACCGGAGCATCGTCCCCGTCGACCTCGCCGCCTCGGACATCGTCGGAGCATCGCCGAAGCTCCCCTCCTCCTCTATAAGTCACTGGAGCCCTCCTCACCCGTCCGATCTAGAACCTGCGGTGAGGATTAGATCCCGCGTAGCTCTTCAGTTTAGATTAAATAAACCGACTGGTTTTCTTTTTAGTCATTTAGCCGAACCGTTTTTTCTAGTAGGAGTCAGCCGTCCACTCGAATCGCTAGAACACACACACCCTCCAGCCAATCAGAGACTGCCACGTCACCCCCTGTCTGTTAGAGTATTTTTTTTCTTTTTCTATTTTAGTTTGTTTTACAGATTTAGTTCTGTTTTTGTTTTATTCATATCTTTTATGTTTTTAGATATTTTAATTTGATTCTTTCTGCATCACGTCACAAATTTCATCTAGTTTCTGTAGATATAAAGTTCGACCATATTTGAATAATTTAAAATTGAATTAAAACACATTTGATTTAAATATTATTTTCTGAATATCTTGAGTTTAAAAATATATTTTTAGTTGATTCTTTTTGCTACTTATCACTAGTGACTTTAGTTAACAGTAGAAAAATTCGAGAATTTTTAGAATAGCTTAAATTAGGGTTTCATGCAAAACAGATTCTGTTTTAGTTCTTTTTAGGATTATTTATATTTATTTTGTTTTAAATTATTTTAATTTTTTTTATTAGTTGATAGATTTTATAAATTTTTCTGTTAGACAACAGTAGCCCTTCAAACAAATATTATTTTATTAGTTGATTGCATGAAAATCAATTCTAGTTAATTATAACTTGTAATTGATTTCCATTTGCTAGTTTGATTTGCTATTGCAAAATACCTTTAAATAAAATTTGTTTTATAAAATATACTTTATGTTAATTTAGTTGTTACATATCTTGTTTCTATTATTTTAATATTTTATTTTTGTTTTCTTGTTGTTAAGTTTATTAGGCAAAAACCTATGTTGTTTAGAGTGTTGTTTTCATATTTTTTAGTTGTTCTTCAAAAGTAATTCTTTTTGCTAAGTAAAATATTTACTACAATACTTTTTTTATATTTGCTTTGTTTTTGTTTTGTTACCTTTGAAAATAGGATCTTTGTAGAGAAAAAACCAACCCTTGGTTGTGTTGATGAAGGTTTGTTGTTTTGAGGTTTGTCTTAAGTATTTCCTTCATCACAACCTTGTTGCTTTTGGTTTTGTGTTACTTTTGATTTTAGAATTGATTGCTAGTATAATTGCTTATATGAATGAAATGTTTGATTATATAGATTTTCATCGGAGAGTGACGAATAGTCTATCAAGTTATTTGTGAGAGCGATTCTATCTTCATCAACCTTACTAGGCAAGTTCACTTTGACCATCTATTTCATACCTATGTTTTATTGCATGTAGTGACATCATTCAACAAATCCCTCCAGTAGTGTTATTGAAATTCTTGTAGTTGAGTAGAATGCATGAGGTAGGAACCCACCACTTGTTACTAAAGCCCCCAAAACGTTAGTTATCTTAATGATATGCTAAAGTAGACGGGGTCTGGTATGAGTGTTCGTGAGTGGTGTGAGAAGGAGGACTCTACGTCAAGACGACAACTTCATGAAGGCATCTTCAAGTCCTACATCTTCAAGACCTCAAGACTTCAAGACTCGAGAAACAAGTTTTCAATACACACTACTGGGTGAAGGATGGAATTGATGGGCATCCCTGGAGTAACCAGTGGATAGCCAGGATGCATGGAGAAGCGCCATGACATCTTGCGGAAAGCTTCATCCAGACTCAAAGAGACGGATGAATACTTCATGCCCTGAAGCTTACCTATGTAGCCACAAGTCATTATGGGCTCTGGCTTGGTTGATCTTTCTTGTTACTCTGGTTGGGCAGTGCTACAAGATGTAGTCGATGTTCGGATTGGATGGACACTGATAGTCGCTAGGGAAACACTCTGAAAGACCATGTTTCATTCGTCCTGTTCTCAAACACCCGAGAGTGCGAGGACTTACTAGGAGGGAACGAATCTTGTGGGTAAAGTACACAACACTCTGCAGAGTTAAACCTAATCGATTAGCCGTGTCCCCGGTTACGGAAAATTTGAGCCTCTGGACTTGGATCTATCTCTGAACTCTCAACACTGGACTGATAATTAATTGTGGGTAACTATTGATACTTGTGGGCATTAAGACATTGGTTGGCGGAACCATGTTATGTTAGGTTACTCTCTAGTGAAAATTCCTGATATTACTTTGTTGTAGGAAAAGAACATAAAATCAGCTTTTATGCAAAAAAAAAACCAGACACAGAGCCACAAAGCCTTACTGCATATAGAATAGTTTTTAGCTTTTGTTCTACTATGGTGATCTTGCCGGTACATTCAATGTACTGACCTACACGGCTGCAACGTCTTATGTTGCAGATACTCTTCTTCGACGAGTAAGAGTATGATTCAGGGTTACGGTCTACACTCATCCTGCTGTTGGTGTTTACTAGGACTCCACTCATGTTGACTGTTTCCGCTGAGATTTTAAGGGATATATCAGTTTTACGTTAATTACATGTGATTGCACTTTGATATATACATTGGTGTACTGTGTGTGCCAGCATACTGATCCAGGGATGGCATAGAACACATACAGGCTTGAACTTTCTAGGTCGGGTCGCCACAACACATTATTTTTATTATAAATTACTTAGCATTTCCTCAATTTTCTTAATTTTTAGAGTTACGGAGGTACACCGGTTTAATAAATTTCTACATACTATTATGTTTCGATAGATTGCCGTCATAGTTTTGTTATCTGATTATCCTATAGTTTCCATAGCCTATATTGGTAGATATAAATTGTGGAAATGATAGTATACAGTACCTAATGTTTTAAAATTAGTGTGCAACTTGTCTTGGTAGTACATGAAGTGTTGATTTGTTCTTATGTGTACTAACCTATCTCACGAGTTCTTATTGAGTTTTGTGTGGATGAAGTTTTTGAGAATAGGTGAAACTGGGATATGAGAGGATTGAACATGATACGAAAGCTCAAGCTTGGTGATGCCCAAGGCACCCCAAGAAAATATTTCAAGAACTCTCAAGTATCTATGCTTGGGGATGCTACGCATCCCACCTCTGTTCATCAACAATTATCGGTTAGCCTATGTTAAGCCTAAATTTTTATTCGTTCTTATGATGCATGCTATTATTGGAGTGCCATTTTTATTATTTTTTATGTTTCAATAAAATAATTGGATCTGGAAATTTGAATAAGATAGAGTCCTCATATGGCTATTTATGTAATTAACTACGCATTGATCTTCACTTATATCTTTTTGGAGTAGTTTGTCATTCGGTCTCGTGCTTCACTTATATCCTATTAGTAAATGGTTGAATGAATTAAATATCATAAATATGAAATTAAAAATGCTTCATATACTTATCTCATGGGGAGTAATGACTTCACACGTCATATGTATAGGTGGTGAAATTTATTGAAAGTTAGCAAACACCGCATTAGTCACTTGAACAATTCATGAAAGAATATTGAAGGAAGAGAGATTTCACATATAAATATACTATCTTGGACATCTTCTATGATTGTAAATACCCATTAATTATTTTCAAACTTGAGCAAATTAGTTGAAGTTGGACAAGGAAGACAACGTAATGAGTTATGCTTGGGTATATTTGTATAGAAATTATATTGTTTTGTATCCTCCAACATATGGTGCTTGCTTCCACCTCATACTAGACAAAGCTTCTGCACCAAGTAGAAATACTACTGTTGCATCCAAACACACTTAAACCAGTTTTGTCATGAGAGTCCACTATACCTACCTATGGATTGAATAAGATCCTTCAAGTAAGTTGTCATCGGTGCAAAAAGCAATAAACAATGCTCCTAAATATGTAAGATCTTTTATTGTAAGGGAAAATAAGCGTTGTACGAATTTGTGATGACAAAGAAATAAAAGCGACGGACTGCATAATAAAGGTTGTTATCACAAAGGGCAATACAATGTGACATTCCTTTGCATTAAGAGTTTGCACATCTAAAAACAAAAAGCACATGGCAACCTCTGCTTCCCTCTGCGAAGGGCCTATCTTTTATTTTCTAGTACTTACCTTTATACAAGAGTCATGGTGATCTTCACCACTTCCTATATTTTGCCTTTTTGTCTTGGCTAGCATCATGTGGTGGGGAAATATCCAAGCATATATGGCCATTCAAATATATTTGATCACGAATTATTATTGTTGACAATTATCTATATGATAAATAAGTTGGGAGGCAAAACTCTGAGCCCCTATCTTTCTCTTTGTTCGATGGATGCCATATGCTCTAAAAATATGCTTTGAGAGTTAGCAATCATGGAAGACTATATGATAGTTGAGTGTGTGGTATTTGCTAAATCTAAGCTCTTAGATAGACCCTTCCTAAAATTAGGATGTTGCAATTGTTTGGTGATTTAAGGCATATTTGTTAGTTTTCAAGAAATTTTATGGTCTATTCTTTAACATGTGAATAGCTTGTTACTTCATCATGAGAGGTTTTATGAGACGAGATACTGTTTATGATGATGCTAGAATAAGTGATTGGAATTGTCATTGATTAGACTTGTGCAGTTGCTAACATTCACACTTCATAAATAATCTCTTTTATCATTTGCCTACTCGAGGATGAGCAGGAATTAAGCTTGGCGATGCTGATACGTCTCCAACTTATCTATAATTTAGGAAGTATTCATGCCATGTTTGCAATAATCCTATATGATTTTGGTATGATTTTATTAGAACTAACCCGGACTGACACTGTTTTCAACAAAACTACCGTGGTGTTGTTTTTGTGTAGAAATAAAAGTTCTTGGAATGAGCTGAAAATTTACGGAGAATATTTTTGGAAAATATAGAAAAATACTGGAGCGAAGAGTCACCGAAGAGGAAGGCCGAGGAGGCCACAACCCTCAGGGGCGCAACCACCCCCTAGGGCGCGCCCCCAGGCTTGTGGGCCCATCGGGAGTCCACCGACCTCCCTCTTAGCTCTACAAATCCTCAAATATTCCGAAAACCCCAAGGCATAACCAAGATCGGGAGTTTCGCCGCCGCACACCTCCAGAGCCACGAAAAACCAATCTTGGCCCTCTCCGGTGCCCTGCCAGAGGGGGTCACCATCACCGGAGGCCATCTTCATCGTCTCGAAGGGGCCATCAACACCATGGAGGCCAAGGACCGTAGGGAGAACCTCTCCCCATAGAGGGGGAGGCCATGGAGGAGGAAGCACAAGGGTGAGAACCTCTCCCCCTCTCTCCTGGTGGTGCTGGAGTGCCATCGGCGGAACCATCGACACGGTGATCGTCTTCATCAACATCACCTACTTCATCACCATCCTCATCTCCTTTTAGCGGTCCACTCTCCTACACCCTGCTGTAATCACCTACTTGAACATGGTGCTTTATTCTACATATTATGATCCAATGACGTGTTGCCATCCTATGATGTTTTGAGTAGATTACTTTTGTCGTTGGGTTGATTGATGATCTAGATTGGTTTGAGTTGCATGTTTTATTATTGGTGCTATCGTATGGTGCCTTCCGTGCTGCACACACGTGAGGCATCCCCGCTATAGGCTTTGCAAGATGTTTATGATTCGCTTATGGTGGGTGGTGTGAGTGACAGAAGCACAAACCCGAGTAAGTAGGTTGTTTGCGTATGGGGTAAAGGGTACTTGATGCTTTAATGCTATGGTTGGGTTTTACCTTAATGATCTTTAGTAGTTGTGGATGCTTGCTAGAGTTCCAATCATAAGTGCATATAATCCAAGTAGAGAAAGTATGTTAGCTTATGCCTCTCCCTCATATAAAATTGCAATAATGATTTCCGATCTGGTTAACAATTTCCTAGGATAATTCCACACACCGACCCATCATTATTGCACACTCGCTATTCATAATATATTGTAATATTATGATAGCAGTACCTATATTTATATTTTATTTCTCCGATATCATGCAAAGCTATCCTCTTCATACCCACAACGTAGTTTTATTTCTCGTTTTTGGTTGGAGGCAAACGTTCGGTGTACATAGAGTCGTATCGGTGGTAGATAGGACTTGAGAGAATATTGATCTTACCTTTAGCTCCTTGTGGGTTCGACACTCCATACTTCTCACTTCCACCTTTGGAAATTGCTACGATGATTCCTTGCACTTGGGGATTACCAGCCGTGCCCTGCCGACGCAGAGCGCTAAAGGTGTTCGGAAGTTTCAAGTTAACTTGATCCTCACCGTGTTCTCTTCATGAGGGCTTCTCGCACATCAATGGGGACTCCTGAGCCTCGCGACTCAGGAGCCTAACTGGACCCATAGCCCCTCGCCCCTTGGACCGTCCTTGATTTCCGGTCGGCCCAACAGCGGTTGAGGTATGCGCGGGTCGGGTCCCGCCAATGCAGAGCATCACAACAAGCAAGAAGGAAACAATGCGAAGAAAGCAATCGTGCAGTCCAATAGTTATTACAAGCTTTAGAAGTTTTCGCAAACGCAAATGAGTTTAACACCTCCACGAGGCATGGTGTGCATTGCAGGAAAGGAGCAGGAGGAAGGAATAAGGAGGAACCGTTGCCACCGTTCGTCGCACCCTCAGCAGACTCGTCGTCGACGTGGCTGGCGTCGTCTTCCCCGCTGCCAGCCTCAATAGCATCCTGAGGCGGAGGAACCATGACATGGGTGAACCGCTTCACCAGCATCTCAACAACACCTTTCACCGCTGCCGTGGTGCTCGCGTGGACCTCAGGGGCGACCGGGAAGATCATGGAGTTGAAGTCAAACCCCAGCTCGCGAAGATGAAGATGGCTGAAGACGCACGTCACGGCCTTAGAAAATAGATCGCGGCAGTCATTGTCCAAGACCTTATTCACCTCGACGATGTCGCCCTCCAACGCCTCGATGAGCTTTGAAGCAAGCACTGCGAAGCCATCCTCCGGAGCGGCTAGAGGTTCCGCGAATCCATCTCAGCAGAGGGCGTGGAGTGCCTTGCAAAGCTTGAGCTCGACGGGAGGGAAGGTGCTCAGCTCTACGACATTTTTCTCCTCGGCAATGGTGATAGCCTTCGCCTTGGTGTCAAGAAGGGTCTTCCTTGAAGCAACCTCCTTCTCTTGTGCGTCCAGGCGCGCCCGCTCTGCATCCTGGTGGGTCACCACCTGAGATAGCTCGGCTTCCTAGGCAGCAAGCTTGGCCTAGCGGGACTCGAGGTCTTTCATTTGCTGACGAAGCTACCCCTCAATCTTGGCATGTTTCTCATGGAAGGTCTTCTGACGGGCCTCCACCTCTTCGCACGCGGCGCAAGCGGCCGCGGTTTCCTCCTCGCCCTTCTCTATGGTAGCCGCGGCCTGACCCCACATCACCACAGCGGCGGCGCCGGCCCGGAGCCACCCTAAGAGGAGCTCCAGGCATCCACCCGCGAGGAGATCACTGGCACTCCCGAAAGCATCACGAACCTGACCCAGGGCAGCGAAGGCCCCGCCCAGGACGTCATCAATGGGCACCGGAGGCGTCACGGTCTCCCCTGAGCAGCCCCCAACATGGTCGCGGGGGGCGCCCCCGGGGAAACGACATCACGAGGGACAAGAGGCTCCGGAGGCCGCTCGTTGACTACGGACACAAACGAATCGGCAAGCGGCACGCCCTCAGCAGTTCGCCCTCCGGACATCGGCGTCACCACATCCCCAAGGGCAGGAGAGATCACATCAACGAGCATCGGGGGCTTCGGGGGCTCGACGACGGGGGCCTAAGGGGCCGCCTCACGAGCCCTCTCTTCTTCAGCAACAGGCGGCGGCGTCTCGGCAAGGGCAGGCGGCACACCGGGAGTTGCTTTCGGCTTGACGCCTTCTTCTTCTTCCTCATCTTCAACACGACAACGTTCTTGGTTACCAAGTGAGAGGAGGTCATCAATGCACAAGCCATAGACATATGAGCCAAGCCAAGTCGGGTCACTTACTCCTCGATGTGCACTTCCTCTTCTTCACTATCTCGGCAATGATGGGGTAACCCGAGCTCCCCGTGGAGAGGGCGCCTCCGCGCAGAGAAGCAGAGTCGCCAACAGCCGAGGCGGCCGTGGAGGAGATCGCCACGGCCCCATCCTCACCCACCTTGCTGGTGAGTGGCGATTCGAGCGGGGGCAATGCCGATGCCTCGGTCATCTCGCCAACGGAGGCAGGGTGCGCTAGAGAAGATTCGGTGACACACTTCTGAGAGTCGACACGCACACGGACCGCGTGGCGCGAGGGGCTGCCCCGTCCCCCTGGAGGATTTAGCGGCACGCAAGGAGCCCGCAGCAGAAACTTCACCGAATTCATCGTCATCTTCAAGCTCGCGTAGAAGGGTGCCCTGCGATCGGGGGGGACGCCCCCGCCGGGCCATCATCTGATGTCCTCTCCAAGTCCTCCCTGCACAAGGTATCGTCAGAAGACACCACCACCGGACGAGGGCCCCTGGCTAGGAAGAGCCCCATCTCGTTGAAGACAGGCATCAGGGCGACTAGGTCAGCCCCATTGTCACGGCAGTACAGTGGATAGTGAGCCTCAGGAAGGTCGCCAGGGTCACCGCCGAGCAAGGTCGCCATAGCCCTGCTGAGTTCCTCGGGAGACATGCGCGCGGACCGAAGCCTGAGGTTGTCGTCGTTGCCCTGGTAGTCCCACAAGGGCCTGGAGTGGGCCTGAAGGGGTGCCAGGCACTGCACCAAGAACTCCTTCACTATCATCCCACCAGTCGGCTTCTGGGCGCTGATATCGCGGGTGAAGCGCTCCAGGATAGGCTCATCCCGGGGGCCGAAAAGCTTCATGGAGCTCCACGCAGGATTTTTTTCCGGCAACCCCTCCGGCAGATCCAACCGAGGGTTGGCGCCCTTAAGATCCATAAGGACCCAGTGGTGCCTGAAGTTCTCCACCTTATTCCCGGCCTTCAGAAGCATGTTGCCGCTCTGGACCGTGACGAAAGAAACACACGCCGACCGTTGGGCGCCGACGTGCAAGCACAAGCTGAAGAAATGATGGAATAGAGCTAACTAAAGGTCGCATGCCCACGAAGGCCTCGCAGTAGAAGTCGAAGACGGACAAGAGCAAGATGGAATTGGGCTGGAGGTGAAGGGCCTGGATCCTGTAGTGGTCATGGATGGTGGCGAAGAACGCAGAGAAGGGCGGAACGAGCCCGGCGAAGATGCTATGAAGGAAGAAGGGGTATACCGCCTTGGAAGAGGGCCGCTTCGTCGAGGAGCCACCCCAAATCAAGGTCTACCCATTTTCGTTGGACCCATCCACCATCCATGGGAGCACGGGGCAGAGGTCCTCGTCCTTGGCGATGGTAGACCCCAAGAGCGCCGGCGAGATGGGAGCGAAGGCAGAGCCCTGCGCCTCTAGCGTTTGCTTGCCGGTAGGAGCCATCACAGAGCTTGCGGGGCCAGAGCAGCGAGGAAGAAGACGGAGCGGCGCTGGATCTGGGGAGGCGCCTGAGAGAGTAGTAGACCACGGAGGAGCAGGTGTGCCGAAAGGGAAAGCAATAATGGTCAAACGCTAGAAGTCCGGCTCTTGGCAAGTCGAGCGGAGGCTAAAGGGGCAAGGGGCACCCGACATCAGCCACACGACACGCGCCAGGCCTGGCCCGCAGGTGAATGGGGCCCCCAGCGCTCCTGGCACCCACAGGGATCCTCCCCGAGGATGGCCCGAGCACGCTATGAGCCCGGGAGCTACTGTCAGCGTTCTGGGAATGGGGGTACCTAGACCTGCCTGCCTGCGGCCCAGGGCATGGCCCACCTCATTAACGAAACGTAGCAAGGCGTGGCCCCATTCAGGACAAGGCCCTCGAGAAGGCCCCAGCCTCACGAGGAAGAACAACGAATAGACCCATGAAGGTTGGGTCTCCTCAAGACCCCTCTGGAGCGGCGGAGTTTCCTATGCAAGGCCCGGCCTCAGGAGTCAAGGATGATGCAAAGAAGGACAGGCGGGCGCCAGTGCGCCACGCGGTGCAGTTTCCCCTTTGGTGCAAAGGAAGCAAGGACAGGCGCGGGTTCCCAAAGCACCCCCAAAGGTTTCCATTCTGGTGCAAGAAGACCGCAACCACCCACCCTGCAGGGTGGATCTCATCGCTAAGCCCGTCCCTACGCTGTCGACAGCCACTTTGCAGGCGAAGACCGCCTTTGGGCAGGGCAAGCACCAACCCTTGCCCCCCTTCAAAATTGGCCATTGTGGGAACCTTTCCCGCCATTATGATAAGGAAGGGGACCCAGGGCACCGCTATATATAGGGGGTAGGCTGCCTCGTAGAGAGAAAAAGACGGATCCGATCCAACACTTAGTCACTCCATGCACCACCACGAGATAGCCAGCCAAGAACGCATCTTGAGCGTCCTCACGAGGCTCAATCACATTGTACTAGTTCATCCACCAAACCTCACGAGAGGCAATCCACCAAAGCAGGAGTGGGGTATTATGCTTCGTAGCGGCCCGAACATGGGTAAACTATCATGTTCATCTTCTTCATCATCATCATGCGAGTTCGTCATTGCGTTCATCGAGTAGCGAGCTAGGTCGGGCGAGGCTGCAGGGTTTTGTGGAGCCTGAAATCCGACAGCCGCCGCCGCGAATCGCCTCCTTTTTCGATGGACGACGAGGCAGCCAACAAGCGGGGCGGGTGGAGGCTGAACCACATGAGCCTCTAGCGAGCGTGGACTTAATTAGCAGCATCCTCGACGAGATGTTGGTAACCATCATGTCCCTCCTCCCCATCAAATCTGTCATGCAGAGCACCATCCTCTACAGGCAGTGGCATCCCCTATGGCACTCCACCCCCATTGACCTCCTCGATGACAACGAGCTCTACAGCGGGGATGGAAAATGCTTGGACGCATTGTCCCACATCCTCGCCACGCACACTATGCCCGTCAGATGCCTTGCCATCGGCACTTTCTGTTCAAACTGCAAGGCCGAACCCATGTTTCTCGACTGGTTCTTATCCCCTGCCCTAGATCAGCTCGAGGAGCTCAACTTTGATGCTGGACATGCACGCTCACTACCTCCGTCGGTCCTCCGCCTCGCGCCCGTGGTGTGTTGCGCTACGTTCATGCGGTGTCTTCTCCTAAGATTAATGCCATGCATGCTCTTCATCTCCCTAAACTAAAGCACCTCGAGCTCATTGACCTCAACATCTCGAAGTAGGAATTGAAGCGCCTGCTCGGCGGCTAAACAAAGCTCGAGTACCTTCGTCTTTAGATGATGTTTGGGTTCAGTAGCCTCCACATTGCTACGACAAATCTCCATACAATTTATGTGCATGGCTGGTGTCGCAACACGCTGTCAGTTGGGGAGTTTCATGAGTCATTGAGAATGTGCCTTTCCTATAGAGATTGTTTGTATTTGATAAATCAGGTCGAACAAGAATCAGAGTCGTTGGCGCACTGAAATTGACAGTGTTGGGGTATTCGTGTGCTGAATTCTTTGAACTTATTAGAGCTGGATCCATACCTGTTGGGGATATAACCCTGCGGTATGACCCCCCTAAGAGCTCCGGGTTATGCTTGGCGGCTCGTACACTGGCCCAAGGTGAGCCGATGGTCCTAAAGCTCAGGAAGCCTGGCGGTTCATAAGGTGGGCCGGACAATGGCCCAGAAGACACGGGTGTGTAAGCCGCCCGGGGACAACTTGGACAAGAAAATAGAGGAAGACTCGGATAGACAATGAGATTCAGTTACCAATTGTATGACCCATGGTCTAGACCTCCTATATTAAGGCAGACCCGGGGCAACTTAGAGATCAGGTTGTCGAATACTAGGTCAAGCTTCAGCTCCCTTGTAATCGATACATCAAGCAATACAAACACAAGCAGGACGTAGGCTATTACCTCGAGTTGAGGGGCCGAACCTGGGTAAATCCGTGTCTCTCGTCCCCATCAACCCCTTTGAGTCCATCACATTAGCAATGGCCTCGAACCGAAGTCCGTTTACCCAGACATCTGCCGTGACAAAACCATGACAGTTGGCGCCCACCGTGGGGCTTGCGCTCGGTGGTGTTGAGTTCTCAAAGGTCTCTCTCCCGGGGCTCGAAGGATATGTGGTTGGTAGGATGAGCAAGAGTCGCCGCGGCCGGCTCTACATCGATGACGATGGCTGGGGGCTTGATGCCGGCTCTATGGAGTACGACTTCCGGGTTCCATTCGGTGCGATCCACGCGTTCATCGGAAAAGTTGATGGAGCAACACCCGGCCCGGACGTCTGCAGCAACCTCGTCGAGCAGGCTCGGCGTCTGCAACCTACTTGTAGTGTGCAACCCACCCGCGTTAGCCCGAGCCGGAAGCACATCTTCATTGGCTTTACTCAAGGTATGGATCTGGAAGCTTCCGGATCACAGAAACTCTCGTGTACTCAGAGGACGAATCTTCAAGCGGAGAAACAGAGTCGGTCCACAGGCTTCACAACGGCGGGCTCGGGGGCTACGATGAGCTCTGCCCTGAGTCAGATCGCTCTGAGGCGGACACTCTTGGGCCACCGGTTCATGCTGCCGTGTTCATGGTGGGGTCAGTCCGAGGCACCTTACGCGATAACCCGCCGCCGCCGGCTCAAGTTCTTTTGGAGCTGATGGACGAGCTCGCAGCCCTAATGGCTACTGACGTTACACCGGACAATCAAGCGGCCAGGAACTTGGAGATTGCAAAGATCAAGGACTGGATGGCAGAAGAGCAGCAAAGGATGGTTGAGTTAAAAGCCCAGATGGAGCAAGTGGCAGAACGCATCAAGACACACGCTTTCCGTCTTGGACTGGAGCAACAATCGGCAGCCACGGTTCATCGGATGAGGCATCAATCCCGTCTGCCAGAACGTTATGAGGCAAGAAACCTCTTCAACATGCCAGGGACAAGGCGAACAACGGATGCACCTGGAAGCCGCCCGGCGGATCGGCAACTGACTCAACCAACCCGGCAAAATCAGGCCTCGCCTACAGCCTTTCCAACACCGGCGGATCATTATTCTAACCCGACCGAGAATATGGTGGCAGCAGCCACCTGGCTCGAAACAATTCCTATTCCGGATGAGGCGCCCTCTGCGGAGGATGTGCAAAACGCCATTGGATACTTGCAGACGGCGATGGCCCAGCAGGAAAAGTACACCTACAACCGGAGCCGTGTTCATTCAACCCCTCTCCCTAGCCGGAGTTTTAGCCGGTGCTACGAGTCGCCGGCAGGTTCCAGCAGCAACCGGCACCGAGAGATTCCAACGGGTCATCGGCCGGCTATGGATACACAAGCATTCGGAAATCGTGCAAGAGGCTAGCAAGAGGTGACAGCTTTAGCCAAGGCGGCTCGCCAGGAGCCCATGCCATCCGTGTTAGTAGGAGTTGGAGGAACCACCAGAGTGGGGGGTGCCATGTTTATCACCGGCTCTGTGGAGTGAGCGGCTGCCAAAGGATTTCAAAGGGCCCCGCAAAGTTCCAAATTACACCGCTGATTTACCCCCAGAGGCTTGGGTGGAAAGTTATGAACTAGCCATGGAGATGCTAGACGTCAGTGAGGCGGTTTGTGCCAAATACTTCATCATGATGCTTGAAGGACCGGCCCGCACATGGTTAAGGGATTGCCACCCAATACCATCAACTCATGGGTAGAGCTGAGACCCAGATTCATTAAAAACTTTCAAGGAACGTGTAAACAACCCATGACCATCGTGGATCTTGATCACTGTGTTCAACAGGAGAATGAGTCAGCTCATCATTGGGTACAACGGGTCTCGACCATCATCTACTCTTTGGAGCAGATCACGGCGGCTCAGGTAGTACTGATCCTAGAGAAGAACTGCCACTTTGTCCCGCTAAAGCAGAAGCTTGTCCGGCACAAGCGCACATGTCAAGATATGGGAGAGCTCATGATGGCTCTCATGAAATACGCCGACTCTGACAACACGAAGGATCCGGGCTCCGACGAGGATAAGGCCGGCCAAGGCAAGAAGGGCAATCAGAGAAAGGGTATGGCAAACAATGGTAGCCAGAGCAAACGTACGAATCCTGAGGCCAAGTCAGAACTGGTGGCCGATGCAAGTACCAATTAGAATCACCCCAAGGGCAACAGGAGGTTTAAGCCACCTTTTAATAAGGACATGCATGCCTTTAATTTGGAGGAGGCTCTGAAGGGTCCTTGTCCGGATCACGTCTAACCCGATAAGCCGGCGAACGACACATGGGGAGAGTGTCGTTTCATGCAGAAACTTAAGAATCACTTTACACACCCCAACAATCAGGACGGTGGCCCGTCAGGCGGCTCTGGACATGGCGGGTCAGGGGCCAGTTTTGGGTCCGGTGGCTCAGGGTCTGGTCACCTAGGTCAAGATAATCAAGGAGGACACCAGCAGCATTCTGGTAACAACAATCAGCAACAGCGTAATTAGTCTGGTTATCAGAGTAACCCGAAGCAGCTCAGCTCCGGTCAGTATCATGTTTTCATGACCAACCTCAACAAAAGGGATCAGAAGTTGCACAAGCGGGCGGTCAATGCGGTTGCACTAGCCCTACCACAATATTTACGATGGTCTGAGTATGATATAACATGGATCCGGGAGGATCACCCGCCGCGTGTCGATGAGCCAAGCAGGATGGCTTTGGTTGTGGCCCCCCAAGTGGGAGGGTATATGGTGAATAAAGTGTTAATGGATGGAGGCAGCAGTATTAATATCCTTTACTACGATACTTTTCAGCAGATGAAATTGCTAGACAAGGATTTAAAACCCTCGTCCACCGTTTTTCATGGTGTGGTGCCAGGCAAGTCAGGGTATCCGGTGGGAAGGATTTCTTTGGAAGCGGCCTTTGGCGACGAGTATAACTACAGGGTGGAGTCCTTGTGGTTTGAGGTGGTAAAAATAAAGAGTCCTCACCACGCACTGTTTGGACGTCCGACTTATGCAAAATTCATGGCTAGGTCTTGCTATGTATAGCTACAGCTCAAGATGCCCGGCTTAAAAGGTACCATTACTGTTCATGGTGACCGAAAGACGGCCATTGAGTGTGAGGAAGGAGATGCGGCTTACGCAGAGTCCAGTTGCGCTCAGGAGGAGCTTAAATTTTACAAGGAGAATGTTGACCCGGAGGATATGACCCCGCTGAAAAAGCCTACCACAGAGGTTGAGCCGCCCCTTAAGTTTCTAGCGGATGATACTAAGGCGGTAGATTTCGCTCTGGGCGACTCATCGAAACAGTTCATCATTGGAGCTCACATGGATCCCAAATAGGAAAGCACGCTCATCGAATTCATTCGTGAGAATCGGGACATCTTCGCATGGAAACCTTCTGACATGCCGGGTGTATCGAGAGAGTTCGCTGAGCACAACCTTAATGTGGATCCGAAGTTTAAGCCAATTAAGCAGTTTCTACGGTGATTTAATGAGGAGAGACGCAAGGCCATTGGGGAAGAAGTTGCCCGGCTCTTGGCAGCGGGTTTCATTGTTGAGGTTTTTCACCCAGAGTGGTTGGATAACCCAGTGCTGGTGCTCGAGACGAACGGCACGTGGCATATGTGTGTAGACTACACGGACCTTAACAAGGCTTGCCCGGCTGATCCGTTTGCCCTCCCTCGTATTGATCAAATCATTGATGCTACGACGGGTTGTGAAAGCTTGTGTTTCTTGGACGCTTACTCAAGCTATCATCAAATCAAGATGGCGGTTAAAGACCAGGAAAAGACGGCTTTTATTACACCTTTTAGGGCTTTCTGTTATGTATCTATGCCTTTCGGGCTCAAGAGTGCCCAAGCGACTTATCAGCGATGTGTGCAGAACTGCCATCACAGTCAGATTAGCCGCAATGTCTATGCTTACGTAGACAACATCATGATCAAATCCAGGAAGAAGGAGACCCTTTTGGGTGACTTAAAGGAAACTTTTGATAATCTTCGAGTCTATAAGATTATGCTTAACACCACTAAATGTGTCTTCGGTGTTCCGGCTAGCAAGCTCCTAGGATTTCTGGTTTCTGAACGTGACATTGAGGCTAACCCGGATAAAATCAAGGCTATCACTTCTCTGGCAGAGCCCGCCTGTATTAACGATGTCCAGCGCTTGGTGGGGTGGATCGCTGCATTGAGCCGTTTCATAAGCCGCCTTGGGGAGATAGCTATTCATTTATATCAGATGATGAAGAAGATGGACAAATTTGTTTGGAGCAAGGCGACGGCTGAAGCACTTGAGGTGCTCAAAAAACAGCTGACTGAGCCGCCGGTGCTGGCTGCTCTGGCTGAGAAAGATCCGTTACTTCTATACGTGGCGGGCAGTAAGCGCTGCGATCATGGTCGAGTGGAAGGAATCTGGAAAGGAGTATCTGGTTCAAAGGCTGGTGTATAATATCAATGAGGTCCTGACGGAGACCAAGCAAAGGTATCCACATTGGCAGAAGCTGGTATATGGGGTTTTCATGGCCAGTCGCAAATTAAAGCACTATTTTTTAGGGCACCAGATAACCGTGGTTAGTTCTGTTGCATTGGGGGACATAATCCAGAACAGAGAAGCCACTGAAAGTATTGCTAAGTGGGCATTGGAGTTGGGATCTCTTAATCTAAAATATGTGCCTCATACGGCCATCAAGTCCCAAGCTCTTGTGGATTTTATAAATGATTGTATGGAATGTCAAGCCCTTGAGGAAAAGACGAATGAAACATACTGGACTATATACTTTGATTGATCCAAGCAGCTAGAAGGGTGAGGCGTAGGAGTGGTTTTGACGTCTCCTAAAGGTAATAAGTTTTGTTATGTGCTCCGGTTGATGTTCTCATGCACTAACAATGCGGCTGAGTATGAGGCTCTGCTTCATGGGCATAGATTAGCCAAGGAGATCAATTTAAGCCGGGTAAGGTGTTTGGGCGACTTAGATTTGGTGGCTCAGCAGGTTTCGGGCACTTGGGACTCCAAAGACCCACGAATAGCGGCTTATCGACAGGCAGTTGATATTATTGCCAGCCACTTCAAAGGATATCAGGTGGATCACATTGATCGTCACAGGAATGAGGCGGCAGATGCGCTGTCACGGCTAGGCTCCCAACGAAAGCCGGTGCCGCCCAATGTATTCCTGGACGTCTTACATCATTCGACTGTTAAGTTACCTTCGGAAGAGGATTTGGCTATTCCTAACCTGGAGGGGGAGTTAGTGGCGGCTTTGCACGCTATCCCAGATTGGACTGTCCCCTACCTGGCCTATCTGACCCGGGGCGAGTTACCTGCTGATGAGGACATGGCCGGACAGATCACCCGACGCTCTAAATCAATGATGATAGTTAATGGTGAGTTGCACAAATGCAGCGTGACTGGCATTTTTCAGCGTTGTGTCTCACCTGAGGAGGGTCAGCAAATCTTAAATGAAATTCATGCCGGAGATTGTGGACATCACGCCGGCTCGAGGTCGCAGGTAGCCAAGGCCTTCCGGCATGGGTTCTTCTGGTTTGCGGCTCACAAGGATGCAGAAGACTTGGTTCACGAATGCAATGGCTGCCAAAAGTTCGGCCGGCGTGCTCATGTTCTGGCTCAAGAGTTAAGGATGATACCAATTACATGGCTATATGCAGTCTGGGGGCTAGACATGGTAGGACCTTTCAAAAGATCCAAAGATAAGAAAATGCACCTCTTGGTGGCGGTTGATAAATTCACCAAATGGGTGGAGGCAGAGCCTGTTAGCAAGTGTGACGCGGCTACGACAGTTCAATTTGTTAAGAAGCTGATCTACCGTTTTGGTTACCCTCACAGCATTATCACCGAAAATGGCACAAACCTATCTAAGGGGGCTATGAAAGAGTTCTCTAACAAGGAGCACATCCGGCTGGATGTTTCAGCAGTTGTGCATCCACAGTCTAATGGTCAGGCGGAGCATGCTAATCAAGAGATTTTAAGGGCCATCAAGCCACGGCTTATGGTTCCTTTACGACAAACGCCCGGGTGTTGGGTAGAAGAATTGCCTTCCGTCTTATGGAGTGTCAGGACTACCCCGAATAGATCTACAGGCTATACTCCTTTCTTTATGGTGTACGGTGCCGAGGCAGTATTGCCGAGTGACATCCGACATGATTCGCCACGTGTAGCGGCTTATGTTGAGACGGATAATGAGACGGCACATCAAGATGCGTTGGATGCTTTAGAAGAAGCACGGGAGCTGGCGACTGCCCAATCGGCGATCTATCAGCAAGACCTGTGCCGCTACCATAGCCACAGGATCAAGACCCGGACGTTCCAGGAAGGCGACTTAGTGCTCCGGCTGATTCAAGACCAGACAGGCATGCATAAGTTATCTCCTCCTTGGGAAGGACCTTTTGTGGTCAGTAGAAATGTCAACAATGGGTCATACTATCTCGTCGATATCAGGGACGACTCAGAGACGGCGGGCAGGAAACCCGCCGGCCATGGAACATAGCACATCTACGGCCGTATTACACATGAGGGCATTGAGACTCGCCATTTTACACTATCATTGTACATACCATATATAAATAAAATAAATTCCCCGCAAGACGGGACCTCTTTTGTTACACACATCTTTTGTTCATACAAGAAGAGTTCATAGAAATTCCAGTTGATATATCAACCGCGGCGAGGGCGGCTTCTTACCTTTGGGTATCGCTTCTAATGCTTTATCGGCCAGGCTCTATGCCAAAATCTCCGGCTAACATGATTAGCCGCGGTGGAGGGAGACTTCTTACCTTTGGCTATCGCTTCTAATGCTTTATCAGCCAGCGTTTATGCCATATTGCTGAAGGGGGCTTCTTACCGATGGGTAGCGCTTCTAACACCCTATCGGCCGGCTTCATGCCAAATCTCCGGCTAACATGATTAGCCGCGGTTGTAGGAAGTTTTTTACCGATGGGTATCTAACCCTAACAACCAGCAGAGGGCGACTTCTTACCTCCGGGTATACCTTCTAATGCCTTGTCGACCAGGCTTTATGCCATCTCCGGCTAACCAGATTAGCCATGGTTGCCAAGGGGGCTTCCCACCTTCGGGTGTAGCTTATCTAACCCTAACAACCGGCGGAGGGCGGCTTCTTACCTCCGGGTATAGCTTCTAATGCCTTATCAGCCAGGCTTTATGCCATCTCCAGCTAACCAGATTAGCCATCGTTGCCAAGGGGGCTTCCCACCTTCGGGTGTAGCTTATCTAACCCTAACAACTGGGGGAGGGCAGCTTCTTACCTCCGGGTATAGCTTCTAATGCCTTATCGGCCAGGCTTTATGCCATCTCCGGCTAACCAGATTAGCCATGGTTGCCAAGGGGGCTTCTCACCTCCGGGTGTAGCTTATCTAACCCTAACAACCGGCGGAGGGCGACTTCTTACCTCCAGGTATAGCTTCTAATGCCTTATCGGCCAGGCTTTATGTCATCTCCGGCTAACCAGATTATCCATGGTTGCCAAGGGGGCTTCCAACCTTTGGGTGTAGCTTATCTAACCCTAAACAATCAGCGGAGGGCGGCTTCTTACCTTCGGGTATAGCTTCTAATGCCTTATCGGCCAGGCTTTATGCCATCTCCATCTAACTAGATTAGCCATGGTTGCCAAGGGGGCTTCCCACCTCCGGGTGTAGCTTACCTAATCTTGGCCACCAATGTCTTCTATGTTGACAAAGCAGCATAAGTGATCAAAGCAGCATACAAAGACAATGCCAGTTGAAGAGTCAGATCATTTTATACAGTGTAATAAAACAAGATTTAGCAGAAGCAAAAGTGACATCTAGTCTATTACATACACTCCCTAAGGAGCCCAAAATTTTGGACAAGTCTTTTCAACGCAACACGGCGGGTCATGGAGAGTCCGCTGTTACAAGTTTTTCAAAGTAAGGAGTAGCTAGCTACCAGGTCATCCTGCTCCGGCTCTCTGGTGGCCCCGATCTGGAGATTGTCCAAGTCCCAGTTGCAGTTCGTTAGAGCCGCAAAAGAGCCTTCTTCAAAGTAAGGAGACGGGTCAAGGTCAGGAGCAAAGAGGTCCTTACTGCGAGCAGGCATTAAGTCCTTGCACTTGAAAAGCAGGCCGCGGATTCTCTTTTGGTCAGGGCCATAAGCCGCCTGGTAGGTCATCACATCAGCTTCCTCCACTAAGACGGAAGCCAGCACTCTGGAATCCTTCATGCACCGGCTGTAGTCAGCATCGGTGAACTCAGAGCCGTCGTCTTTCTTTGAAGGGAATCCAACCATCATCTCGGCTAACGTCAGCTCTGGAGAGAAAGCCAAGGCCCGGCTGATGCCCGCAATCGCCCCTCGGCGAGTGGCTGATTTCTTTAACTCGGCAATCTGCTTGGGCATGGTGGACAAGAGCTCCAAAACGCCCATGAGAGTCACAGGAATCTTGTCTTTGTATTTGCAGGGCTTTAATAGTGCACACCGCACCGCAGTACAGCTGCTTCGTCAAGGTATAGATAGCCTTCAACGGCAGCAGACTGTCAGAAGCCAGTTGCCGGCTCCTAGGGCCTGCATAAGTCAGAAATTTCATGGTGAGTCGCCAGTACAAGTATTATATGACCATTGAAGCACAAGTTATCAGAAACTTACCAAAGAGGGCTGCTGTCATTCTAGTAATATGACGCTTCAAGGCTTGGAGTTCATCTGATACAGCTATCAGTCATTGATCGGCGTCATCCGCCCGCTTGGTCAAGGCGGCCTTCTCAGACTCGGCTGACTCTTTAAAGGCGGCGAAGTCAGCCTTGATTGTAGTCAACTCCCTAGAGAGGAGCCGACACTTCTCGTCTGTGGCACTTCGAGCCGTTTGTTGAGATGCCAGAGTGGTCATCAGATCCGTCAACTGTGACCCGACTTTACCTAAAGTTTCCTGTGGCATGTCAAAGCATAGCATCAGTAGGCAAGTCTCCAAACAGATCGCAAGCAATATGTATGACACTTGGGGGCTAATGTCTATTTTCAAATGTTTTGGCACTGAAAGACCCGGCTTAACTTTGGACTAGATTGAGCCGGCCCTTAGGGGCTACGGATTTGGATTTTTGACAAGGAAGATCATGAAAGACCCGGCTCAACTTTGGACTGGATTGAGCCGGCCCTTGGGGGCTACGGATTTGGATTTTGTACAAGGAAGATCATGAAAGACCCGGCTCAACTTTGGACTAGATTGAGCCGGCCCTTGGGGCTAAGGAAGGTTATAACAGGGAAAGGAGTACCTCATATTCTTTCTTCATTAGAGTGACCAGTCGAAACTCTAGATCCCGGTTGGTGGAAAGCTGGTTCACATAACCAGCGTGAAGCTCTTCGGCTGTCATCTTCTCAAAGGCAGAAGATTCAAACTCCAACTTCTTCGAGGCTTCAGCCGGCTCTTTATCCTTGCTCAGCACGTGAGCCGAGGGAGACTACAAGCCAGAGCCGGTGATCACGATTTCCGAAGTGGCAGCGTTCTTGGTCATCTGGATAGGACTTGGTGGCTTCGAAGGATCCCTTGGAGGGCTCTCTGGGATGATATCTTTAGCAACCGGCCCAGTAGATGCGGCTGGCGGATCCACATCCGGTCGTGATTCGTCCGGTTGTTCATGCTCCAGCTCTTGGGCTGCAGGGCTAGGGGAGGACTTGTTCGTCTTTCGATGTTTTGCTTGAGCACTGGAGAGCACGAACGTCAGAACCCAAGGATTACAGCTGCTAAAGGGAAGAGAAATGCACGGTTAAAGGAAATACTTACAGCGGATTGATCTTAGCAGGCGGCAGGGCGTTCGCCGTAGAGTCGCCAGAGGAAGGTGACCTCTGAGAGATAGTTAAGAAAAGATAAGACAGTATTGAAATGGCAAAGCAAACCAGTCAAACAAGAGATACATACCTCTGCAGGGCACTTCTTTGGAGTCGGGGAGTTCGGTAAACCGGACGCGAAACCCGTAGAGTCGGCGCTCCGGGTGTGACGACGACCAGCATGTTGTTGTTTTTTAAAAAGAAATTGAGGATCCAGATAAGCAAGAGGATGAGATATAGGAACTTTTCCAATAATCCGCCGCGGCTTCCGGGGGACAAAATATTCCGAGACGGAAGAAACGTAGATTACCTCAGGGGCGTTGGCGCGGCTGGTCTCCACATCGTCCTGTGAGTAAAACAGGTGTTAGTGAAATGAGAAGACAAAGTCTCAGAAAACAGCTAAAATTTTACCTCTGAGCCGGATGACTGTGGCGGATCAAACCATCCTTCTTGCGGGGTGTCCTTCTTGGGCTTCTTAGCCGGGGCCTTCTTCTTGGTCTTCTTCAAGGGAGGGATGTACTCCTTCATCCAGAAGTCAGAGTTGGCCTGAAAGAATAAGCCGGTTAAGGGAAGTAGATCAGCAAGGTACAAGTAAGGTCCAAGAGATGGATGGGAAGAAATTGCCTTACATGTGGGGCCGGATTAAGGGCACTAAAGGGGATCAACCCGATAGCGCTGAAGGCTCCGGATGTCTCATGAATGAGACTCCTGCTAGCAGTGGTGATGTCGTCTTCTGTCAAGGTTGACCGGCTGAAGCAGAGTGAGCTGTCGTATTCGCCCTTGTACTCGCACATAAGGCGGCTTATGTGGCTTAATGGCATGACCGCCAAGAGATCCAGCAATGGATCAGGTCCAGTCCGCTTAAGCCGTTGGCCATGAGGGCCCTGATATTGGCATGAGCCGGCTCGTATCTTGCACGCACTGAAGCTAACAGCCGGCCAGGAAGCTCTGAAGTCGTCTAGAGCCGGGAAGGACGGTAACCTGGCAGTGGACGTTCACCCTCTAGAGAAGTATCTTTGCAATAGAACCACATTTTATTCTAGTCCTTTGGGTGACTCGGCATCTACATAGCCGGAAAGGTGATGTCCCGGCGCCTATGGATAGAAATTCCGCCCAGCTCGAGACTTGGACCAGCCTTCACTTCAGTTTGACGGTTGGCATACAAGAACTCTCGGAACAGGCCTACCGACGGCTTGTCTTGCAGATAGACTTCACACAATACTTGAAAGTTGCAGATGTTTGAGACGGAATTGGGGCGAGGTCTTGAGGATGGAGTTTGTAAAAAGGAAGGACATCACAGAAGAATTTTGAGCCGAGAGGCACGAAACCCCGCTCAATATGGTCCGAGAAAACGACCACCTCTCCTTCTTGGGGAACGGGCTTCAGCTCATCACCCGGGACCCGCCAGTGGATGGCATCTTTGGAAGGGAGAGTGCCAGCGTGAACAAAGTGTTGGGGAACGTTGCATGGGAAACAAAAATTTTCCTACGCACACGCAAACCTATCCATGGTGATGAGCATCTACGAGAGGGAGAGTGGATCTATGTACCCTTGTAGATCGCTAAGCAGGAAGCGTTAAGAAACGCGGTTGGTGTAGTCGAACTTCTTCGCGATCCAAATCGCCGAGTGTCCCGCAATCTAATCACGAACCATCCCGTGAACCAATCACGAACTGTCCTGCAATCTCGTCATGATCCGTCCCGCGATCCGATCACGAACATCCCGTGGCCTTGATCATGATCCTTCCGATCTAGTACCGAACGGACGGCACTGCCGCGTTCGGCACACGTGCATCTTGATGACGATCTCCACTGTCTTGATCCAACAAGACAAGGCGGAGAGGAGGAAGAGTTCTCCGGCAGCGTGACGGCGCTCCGGCGATGGTGGTGGAGCTATTCCGACAGGGCTTCGCCTAAGCACTACAGAAAACCGATCTAGAGGAGAAGCTATGCACTAGAGGAACGGGTGGCACGTGGCTGAAAATCTTGTGCCAAAACCCTAAAATCCTCTAGTATATATAGGAGGAGAGGAGGAGGAGGCTTGTCTGCCAAAAAGGCAGCCCTTGGGTCGGCCAAACCAAGGAGGGAGGAGTCCTCCTCCTCCAATCCTAGTAGGATTAGGACTCCTTCCTTATTTGTCCCTTTTTTGCCTTTTTCCACCTTTTTCCTTTTGGTATTTTCTTCCCAGCCTCATGGGCTTTGTGTAGGAATTCCACCAGCCCACTAAGGTATGGTATTCATCCTCCTACAGCCCATAAAGCCTCTTGGGTCGAAATACCCCTCTCGGTGGTCTCCCGATACACTACCCGGCACTCCCGATACACTACCGATGAGCCCGGAACTTTTCCGGCGACCAAACTGGGACTTCCTATATATCAATATTTACCTCCGGACCATTCCGGAGCTCCTCGTGACATCCGGGATCTCATCCAGGACTCCTAACAGCCTTCGGTCACCACCATACATAACTGTACACTACAGAAACTTAACCGAACCTTAAGTGTGCAGACCCTGCGGGTTCGAGAACTATGTAGACATGACCGAGACACCTCTACGGCCAATAACCAATGGAGGGACCTGGACGTCCACATTGGTTCCTACATATTCTACAAAGATCTTCATCGGTGGAATCTCTATGTCAAGGATTCAATCAATCCCGTATAACGTTCCCTTTGTTCTTCGGTATGTTACTTGCCCGAGATTCGATCGTCGGTATCTCCATACCTAGTTCAACCTCGTTACCGGCAAGTCTCTTTACTCGTTCCGTAATGCAAGATCCCGTGGCTAACATATTAGTCACATTGCTTGCAAGTCTTGTTGTGATGTTGCATTACCGAGTGGGCCCTGAGATACTTCTCTGTCACACGGAGTAACAAATCCCAGTCTTGATCCATGCCAACTCAACAGACACCTTCGGAGATACCTGTCGTGCACCTTTATAGTCACCCAGTTATGTTGCGACGTTTGATACACACAAAGTATCCCTCCGGTGTCAGTGAGTTGCATGATCTCATGGTCATAGGAACATATACTTGACATGCGGAAAACAACAGCAATAAACTGACACGATCATATGCTACGTTTGTAATTTGGGTCTTGTCCATCACATCATTCTCCCAATGATGTGATCCCGTTATCAAATGACATCTCATGTCCATGGATAGGAAACCTTAACCATCCTTTTATCAACGAGCTAGTCTATTAGAGGCATACTAGGGACATGGTTTTGTCTATCTATCCACACATGCATTTAAGTCTCCCATCAATACAATTATAGCATGGATAACGATTATCATGAACAAGGAAATATGATAATAACTAATTTATTATAGCCTCTAGGGCATATTTCCATCAGTCTCCCACTTGCACTAGAGTCAATAATCTAGTTCACATCACCATGTGATTCACATTGTTATGAATCTAACACCCAATGGGTTCTGGAGTTCGATCATGCTTTGCATGTGAGAGAGGTCTTATAGTCAACGGGTCTCTAACATTCAGATCTGTGTGTACTTTGCAAATATATGTCAAACCGTAAACATTGCTACCACACTCCACTTGGTACTTTACCAAATGGCTGCTCTACTATACGTATCCAAATTGCTACTACGAGCCATTCGAATTGGTGTTTAAAGCTTGCATCGACGTAACTCTTTACGACGAACTCTCTATTACCTCCATAATCGAGAAACATCTCCTTAGAACTTTGGTTACTAAGAATAATTTCGACCGCTGTCCAGTGATCCACTCCTGGACCACTCTAGTACCCCTTGACAGACTCATGGCAAGGCACACACAGGTGCGGTACACAGCATGGCATACTACACAGAGCCTATGGCTAAGGCATAGGGGACGATGTTCGTCTTTTCTCTTTCTTCTGCCGTTGTCAAGCTTTGAGTCTTACTCAACTTCACACCTTTATAAATCAGGCGAGAACTCTTTCTCTGACTGATCCATTTTGAACTCTTTCAAAATCTTGTCAAGGTATGTATTTATTGAAAGTCTCATCAAGCATCTTGATCTATCTCTATAGATTTTGATGCTCAACAATTAGGTAGCTTTATCCAGGTCTTCCTTTGAAAATCACTTTACAAACAACCATTTATCCTTTCCAGAAATCCTACATTATTCCCGATCAACAATATGTCATCCACATATACTTATCAGAAATTCTATAGTGCTCCCACTCACTTTATTGTAAATACGGGTTTCTCATAAACTTTGCATAGACTCAAAACTTTGATCACCTCATCAAAGTGCGTATTCCAACTCCGAGATGCTTGCTTCAGTCCATAAAAGGATCACTGAAGCTTGTACACCTTGCAGCATCCTTAGGACTGACAAAACCTTCTGGTTGTATCACATACAACCTTTCCTCAAGTAAAACCGTTAAGGAAACGATGTTTTGACATCCATCTGCCAGATTTCATAATTGAAAAAATGCAGCAACTGCTAACATATTTCCAACAGACTTTAGCATCGCTATGAGTGAGAAAGTCTCATCGCAGTCAACTCCTTGAACTTGTCACAAACAACTTTGCAACAAGTCGAGCTTTACAAATGGTGATAATTACCATTAGCGTCTGTCTTCATTTTAAAGATCCATTTGTACTCAACGACCTGCCGTCCAACGAGCAAGTCTACAAAAGTCTATACTTGGTTTTCATACATGGATTCTATCTCGGATTTCATGGCCTCCAACCATTTGTCGGAATCCGGGCCCATCATCGCTTCTCCATAGCTCGTAGGTTCATCGTGTCCAACAACATGACCTCCAAGATAGGGTTGTCGTACCGCTTAGGAGCAGTACACATCCTTGTTGACCTACGAAGTTTGATAGTAACTTGATCCTGAAGCTTCATGATCATCATAATTAACTTCCTCTTTAACTAACGTAGGCTTCACAGAAACAACATTCTGCGTTGCGCTACTCTCTGGTTGAACAAAGGTTTAACAACCTCATCAAGTTCTATCTTCCTCCCACTCAATTCTTTCGAGAGAAACTTTTCCTCGAGAAAGGATCCATTTTAGTAACAAACACTTTGCACTTGGATCTGAGATAGAAGGTTCACCCAACTAATCTTAGGGTATTCTATGAAGATACATTTGTCCGCCTTGGGTTTGATCTCATTAGGTGAATACATTTTCCACACAAGTGTCGCAGCCCCAAATATTAAGAAATGACAGCTTAGGTTTCTATCAAACCATAATTCACACGGTGTCATCTCAATGGATTTAGATGGTGCCCTATTTAAAGTGAATGTAGTTGTCTCTAATGCATAACCCCAAAATTATAGTAGTAAAACGATAAGACACATCATAGCACGCACCATGTCCAATAGAGCATAACTATGATGTTCGGACACACCATCACACTATGGTGTTCCAGGTGGCGTTTAGTTGTGAAACAACTTTCACATTGTCTTAAGTTGTATGCCAAACTCGTGACTCAGATATTCACCTCCACGATCATATCGCAGTCATTTTTATCTTCTTGTGACGATGATCTTAAACTTCACTCGGAATTTGCTTGAACCTTTCAAACGATTCAGACTTGTGTTTCATTAAGTAAATATACACTATATATACTCAAATCATCAGTGAAGGTAAGAAAGTAACGATATCCACTGCACGCTACAAGACTCACTAGATTGCATACATCAACATGTATCATTTCCAATGAATCACTTTCCCGCTCCATCCAACGGGGTCCTTTAGTCATGTTGCCCAAGAGGCATGGTTCTCATGTCTCAACCGACTCGAAATCGAATGAGTCCAAGTATCCATCAGCATGGAGTTTCTTCATGCGCTTTATACCAATATGACATTTTGCGGCAGTGCCACAAGTATGTGGTACTATCATTATTTAACTTTGTATCTTTTGACATCAATGTTATGAACATGTGTATTAGTACGATCAAGATTTCAACAAACCATTCTCACTAGGTGCATGACCATTGAAGGTATTATTCATGTAAACAGAATAACCATTATTCTCTGACTTAAATGAATAACCGTATTGCAACAAACATGATCTAATCATGTTCATGCTCAATGGAAAACACCAAATAACATTTATTTAGGTTCTTCACTAATCCTGAAGGTAGAGAGAGCGTGCGATGTTGATCACATCAACCTTGGAAACATTTCCAACACACATCGTCACCTCACCCTTAGCTAGTTCTTCGTTTATTCCGTAGCTTTTATTTTGAGTTACTAACATTTAGCAACAGAACCGGTATCCAATACACAGGTGCTACTAGGAGTACTAGAAAGGTACACATCAATAACTCGTATATCAAATATACTTCTGTCGATGTTGCCAGCCTTCTTATCTACCAAGTATCTAGGGTTGTTCCGCTGCAGCGACCTCTCACCTCATAATAGAAGCACTTAGTCTCGGGTTTGAGTTCAACTTTGGGTTGCTTCACTGGAGCAGCAACTGACTTGCTATCCATGAAGTTTCCCTCCTTGCTCTTGCCCTTTTCGAAACTAGTGGTTTGATTAACCATCAACACTTGACGCTCCTTCTTGATTTCTACCTTCGCGGTGTCAAACATCGCGAATAGCTCAGGGATCAATACTTCTATCCCTGGTGTTTTATAGTTCATCACTAAGTTCTAGTAGCTTTAGTGACAGTGACTTGGAGAACTATATCAATCACTATCTTATCTGGAAGATCAACTCCCACTTGATTCAATCGATTGTAGTACCCAGACAATCTAAGTACATGCTCAACGATTGAGCTATTCTCCTTCATCTTACAAGCAAAGAATCTTGTTGGAGATCTCATATCTCGCAACACAGGCATGAGCCTGAGATGACAATCTCTGCTCCTAGAACATCTCATATGTTCTGTGACGTTTAAAACATTTCGGAGCCTCAATTCTAAGCCATAATGCATGACACACTAAACTATCAAGTAGTCATCGAAATGTGCCTGTCAGATGTTCACAACATCTACAGATGATGCTAGAGGGGGTGGCACACCGAGCAGTGCATTAAGGACATAAGCCTTCTGTGCAGCAATGAGGACAATTCTCAGATCATGGACCTAGTGCGCAATATTGCTACCAACATCTTTCAACTCTATTTCTCTAGGAACATATAAAAATTTAAGGGAGCTACATCGCGAGCTAGTAATCTACAACATAATTTGCAAAGACACTATTGACTATGTTCATGATAATGAGTTCAGTTAATCATATTACTTAAGAACTCCCACTCAAATTGACATCCCTCCGATCATTCGAGTGATACATGATCCAAATTCACCAACTCAAGTCCGATCATCATGTGAGTTGAGGTGGCTGCAATGGTGAACATCATTATGTTGATCATATCTACTATATGACTCATGTTCGACCTTTCAATCTCTTGTGTTCCGAGGCCATGTCTGTACATGCTAGGCTCGTCAAGTTTACACGGTTAAAGGAAATACTTACAGCGGATTGATCTTAGCAGACGGCAGGGCGGTCGCCGTAGAGTCGCCAGAGGAAGGTGACCTCTGAGAGATAGTTAAGAAAAGATAAGACAGTATTGAAATGGCAAAGCAAACCAGTCAAACAAGAGATACATACCTCTGCAGGGCGCTTCTTTGGAGTCGGGGAGTTCGGTAAACCGGACGCGAGACCCGTAGAGCCGGCGCTCCGGGTCTGACGGCGATCAGCCTGTTGTTGTTTTTTAAAAGAAATTGAGGGTCCAGATAAGCAAGAGGATGAGATAGAGGAACTTTTCCAATAATCCTCCACGGCTTCCGGGGGACAAAATATTCTGAGCCAGAAGAAACGTAGATTACCTCAGGGGCGTTGGCGCGGCTGGTCTCCACATCATCCTGTGAGTAAAACATGTGTTAGTGAAATGAGAAGACAAAGTCTTAGAAAACAGCTAAAACTTTACCTCTGAGTCGGATGACTATGGCGGATCAAACCATCCTTCTTGCGGGGTGTCCTTCTTGGGCTTCTTAGCCGGGGCCTTCTTCTTGGTCTTCTTCAAGGGAGGGATGTACTCCTTCTTCCAGAAGTCAGAGTTGGCCTGAAAGAATAAGCCGGTTAAGGGCAGTAGATCAGCAAGGTACAAGTAAGGTCCAAGAGATGGATGGGAAGAAATTGCCTTACATGTGGGGCCGGATTAAGGGCACTAAAGGGGATCAACCCGATAGCGCTGCAGGCTCCGGATGTCTCATTAGTGAGACTCCTGCTAGCAGTGGTGATGTCGTCTTCTGTCAAGGTTGACCGGCTGAAGCAGAGTGAGCTGTCGTATTCGCCCTTGTACTCGCAAATAAGGCAGCTTATGTGGCTTAACGGCATGACCGCCAAGAGATCCAGCAGCGGATTAGGTCCAGTCCGGTTAATCCGTTGGCCATGAGGGCCCTGATCTTGGCATGAGCCGGCTCGTATCTTGCACGCACTGAAGCTAACTGCCGGCCAGGAAGCTCTGAAGTTGTCTTGAGCCGAGAAGGACGGTAACCCGGCAGTGGACGTTCACCCTCTAGAGAAGTATCTTTGCAATAGAACCACATTTTATTCTAGTCCTTTGGGTGACTCGGCATCTACATAGCCGAAAAGGTGATGTCCCGGCGCCTATGGATAGAAATTCCGCCCAACTCGAGACTCGGACCAGCCTTCACTTCAGTTTGACCGTTGGCATAGAAGAACTCCCGGAACAGGCCTACCGACGGCTTGGCTTGCAGATAGACTTCACACAATACTTGAAAGTTGCAGATGTTTGAGACGAAATTGGGGTGAGGTCTTGAGGATGGAGTTTGTAAAAACGAAGGACATCACAGAAGAATTTTGAGCCGAGAGGCACGAAGCCCCGCTCAATATGGTCCGAGAAAACGACCACCTCTCCTTCTTGGGGAACGGGCTTCAGTTCATCACCCGAGACCCGCCAGTGGATGGCATATTTGGAAGGGAGAGTGCCAACGTGAACAAAGTGTTGGGGAACGTTGCATGGGAAACAAAAAATTTCCTACGCACACACAAACCTATCCATGGTGATGAGCATCTACGAGAGGGAGAGTGGATCTACGTACCGTTGTAGATCGCTAAGCGGGAAGCGTTAAGAAACGCGGTTGGTGTAGTCGAACTTCCTCGCGATCCAAATCGCCGAGCGTCCCGTGACCTAATCACGAACCGTCCCGTGAACCAATAATGAACCATCTTGCGACCTCGTCATGATCCGTCCCGCGATTCGATCACGAACGTCCCGTGGCCTTGATCACGATCCTTCCGATCTAGTACCGAACGGACGGCACCTCCGCGTTCAGCACACGTGCAGCTTGATGACGACCTCCATCGTCTTGATCCAGCAAGAGGAGGCGGAGAGGAGGAAGAGTTCTCCGGCAGCTTGATGGCGCTCCGGCGATGGTGGTGGAGCTATTCCGACAGGGCTTCGCCTAAGCACTGCAGAAAACCGATCTAGAGGAGAAGTTATGCACTAGAGGAACGGGTGGCACATGGCTGAAAATCTTGTGCCAAAACCCTAAAATCCTCTAGTATATATAGGAGGAGAGGAGGAGGAGGCTTGGCTTCCAAAAGGGCATCCCTTGGGTCGGCCAAACCAAGGAGGGAGGAGTCCTCCTCCTCCACTCCTAGTAGGATTAGGACTCCTTCCTTATTTGGCCCTTTTTTGCCTTTTTCTACCTTTTTCCTTTTGGTATTTTATTCCCAGCCTCATGGGCTTTGTGTAGGACTTCCACCAGCCCACTAAGGTCTGGTATTCATCCTCCTACAGCCCATAAAGCCTCTTGGGTCGAAATACCCCTCCCGGTGGTCTCCCGGTACACTACCGGCACTCCCGGTACACTAGCGATGAGCCCGGAACTTTTCCGGCGACCAAACTGGGACTTCCTATATATGAATCTTTACCTCCGGACCATTCCGGAGCTCCTCATGACGTCCGGCATCTCATCTGGGACTCCGAACAACCTTCGGTCACCACCATACATAACTCTACACTACCGAAACGTCACCGAACCTTAAGTGTGCAGACCCTGCAGGTTCGAGAACTATGTAGACATGACCGAGACACCTCTATGGCCAATAAACAATGGCGGGACCTGGACGTCCACATTGCTTCCTACATATTGTACGAAGATCTTCATCAGTCGAACCTCTATGTCAAGGATTCAATCAATCCCGTATAACGTTCCCTTTGTTCTTCGGTATGTTACTTGCGCGAGATTCGATCGTCGGTATCTCCATACCTAGTTCAACCTCATTACCGGCAAGTATCTTTACTCGTTCCATAATGCAAGATCCCGTGGCTAACATATTAGTCACATTGCTTGCAAGGCTTGTTGTGATGTTGCATTACCGAGTGGGCCCTGAGATACTTCTCCGTCACACGGAGTAACAAATCCAAGTCTTGATACATGCCAACTCAATAGACAACTTCGGAGATACCTGTAGTGCACCTTTATAGTCACCCAGTTACGTTGCGACGTTTGATACACACAAAGTATCCCTCCGGTGTCAGTGAGTTGCATGATCTCATGGTCATAGGAACATATACTTGACATGCAAAAAACAACAGCAATAAACTGACACGATCATATGCTACCTTTGTAATTTGGGTCTTGTCCATCACATCATTCTCCCAATGATGTGATCCCGTTATCAAATGACATCTCATGTCCATGGCTAGGAAACCTTAACCATCTTTGATCAACGAGCTAGTCTATTAGAGGCATACTAGGGACATGGTTTTGTCTATGTATCCACACATGCATTTAAGTCTCCCATAAATACAATTAGAGCATGGATAATAAACAATTATCATGAACAAGGAAATATGATAATAACTAATTTATTATTGCCTCTAGGGCATATTGCTAACACAAAGTCCATCAAAAACTCTTCCGTAACGCACGACCCAACCCAGTTACAGGAGTTCGAGGAACGAGACATTTTGCTGGTTCAAAGATTGTGAAAGTAAAAACACGGCGAGTCAAGAGGAGACTAAAATCTATGGCGACTTACGAGCTTAAAGATTCTACGTATAAGATGCTATACTCCGGCCGATGAGAGCCGGCACACTGTAGTGGGTCAACCTAGCAAACGAGGGGGGGGGGGAATTTGGCTAAGTCCTGGAAAACAGATTTTACAAACTACCGCTATTTTTATGGATCTACAAAAGCAGGAAAAAGGTTCATATTTTTTAGACCTAGCGAAGAACAGGCGAAGCAGAGGAAAACTGAAATGGTAAGAAGGAGCCGCGATGGGCCTGTGGATTGTGCACGGCCGCCCCGTGCACGGCGGCACGGCCGGGATGAGCGTCAAGGGTGCGGCCGACGTTGGAGGAACGCGAGCAACAGCGTCGCAAGAACCCGCGCGAAGGCCACGGGCTTTCTACAAACCCTACCAGTGCGGTAATGTATCTAAGGAGAAGCACGGGCTTACCGGCAACGGCGCAGTGAAACGCGGATGAAACTCTGGTTCGCACAGGTTGATGCAGCAGCCTGTCGTCGACGGAGCGGAGGCGGCGCTGGAGCTGGAAGTGATGGAAGCGGTTGCGTCAAGACGAGGAAGCGAGCGGGAGAAGTAATAAATCGCCTGGGGCGGTCCTATTTAAAAGGAGAAGGTAGAATGAGCACGAAAATCCAGGCGATGGAAACGTTTCGGCCGAGACGGACGGCTCGATTTTCGGGATGGTCACTTAATGCGAAGATTTGGTGAGTACGTCAGCGAATCTTTTTTGCAGGGTCAACGTGACGTCATGACGGGTCATTCCGGGCGACTCGCCAAAAGAGCAAGACAAGAGGGTGAAGTGAGCAAGCTGAAATCAACCTGGGGCCTAATGTTGGGGATATAACCCCGTGGTATGACCCGACCTAAGGGTTCTGGGTTTTGCTTGGCGGCTCATACACTGGCCCGAGGTGAGCCGGTGATCTAAAGCCCAGGAAGCTTGGCGGCTCATAAGGTGGGCCGGACAGTGGCCCAGAAGACCCGGGTGTGTAAGCTGCCCGGGGACAACTTGGACAAGAAGATAGAGGAAGACTATGACATCCCAAGTGATGTCCCTACCTTAATTGGCATGTAACCCCATGTATGAACCTTGTGTCATGAGAGTAATGTATGTGTTGCACCTTGTCATCATGTGTTGTGGCATTCATGCATCATTCCATTCATCATAGCATCCATCTTGCATGCTTGCTTGCCTTCTTGTGTTTTGTATGATGTTTGTATGTGAGTCTCACTTGTGTGAGGTGCTTTTGTGTGATGTGTGGAGGTGGTGCAATCCATGGGTGCATCTCCCCTTCTTATTCTTTCCTCTCTTCTCAATTTCAAACATCACCTTCCCCTTCCCCTCTCTTCCTATTAATTTATGAGCAGAATGAACTTGCAGTTTTAATTGTTTTAACATGTTCAAAAGATGGCCCCAATATTCTTATGCATTATGTGCATGGTGATATTGTCATTTGAGAGTGTTTGGAGTTTGAATTCCATTTAAATAGTGGCTGCCCTTTTATTAATTATTAAAATAACTTGTGCAATAATTCAACCAGATATTTTTATTAAATAGAGCACATTATTTCCTCTGCAAAAGTTTATTTGTTTTTCTCTAAAAGCCCCTTTTGGTTCTCTGTGGTTTTTCTTGAGACTTGTTGTTTTAAAATATTCAACGCCTTTTATTTATTAGAGAAAGGGAGATATGCAGGGCACTGGGCCTTCCCTGGCCCAGGCGAGCGCCTGTGGCTCGGCCCAGCCGCGGCAGTAAATGGTCACCTGCCCCCGTCCCCTTCTCCGTCAGGTTTAGTAGAGAGAGCGCGTCTGCCGCCCTTTTCCGTCACCGTCGCCATCAGCCTGGGGGTATAAAGCCCCTCGGCGTGCGTGCCCCCTCCTCGCCTAGGGTTCCTCTCTCTCCCTTCGCCGCCGCAGCCCTCTTTCTTCCCCTCCATCTCTCTCCCTCCTCTTTGTTTCTCCCCTGCCAGGTAAGCTCCTATGAGTTTCAGAGAGTTCAGGCTCATCGTCGCTGGTCGTCGTCGCCGCGTGTCCGGTGGGCGGCGCACTTGGTGGTGATGGCGTGGAGCTCGGGGTTGGTCCCGCCGTTCCATTCCCGGTGCTAGGAGGCCCCAGGAGGCCCTCTTCTTCCTCCTTGCCGCCGCAGCGGAACCGATCTTCTTCCTCTCTGTCGTCGCCACGTCCCTAAGCCGCTCCTTCCCCTTCGTCGCCGTCGCTCATGCCCCCGCGTCTCCGAGAATCCCTCGGTGAGCAGACGATTGTCGTTCTCCCCCTCTCTTTGCCGTAGCTCGTAGAAGCTCGTTGTCGTAATCTATTGTCGCCAAGAGCAAATCGAGCACCCGCCGCTCGTCTCCATCCCCCTCTTCGCAAGATGAGCAGAGGAACGGATTCCCCGTCGCTCTCCCTTTTGATTCCGCCCCCTAGTGTCGCCAGAGATGCCCTGTGCCGCCGTGTAGTCGCCGGAGTTCGCCGCCTCCGCTCTCTGTCAGTGTATCTGAGCAGTGTTAGTTTCATCAGTCGTTAGTGCAGCGTGTGTGTACTAGAGGGCAGATGCCTCTCCTCTGTTAGCAGTCGTGTGTGTAGCATAGTGGTAGCGCGTGCGGGAGGTGACCAGGAGGTCAGGGGTTCGACCCTCGAACCCTCCCCTTTCTTTTTTTGTGTGTTTTCTTTTTTTCTTTCTTTTGTTTTTCTTTTTCTCTTGCTTGTATTTGTGTGGTAGTGCAATGGCACATGTATATGATTGTGTGTGTATGCACCTGATGGTGTATATGCACATGTGTGCATGTTTATGTGTGTGTGTGTATGTTATTCATACACACACTTGTGTGAGTGTGTGTGTGTGTGTGTGGTGTAGTGTAGTGCGTGAGCATGCTAAGCATGCACATCTTGGTTGCTTCTTGCTTATTGATGTGTGGCTCCTTTTCTGGTGGTGTAATTGGATGAGTTGATTTGTGTGTTGAGTAGATTTTGTCAACATCTTGTTTGTGGCTGTAGGCTTCCTGTAGCTCCAGATGTGAGTTGTAAAAGTTGCTATGTTATTGTTTTGTGGCAGATTTGGTGTTTTATGGCTTGGTGATCTTGTGGAATTGCCTTTGTACCTTGTCGTGAGCGTATCGTGAGAACCGTAACTCCGTTTCTTGCGATCTTTATATGCATTTCTATCTATTTTGCATGCTACATCCATAATTGCCATGTTCATGCATGTCTAAATAACTTAACATGAGGTTCTGTCCAGATTCAATAATATACAAACTTGCATGTGAAACCTGACTAGTTGTGGTTGCCATGTTACAATTGTTCATAAATGATCATGCATCATTTTGATTGTGCATTGCACATTGGTTGGAGGTTTATTGTTGTTGTTTCTCTTTGGTAGACGCGAGTGTTGATACTGAGAACAAGGACCCAGGAGAGTACCACTACGAGGATTCCGCTACTTGTTTCACTAAAGAACCAACAGGAAAGATGATCGTACCCGGATCCCGATACTATTTTTTGCTTGCTAGTTTCTCGCTCTTATCGTTACAATTGCGCTACCTACCACTTGATATCAGCCCCCATGTTGCCATGACAGCCTCTAACCTCCACATCCTAGCAAACCTTTGATTGGCTAAGTTACCGCTGCTCAGCCCCTCGTATAGCATTTTAGTTGCAGGTGCAGGTTGTTCCATGTGATAACATGGATTGGATATCACAGTATTCTGTTATTTAATTTAATGCACATATATATCTTGGTATTGGTGGAAGGCTTGGCCTTTTGCTAAGTGATTTGTTCCGCTATTACCGCCATTAGTTCCTTGGTACCGGTGTTATGTTTTCCATATTTTGCGCTCCTAACATGCTCGGGGTTGTTATGGGGACCCCCTTGTTCAGTCGGTTGAGATTAAAACTTGTCTGGCAAGACCCAACCTTGGTACTACATTTGCTTAACAACTTAATAAAATTGCATAGGGTCTTGCAAACCCGTGGATAATTAAACAACCCCCGGACCAGTGCTCCTCATGACTGTTGGTCCAAACTAGAGCTGTGTGCGGGGCCAACCCGGGGCAACTCGGGAGATTTCTATCAGGCCACCGTACGCTGTGCTTATCCGTCGTGTCCTGAGAACGAGATACGCGGCTCTTATCGGGTTCGTCGACATGTCGGGTGGTCTTGCTGGGTTTGTTTTACCTTTATAGAGTGTCTTGCGTGTGGAGTCTGACTTTCTTCGGGTTTACTCAAGGTGTTGGAATTCCTTTGGAATTACCTATGATGATCACGAGATCCGCGATCGAGGCATTCCCATGGAGTGTGGTTAATTTGGTAATGGATTAGTTGGAGCACCCCTACAGGGTTAAATCTTTCGGAAAGCCGTGCCCGCGGTTATGTGGCAACTTGGATATTTGTTTAACACCCGGTTATAGCAAACTTGAAGTAAACTCTAATTAAAATACACCAACTGTGTGAGTAATCATGATCGTCTCTGCTCTTGAACATGATCCGAGAGAGAACACGGTGGGGTTATGATTGACGTGAGTAAGTGTTCAGGATCTCTTAGAGATCATACTAGATTCGATCGTTCTTCGTAGGCCACTCATATTTATTTCATGTTGCGTAAGCTAGCCATTATATATGCTTAGTGCTGCTGCAAACTAAACATCACCTTCCCAACCTTTAAGCTTGAATACTCTCGGTACCTGGGCACATGATAGCTGAGTCCTCTGTGGCCCACAGTTTTACTATAACAATCCAGGTACAGGTTCAGATGAGTTCGTGCAGGATGATGTTACCCAGCTCAAGTGGGAGTATGACGAGGAGAGAGGCAGGACGTATGTGACATATCGGGATGAGTAGAGGACCTGGTCGTGATATTTGGGATAGCTTGATAGTATCATTTGCAACTTCTTTTATCGTTTGATTTCATCCGTAGTCGGACCCTGTGTTCAACTTGATGTTATGATTTGAGTGACATTGTAAGTTAGCATGTGGCGAGTGTAAGCCAATTTGTATACTCTGCTCATTCAGTATTGTATATTGTGATGATACTATTCTTGCTAACGGCAAGATGCGCCTCTATCCCTTGCGAGGCCCTCGTGCCTTAAATGGATAGGCGCGCATCTTGGGCGTGACAAGTTGGTATCAGAGCCATATGACCATAGGAGCCTTTGCTTGTTCGAACTTGGCCGAGTCGTGTCTAGTAAAAACTATTTTGAGTCTAGTTATATCGGAGAGTAGTATTCTTATTACTCCTCTTCTATGCTCTGGTGAAGTTTCCGACTAAGGAATTTTGTTCCTACTCCTCTTCTCGCTCAAAAAAAATTTAGTATCACGCGGGTATTTTGGAGTCTATATGATGCCGATGTGACAGGGTTCTGTCTTGGTGCCTCCTGTCTGACTTGATTTCTTCCGGGGAGTCGAGCTCCAGGGAATGTTGGCACATTGTTATCATTCATCTTCCTTGATATCTGAGGACGGAGAATGTTCGAAATTACTTCAATACTTATCGTGGTGAGATAAGGTCGGAGTCACCCAGTACTGGGGAGGCATCCGGGATACCACCATGGTTTAGTATCGTTGTGAGTTTGAGGATTCGAGATTAGACGAGTTTGCGGAATTTCTTGAATTATGGTGTCGAAGGTTGCGGATGCAGTTGTAGCTGATTGCCTAGGGCGGGTTCCTGATTCCGCTACCCGAATCGCATAAACAAGAAAGTTTCGGAAGTTCATAGGTGGGAATCTTGTAGTCATCTAGGATCATCTTCTTCAGATGTATATGGGCATGTACATTTGTTCCGAACGCGTAGCTCAATACTTTTGTGTTATTGCAAGTGGCTTCTAATTTCTGATGATGTTATCATAACCGAAGAAGCATTCTTACTAATTTTTCAGTAGGAAGGCTATGTTGTTAATTGTTCAATTTCTTTCAAGCATTTGATTCAACTTATATTTCATCTTATCAATGAGGTGCTGATGCGTTTTGTCCATCTTCAGGATGGCTCCACCAACTCACAACAATCCGGGTCGTGGTGAGGAGCAGACTGATGTTCCACCGCCACCACCGCCACCGCCTCCTCCGCCTCCTCCTCCAGAAGCTTGGCAAGCTGTGATGGCCGTGACCAATGCAAACACCTAGATGTTGCTCAGGCTGTTGCAAGAAAGGGAGTAGGGTCAGCAAGGTTTTCAAGGCAATTTTCAGAATCAACTGCAGTTTGCGACTCTCAATCAGTTCCTTGCCAACCAGCCCAAGACTTTCACCTGTTGTGAGCAGCCTCTAGATGCTGATGATTGGCTTCATGATATGAGTAAGCATTTTGAGTGCAGCAATGTCAGGCCAAAGGTCTTTGTCAGGTTTGCATCGTTCCAGATAAAGGGTCAAGCAGCTAATTGGTGGCAACAGTACAAGGATTCCACGGGCGACCGTGTTGTTACTTGGGACGATTTCCGTCGTGACTTCAGGGCTCATTACATTCCGACAAGCTTTGTTGAAGAAATGCGTGAGAAGTTCAGGCACCTGAAGCAGGGAAGCAAGTCTGTCTACCAGTACAACGTCGAGTTCTAGAATCTAGCTCGTTATGCCAAGCAAGATGTTCCAGATGACAAAGCTACTATCTATCAGTTCAGAGGTGGTCTCAAGGATGAGATTTTGCCAGGCTTAGTTCTTCAGGAGCCTCGTGAGTTTGATCAGTTGTATAACATGGCTTTGAAGATTGAAGCAGCTCAGCTCAAGTTGGAGAACTCTAAGAAGCATTCAAGGGATTCATATTCTTCTTCTTCCGGCTCTCAAATGGTTCCAAAGTAGCAGAAGTATTGGGCGCCAAATCCTCTTCCGTTTCGTCCTCCTCAGCAGCAGAAGCAGTTCGGTGGTCGTGGTTCTTCCCACCCACCCAACCCAGGTTTCCAGCAGAAGAACGAAGCGTCCAAGGCTGTTCTTGTTCCTCCTCCAGGCAATGTTCGTCCGCTTTTTGAGGTGCCTAGTCACAAGTGTGGTCAGAAGGGCCACTATGCAAACAAGTGCAACCAGTGGCATCTTCCGCCTCCTCGTCCTGTCAAGCCTCCAGGCAATGCTATGGTGAAGCATAATCCCAAGTCCGCAAGAGTGAATATGGTGAATGTAGCAGAGGCAGAGGATTCTTCTCAAGTGATCATGGGTAATCTCTAAGTTAATTCTATTCCAGCAAAAAAATTCTTTGATTCTGGTGCATCGCATTGTTTCATGTCCCGTTCATTCTTCGCAATGCATGAGTTTGCTTGTCAAGATCTCCTTAGACCTGTATCAGTGGTGTCCCCTGGGAAGTTAATGAATTCCAATTGCATGGTGCTGGATATTTCTATCAAGATGGGGAATTATTCTTTTCTTGCTTCCCCAATTGTTCTCGGTAATTCTGATATTGATCTCATTTTGGGTATGGATTTCCTGGCTATGAATAAGGATCATATTGATTGCAAAGCAAAAGAAGTCAAGCTGACTCATCCTTCAGAAGATGTGATTATGTTCGCGGCTCGCGATGACACAATCCGTCTCTTTGCTCTTAATGAGAAGGGTGCAATCTCGGCGATTTCTCAAATTCCGGTGGTTTGTGATGAAGATGTCTTTCTAGAAGAATTGCCAGGAATGCCTCCGCACCGGCTAGTTGAGTTCGTGATTGATCTCGAGCCCGGAACTGAACCGGCCTGCAAGCGCCCGTATAAACTTGGCACGGAAGAGCTGAAAGAGTTGAAGAAGCAGCTAGATGAGCAAGAACGTCTGGGCCTGATCAGACCAAGTTCTTCTCCGTGGGGTTGTGGTGTTTTCTTTGTCAAGAAGAAAGATGGCACGGATCGTCTTTGTGTTGATTACCGGCCATTGAACAAGAAGACAATCAAAAACAAGTACCCACTTCCCAACATCAATGAGTTGTTTGAGCAACTGAAAGGTGCCAAGGTTTTCTCGAAGCTTGATCTTCGCATGGGTTATCATCAGATTCGAATTCGCGAGGAAGACATTCCCAAGACCGCCTTCAGGACAAGTTTTGGCTCTTATGAGTACACTGTTATGTCGTTTGGTCTTGCGAATGCTCCTCCAACCTTCTCAAGAATGATGAATTTCATTTTCTCTCCTTTCAAGAATGAGTTCGTCTTGGTCTATTTGGATGATATCCTTGTGTTCTCGGAGACAGAAGAATATCATGCAGAGCATCTCTACCTTGTGCTTGACAAGTTAAGGGAACATCGGTTCTATGCCAAGTTTTCCAAGTGTGAGTTCTGGCTCGATGAAGTGGTGTACCTCGGGCATGTCATCTCTGCTGAGGGGATTAAAGTGCACCCTAAGAAAGTGGAGGCAATCTTGAAGTGGGAGCCTCCGAGAATGTGAAGCAGCTTCAGAGCTTCCTCGGGCTTGCTAGTTATTGCAGAAGATTCGTGGAGAACTTCTCTCAAATTGCTAAGCCTCCGTCCAATCTCCTCCAGAAGAGTGTCAAGTATGTTTGGTCTCCTGAGTGTGATGTGGTGTTCAATACACTCAAGCAGAGACTGACTTCAGCTCCAGTTCTTGTTCCTCCTGAGCAGTCCAAGCCTTTCCATGTTTTATGTGATGCTTCTCTCCAAGGTCTTGGTGGTGTTCTCATGCAAGACAAGAAGATTATTGCTTATACCTCGCGTCAGTTGAAGCCTGCCGAGAAGAACTACCCCACTCATGATCTTGAGTTGGCGGCAGTTGTGCTTGCTCTAATGACTTGGAGGCATTTGTTGTTGCGTAGACCAGTTGAGGTGTACACCGATCACAAGAGCTTGAAGTACATTTTCACTTAACCCAATCTCAATATTTGGCAGTCTCATTGGGTGGAAATACTTGAGGACTTCAATCCAAGCATTGAGTATACTCCAGGGAAAGCAAATGTCATTGCAGACGCGCTCAGCTGTAAGGCGTACTGCAATAGTCTCATCCTGAAGCCTCTTCAGCCCGAGCTTTGTGAAGCATTCCGCAAGATCAAGCTTCAGATGATTCCGCAGGGATTTCTTGCCAATCTTCAAGTCTCTCTGACTCTGGAAGATCAGGTTCACCAAGCGCAGCTTCTTGACGCTATGGTGAAGAAAGTGAAGAAAGGTGTGGCCAAGAGCATTCTGAAGTATAAGTGCTTTCGTATTGATGACAAAGATACCTTGTTCTTCCAGGACTGTCTTGTGGTTCCAAAAGGCGATCTCAGAAAGTTTATCATGGACGAAGCACATAATTCTCTGCTATCCATTCATCCGGGTAATTCAAAGATGTATCAGGATCTCAAGCAAACCTTCTGGTGGACTCGCATGAAACATGAAATTGCTCAGTTCATGAACGAGTGTGATGTTTGTCGCAGAGTGAAGGCAGAACATCAACGTCCAGCGGGTCTTCTTCAGCCTTTGCCTATCCTAGAGTGGAAATTCGATCATGTTGAGATGGATTTCGTAACTACATTTCCCAAGTCCAAGAGAGGCAACGATGCCATCTTTGTGGTTATCGACAAGCTGTCAAAAGTTGCTCATTTCCTGCTAGTCAAAGAATCTATCTCGGCAGCTCAGCTTGCAGAGTTGTATACGTCAAGGATAGTGTCTTTGCATGGTATTCCTCATCTCATCTCTTCTGACCGTGGAAGTCTCTTCACTTCCAAGTTTTGGGAGTCATTCCAGACTGCTATGGGTACAAAGATCCGTTTCAGCACGGCGTTCCATCCGCAGACAAGTGGTCAAGTTGAGAGAGTCAATCAGATCCTTGAAGATATGCTTAGAGCCTGTGTGATTTTGTTCGGCATGAAGTGGCAAGACTGCCTTCCATATGCTGAATTCTCATACAACAATAGCTTTCAAGCAAGCTCAGGCAAGGCCCCTTTCGAGATTCTCTATGGCAAAAAGTGTCGTACCCCGCTTAACTGGTCTGAAACCGGTGAGCGTCAGATACTGGGCAATGACAATATCACTGAAGCAGAAGAAATGTGCCATGTCATTCGTGAGAACCTCAAAGCAGCTTAGTCCCGACAGAAGAGTTATTATGATAACAAGCATCGGGATGTTTCTTTCCAAGTGGGTGATCTAGTCTATCTCAGAGTCTCTCCTGTGAAAGGCACTCAGCGGTTTGGAATTAAAGGGAAGCTAGCTCCTCGTTTCGTTGGTCCTTTCAAAGTTGTTGGCAAGAGAGGTGGTCTTGCATATCAACTAGAGATTCCTCCAAATTTCACAAATGTGCACAGTGTCTTCCATGTCTCTCAGCTCCGGAGATGTTTCAAGACTCCTGAGCGGACCATTGACCTCCAAGACATCGATCTTCAAGAAGATCTCTCTTATCGTGAGCACCCAGTTGCTATTCTTGAAGAAACTTAGTGTAAGACTCGCAACAAGTCTATCAAGTTCCTCAAGGTGAAGTGCTCTCATCATTCTGACAAAGAAGCTACTTGGCAACGCGAGGACCTTCTCCATTCCGAATTTCCGTTCTTCTTTCGTTCCTAGATCTCGGGTCGAGATCCTCTTGTAGTGTGGGAGAGTTGTGACATCCCAAGTGATGTCCCTACCTTAATTGGCATGTAACCCCATGTATGAACCTTGTGTCATGAGAGTAATGTATGTGTTGCACCTTGTCATCATGTATTGTGGCATTCATGCATCATTCCATTCATCATAGCATCCATCTTGCATGCTTGCTTGCCTTCTTGTGTTTTGTATGATGTTTGTATGTGAGTGTCACTTGTGTGAGGTGCTTTTGTGTGATGTGTGGAGGTGGTGCAATCCATGGGTGCATCTCCCCTTGTTCTTCTTTCCTATCTTCTCAGTTTCAAACATCACCTTCCCCTTCCCCTCTCTTCCTATTAATTGATGAGCATAATGAACTTGTAGTTTTAATTGTTTTAAGATGTTCAAAAGATGGCCCCAATATTCTTATGCATTATGTGCATGGTGATATTGTCATTTGAGAGTGTTTGGAGTTTGAATTCCATTTAAACAAGGGCTGCCCTTTTATTAATTATTAAAATAACTTGTGCAATAATTCAACCTGATATTTTTATTAAATAGAGCACATTATTTCCTCTGCAAAAGTATGTTTATTTTTCTCTAAAAACCCCTTTTGGTTCTCTGTGGTTTTTCTTGAGACTTGTTGTTTTAAAATATTCAAAGCCTTTTATTTATTAGAGAAAGGGAGCTGTGCAGGGCACTGGGCCTTCCCTGGCCCAGGTGAGCGCCTTTGGCTCGGCCCAGCCGCAGTAGTAAACGGCCACCTGCCCCCGTCCCCTTCTCCATCAGGTTCAGCAGAGAGAGAGCGCGTCCGCCGCCCTTTTACGTCGCCGTCGCCGTCAGCCTGGGGGTATAAATCCCCTCGGCATGCATGCCCCCTCATCGCCTAGGGTTCCTCTCTCTCCCTCCACCGCCGTAGCCCTCTTTCATCCCCTCCATCTCTCTCCCTCCTCTCTGTTTCTCCCCTGCCAGGTAAGCTCCTGTGAGGTTCAGAGAGTTCAGGCTCGTTGTCGCCGGTCGTCGTCGCCACGTCTCCGGTGGGCGGCGCCCTTGGTGGTGATGGCGTGGATCTCGAGGCTGGTCCCGCCGTTCCATTCCCAGTGCTAGGAGGCCCTAGGAGGCCCTCTTCTTCCTCCTCGCTGCCGCAACAGAACCGGTCTTCTTCCTCTCCGTTGCCATCGCGTCCCCGAGCCTCTCCTTCCCCTTCGTCGCCATCGCTCGCGCCCCCGCGTCTCCGAGAAGCCCTTGGTGAGCAGCCGATCGCCGTTGTCCCCCTCTGCTCGTCGTAGCTCGTACACGCTCGTCGCCGTAATCTGTTGCCGCCGAGAGCAAATCGAGCACCCGTCGCTCGTCTCCGTCCCCCTCTTCGCAAGATGAGAAGAGGAACGGATTCCCTGTCGCTCTCCCTTTCGATTCCGCCGCTAGTGTCACCAGAGACGCCTTGTGCTGCCGTGTAGTCGCCGGAGTTTGCCGCCTCCGCTCTCTGTCAGTGTGTGTGTGCAGTTTCAGTTTCGTCAATCATTAGTGCATCGTGTGTGTACTAGAGGGTAGATGCCTCTCCTCTGTTAGCAGTCGTGTGGGTAGCGCAGTGGTAGCGCGTGCGGGAGGTGACCAGGAGGTCAGGGGTTCGACCCCCGAACCCTCCCCTTTCTTTTTTTGTTTGTTTTCTTTTTTTCTTTCTTTTCTTTTTCTTTTTCTCTTCCTTGTATTTGTGTGGTAGTGCAATGGCACATGTATATGATTGTGTGTGTAAGCACCTGATGGTGTATATGCACATGTGTGCATGTTTATGTGTGTGTATGTTATTCATACACACACTGCATGAGTGTGTGTGTGGTGTAGTGTAGTGTGCGAGCATGCTAAGCATGCACATAGGTGGTGTGTGTGTGCATATGCCAAGGCATATACACATGTGTGGCTTGTGTTGTGGTGTGTGTGTATGTGCTTTGCACATACACATATGTTAGTGATGTTTGCATAGGTGTAGGTGATGTGCCTTTGTGTGTGTATATATATATACACACACACACACACATATATATATATATGCATATGGGAATGTATGTGTGTGCATAAGTAGGTCCATGTATAGGTCTCTCTTGTGCATATGAGCATGTCCCTTCTTCTAGCTAGTTTCACCTTGCCTATTGATGCTATGCCATGCTATCATGCCCTAAGATGTTAATTAACCATTTCCAACATTAACCATTAGGTCACATATCATTTGGGGCCATTTTCATCAAGTTCTATATGTGTCATAAGTCACTTATGACTTGTAGGGTCAAATTTCGACCCCCCCCTTTTCTCCCTCTTGTTCCATGCAAGCATATGGGTATGAGTAATGCATTTGGGGTAGGATCAACCCATGTATGCACCTGTGAAGTCAGATTTGACTTTGGGGCAACTTGACAAAACTGCATTTTTATGCTGTGATGCCCTTTTGTCTTTTTAATATGAATTAATCTATGCATGCTTTTAAGTTGTTGCCAACATGGGTTTGTTAGTTAAAGTTGTTGGGAATGTCCCCGTATTTTTTTTATTTATGTTAAGTCCCTAGATAAGTGGGAACCATGCTGTTTAGTAAGCTACTTTCTGTTTCTGCCAACCTGCTTGAAAAATGGCAAAGTCTGGAGAGTCTGCTGTTATTGTTTTGCCATGTTGAGGGGATGGTATCTTGTAATGTGTTGTGAATTTTACCATGCTCATTGTTAGTTATTTGTAGTAGAATTTCTCATCTACCATCCTGTTAAGTTTCATGCCAATAGGAGCTCTCTAGCATATTTAACCAGTGCTGTCAACTTGCTACTTTGTTAACCCAGATTCCAGAAAACTGGAATTTTCACTAAGTCCCAGAAAACTGTTTCATGATGCCATCTTGGTTGCTTCTTGCTTATTGATGTGTGGCTCCTTTTCTGGTGGTGTAATTGGATGAGTTGATTTGTGTGTTGAGTAGATTCTGTCAACATCTTGTTTGTGGCTGTAGGCTTCCTGTAGCTCCAGATGTGAGTTGTAGAAGTTGCTATGTTATTGTTTTGTGGCAGATTTGGTGTTTTATGGCTTGGTGATCTTGTGGAATTGCCTCTGTACCTTGTCGTGAGCGTATCGTGAGAACCGTAACTCCGTTTCTTGCAATGTTTATATGCATTTCTATCTATTTTGCATGCTGCATCCATAATTGCCATGTTCATGCATGTTTAAATAACTTAACATGAGGTTCTGTCCAGATTCACTAATATACAAACTTGCATGTGAAACCTGACTAGTTGTGGTTGCCATGTTACAATTGTTCATAAATGATCATTGATCATTTTGATTGTGCATTGCACCTGGTTGGAGGTTTATTGTTGTTGTTTCTCTTGGGTAGACGCGAGTGTTGATACTGAGTATGAGGACCCAGGAGAGTACCACTATGAGGATTCCGCTACTTGTTTCACTAAAGAACCAACAGGCAAGATGATCATACCCGGATCCCGATACTATTTTTTGCTTGCTAGTTTCTCGCTCTTATCGTTACAATTGCGCTACCTACCACTTGATATCATCCCCCATGTTGCCATGGCAGCCTCTAACCTCCACATCTTAGCAAACCTTTGATTGGCTAAGTTACCGCTGCTCAGCCCCTCGTATAGCATTTTAGTTGCAGGTGCAGGTTGTTCCATGTGATAACATGGATTGGATATCACAGTATTCTGTTATTTAATTTAATGCACATATATATCTTGGTATTGGTGGAAGGCTTGGCCTTTTGCTAAGTGATTTGTTCCGCTATTACTGCCATTAGTTCCTTGTTACCGGTGTTATGTTTTCCATATTTTGCGCTCCTAAGATGCTCGGGGTTGTTATGGGGACCCCCTTGTTCATTCGGTTGAGATTAAACTTGTCTGGCAAGACCCAACCTTGGTACTACATTTGCTTAACAATTTAATAAAATTGCATAGGGTCTTGCAAACCCGTGGATAATTAAACAACCCCCGGACCAGTGATCCTCATGAGTGTTGGTCCAAACTAGAGTTGTGTGCGGGGCCAACTCGGGGCAACTCGGGAGATTTCTATCAGGCCACCGTACGCTGTGCTTATCCGTCGTGTCCTGAGAACGAGATACGCGGCTCTTATCGGGTTCGTCGACACGTCGGGTGGTCTTGCTGGGTTTGTTTTACCTTTATCGAGTGTCTTGCGTGTGGAGTCTGACTTTCTTCGGGTTTACTCGAGGTGTTGGAATTCCTTTGGAATTACCTATGATGATCACGAGATCCGCGATCGAGGCATTACCACGGTGTGTGGTTAATTTGGTAATGGATTAGTTGGAGCACCCCTGTAGGGTTAAATCTTTCGGAAAGCCGTTCCCACGGTTATGTGGCTACTTTGATATTTGTTTAACACCCGGTTAGAGAAAACTTGAAGTAAACTCTAATTAAAATACACCAACTATGTGAGTAACCGTGATCGTCTCTGCTCGTGAACATGATCCGAGAGAGAACACGGTGGGGTTATGATTAACGTAAGTAAGTGTTCAGGATCTCTTAGAGATCATACTAGATTCGATCGTTCTTCGTAGGCCACTCATATTTATTTCATGTTACGTAAGCTAGCCACCATATATTCTTAGTGTTGCTGCAAACTAAACATCACCTTCCCAACCTTTAAGCTTGAATAGTCTCGGTACCTGGGCACATGATAGCTGAGTCCTCTGTGGCTCACAGTTTTACTACAACAATCCAGGTACAGGTTCAGATGAGTTCGTGCAGGATGATCTTACCCAGCTCTAGTGGGAGTATGCCGAGGAGAGAGGCAGGATGTATGTGACATATCCGGATAAGTAGAGGACCTGGTCATGATCTTTGGGATAGCTTGATAGTATCATTTGCAACTTCTTTTATCGTTTGATTTTGTCCGTAGTCGGACCCTGTGTTCAACTTGATGTTATGATTTCAGTGACATTGTAAGTTAGCATGTGGCGAGTTTAAGCCAACTTGTATACTCTTCTCATTCAGTATTGTATGTTGTGATGATACTATTCTTGCTAACGGCAAGATGCGCCTCTATCCCTTGCGAGGCCCTCGTGCCTTAAATGGATAGGCGCACCTCTTGGGCGTGTCAAAGACTCGGATAGACAATGAGAGTCGGTTACCAATTGTATGACCCGTGGTCTAGACCTCCTATATAAATGCAGACCCGGGGCGGCTTAGAGATCAGGTTGTCGAATACTAGGTCAAGCTTTAGCTCCCTCTTAATCGATACATCAAGCAATACAAACACAAGCAGGACGTAGGCTATTACCTTGAGTTGAGGGGCCGAACTTGGGTAAATCCGTGTCTCTCGTCCCCATCAACCCCTTTGAGTCCATCACATTAGAAATGGCCTCGAACCGAAGTACGTTTACCCGGAAATCTGCCGTGACAAAACCACGACAATACCCGTTCAGGTACAACAATATGCTTCTCATTCTTATTATTGTACATCACATTTTATCTAGTTTATGTTGATCTATGTTCGGCTGTCATCCAAAAAATGATTCCCACAAGCCTCGCATTGTCTCTGCAAATAGTGAAGATCTTGGCACTACAATCTATCAGCCCCAATCTGGATGAAGTTGTTAAGTTCTTTATATGCTTTCCGTGCACGGAGAAGCTATACGTCGAGGTGATGTTCCTTTCCTGTTAATTCTTAACCATAATAGAGTTCAATTTGTTAGTACTTTTACCCATTACAATGTAATGTGTACTATACATTTTTTTAGATGTTAATCATGAACGATCGAAGATGGCATGCCAATCTATTAGTGTATTTTATAAATCATCCAAATCAAAGAGGCATATAGTGTTCGATACTGCAACTAAGCACTGATATGTTGTCTTTCTTTGCAGATACAAGCAGGAGTTGGTGTGGAAAAGGTGGCGCTATATAACAATCCCATCGAATTCCTTGAATTCCATCTCACGGAAATTACTTTGAACGAGTACTGAGGCACCAATCCAGAGATTCAATTTGCTAGTTTCTTTATTCAGAAATTAAGGGTGATGAAGTTAATGAGCTTTGCTCTATATTTGGTGTGCCATAATGGATGGTTTACTAACCAGCGGAGGCGTCTACAGTGGAATGGAAAAGGCTCTACAGAAGCTGATTTTCGCTTTGGAAGTTCATATGACAGATTATTCCGAAGCGATTCTATCAAGCCGATATATGACTTCTCGGTGGATGACCCCTTCATAGAAATATTTGATCCCATGGATCCTGAAGATTGGATTTGATTTCTAATGTCAGTTTGTAACTTGTAACTTGATACAATTCCTCTTGCATAGTATGAATCCACTCAGGCTCTTTGAATGCTTCATCAACTTTGGTGGACTCTATGATAGAGACAAAGGCAAAGTGCCCACAAAAATTAGTCAAATGTGAAGCTTTTGAGTGAGTGAGAGGACCTAGTGCATTGATGTCATCGATGATTTTGTCAATCTGCACTTCATTTGCAACTCTTGGATGAGCAGGTTGACGTGGCTGAGGATTTTCTTCAGCACCATTTTGTTCAGGTGTATCAGCATGGATGTCTTCATTCGTTGGAATGACTCCCTCAGTGGGTATGACATCTTTAGTAGCCTTCAGCTTAATGGATTCCTCAGGAGATTGTTCATCTAACACAGAAGGCAGGTGCTCTCTTTGCGAGCCATCAGTTTCATCGAACGCACATCTACAGTTTCAACAACCTTGTGGTGGTATGTGTTGAAGACTCTGTAGGTGTGCGAGTACTTTCCGTAACCAAGCATAAAACCTTCATGTGCTTTCGGTGCAAATTTAGAACTGTGGTGAGGATCTCTAATCCAGCATTTTGCCCCGAAGACTTTGAGATAACTTACATTGGGTTTCTTGCTAGTCATAAGTTCATACGAAGTCTTCTTGAAGAATTTGTGAAGATATACCATGTTAATGATGTGGCATGCAGTATCAATTGCTTCAGGCCAGAAGCGACGAGGAGTCTTGTATTCACCAAGCATGGTGCGAGCCATCTCAACAAGAGTCCCGTTCTTGCGCTCCACGACGCCATTCTACTGAGCAGTATAAGGGGCAGATAACTCATGAGTAATACCAAGTTCATCAAGATATTCATCAAGATTAGTGTTCTTGAACTCACTCCCATTATCACTCCTGATATGTTTGATCTTGACGCCAAAGTTGGTGGAGGCCCTTGAAGCAAATCGTGTGAAGACATCCTCCACTTCAGTCTTGTACAGAATAATATGCACCCAAGTGTGTTGAAAGTAATCATCAACGATGACAAATCCATACAAACTTGAAGAATTTGTCAGTGTGGAGTAATGAGTGGGGCCAAAGATATCCATGTGAAGCAATTCAAAAGGTCAAGTAGTGGTCATGATTGTCTTCAAGGGATGCTTGGAAATGGTCATCTTTCCAGACTCACATGCACCACAGAGGTGGTCCTTGAGGAATTTGACACCTTCGATGCCAATGACATGCTTTTTCTTCACGAGCGTTTGCAAGTTCCTCATACCAGCATGTCCAAGTCATCGATGCCATAGCCAGCCTTCTGAGGACTTTGCAAGTAAGCATGTGGCAGGCTGAGGACCTGTAGAGAATCAACAATATACAAGTCTCCTCTCCTAAAGCCTTCGAAGACTTTGGAATTGTTAGATTCCATGATGACAACACAACGATATTTTCCAAATACGACAATCATATCAAGATCACAAAGCATCGAGACAGACATAAGGTTCAACCCAAGGGATTCGACAAGCATCACCTTATCCATGGTTTGGTCCTTTGAGATTGCAACCTTACCTAGACCCAATACCTTGCTTTTTCCTTTGTCTACGTAGGTGATATGCTTCAAATGAGATGGAGCAAGTGGCAAATTCATCAGTAGATTCTTGTCACCAGTCATGTGGTTTGTGCATCCACTATCGAGGACCCGCCTAGTAGCTTTTGGAGGTTCATCCTGCAGATGAATTAGTACAACTTACGAACTCATATGCTTCAGAGTGAAGAATATGACATCAATGTCATCAGACAGAATTTCATCACACAAGATAGTAAGCAAGTAGTGTGAGGATGTGAGAAATGAGGAATTGATTTCTACATGGTTAGCTTGCGTCCTTTCAAGCATTTCCTCAGGTCCCCAGCAAATTCATCAGATGTTCAAGTTCATCTGGAGACCTGACCTTGCATAAGATATTAGTTCAATTTCTTCACCACCCACATCTAGAGGGGTGGCAAAGAGTTCATCATTCTGCAAGCACCATATGAGAAGGGAGGTATTGAAGCAAGTGTGCTTTGTTTCACAGGGCGAGGGTTAGAGTACTCATATGAATAAGCAGAGAAATTCTTCGAGGACTTACGAACATAATTATTTGAAGAATAATGCACATATTCAGAACTCTTAGATTTTCCCTGCGAAATAGATGCATTAGCATGAGAATGATATTTTTGACCATTTGAGGAATTTGGTCCAAGTGTAGACTTTGATCCATATGATGAATTTGATCTGGGGTTCCTATTGTTCATGAGTGGTGTCGTGAGGACATTCACTTGAAGATTTTGTAGATAGCTCTTGGGAACCCAGATTTTCTTCATAGCAGAACCATTTCTGCAGTTAGTTCCAAAAAATCTGGCAAATACTTCACCTTTTTTATTTTTGAAGAATTTGTAGTTGGAGTCAAGTGACTCATCAGAGGAATATGAAGTTTCAGAAGTAAAGCCAGATAAAGTGGATGGATCTCCAGGAGATCCTTTTGCAGCAACCCATGAGGTTTTGGGGTACTACTCAGGTGTCCAGCAAGATCCATCAGCGTTGAGTTTCCTCACAAAGGCAATACCCTCTTTCATAGGGTTCTTGTTCAGAATCTGCTTTTTGAGAACTTCGGAAAGGTTTGATGCCCTTTGAGACTTTTGTACATGCCTGTCACATACAATTCCTTCAACCCTGCATTTGTGTAGTGATACTTGTGATATCCTCAGATGAGGAATTTGAGACCACTAGAACAGTTGAAGAATTTGCAGCAATAGAAGCATTTGAACATTCAGGTGAAGAATTAGCAGTATCACGTTCGATGCATTTCAAACAAGGTGGAACAAATTCTTCCTGAGCGGTACTGATTTGTTGAGCCAGAAAGGAATCGTTTTCCCTTTGGAGATTCTCATGTGACACCCCTAGTTTCTCAAGATCTTGCTTTCTTTGAAGAAATTCAGAAGAGAGCTTCTCATGATCAGCTAAGAGGTCATTATGATGACTCTGAAGGTTATCATACTTTGTTTGAAGACTTTTGAGATCATCAGACAGAGTTTGAGTCCGCTCCACTTCATCGTTCAATAGATCATCGCTTTTGTCTAGCCTTTTCTGAAGCTTTTCAAGTTCACTTTGTTGCTTAGTGGCAAGTTTAACAAGTTTAGCATAGCTAGGTTTCACATATTCATCAGATTCACCTTCACTTGATTCACAAGAGCAATGATGTTTGTTTACCTTTGAGCCTTTTGCCATGAAGCAATAGGTGGGAGCATAATCTGTTGGAGATATGCCCTAGAGGCAATAATAAATTAGTTATTACCATATTTCCTTGTTCATGATAATCGTTTATTATCCATGCTATAAATTGTATTGATCGGAGACTTAGATGCACGTGTGGATACATAGACAAAACCATGTCCCTAGTATGCCTCTAATGGACTAGCTCGTTGATCAAAGATGGTTAAGGTTTCCTAGCCATGGACATGAGATGTCATTTGATAACTGGATCACATCATTAGGAGAATGATGTGATGGACAAGACCCAAACTACAAACGTAGCATATGATCGTGTCAGTTTATTGCTACTGTTTTCTGCATGTCAAGTATATGTTCCTATGACCATGAGATCATGCAACTCACGGACATCAGAGGAGTGCCTTGTGTGTATCAAACGTCACAATGTAACTGGGTGACTATAAAGGTGCTCTACAGGTATCTCCGAGGGTGTGTGTTGAATTGGCATGGATCAAGAGTGGGATTTGTTACTCCGTGTGACGGAGAGGTATCTCAGGGCCCACTCGGTAATGCAACATCACAATAAGCCTTGCAAGCAATGTGACTAAGTGTTAGTCACGGGATCTTGTATTACGGAACGAGTAAAAGATACTTGCCGGTAACGAGGTTGAACTAGGTATGGAGATACTGATGATCGAATCTCGGGCAAGTAACATACCGAAGAACAAAGGGAACATCATACGGGATTAACTGAATCCTTGACATAGAGGTTCGACCGATAAAGATCTTCGTAGAATATGTAGGAACCAATGTGGACATCGAGGTCCCGCCACTTTTATTGACCATAGAGGTGTCTCGGTCATGTCTACATAGTTCTCGAACCCGCAGGGTCTGCACACTTAAGGTTTGGTGACATTTCGGTAGTATAGAGTTATGTATGGTGGTGACCGAAGGTTGTTCGGAGTCCCTAATGAGATCCAAGACGTCACGAGGAGCTCCGTAATGGTCCGGAGGTAAAGATTTATATATAGGAAGTCCCATTTTGGTCGCCGGAAAAGTTTCGGGCTAATCGGTAATGTATCGGGAGTGCCGGTAGTGTACCGGGAGACCACCGGGAGGGGTATTTCGAACCAGGAGGCTTCATGGGCTGTGGGAGAGTAAATACCAGCCTTTTTTGGGCTGGTGGAAGTCCCACACAAGGCCCATGCAGCTGGGAGAAAAAGCCCAAAGGGAAAAAGGTGGAAAAAGGCCAAAAAAAAGGAGGAATCCTAGTCCTACTAGGATTGGAGGAGGAGTCCTCCTCTCCTCCCCACTTTGGCCGACCCAAGGGCTGGCTTTTTGGCAGCCAAGCCTCCTACTCCTCTCCTCCTATATATACTAGAGGATTTTAGGGTTTTGGAATAGAATTTTCAGCCACGTGCTACCCGTTCCTCTAGTGCATAGTTTCTCCTCTAGATCGGTTTTCTGCAGTGCTTAGGCGAAGCCCTATCGGAATAGCTCCACCACCATTTCCGGAGCGCCGTCACACTGCTAGAGAACTATTCTTCCTCTCCACTTCCTCTTGCTGGATCAAGATGGTGGAGATTGTCATCAAGCTGCACGTGTGCTGAACGCGGAGGTGCCGTCCGTTCGGCGCTAGATCGGAAGGACCGTGATCAAGATCGCGAGACGATCGTGATGAGATCGCGCGACGGATCGTGATGAGATCGCGGGACAGATCGTGATGAGTTCACGGGACGGATCGTGATTGGATCGCAGGACGGATCGTGATGTGATCGCGGGACGCTCGGCGATTTGGATCGCAAAGATGTTCGACTACACCAACCGCGTTTCTTAACGCTTCCCGCTTAGCGATCTACAAAGGTATGTAGATCCACTCTCCCTCTCGTATATGCTCATCACCATGGATAGATCTTGTGTGTGCGTAGGAAATTTTTTGTTTCCCATGCAACGTTCCCCAACAGTGGCATCATGAGCTAGGTCTATGTGTAGATGAGATCTCGAGTAGAACACAAAAGGTTTGTGGGCGTTGATGCTTAGATTGCTTCCTCCCTTGGTCGGAATTTGGTTCAGAGGTATTGTGAGATGAATCGTCCCGGACCAACATTACTCGTACGCTTACGAGAGACCGGTTCCCTCGACGCAACTTGTTGCATAGATGGCTTACGGGTGGCAGTTTCTCTCACTTTAGTTGCATCGGATTCGACAAAGGCGGTCCTTGAGAAGGTTGAAAAGCAAATTATGTATCACCGTTGTGGTTTATGCGTAGGTGAGAATCGTTCTTGCTAGAAACCCATAGCAGCCACGTAAAGCATGCAACAACAATTAGAGGACGTCTAACTTGTTTTTGCAGGGTATGTTGTGATGTGATATGGCCAATTACCTGATGTGATATATGTGATGTATGAGATGATCATGTGATGTATAGAATTTCACGACTTGGATGTCAATGAGTACGGCAATCGGCAGGAGCCATAGGGTTGTCTTTAATTATTGTATGACCTGCGTGTCAATCATTAAGCGCTATGTAATGCTTTACTTTATCGCTAAACGGTAGCAATAGTAGTAGAAGCATGCAGGGCATGACAACCTTGATGGCGACACGTTGATGGAGATCAAAGATGATGGAGATCATGGTGTCGTGCCGGTGACAATGAAGATCATGCTGGTGCTTTCAAGATGGAGATCTAAAGCACAAGTTCATGGCCATATCATGTCACTTATGAATTGCATGTGATGTTAATCCTTTTATGCACCTTGTTATGCTTAGTACGACGGTAGCATTATAAGGTGATCCCTCATTTAAATTTCAAGATAAAATTGTGTTCTCCCCAAGTGTGCACCGTTGCAAAAGTTCGTCGTGTTGAGACACCACGTGATGATCGGGTGTGATAGACTCTACGTTCACATACAACGGGTGCAAGCTAGTGTTGCACGCGCAGAACACTCGGGTTAAACTTGACGAGCCTAGCATGTACAGACATGGCCTCGGAACACAAGTGACCGAAAGGTCGAACATGAGTCATATAGTAGATATGATCAACATGATGATGTTCACCATTGTAACCACCTCAACTCACGTGATGATCGGACTCGAGTTGGTGAATTTGGATCATATATCACTCGGATGACCGGAGGGATGTCAATTTGAGTGGGAGTTCTTAAGTAATATGATTAATTGAACTCATTATCATGAACATAGTCAGTAGTGCCTTTGCAAATTATGTTGTAGATTACTTGCTCGCGCTATAGCTCCCTTGAATTTTTATATGTTCCTAGAGAAATAGAGTTGAAAGATGATGGTAGCAATATTGCTGACTGGCTCCGCGATCTGAGGATTGTCCTCGTTGCTGCACAGAAGGCTTATGTCCTTAATGCACCGCTCGGTGCGCCAACCCCTCTAGCGTCGTCTGTAGATGTTGTGAACATCTGACACACACGTTCTGATGACTACTTGATAGTTTAGTGCGTCATGCATTATGGCTCAGAATTGAGGCTCCGAAACATTTTGAACGTCACGGAACATATGAGATGTTCTAAGAGCTGAAATTAGGATCTCAGGCTCATGCCCGTGTTGTGACATATGAGATCTCCAACAAGATTCTTTGCCTGCAAGATGAACGAGAATAGCTCAATCGTTGAGCGTGTGCTCAGATTGTCTGGGTGCTACAATCGCTTGAATCGAGTGGGAGTTCATCTTCCAGATAAGATAGTGATTGATATGGTTCTCCAAGTCACTTTCACTAAGCTACTAGAACTTGGTGATGAACTATAAAACGCCAAGGATAGAAATAATGATCCCTGAGCTATTCGCGATGTTTGACACCGCGAAGGTAGAAATTGAGAAGGAGCGTCAAAGTGTTGATGGTTAGTTAAAACCACTAGTTTCGAGAAGGGCAAGAGCAAGGAGGGAAACTCCATGGATAGCAAGTCAGTTGCTGCTCCAGTGAAGCAACCCAAAGTTGAACTCAAACCCGAGACTAAGTGCTTCGATTATGAGGAGAGTGGTCGCTGAATCAGAACAACCCTAGATACTTGGTAGATAAGAAGGCTGGCAAACGTCAACAGAAGTATATTTGATATACATGTTATTGATGTGTACCTTGCTAGTACTCCTAGTAGCACCTGGGTATTGGATACCGGTTCGGTTGCTAAATGTTAGTAACTCGAAGTAAAAGCTACGGAATAAACGGATACTAGATAAGTGTGAGGTGACGATGTGTGTTGGAAATGTTTCCAAGGTTGATGTGGTCAACATTGCACGCTCTCTCTACCTTTGAGATAAGTGACGAAGCTAAATAAATGTTATTTTGTGTTTTTTCATTGAGCATGAACGTGATTAGATCATGTTCATTGCAACACGGTTATTCATTTAAGTTAGAGAATAATGGTTATTCTATTTACCTGAATAATACCTTCAATGGTCATGCACCCAGTAAGAATGGTTTGTTGAAACTTGATCATAGTAATACACATGTTCATAACATTGATGCCAAAAAGATACAAAGTTAATAATGATAGTACCACATGCTTGTGGCACTGCCGCTAAATGTCATATTGATATAAAGCGCATGAAGAAACTCCATGTTGATGGATCTTTGGACTCATTCGATTTCGAATCGGTTGAGACATGCGAACCATGCCTCTTGGTCAAGATGACTAAGGACCCCGTTTTCTGTTTTGATGAAGCGAGCAAGTGATTTATTGGAAATGATACATGTTGATGTATGCAATCCAATGAGTCTTGTAGCGTGCGGTGAATATCGTTATTTTCTTACCTTCACTTATGATTTGAGTAGATATAGTGTATATTTACTTGATGAAACACAAGTCTGAATCGTTTGAAAGGTTCAAGCAGATTCAGAGTGAAGTTTTAAGATCATCATGACAAGAAGATAAAAATGTTTGCGATATGATCGTGGAGGAGAATATCTGAGTTACGAGTTTGGCATACAACTTTAGACAATGTGAGAATTGTTTTCACAACTCACGCCACCCGGAACACCATAGTGTGATGGTGTGTCCGAACGTCATAGTTGTGCTCTATTGGATATGGTGCATGTTGTGATGTCTCTTATCATTTTGTTACTATAATTTTGGGGTTATGCATTAGAGACAACTACATTCACTTTAAATAGGGCACCATCTAAATCCGTTGAGATGACACCGTGTGAATTTTGGTTTGATAGAAACCTAAGATGTTATTTCTTAATGCTTGGGGCTACGACGCTTGTGTGGAAAATGTTTTCACCTAATGAGCTCGAACCCAAAGCGGACAATTGCATCTTCATAGAATACCCTAAGAACAGTTGGGTGAACCTTCTATCTCAGATCCAAGCATAAAATGTTTGTTGCTAAAACTGGGTCCTTTCTCGAGAAAGGGTTTCTCTTGAAATAATTGAGTGGGAGGAGGATAGAACTTAATGAGGTTATTGAACCTCTGCTTCAACCAGAAAGTAGCGCAGCGCAGAAAGATGTTTCTGTAAAGCCTATGTTAGTTGAAGAGGAAGTTAATAATGATGATCATAAAGCTTCGGATCAAGTTACTATCGACCTACGAGGAAAATAGAATTTGATGAGGTTACTGAACCTTCACTTCAACCAGAAAGTGGCGCAGCGCAGAAAGATGTTTCTGTGAAGACTACATCAGTTGAAGAGGAAGTTAATGATGATGATCATGAAGCTTCGGATCAAGTTACTATCGAACTTCGTAGGTCGACAAGGATGTGTACTGCTACTGAGCGGTACGACAACCCTGTCTTGGAGGTCATGTTGTTGGACAACGATGAACCTACGAACTATGGAGAAGCGATGATGGGCCCGGAAACCAACAAATGGCTAGAGGCCATGAAATCCGAGAAAGGACCCATGAATGAAAACCAAGTATTGACTTTGGTGGACTTGCTCGTTGGACGGCTGGTCGTTAAAGTGCAAATGGATCTTTAAAATGAAGACAAACGGTGATGGTAAATGTTACCATTTGTAAAGCTCGACTTGTTGCAAAGTAGTTTACAACAAGTTCAAAGAGTTGACTGAGATGAGACTTTCTCACTCGTAGCGATGCTAAAGTTTGTTGGAATTATGTTAGCAGTTGCTGCATTTTTCAATTATGAAATCTGGCAGATGGATGCCAAAACATCGTTTCCTTCCTTAAGGAAAGGTTGTATGAGATACAACCAGAAGGTTTTGTCAGTCCTAAGGATGCTAATAGATGTGCGAGCTTCAGTGATTCTTCTATGAACTGAAGCAAGCATCTCGGAGTTGGAATATACACTTTGATGAGGTGATCAAAGTTTTTGAGTCTATACAAAGTTTACAAGAAACTTGTATTTGCAATAAAGTGAGTGGGAGCACTATAGAGTTTCTGATAAGTATATGTGGATGACATATTGCTATTCGGAAATGATGTAGAAATTCTGGAGAGCATAAACGGGTGTTTGAAAAGAGTTTTTCAAAGGAAGACCTGGATAAAGCTACCTAATTGTTGAGCATCAAGATCTATAGAGATAGATCAAGATACTTGATGAGACTTTCAATGAGTACATACCTTGACAAGATTTTGAAAGAGTTCAAAATGGATCAGTCAGAGAAAGAGTTCTCGCCTAATTTGTAAGGTATAAAGTTGAGTAAGACTCAATGCCCAGTGACTGCAAAAGATAGAGAAAAGATGAGTGTCATCTCCTATGCTTCAGCCATAGGCTCTATCATGTATGCAATGCTGTCCACAAGACCCGATGTCAGCCTTGCCATAAGTATGGCCCGAAGGTTTCAAAGTGATCCTGGAATGGAGCACTGGATAGCGGTCAAGATTATCCTTACTAACTAAAAGACTAAGGAGATGTTTCTCGATTATGGAGGTGATAAAGAGTTCGTCGTAAATAGTTACGTCGATGCAAGCTTTAACACTAATCCGAATGACTCGTAGCAATCTGGATACGTATAGTGGAGCAGCCATTTGGAATAGTACCAAGTGGAGTGTGGTAGCAGTGTTTACGGTTTGACATAGAAATTTGCAAAGTACACACGGATCTGAATGTCGCAGACCCGTTGACTATAAGACCTCTCTCACATGCAAAGCATGATCGAGCCCTAGAACTCATTGGATGTTAGATTTATAACAATGCGAATCACATGGTGATGTGAACTAGATTACTAACTCTAGTGCAAGTGGGAGACTGTTCGAAATATGCCCTAGAGGCAATAATAAATTAGTTATTATCATATTTCCTTGTTCATGATAATCGTTTATTATCCATGCTATAAATTGTATTGATTGGAGACTTAGATGCATGTGTGGATACATAGACAAAACCATGTCCCTAGTATGCCTCTAATGGACTAGCTCGTTGATCAAAGATGGTTAAGGTTTGCTAGCCATGGACATGAGATGTCATTTGATAACGGGATCACATTATTAGGAGAATGATGTGATGGACAAGACCCAAACTACAAACGTAGCATATGATCGTGTCAGTTTATTGCTACTGTTTTCTGCATGTCAAGTATATGTTCCTATGACCATGAGATCATGCAACTCACGGACATCAGAGGAGTGCCTTGTGTGTATCAAACGTCGCAATGTAACTGGGTGACTACAAAGGTGCTCTACAGGTATCTCCGAGGGTGTCTGTTGAATTGGCATGGATCAAGACTGGGATTTGTTACTCCGTGTGACAGAGAGGTATCTCAGGGCCCACTCGGTAATGCAACATCACAATAAGCCTTACAAGCAATGTGACTAAGTTTTAGTCACGGGATCTTGTATTACGGAATGAGTAAAAGAGACTTGCCGGTAACGAGGTTGAACTAGGTATGGAGATACCGACGATCGAATCTAGGGCAAGTAACATACCGAAGAACAAAGGGAACATCATACGGGATTAACTGAATCCTTGACATAGAGGTTCGACCGATAAAGATCTTCATAGAATATGTAGGAACCAATGTGGACATCCAGGTCCCGGCACTGGTTATTGACTGGAGAGGTGTCTCGGTCATGTCTACATAGTTCTCGACCCCGCAGGGTCTGCACACTTAAGGTTTGGTGATGTTTCGGTAGTATAGAGTTATGTATGGTGGTGACCGAAGGTTGTTCGGAGTCCCAGATGAGATCCAGGACGTCACGAGGAGCTCCATAATGGTCCCGAGGTAAAGATTGATATATAGGAAGTCCCATTTTGGTCGCCGGAAAAGTTTCGGGCTAATCGGTAATGTACCGGGAGTGCCGGTAGTGTACCGGGAGACCACCGGGAGGGGTATTTCGACCCAAGAGGCTTCATGGGCTGTGGGAGAGTAAATACCATCCTTTTGTGGGCTGGTGGAAGTCCCACACAAGGCCCATGCAGCTGGGAGAAAAAGCCCAAAGGGAAAAAGGTGGAAAAAGGCCAAAAAAAAAGGAGGAATCCTAGTCCTACTAGGATTGGAGGAGGAGTCCTCCTCTTCTCCCCACTTTGGCCGACCCAAGGGCTGGCTTTTTGGCAGCCAAGATTCCTCCTCCTCTCCTCCTATATATACTAGAGGATTTTAGGGTTTGGAATAGAATTGTCAGCCACGTGCTACCCGTTCCTCTAGTGCATAGTTTCTCCTCTAGATCGGTTTTCTGCAGTGCTTAGGCGAAGCCCTGTCGGAATAGCTCCACCACCATCTCCGGAGCGCCGTCACGCTGCCGGAGAACTCTTCTTCCTCTCCACTTCCTCTTGCTTGATCAAGAAAGTGGAGATCGTCATCAAGCTGCACGTGTGCTGAACGTGGAGGTGCCGTCCGTTCGGCACTAGATCGGAAGGACCGTGATCAAGATCGCGAGACGATCGTGATGAGATCGTGGGACGGATCGTGATGAGATCACGGGACAGATCGTGATAAGTTCACGGGACGGATCGTGATGTGATCGCGGGACGCTCGGCGATTTGGATCGCGAAGATGTTCGACTACACCAACCGCGTTTCTTAACGCTTCCCGCTTAGCGATCTACAAGGGTATGTAGATCCACTCTCCCTCTCGTAGATGCTCATCACCATGGATAGATCTTGCGTGTGCGTAGGAATTTTTTTGTTTCCCATGCAACGTTCCCCAACATAATCATCATTGCTGACGTCAGAGTCATTGGAGTAGTCATATTCTTCATCGTTGAAGATGGACTTGCTGACGAAAGCAGTAGAGAGAGCAAGGCTAGCGACTCCAGATTCAGATTCTACCTCAGATTCTTCCTCTTCTTCATATTCTTCAGATTCTTCCTCAGAATCCATTTCCTTGCCAATGAATGCTTGAGCCTTTCTAGAACCATTCTTCTTGTGCTTTGAGGACTTTGAAGATGAGGACTTTGCAGATGAGGACTTTGAAGATTTCTTCTTTTTCTTCGAGTCATCAAAACTATCATCCTTGTATTTCTTCTTCTTCTTTGAATCTTTTTCCCAGAGAGGATAGTCAAAGATAAAGTGACCAGGCTTCTTGCAACGATGATAGGTTCTTTTCTTGTAGTCTTCTGAGGAATCTGATTTCCTCAAACCACTTTTTGATGACTTTCCAAATCCACCTCTCCTTGTGGACTTCTGGAATTTCCTCACGAGCATTGCTAGCTCCTGACTTAGTTCTTCAGGCTCACCAAGGCTGCTGTCAGAATCTTCTTCTTCGGATGAGGAAATTGCTTTTGCCTTCAGAGCATGAGATCTTCCATAGCTTGGCCCGTAGAGGTCTCTCTTCTCAGCTTGTTGGAATTCATGAGTATTGAGTCTCTCAAGAATATCAGCAGGATCAAGTGACTTGTAGTCTCCACGTTCTTGGATCATCAAGGCCAGAGTATCGAATGAGGAATCAAGAGATCTTAGCAGTTTCTTCGCCACTTCATGGTCAGTGATATCAGTGGCACCCAGTGCTTGAAGCTCATTGGAGATATTAGTAAGACGATCAAAAGTTTGCTGAACATTCTCATTGTCAAGTCTCTTGAAGAGGTTGAAGAGATTGCGAAGAACATCAACACGAGAGTCACATTGAGTTGAAACACCTTCATTGACTTTGGAAAGCCTATCCAAAGCACTCACTCTGCCATACTAACCTTTGCTCAGATGGCCACAGATGATATTCTTCGCTTGAGAGTCGAGTTGCTTGAATCTCTTCACATCAGCAGCAATAACAATGGGAGTGATAGAGGGTACACCATTTTCCACAACGTACTAGAGATCGTTGTCAATAGCTTCAAGATGCATACGCGGAAACCTTGATCATACCTGCAATAGGGGTAGTCCGTCCCATCGAAGGTAGGACATCCCGCGGAAACCTTGATCATACCTGCAGTCGACATAACTAGAACTCCAGGTGGTTAAACCAAAATCACACGGAACAAGGGAGTACCTTGCTCTAATACCAATTGAAAGTGTGTTATACCGACTAGAGGGGGGTGAATAGGCGATTTTTACAAATTCATCACTTGAGGAATTTCAACTTTGAGGAATTTCAAATGTGATGAATAACTAGCAGTGGAATAAGTACTCAAGTGCATGAGGAACATAGTAACAGCATAGTCATCATGATGAAATGAAACATGCACAAATAGTAAGTGGCATGACGCAGGATAAGCGGTGATGAACAAGGTAACTTGAAGAATTTGAGGTGAGGAATTTGTGAAAGTCTTCAGTCAAATTCTTCAAACAATAACAATCAATTTCATCAACAAGTATATGAGGAATAGAGGGGTTGAGGAAATAGAACCAGGTAGCTTGATGAAGACAATGGTTTGATGACCCGGTTCCAACAGCTGTGATAGTCGTACGTCTAGTTTGGAGCGACCTGGTATTTTAACCAGAGGACACACAGTCCTTACCGTATTCTCCTTGAGCTAAGGTCACACAGTCCTCGCCCAACACTCGTGGTAAGTCTTCTGGGTAGACTTCCAAAACCCTCATAAACTGGTCACCCGGCGATTCACAATTTACTGCTGGATGCTCTAGACCAAGGTCACTTTGTGATCCCCAATTGGCTGCAGGATGCACTAGACCATGATGCCTAACCGTCTGGAGGATGCACAGTCCTCAATGGTAACAAGCGTCAGTTCCACACAGGAATTTCTTCAGTGATGCTCAATCACTTTGGGTTTGGTGGTTTGGTTGTGGGTTTTTCCTCACTGGTGATTTTCTCTCATAGTCCTCAGAGGATGGGTTACTCTCAAATGACAAGTGTCAGTTCTCTCTCAGAGCAGCCAGCCATCTAGTGGTTGTGGGGGTGGATATTTATAGCCAGGGTGCAACCTAACATGATAAGACATAAATGCCCCCAATGATATGACCGTTATGTGGATGTTATGATTGGGGAGAGCTGGCGCTAAGCACAGCAACGATCTGAATTTCGAACTATGAAAGTCCTCGGGCTTATCATGTTCCTCACTTGTAGGCAATTCACACTGGCGAAATCCTAACTCCTCAGTCAGATCAATTACATCAGAGACCAAAAGAACTTTGTCTCTATCACTGATGAACTTGACTAAACCGTAAGAGGTTTCCAAAGGCTTCACTCGAAGGATTGGTTAGGTTGAGGATTTTGAGTTGAGAATCAGCTAGAAATTTTCCTTAGTATTACCTCGGCCCCCTTTAACAGTATGGTGTTTCCTATGACTCAAAGAAAGAAAATGAAACTACGAAAACAAAAGTCTTCACGCTTCACAGTCCTTGTTCATATCTTCAAGGTCACACCAACTTTTTCATTTTCAAAGCCTTCAGGGAATACCAAAGTCATCACCAAAGTCTTCACTTGAAGACATACATTTTTAGGGGTCGGTAATCTCCGGATGTATCAAACTCCTCATCGACTTATAGAGCATGTGTACACTCACAAACACATTAGTTCCTTAACCTATAAGTCCTCAATACACCAAAATCACTAAGGGGCACTAGATGCACTAAAACACCTATGCACTGCTGAAACCGATCTAGAGGAGAAACTATGATGTAGAGGAGAGGTAGCACGTGGCTGTTTTTCTGTGTCTCAAAACCCTCAAAACCTCTAGTATATATAGGAGGAGGGAGAGAGGAGGCTTGGCTCCCAAGGGGCCAGCCCTTGTCCTTGCCTCTAGGAGGAGAGGAGGAGTCCTCCTCCAATCCTAGTAGGCTTAGGACTCCTGCTTCCCACTTGGAAACTCTTTCCACCTTGAGTTTTTCCCCTCTCAAACCACTCCAGTCGCATGGGACCTTAGGGGAGGCTCTGGAAAGCCCACCAGGGGCTGGTTTACCTCCTACCACAGCCCATGTGGCCTCTTGGGTCGAGACACCCCACCCGATGGTCCCCCGGTACCCTCCCGGCACTCCCGGTACACTACTGATGAGCCTGAAACTTTTCCGGCGACCAAAACAGGACTTCCTATATATAAATCTTTAACTCTGTACCTCCTCATGACGTACGGGATCTCATCCGGGACTCCAAACGACCTTAGGTCACCACCATACATAACTCTATAGTACCGAAATGTCACCGAACCTTAAGTGTGCAGACCCTACAGGTTCGAGAACTATGTAGACATGACCGAGACACCTCTACGGTCAATAACCAATAGCGGGACCTGGATGCCCAAATTGGTTCCAACATATTCTATGAAGATCTTTATCGATTGAACCTCTATGTCAAGGATTCGGTTAATCCCGTATGATGTTCCCTTTGTTCTTCGGTATGTTACTTGCCCGAGGTTCATCGTTGGTATCTCTATACCTAGTTCAAGCTCGTTATCGGCAAGTCTCTTTTATCGTTCCTTAATACAAGATCCTGTGGCTAACACTTTAGTCACATTGCTTGCAAGCCTTGTTATGATCTTGTATTACCGAGTGGGCCTTGATATACCTCTCCATCACACGGAGTAACAAATCCCAGTCTTGATCCATGCCTACCCAACAGACACCCTCAGAGTTACCTGTAGAGCACCTTTATAGTCACCCAGTTACGTTGCAACGTTTGATACACATAAGGTACTCCTCCGGTGTTAGTGAGTTGCATGATCTCATGGTCATAGGAACAGATACTTGACATGCAGAAAACTGTAGCAATAAAGTGACACGATCATATGCTACGTTTATAGTTTGGGTCTTGTCCATCACATCATTATTCTAATGATGTGATGCCGTTATCAAATGACATATCATGTCCATGGTTAGGAAACCTTAACCATATTTGATCAACGAGCTAGTCTATTAGAGGCATACTAGGGACATGGTGTTGTCAATGTATCCACACATGTATTTGAGTTTCCGATCAATACAATTCTAGCATGGATAATAAACGATTATCATGAATAAGGAAATATGATAATAACTAGTTTATTATTGCCTCTAGGGCATATTTCCAATAGTCTCCCACTTGCACTAGAGTCAATAATCCAGTTCACATCACCATGTGATTCGCATTGTGATGAATCTAACACCCAATGAGTTCTGGGGCTCGATCATGCTTTGCATGTGAGAGAGGTCTTTTAGTCAACGGGTGTGTGATATTCAGATTTGTGTGTACTTTGCAAATCTCTATGTCATACTATAAATACTGCTACCACATTGCACTTGGAACTATTCCAAATGGCTATTCCACTATACGTATCCGGATTGCTACTAAGAGTCATCCGGATTGGTGTTAAAGCTTGATCGACGTAACTCCTTACGACGAACTCTTTATCACCTCCATAATCGAGAAACATCTCCTTAGTCCACTAGTTACTAAGGATAATTTTGACCAATGTCCGGTGATCCACACCTGGATTACTTTTGTATCCCTTGATAGACTCATGGCAAGGCACACACAGGTGCAGTACATAGCATGGCATACTATACAGAGCCTATGGATAAGGCACAGGGGACGACCTTCATCCTTTCTCTTTCTTCTGCCGTGGTCGAGCATTGAGTCTCACTCAACTTCACACCTTACAAATTGGGCAAGAACTCTTTCTTTGACTGATCCATTTTGAACTCTTTCAAAATCTTGTCTAGGTGTGTACTCATTGAAAGTCTCATCAAGCATCTCGATCTATCTCTACAGATCTTGATGCCCAACAATTAGGTAGCTTTATCCACGTCTTCCTTTGAAAAACTCTTTTCAAACAACCGTTTATGCTTTCCAGAAATTCTACACTATTTCCGATCAACAATATGTCAACCACATATACATATCAAAAATTCTATAGTGCTCCCACTCACTTTCCTGTAAATACAAGTTTCTCATAAACTTTGTATAGACTCAAAAACTTTGATCACCTCATCAAAGCGTATATTCCAACTCCGAGATGCTTACTCGAGCCCATAGAAGGATTGTTGGAGCTCGCACACCTTTTAGCATCCTTAGGACTTACAAAACCTTTTGGTTGTATCACATACAACCTTTCCTCAAGTAAACCGTTAAGGAAATGATGTTTTGACATCCATCTGCCAGATTTCATAATTGAAAAATGCAACAACTACTAACATAATTCGAATAGACTTTAGCATCGCTACGAGTAAGAATTTCTCATCGTAGTCAACTCCTTGAACTTGTCAGAAACTTCTTTGCGACAAGTCGAGCTTTATGAATGGTGACATTTACCATTAGCGTTTGTCTTCATCTTCAAGGTCCATTTGTACTCAATGACCTGCCATCCAACGGGCAAGTCTACCAAAGTCTATACTTGGTTTTCATACATGGATCCTTTCTCGGATTTCATGGACTCTAACCATTTGTCGGAATCCAGGCCCATCATCGCTTCTCCATAGCTTGTAGGTTCATCGTTTGTCCAACAATATGACCTCTAAGATAGGGTTGTCGTACCACTCAGGAGCAGTACGTGTCCTTGTCGACCTACGAGGTTCGATAGTAACTTGATCTGAAGTTTCGTGATCATCATCATTAACTTCCTCTTCAACTAATGTAGGCTCCACAGAAACATCTTTCTGCGCTACGCTACTCTCTTGTTGAAACAAAAGTTCAACAACCTCATCAAGTTCTATCTTCCTCCCACTCAATTCTTTCGAGAGAAACTCTTTCTTGAGAAAGGACCCGTTTTAGCAACAAAAACTTTGCACTCGGATCTAAGATAGAAGGTATACCCAACTGTTCTTAGGGTATTCTATGAAGATGCATTTGTCCGCTTTGGGTTCGAGCTCATTAGGTGAAAACCTTTTTTCACATAAGCGTCGTAGCCCCAAACATTAAGAAATGATAGCTTAGGTTTCTATCAAACCATAATTCATACGGTGTCATCTCAACGGATTTTGATGGTGCCCTATTTAAAGTGCATGTAGTTGTCTCTAATGCATAACCCCAAAACGATAGTGGCAAATCGATAAGAGACATCATAGTTCGCACCATATTCAATAGAGCATGACTATGACGTTCGGACACACCATCACACTATGGTGTTCCAGGTAGCATGAGTTGTGAAACAACTTTCACATTGTCTAAAGTTGTATGCCAAACTCGTAACTCAGATATTCACCTCCATGATTATATCGTAGACATTTTTATCTTCTTGTCATGATGATCTTTAAACTTCACTCTGAATTTGTTTGAACATTTCAAACGTTTCAGACTTGTGTTTCATAAAGTAAATATACTCATATATACTCAAATCATCAGTGAATGTAAGAAAAATAACGATATCCACTGCATTCTACAACACTCATTGGATCGCATACATCAACATGTATTATTTCCAACAAGTTACTAGCCCGCTCCATCATACTGAAAACGGGGTCTTTAGTCATCTTGCCCAAGAGGCATGATCCACATGTCTCAATCGATTCGAAACCGAATGAGTCCAAAGATCCATAAACATGGAGTTTCTTCATGCGATTTATACCAATATGACATTTAGCAGTAGTGCCACAGGTATGTGTTACTATCATTATTAACTTTGCATCTTTTGGCATCAATGTTATGAACGTGTGTATTACTACGGTCAAGATTCAACAAAACCATTCTCATTGGGTGCATGACCATTGAAGGTATTATTCATGTAAACAGAATAACCATTATTCTCTCACTTAAGTGAATAACCGTATTGCAATAAACACGATCTAATCATGTTCATGCTTCACGCAAACACCAAATAACATTTATTTAGGTTTGTCACTAATCCTAAAGGTAGAGAGAGTGTGTGATGTTGATCACATCAACCTTGGAAACATTTCCAACACACATCGTCACCTCACACTTAGCTAGTCTATGTTTATTCCATAGTTTTTATTTTGAGTTACTAACATTTAGCAAACGAACCGGTATCCGATACCTAGGTGCTACTAGGAGTACTAGCAAGGTACACATCAATAACACGTATATCAAATATACTTCTGTCGATGTTGCCAGCCTTCTTATCTACAAGGTATCTAGGGTTGTTCTGCTTCAGCAACCACTCTCCACATAATAGAAGTACTTAGTCTCGGGTTTGGGTTCAACTTTGGGTTGCTTCACTGGAGCAGCAACTGTCTTGCCATCCATGAAGTTTCCCTCCTTGCCCTTGCCCTTCTCAAAACTAGTGGTTTTGCTAACCATCAACACTTGATGCTCCTTCTTGATTTCTACCTTCGCGGTGTCAAACATCGCAAATAGCTTGGGGATCATTATTTCCGTCCCTGGCATTTTATAGTTCATCACAAAGCTCTAGTAGCTTAGTGACAGTGACTTGGAAAACTATATCAATCACTTTCTTATCTGGAAGATCAACTCCCACTCGATTCAAGCTGTTGTAGCACCCAGACAATCTAAGCACATGCGAAACGATTGAGCTATTCTCCTTCATCTTGCAGGCAAAGAATCTTGTTGGAGATCTCATATCTCACAACACGGGCACGAGCCTAAGATCCCAATTTCAGTTCTTAGAACATCTCATATGTTCCGTGACATTCAAAACATTTTGGAGCCTCAATTCTAAGTCGTAATGCATGACGCACTAAACTATCAAGTAGTCATCGGAATGTGCCTGCAGATGTTCACAACATCTATAGACGATGCTAAAGGGGTCGCGCACCGAGCGGTGCATTAAGGACATAAGCCTTTTGTACAGTAATGAGGACAATCCTCATATCATGGACCCAGTCCGCAGTATTGCTACCATCATCTTTCAACTCTGTTTCTCCAGGAGCATATACAAATTCATGGGAGGTACATCGTGAGCTACAACATAATTTGCAAAGACACTAATGACTATGTTCATGATAATGAGTTCAATTAATAAAATTACTTAAGAACTCCCACTCAAATTTACATCCCTCCGGTCATTCGAGTGATACATGATCCAAATTCACCAACTCAAGTCCGATCATCATGTGAGTTGAGGTGGTTACAATGGTGAACATCATCATGTTGATCATATCTACTATATGACTCATGTTCAACCTTTTGGTCTCTTGTGTTCCGAGGCCATATCTGTACATGCTAGGCTCGTCAAGTTTAACCCAAGTGTTCTGCACGTGCAATAGTGGCTTGCACCCGTTGTATGTGAACGCAGAGTCTATCACACCCGATCATCACGTGGCGTCTCGACACGACAAACTTTCGCAATGGTGCACACTCGAGGAGAACACAATTGATCTTGAAATTTTAGTGAGGGATCACCTTATGATGCTACTATCGTCCTACAAAAAACAAGGTGCACAAAAGGATTAACATCACATGCAAATCATAAGTGACATGATATGGCCATGAACTTGTGCTTTTGATCTCCATCCTTAAAGCATCGACATGATCTCTATCGTCACCGGCATGACACCATGATCTCCATCAACGGGTCGCCATCGGGGTTGTCACGCCCACCATGCTTCCACTGTTATTGCTACCGCTTAGCGATAAAGTAAAGCATTACATAGCGCTTAATGATTGACACGCAGGTCATAAAATAATTAAAGACAACCCTATGGCTCCTATCGGTTGTCGTACTCATTGACATGCAAGTCGTGATGTTCTATACAATACATGATCATCTCATACATCACATATATCTCATCATGTAATTGTCCATATAACATCACAACATACCCTACAAAAAAACATTAGACGTACTCTAATTTTTGTTGCAAGTTTTACGTGGCTGCTACGGGTATCTAGGAAGAACAATTCTCACCTACGCAAAAACCACAATGGTGATACATAAGTTGCTTTTCAACCTTCTTAAGGACCGCCTTTGTCGAATCCAATCCAACTAAAGTAGGAGAAACAGACACCCACCAGCCATCTTTGTGCAACAAAGTTACACGTCAGTCAATGGAACCGGTCTCTCATAAGCATACGAGCAAGGTTGGTCCAGGCTGCTTCATCCCACAATACCGCTGAACCAAAACAAGACCAAGGGAGGAAGCAATCTAAGCATCAATGCCCACAAACTCCTTTGTGTTCTACTCGAGATCTCATCTACACATAGACCTAGCTCATGATGCCCTGTTGGGGAACGTTGCATGGGAAACAAAAATATTCCTACGCACACGCAAGATCTATCCATGGTGATGAGCATCTACGAGGGGAAGAGTCAATCTACATACCCTTGTAGATCGCTAAGCGGGAAGCGTCAAGAAATGCGGTTGATGTAGTCAAACGTCTTCGCAATCCAAATCGTCGAGCGTCCCACGATCCCATCACGATCCATCCCGTGATCCAATAACGATCCATACCACGATCCCATCATGAATTGTCACGCGATCTTGATCATGGTCCTTCCGATCTAGCGCCGAACGGATGGCACCTCTGCATTCAGCACACATACAGCTCGACGACAATCTCCGCCTTCTTGATCCAGCAAGAGGGAGCGGAGAGGTAGATGAGTACTTCGATAGCAATATGGTGTTGCAGCGATGGTGGTGGAGCTATTCCAGCAGGGCTTCGCCTAAGCACTGCTGAAACCAATCTAGAGGAGAAACTACGATCTAGAGGAGAGGTAGCATGTGGCTGTTTTCTGTGTCTCAAAATCCTCAAGACCTCTAGCATATATATGAGGAGGGAGAGAGGAGGCTTGGCGCCCAAGGGTCCAGACCTTGTCCTTGGCGCAAGGAGGATAGGAGGAGTCCTCCTCCAATCCTAGTAGGATTACGACTCCTCCTTCCCACTTGGAAACTCTTTCCACCTTGAGTTTTCCCCCCTCTAAAACAACTCCAGCCACATGGGCCCTTAGGGGAGGCTTCGGCCGGCCCACCAGGGGCTTTTTTACCTCGTCCCACAGCCCATGTAGCCTATTGGGTCGAGACACCCCTCCTGATGGTCCCCTGGTACCCTCCCGACACTCCCGGTATACTACCGATGAGCCCGAATCTTTTCCGGTGACCAAAACAGGACTTCCTATATATCTATATTTACCTCCGGACCATTCTCTTTACTCGTTACTCGTTACTGGCAAGTCTCTTTACTCGTTCCATAATACAAGATCCCGCAACTAACACTTAGTCACATTGCTTGCAAGGCTTATTGTGATGTTGTATTACTGAGTGGGCCCTGAGATACCTCTCCGTCACACGGAGTAACAAATCCCAGTCTTGATCCATGCCAACTCAACAGACACCCTCGGAGATACCTGTAGAGCACCTTTATAGTCACCTAGTTACGTTGCGATGTTTGATACACACAAGCTACTCCTCCGATGTTAGGGAGTTGCATGATCTCATGGTCATAGGAACACATACTTTTGACATACAGAAAACAGTAGCAATAAACTAACACGATCATATGCTACCTTTGTAATTTGGGTCTTGTCCATCACATCATTCTCCTAATGATGTGATCCCGTTATCAAATGACATCTCATGTCCATGGCTAGGAAACCTTAACCATCTTTGATCAACGAGCTAGTCTATTAGAGGCATACTAGGGACATGGTGCTGTCTATGTATCCACACATGTATCTGAGTTTCCGATCAATACAATTCTAGCATGGATAATAAACGATTATCATGAACAAGGAAATATGATAATAACTAATTTATTATTGCCTCTAGGGCATATTTCCAACACATATGTCATGAGGACTTCCGCGGCCTCCCACATCCTCTTCCTGGCAAGGCGGGCACATCGCGCCCAATTAACATTAGGTGACGATGAGCCATTAGTGCGGGTGTTTACCTCTGAATCAATGTACCAATGAAGGGGCCGAGTATGTGCCACAACATTCGAAGGCCATATGGACCGCATCGCCTCTAGGGAGGCGACGATAACGCGCCTCATGTGAGATCCAAGAACCATTTGGGTCTAGGCTATTCCCGTTAGATCGAGTCCGCCCACTATCGGGCCTTCTCCCCGCGGGTGTGATGGAGCGCAATGCAGACGACCATCTCCTCGTTGGTCCCGCGCATGATGAGCTCTTAGTGTGCAGATAGGGTCTTGAAGGTCTTAGATCCGCTGCCCGACATGTCAAAGAAGGACGGGATGGGAGTTAGGAACGATGCAAAGTGTCGTGGAGTTGTTAGGATTTGATTTGGGAAACGGATATGCACAAATATATGTGGAATCTGGTTGGGTTAGTTTGGGCCGGATACGATGTGACGGACGCGCCAGACGTACCCATGCCTTCCCATATTTTGTCTCAGATTTGAACTAGATACAAGGAATACTAGTTAGCTCGAGTGTTTGGGGCCAAAATTAAGGGTCCATCTACATTGAGTTTTTTGACTTGTCACATGTCGTCAGTCGTCAATCCGGGCGTATATGAAAGATGACCCCGATATTCACCACACGTGTGGTGCAATGGACATCCGACCACATGACTCGTCCGGTCGTACCCAGGAGCCAACCCACACAAACCTGCATGGGAGAACATTAAAACTGCCCACCGAAAGCAGAACTTTTCCCTAGGTGGTTTTGGTAATTAACAACAACATATAGTTCATTGAACTAATGATCCTATCAAGTATATTTCAAGAAAAGTTCAATGAATGGTTTGACTAAGATTGTGAGATGGATCCCTTAGATGCAATGAATACAAGTTAGCAAGAGCTTCAAGCTTTAAGACTCTACATTTTATTTTATGTGAGAAATCACAATTGAGTCCATATGAAAAGTCAGTACTATTAAAAGGGGATGAGGTATTGATAATGATCTGGTTGCTCAAGTGCTTAGATATTTGCCACCAAAAGGCCTAAACAAACTCTCAAAAAAATATTGGGTCCAAAACCAAAAAGCCAAAATCGGTGCCACCAAGTTTTTCATTTCGTCCCCATCAAGTTTGCCAAGACATAACCCATAGCCAAAACTCTAGCATCTCGGTACCACCGAGACACATTCAACATAGCCGAAAAGTGGGTGCCCACTTTCTATAATCGAAGTGTTAAACTTCAGAATTCCCAAATTCTTCATTTCGGTGCCACCGAGAATTGGATCTTCCCCAGGTCGCCCAAATCGGTCTCACCGAGTTGTCCTATCGGTCTCACCGAGAACCCGAGAGTTGCAACCTTTTGCACTAATCGGTGTAACTGAATTTTTACTTTGGTTCCATTGAGTTGGGGTATAGTGTTGTAATGGTTGGATTTTTGGAGAAGGCTATTTATACCCCTCCACCCCTCTCATTCGCAAAGAGATCACTCAGAACAAGCCATCACTTCCACCATCCACTTTCCGAGAGAGAACCACCTACTCATGTGTTGAGATCAAGATCTTCCACTCCAACCATATGAATCTTGATTTCTAGCCTTCCCAAGTTTCTTTCAACCCAATCATCTTTTTCCACCAAGACAAATCATGCGAGAGAGTGATTGAGTGTTGAGGAGACTATATTTTAAAGCACAAGAGCAAGGAGTTCATCATCTATACACCATTTATTACCTTTTGGAGAGTGGTGTCTCCTAGATTGGTTAGGTGTCGCTTGGGACCTTTTGGATCATGAGGAGGTGAACCAAGAAGTTTGTAAGGGCAAGGAGATCGCCTACTTCGTGAAGATATACTCTGACTGAGGCTAGTCCTTCATGGACGTAATTTGTGGTGCAATAGGCAAGGTTGCTTATTCATGGACCGTTCGTGAGTGGAGCCCTCCGTGGACTCTTTAGACCATTACCTCCATGGGTTGATGCCCCCATCAGCGTGGACGTACGATACCACCACCTATCGGAACCACGATAAAAAACTTCCTGTCCCCATTGCATTTGATCTTCCTCTCCCTACCTTTACTTACAGTTGGATGTCTTTACTTTCTGCTGCTATACTCATAGATGTGCATGTGTAGGGTGTGCTAGACTTGCTAAAACTTGCCAACCTATAAAATTGAGAAAATGTTAGTTTCTAATTTGGTCAACTAGTCTAATCACCCCCCTATAGACATCCTTTGAATCCTACACGACACGTTCCGGCGCAGCTACAACGGCCTGCACGCCTAACCAATAACTACTCACCCACCCCGTGAGCGCGAACACTTGTGTAATTAACTTTAGTTGCCATGTGTAATTAACTACAATTGCCATGTCTAATTAAATGTAGTTTCCATGTGTGATTAGCTTTATTTTCCATGTATCATTACATATAGTTGCTATGTGAAACTAATTGGAGTTGCCACGTGTGGTCAAACCATAGTTGCTATGTATGGTCAACCATAGTTGTCATATGTGATTAACTAGTTGCCACATATGCACAACTATAGTTGCCATGTACTGTAGTTGCCATGCATGGTCAATCATATTTTCCATGTGTTATTAATTAGTTGCCACATATGCGCAACTATAGTTGTCATATATCACCGTGCAAGCGCCGTGCGAGCAAAGAGCAGTTTCACCGCACAATGACACGAGCAACCGAGAGTGAGGAGCACCCACATGTGTGGCACTAAATGATATCGCCCACATGATGTTGGGTGATTACATGGCTCTTGGCCCAGATGGCAACTGCTGCAATATTTGTGCAAATGAATCGAACGACATCGACTGCATTTGGACCATGTTGATAAGTACCACACGTATGGACGCTATGATTTACAAAGATTTGAGAACCGTATATATTATATGATCAAAATGCTAAGGACACACACCAATCATCACTCCTCACCCACTAGACCAAGTTGCGAGCCAAGTAAAAGCAAATCCAACCAGGCAACCCATTTCGTCTACGCGTGTCCGTTTGGGTCACAACGAACACAAAACTCGGCCCAATGCGGCGACCCAAACGGACATGCGTCCATTTTTTGTCCACCCGCGACCCATTCTAGGTCCAAATTTGGGCCGCATTTGCGTTGATGCGGACACGGGGCGAACGCGCACGAAGCCCACCCTTTCCCCCTGGCCCGCCATTCGGTGGCACGCAGGCTAGTTTCCTCTTTCTCACATTGCCCCCGACTCCCGCCGCCACTGCCCTATTCCGCCGACGCTGCCAAGCATCTGTCCTTAAATTGTTCACCCTCTCGGCCGCCTCATCTGTCAGTGTCGCCGCCTAGTCCCTACATTATCTCGGCGGGGCACAAGGATCTTTACCGACCAGCATCTTCCAGGACGCCCGCAAGTTGTTTGTCGGTTTTCCCGTAAGGTACAAACGGATTCAGACGAAGAATCCTTTTCTACAACATTCTTTGCAATTCAGATGATTCTTCATGCGATGTGAGGAGATCGTGATAGGCAGCCACCATTGTTTAGGGCTCAATACCGGGACACATGCCGACGTTGAATCACAACCGGAAGGGTGGGCATCTTCAACTCTAGGGACGTGTTTTGTTGCCTGCATAGAGCCCAACCAGGCCTGCGTAGGATGAAAATGGGTCGTTCGGTTGCCTGCATTGAGCCTGGCTTGCATCCGCATGGAAATTAAACCACCCCAGAGCCTGGCTCAATAGGAATGCTCGAATCGGTGTTTCCAGCGAGCCAGGCCGAGTCGGGCATAAAAGGGGAACACGGCGTAGTGCGCGGTGCAGGTGGGATGGGGTTAGAGATGGCAGGAGGGGCAAATCTGCGATGGCAGGATGGCGCGAAATATACGCTCACCACTCCATTTACTCGCTCACCCCTAGCTCTAGGACAAGCCATCCTCTGTTATTTGCATTGGCGGGGGCGATGAGTCAGATCTGCGGCTGCGATGGCGTTGGTGGCGGAAGCAACACTCCCCAGAATCGGCACCTGCTTCTCCCCTTCTTCTTCGACTCCGTCCAACCATCCTCATCTCCGGCATGTCTCCCTTGACCCGGAAGCTGGTAATCTATCCCCTCCCCTCCTCTGCTAGGACTGTTTAGGGTCAGTAGCGCGTAGGCTAACCCCATCATGGATGTCGCTTACGTTGTCAATGAACACATGAAGCTTCTAGTCCAGGCAGCATCGCTGATAGCTGTGGTTCAGGCCTGGATCCTGTATGTACATAAGAGAGCTCTAAGTCGGAATGCGAGACCTCTCATATGTTATGGTCCGATGTTAATCCGGGATAGGGAGAGGATAGCGAATCTGAACTACATCTACAACTGCAACAACACAAAGGCTCCGTGGATGCTTAGAATGAATAGAGCACCGTTTGCAAGACTTGTCCAGACCTTCAATGCACGGGGGTTGCTAGAAGATAGCATCCACACTAGTGTTGACGAGCAGCTGTCCTTGTTCCTTCATGTTGTTGGCCATAACCAGAGGTTCGGGATTATCCAAAACACGTTTAGGAGAGTGTTGTATGCTAGTGGGGAACTCAGAGGAGAGATGATTGTGTCACCAAGCAGCCGGACTACTACCAAGCTTCGCACTAGCCCAGGATGGTATCCATACTTCAAGGTGAGCACCTTCTGTTCTTCATATCTTGTTCTTGTTCCTGTTCTAGCCATAACATCATTTTTAATGCCATTCCAGGATTGCATTGGCGCAATAGATGGTACTGATGTCACTGCTAGAGTATCGAGGTCACAACCTGCAACATATAAAGAGAGAAAGCACTACACAAGCTAGAATGTGCTTATTGTTGTTGACTTTGATCTAAATTTTACATATGTCTTGGCTGGCTAGGAAGGATCGACACATGATGCTAACATTCATAGTGACAACATGTGTAGACCTGATGGCATTAATCCCAGATGGCAAGTTTTACCTAGGAGATGCTGGTTATGCTTGTCGGTCTGGTGTTCTTCAACCGTTCAGGAAAACCAGGTACCATCTGAACGAGTTCTCTAGTAGGAGCAATCCTAGGACTCCTCAACAGTTGTTCAATGGCAGATAATCCAGCCTTAGAGTGACTGTTGAAAGGGCATTTGGAGCTCTAAAGAACAGGTTTAAGATCCTGGATCAGAAGCAATTCCACCCTTAGCCTACCCAGGTCAAGTTTGTCCTTGCATGATGCATCGTTGACAACTAGATCATGCAATGGCGAACTGATGAACATGTGCCGGAGGAGGAGGATGTGACTCCTGATGAGGTGATCAGCTCCGCCCATGGTGTGGAGGCGTTTGACAATGAAGTATGGAACACCAAAAGTATGGAGTGAGCTTAGGCAATATGGGATAATAGAGGTCAGACCAGGATCTGAAGAAGAAGAAGAAGAAGAAGAAGAAGAAGAAGAAGAGGTAACAACAACATCATAATAATAGGGAGAGAAGAAGAAGAGGAAGAGAAAGAGGAGGATGAACTTCCACCTAGTTAGCATCATCGAACTTTGGATTATTCGGCCATATTGACACTTAATATTTTGTACTGTCATTTGCTAGTAGATAGGATAAACTATCATTTATTTCCTAGCTAGGGTAGACAATGTTGCGAATATGTGGTAAGGTCACATCTTTAGCTGGTTGCAATCAAACAACGTGTTGTTTGTCTAACAACAATGATGCAGGCAACCAAACAGTCTGCTAACATATTAATCATCTTGTGCAAATAGGCTAATACAGTCAATCAAACTAGTATTGATTTTTAGCCTTCATTAGTTTAGTCAAGCCCAACTAAGACAAGTATGCAAAAATATCAAAAATACAAACGTGAACCAAACACGTCCTAGAATGACTACTTCCTCCATTTTTATTTACTCTGATATTAAAGTTGACTAAAGTTAAATTTTATAAAGTTTGATCAAGTTTATAGTGTACAATATAAATATTTATCGTAATAAATCTATATGATGTATATGTACATTCAATGACGAATCTAATGGTATTGATTTATTATTGTATATATTAATATTTTTATCTACAAACTTTATCAAAATTTAGAAAGTTTGATTTTGATCAAAACTGATAGACCCAGTAAATGAAAACGAAGGGAATACTTCGCAACCGACCGAGCCAAGCGTAGTCTTCCAGGCCGTTCCCTGCCCGCCCGCAGCCTGTCCTGTCCCGTTCACACGCGGCACTGTTCGCTCCTCCCACTGAGCGCGCGGCCCCATTTTTGTCCTTTTGGTCCCACACCCGCCGAGGGCACCGAGCTTGCACTGCTCCTCCTGGCTGTGCAGCGGTCCACGTGTAAGTCTGATGCGGCCATACTACCACATCCCACTGACTCTAATGGCCCACCCAGAGGAAGCGAGCGTACGCTGACGCATGTACGCCACGTGTCCGCGTTACCTACGTGACGTCCTGTGCCGTGGAGACGTGGCGGCCGGGCACGGGCCAGGGCAAGGTGTACTTGAGCAGGGCACCGGCCGCCGCCCTTCCCTTCGCCTTGGCATCAACTCCGTCCCACCCCCTGTCTGCTGCAGATGCCAAGATTGTCCCGGTTGCTCCCATGTCTGATCGTAGCGGCCAGCGGCAATGCCGCCGAGGCGTCTCGGGCGACGTCGAGCTCGACGCGGCCATGGCACTGGCCAACATGGCTGGTGTTTCGGGGCCAGCAGCTTTTACCGCCGTGCAACCGGCGGCACCGCAGTATGGCGACACCCGTGGGGAGGAGGAGGAGCTGGCGAGCACGAGGCTGAGCCTGGAGCTGGGCAAGGTCGGCATCCAGGCGTCGTCGTGCTCCAGCAGCTCCAGCGCCGGGTGTCCCTCGCAGCAAACACGGGTGGCCTTGGCGGCTCCAGGCGGAGGCGGCTACGGCCCAAGGCCACGGCACACGCTCACCGAGGTAACTCAGCCGCGCACGTAGGTACGTCGCGTGGATGCAAACCTGTGCTGGCTCTCACTTGACCCGTAGTTTTTTGTGCAAATCCAACAGGCTGAGAAGGAGGCAAAGCGGCTGCGGCGCGTGCTCGCGAACCGGGAGTCTGCGCGCCAAACCATACTCCGCCGTCAGGTTATAATCTCTTTGTCTTTCACAGCGTTCGTACGTATAAAGACATCACTTTTCATTCTAGTATCTCTGTATACAAATCATCCGAGCTACTGGTAGTAGCTTTATACTACTGTTGTCTTAATTCAGGCGATCCGAGACGAACTGGCGAGGAAAGTTGCAGACTTGTCGTCACAGAACGAGAGCATGAAGAAGGTATACCGATAGATTCGCGTTTGCAGCAAGATGGCAATTAACCCATGCTAATTCTCCCTTTTTTTTTGCGCAGGAGAAGGAGGCGGTGATGCAAGAGTATCTCACACTCCAGGAGACGAACAAGCAGCTGAAAGAACAGGCACGACATCATCTGCCGCTTTCATTATTTTAGCAATCTTTATTGTTTTTTTTAAGTAATTACTAGTGTGAGGGCAGACAGAATCTAGCATGTTCGGAGCCTCCAGTTGTTCCCCTGAAAGCGAGCCACATGACTGCACTTTACTAGTACTCCAGGCCAGTAGTAGTAGTCGCTAGGCCATCAAGCAGTCATCGGACACACAAGTCATAGTCGAATTGGAACCGAAGTACCCAACTGTACGTAGTTCTTGATGCCATATGTATGGATAAAACGACATGCGCGTTTCTATATTTGGCTTTCTGCCAAGATTGCTTTGTTCTTTAATTTGTGGCCGAAAGTTGCTGCACACGCTTCTGCTCTTCTACTGCTCATGCCGACAAGAGACGTAGGAGTAGCTAGAGGTAGGGTGCCCTGCTTGTTGAGACGAGCTTTTTGCCGGCTTGTCCAGGTCTTCGGAGCTTTACCAATTGCGTTTTTGAATCGTCCTTCTGTGTGCAAAGAGAACCAAACACCTGGAGCGAAAGCTTGCTGTGATCCTGACTATCGTGAATGCGTTTCTCCATCTGCAGGTTATTGCGAAGACGGCGGAGAAGGCGCCACCGCCGGTGGTAACGTCTATGGACACGACGCCACCAGCGGAGCAGCGGGCAGAAGCCACGGTGTCCACGGCGGTCCCGCTGGACGCACACCCTGGGCCGGGATTCCTTTACGCAACAACTGGGCCCTTGGCCGTGCCCGTGTCCGTGCCGTATGTATGGGGCTCTTGGCCGTACAACCCGAACGCCAACAATCCGGGCGTCGCCAGCACTGGACATGCCCCGCCGCTCTGCTTTCCGCCCTGCGCGTGGCACTACCCCGTCGTCACCGACCCACATGGTTCACCGGCGACATCTTACGCGCAGCCGCTCCATGAGACGACGAGCGGGGGCGGCAGCCAGGGTACCGGCGGCGGAACGGCCGAGGAGGACACGGACGACGACCCGTGTTCGCTCACGCTGGGACTTGACGTCGACAGGAAGTGTGCGACGAGCGCCGAGAGCGGCAGCAGCCGTGCTGTAGCGGGCGATAGAGAGAGAACGGTGATGGCGGCGGAGGCAAGAAGGAGGAGGAAGGAGCTGACGAAGCTGAAGCAGACGCATCTCGGCGGCCGTCCTGGGGACGAGTAGGTCTCTGGGGCCATTGACAGGGGTTGATGCTATTGTTTTTTTTTCTTCTAGCTGGTCGTTTCATTTTGGTTCTTACGTTGTTATATCTGGTTTTGTTAGTCTTTTCTTCGTCCAAATGATTTCAGTTTTCAAATTATTTTGTGCTGCAATCTGTATACAAAAATGTACTAATAATGTTTAATGTAACAAATTATAAATTTCGCATTGATCGAGTCTGATTTATGTTGATCGTTACATCTATTATTTTGTTCCGTGGTATATGATTAAATGTTTTGACCAACAGCGATAATTTATGACGATTTGATAAAATCACGCCAGTTAATATGATATAAGTCATCACATGAATAAATAAAATTTCTGGGGGAAAGAACGCCTCATGTAGAGCCTTAAGCGGCGCTCGGCACGAGGACACGCGCTCATATCAGCGCTCATACCGCTGCCGCCTTCTTTGCCCGGTCAGCCGCCTTCTTTGCCCGGTCAGCTTTACTGAATCTAAAATCAAAGAATCAGAGATACAATCAAATCGAATAACTCTAGCCTTCAAAAGAGTTATTTTGTTTAATGTAAATAATCTAAGATCAGAGAATCAGAAACACATTCAAACAGTTATTTTGTTTAATGTAAATAATCTAAGATCAGAGAATCAGAAACACATTCAAACGTACCACTAGAGTCATGTAGTATTAATAATGTTTATTGTAACAATTATAAACTTTTTTATGAGTCCAATTTATGTGTTAATTACATCTTTGATTTCATTTTGTAGGGTAGAATTCTTCGGATTTATCTTAAATATTTGACAAAAGCAACAATTTATGATAATAAAAAAGAACTGCTACGCGTACGTCGGCAGATCTTTTGCAAAAATCAATCGCCTCGCAAGCCATACGATGTGGCGAGATGAACATTTCTTCTATTTTGCAAAAAAACCTTGTTGCAGAAACATTTATAACTGATAGTATGTTACGGAATTTTTATGCAATGGAGATTGTGTTACAGAATTTTTTGCAACAGAGATTGTGTTGCGGATTTTATATTTTTATAACATGGGTATTGTTTTGGAAAAAAAATACAACACATATCATGTTGCAGAATTTTTTTCCTAGTTTTCCTTCGCTTTTATTTTTTGCAACATATGTGTTGTTGCGGAGGGCAATTTTACAACTTGTCACGCCTAAGATGCGCGTCTATCCATCTTAAAACACGAGGGCCTCGCAAGGAATAAAGACGCATCTTGCCGTTAGCAAGTATAGTAACATTGCATCATATATTTTAGAAGAGATGAGTATACAAGTTGGCTTACACCCGCCACATGCTAAATTACAATTTCACTCAGAGTTCAATCATCAAGATGAAAACAGGGTCCGACTACGGACGAAATCAAACTATAAACAAATACAAATGAAACTATCTCGCTGCCCCAAAGATCACGACCAGGTCCTCTACTCATCCGGATACGTCACATATATCCTGCCTCTTTCCTCATCATACTCCCACTGGAGCCGGGTAAGATCATCCTGCACGTACTCATCTGAACCTGTAGTGTTGTAGTAAACTGTGAGCCACAGAGGACTCAGCTATTATGGGCCCAGGTACTGAGACTATTCAAGCTTAAAGGTTGGGATGGGGTAAGTGTTTAGTTTGCAGCAGCACTAAGCATATATGGTGGCTAGCTTACACAACTTGAAATAGATATGAGTGGCCTACGAAGAACGATCGAATCTAGCACGATCCCTATGAGATCCTGAACACTACTTACGTCAATCATAACCCCACCGTGTTCTCTTTCGGATCATGTTCACGACCAGAGACGATCACGGTTACTCACACAATTGGTTTATTTTAATTAGAGTTTACTTCACGTTTACTATAACCGAGTGTTAAACAAATATCCAAATTGCCACATAACTGCGGGCACGGCTTTCGAAAGATTTAACCCTGTAAGGATGCTCCAACTAATCTATTACAAAATTACCCACACTCCGTGGGAATGACTCGACCACGGATCTCGCGATCATCATAGGTAATTCCAAAGGAAGTCCAACACCTCGAGTAAACCCGAAGAAAGTCAGACTCCACACGCAAGACACTCGATAAAGTTAAAAAAAATCCAGCAAGACCACCCGACGTGTCGACGAACCCGATAAGAACCGCGTATCTCGTTCTCAGGACACGACGGACAAGCGACGCGTACGGAGGCCTGATAGAAATCTCCCAAGTTGCCCTGGGTTGGCCCCGCATAGTGCTCTAGTTTGGACCAACACTCATGAGGAGCACTGGCCCGGGGGGTGATTAAATTATCCACGGGTTTGCAAGACCCTATGCAATTATATTAAGTTGTTAAGCAAAAATAGTACCAATGTTTGGTCTTGCGAGACAAGTTTTAATCTCAATCGAATGAACAAGGAGGTCCCCATAACAACCCCGAGCATGTTAAGAGCGCAAAGTATGGAAAACATAACACCGGTAACCAGGAACTAATGGCGGTAACAGCGGAACAAATCACTTAGCAAAAGGCCAAGCCTTCCACCAATACCAAGATATATATGTGCATTAAATTAAATAACAGAATTTATTATGATATTCAACTCCATGTTATCACATGAAACAACCTGCACCTGCAACGAAGAACGCTATAAGAGGGGCTGAGTAGCGATAACTTAGCCAGACAAAGGTTTGCTAGGATGTGAAAATTAGAGGCTGTCATGGCAATCATGGGGGCTGATATCAAATGGTAGGTAGCGCAATTGTAACGATAAGAGCGAGAAACTAGAAAGCAAAAATAGTATCGGGATCCGGGTATGATCATCTTGCCTGTTGGTTCTTCAGTGGAACAAGTAGCGGGATCCTCGTAGTGGTAATCTCCTTGTTCCTCGTACTCAGTATCAACACTCGCGTCTACCCAAGAGAAACAACAACAATAAACATCCAACCAAGGTGTAATGCACAATCAAAATGATGCATGATTCATTTATGAAGAATTCTAACATGGCAGTCCAAAACTAGTCATGTTTCACGTGCAAAGTTGTTTATTCATGAAACTGGATAGAACCTCATGTTAAGTTATTTAGACATGCATGAAAATGACAAAAATGGATGCAGCATGCAAAATTGATAGAAATGCATAAAAAGATCGCAAGAAACGGAGTTACGGTTCTCACGATACGCTCATGACAAGGTACGGAAGCAAAACACAAGGCAACCAAGACCTGGGATACTTCTTGGCACTCCAAGGCATCCACTGGATAGGTGATAAAAAATCAATCACAATAGACTCAAGAATGAATCAATTCCATGAAGCATAGCTCCCACAAGTCACAAAACAATAAAATACCGAATCTGCCACTAAACAGCAATAATAACAACTTCTACAGATCACAACTAGAGTTACAGGAACCCTACAGCCACAAACAAGATATGGACAGAATCTACTCAACATATAATTCAATTAATCCAATTACATCACCATCAAAGGAGCCACACATCAACAAGCAAGAAGCAATCAAGTTGGCATGATGAATCAGTTTTCTGGGACTTCGTGAAAATTTCAGTTTTCTGGAATCTGAGTTAATAAAGCAGCAAGTTGAGAGCACTTGTTAAATATGCTAGAGAGCTCCTATTGACATGAAAATGAACAGGACGGTAGAAGGCAATATCTACTACAAATAACTAGCACTGAGCATGCTCAAATTCCAAATATGTCACTAGATACAACCAACTCTACATGGCAAAACAATATCAACAGATCTCCCACACTTGGTCATATTTCAGGTTGGTAGGAAACAACATCATCATAGCAACTTAACAGCAAGGTAGCCACTGATCTGGTGACTTAGCATAGATAACAAAAATACTGGGACATTCCCAGAAACTTTAAATACCACTTCCATGTTGGCAAGAACTTAAAACCATACATGGATTAAATCATATAAAATGGACAAAATGGCATCATAGCATAAAAATGCGGTTTTGTGAAGTTGCCCCAAAGTCAAATCTGACTTCACAGATGCATTCCTGGGTTGATTCTACCCCAAATGCATTACTCATACCCCTATACTTGCTTGGAGAAAGAGGGAGATAAGGGGGGTCGAAATGATCACCACAATGGCATGGATGACTTATGTCACTTGCCCACACTTATGTAAGAGGCCAAAATTGGCATGCCCTCTATTGAACACTTGATGGAAAAGGTAAAGAGGCATGAATAAGGTACTTAGGCATAGCATAGCATCAAGAACAAGAAAATAAAACAAGCTAGGGGAGACATACATGCACATATACACATGAGAGCTCTCACATACACATAGATCTACACATGCACAAGGTCTAGCATCCACTCACTTACTCATCTACACTAAACATGGCAGCAACATGTAAGAAGAAACCACCACACACCTACACATGCATATCTACTCATGGTGATCTACTCACATACCCATACACATCACTCACAAGTGAGTGCATGTAGGACATACACACACAAACACAATGCATACTACCTCAAGCATGGGTGTATATAGGCACACATGCACTTTCATACATGTATGCCCACATACACATACACACACCTACACACTACACTCACTCACACACATATGTATGCATACATGTGCATATATACCATTTGGTACATACACACACCACCATACACATATGCACACCCACATGCACAACTCACATACATATGTATGTATGCATAGCATACACACACACACTACCACACTCACATGCACAAGCACCACATGGTGTAATCCACCCACACACACACATATATACACATGCATACATACTCTTAAGTATATACACATCCACACTCAACACACATACACCTACAGATGTATATATATACCCTTAGGTATATATATACACACAAGCACATACACATGTAGATGCACTACACATACACACTCACAATAGAAAATAAAAGGAGACACCACACACACACTCATATAAGTGCACACATACATAGCAAGAGAGAAAAAAACAAAAGAAGAAAAAAAAGAAAAAAAAAGAAAACACAAAAAAAGGGGAGGGGCTTGGGATCGAACTGGAGACCTCCTGGTCTCCTCCCACGCACCACACCACTATGCTACCCGATCGATACTTAATAGAGGAGGGTCCTCTGCTCTCCAATACACACACGTGAGCACAGACCTCTGACGAAACTGAAGCGAAACAGGGCACCGACGATAGCACTACGACGGCGCAATTCCGGCGATCTACGGCGAACCTGGCGACCCCAATGCACTCACGCGCGCGGAAACAAACATGGACTCCATTCCTCTGCTCCCCTTACGGAGAGGAGGAAGGAGGCGAGCAGCAGGAGCTCGCCTTGCGGTCGGCGGCGACGGAGCTATGGCGAGCAACTACGAGCTATGCGCGAGGGAAAAGGCAAACGGCGACCGGCGGCTCACCTCGAGGGGAAGGCGACGACGAGCCGGTCACGAAGGAGCCGACGGAGGGGAAGAAGATGGCCGAAGACGACGCAGGGGAAGGAGATGGCGGAGCGGGGCTTGGCCGGAGGGGAGGAAGAAGAAGAAGGGCGCGGCCTTGGCGTCCCTTGAAGATGCAGAGGACGTCGAGGAGGAAGATGGCGATGACGGCACGACCCCGACGACCTCCTGCTCGAATGGCTCGCCGGAGAAGCTCTCGCGGCGGCGAGCACTCCTCTGAACCTCACCGCACAAACTCTCTGGAACCTCTGAATTTTAGCTTGCCGGGGACAGGAGAGAAGGGGGGTGGCGGCGCGAGGAGGGAGAGGAACCCTAGGGGAACGACATGCACACTCAGGGGACTATATAGGCGACGGGGCAGACGGCGACGGCGACGGAATGGCGACGCGGAGCTCTGCCTCTCTCTCACTGAACTGACGGAGGGGGAAACGGGAGCAGGTAGCCGTCCTACTCACCTGGGCTGGGCCGCGAGCCCACTATTCTCTCTCACACACAAACAAAACAGAGGAAAAAAACAACATGTTTTTAAATAAAAACTCACAGCCACTCAAAATAAAACCCCAGGGAAAAGAAAAGGGTTTTTAGAGAAAACACAAATATTTTGGTGAAAGAAATAAAGAGCCCTATTTAATAAAAATATTAAGTTGATTTAAAGAGCAAGTAATTGTTAATATTTGATAAAAGGGCAGCCCCTGTTATTTTAAAACACAAGGCAAACAAACTACAAACATCAAAACTAACATACCCACAATTCATAAAACATATGGGGCCACCTCATGAACATTTTTTTAAACACTTTAATGAGACAATAAAATTTGCTCATAAAATTAATATGAAGAGAGGGGGAAAGATGGGAGGTGATATTGAAAGAGAAAAGAGAGGGGAAGAAGAAGAGGAGATGCACACATGTATCTAGCCACACACAACACCTCCCACACCACATATCAAACACACTCACCACCACACATCATAGCAAGACACATGAAAACCAACAAGCATGCAAAATGAATGATATGATGGATGAGATGATGCATGAATGCAAACACACATGAATGACAAGGTGCAATCATACATCTCATAAGCTCATGGCCAGGTTCATACATGGGGTTACATGCCAAAAAAGGTAGGGACAACACTTGGGCTGTCACAACTCTCCCACACTACAGGAGGATCTCGACCTGAGATCTAGGAAACAAAGAAGTTCGGGAATTCGGAACGGAGAAGGTCCTCGCATTCCCAAGTAGATTCTTTGTCGGAATGATGAGACCACTTCACCTTGAGGAACTTGATAGACTTGTTGCGAGTCTTACGCTCAGTTTCTTCAAGAATAGCAACTGGGTGCTCACGATAGGAGAGATCTTCTTGGAGATCAATGTCTTGGAGGTCAATGGTCCGCTCAGGAGTCTTGAAACATTTTCGGAGCTGAGAAACATGGAAGACATCGTGCACATTTGCGAAATTTGGGGGAAGCTCTAGTTGATATGCAAGACCACCTCTCTTGCCAACAACTTTGAAAGGACCAACAAAACGAGGAGGTAGCTTCCCTTTAATTCCAAACCGTTGAGTGCCCTTCATGGGAGAGACTTTGAGATAGAATAGATCACCCACTTGGAAGGAAACATCCCGATGTTTTTTATCATAATAACTCTTCTGTCGAGACTGAGTTGCTTTGAGGTTCTCACGAATGACATGGCACATTTCCTCCGCTTTAGTGATCATGTCATTTCCCAATATCTGACGCTCACCGGTTTCAGATCAGTTAAGCGGGGTACGACACTTTCTGCCATAGAGAATCTCGAAAGGGGCCTTGCCTGAACTAGCCTGGAAGCTATTGTTGTATGAGAATTCAGCATATGGAAGGTAGTCTTCCCACTTCATGCTGAACGAAATCACACAGGCTCTGAGCATACCTTCAAGGATCTGATTGACTCTCTCAACTTGACCACTTGTTTGCGGATGGAACGCAGTGCTGAAACGGATCTTGGTACCCATAGCAGTCTGGAAGGACTCCCATAACTTGGAAGTAAAGAGACTTCCACGGTCAGAAGAGATGAGCTGAGTAATACCATGCAAAGACACTATCTTTGACGTATACAACTCTGCAAGCTGAGCTGCCGAGATAGATTCTTTGACTGGCAGGAAATGAGCAACTTTTGACAGCTTGTCAATAACCACAAGGATGGCATCTTGCCTCTCTTGGTTGGAAACCCAGTGACAAAATCCATCTCTACGTGATCGAATTTCCACTCTAGGATAGGCAAAGGCTGAAGAAGACCTGCTAGACGTTGATGTTCCGCCTTCACTCTGCGACAAACATCACACTCGTTCACGAACTGAGCAATTTCACGTTTCATGCGAGTCCACCTGAAGGTTTGCTTGAGATCCTGATACATCTTTGAACTGCCTGGATGAATGGATAGCAGAGAATTATGTGCTTCGTCCATGATAACCTTTCTAAGATCACCTTTTGGAACCACAAGATGGTCCTCAAAGAACAAGGTATCTTTGTCATCAATACGAAAGTACTTATACTTTGGAATGCTCTTGGCCACACCTTTCTTCACTTTCTTCACCATAGCGTCAAGTAGCTGCGCTTGGCGAACCTGATCTTCCAGAGTCGGAGCGACTTGAATATTGGCAAGGAATCCCTACGGAATCATCTGAAGGTTGAGCTTGCGGAATGCTTCACAAAGCTCGGGCTGAAGAGGCTTCAGAATGAGACTATTGCAGTACGCCTTATGGCTGAGCGCGTTTGCAATGACATTTGCTTTCCCCGGAGTATACTCAATGCTTGGGTTTAAGTCTTCAAGCATTTCCACCCAACAAGATTGCCGAAGATTGAGATTGGGTTGAGTGAAAATGTACTTCAAGCTCTTGTGATCGGTGTACACCTTAATTGGTCTACCCAACAACAAATGCCTCCAAGTCATTAGAGCATGCACAACTGCCTGTTGGGGAACGTTGCATGGGAAACAAAAAAATTCTTACGCACACGCAAGATCTATCCATGGTGATGAGCATCTCCGAGAGGGAGAGTGGATCTACATACCCTTGTAGATCGCTAAGCGGGAAGCGTTAAGAAACGCGGTTGGTGTAGTCGAACATCTTCGCGATCCAAATCGCCAAGCGTCCCGTGATCACATCACGATCCATCCCGCGATCCAGTCACGATCCGTCCCGCGAACTCATCACGATCCATCCCGCGATCTCATCACGATCCGTCCAGTGATCTCATCAGGATCCGTCCTGTGAACTCATCAGGATCCGTCCCGTGAACTCATCACGATCCGTCCCGCGAACTTATCACGAACCGTGACGCGATCTTGATCACGGTCCTTCCGATCTAGCGCCGAACGGAAGACACCTCCGCGTTCAGCACACATGCAGCTTGATGACGATCTCCACCGTCTTGATCCAGCAAGAGGAAGTGGAGAGGAGGAAGAGTTCACCAGCAGCATGACAGCGCTCCGGTGATGGTGGTGGAGCAATTCCGGCAGGGCTTCGCCTAAGCACCGGAGAAATCCGATCTAGAGGAGCACCGGTGGAACGGGTAGCACATGGCCGTAAAATCTAGTGCAAAACACCCAATACCACTAGTATATATAAGAGGGAGGGAGGAGGAGGGATGGCGCACAAGGCAGCCCTTGCGCAAGGAGGAGAGGAGGAATCCTCCTCCAATCCTATTAGGACTAGGATTCCTCCTTTCCTACTTGGAATCTCTTTCCACCTTGGCTTTTTTTTCCCTCTTTCTCAAATCCAGCCGCATGGGCCTCTTAAAGGACTTCCACCAGCCCACTAAGGGCTGATTTCCGCCCTCCCACAGCCCATGTAGCCTCTTGGGTCGAAATACCTCTGCCGATGGTCCCCCGATACACTACCGGCACTCCCGGTACACTACCGATGAGCCCGAAACTTTTCCGGAGACCAAAATAGGACTTCCTATATATGAATATTTACCTCCGGACCATTACGGAGCTCCTTGTGATGTCCGGGATCTCATCCAGGACTCCGGACAAACTTTGGTCACCACAATACATAACTCTATACTACTGAAACGTCACCATACCTTAGGTGTGTAGACCCTGTGGGTTCGAGAACTATGTAGACATGATCGAGACACCTCTATGGTCAATAACCAATGGCAGGACCTGCATGTCCACATTGGTTCCTACATATTCTACGAAGATCTTTATCGGTCGAACCTCTATGTTAAGGATCCAGTTAATCCCGTATGATGTTCCCTTTGTTCTTCGGTATGTTACTTGCACGAGATTCGATCGTCGGTATCTCCATACCTAGTTCAACCTCATTACTGGGAAGTCTCTTTACTCGTTCCGTAATACAAGATCCCGCAACTAACACTTAGTCACATTGCTTTCAAGGCTTATTGTGATGTTGTATTACCAAGTGGGCCCTGAGATACCTCTCCGTCACACGGAGTAACAAATCCCAGTCTTGATCCATGCCTACTCAACAGACACCCTCGGAGATACCTGTAGAGCACCTTTATAGTCACCTAGTTACGTTGCGATGTTTGATACACACAAGGTACTCCTCCGATGTCAGTGAGTTGCATGATCTCATGGTCATAGGAACACATACTTTTGACATACAGAAAACAGTAGCAATAAACTGACACGATCATATGGTACGTTTGTAGTTTGGGTCTTGTCGATCACATCATTCTCCTAATGATGTGATCCTGTTATCAAATGACATCTCATGTCAATGTCTAGGAAACCTTGACCATCTTTGAGCAACAAGCTAGTCTACTAGAGGCATACTAGGGACAAAGTGTTGTCTACTTATCCACACATGTAATGTGTTTCCGATCAATACAATTATAGCATGGATAATAAACGATTATGATGAACAAGGAAATATGATAATAACTAATTTATTATTGCCTTTAGGGCATATTTCCAACAGTCTCCCACTTGCACTAGAGTCAGTAATCTAGTTCACATCACCATGTGATTTGCATTGTTATGAATCTAACACCCAATGAGTTCTGGGGCTTGATCATGCTTTGCATGTGAGAGAGGTCTTATAGTCAACGGGTCTGCAACATTCAGGTCCGTGTGTACTTTGCAAATTTCTATGTCAAACCATAAACACTGCTGCCACACTCCACCTGGTACTATTCCAAATGGCTGCTCCACTATACGTATCCAGATTGCTACTATGAGTCATCTGGATTGGTGTTAAAGCTTTGCATCGACGTAACTCTTTACGGTGAACTCTTTATCACCTCCATAATCGAGAAACATCTCCTTAGTCTTTTAGGTTACTAAGGATAATCTTGACCGCTGTCCAGTGCTCCATTCCAGGATCACTTTAAAACCTTCCGCCCATACTTATGGCAAGGCTGACATCGGGTCTTCTGCACATCATTGCATACATGATAGAGCCTATGGCTGAAGCATAGGGGATGACACTTCATCTTTTCTCTATCTTCTGCAGTCACTGGGCATTGAGTCTTACTCAACTTCACACCTTACAAATCAGGCAAGAACACTTTCTCTGACTGATCCATTTTGAATTCTTTCAAAAACTTTGTCAAGGTATGTACTTATTGAAAAAGTCTCATCAAGCTTCTTGATCTATCTCCATAGATCTTGATGCTCAACAATTAGGTAGCTTTATCCAGGTCTTCCTTTGAAAAACTCTTTTTCAAACAACCGTTTATGCTTTCCAGACATTCTACATCATTTCCGATCAACAATATGTCAACCACATATGCTTACCAGAAAGTCTATAGTGCTCCCACTCACTTTATTGTAAATATAAGGTTCTCATAAACTTTGTATAGACTCAAAAACTTTGATCACCTTATCAAAGTGTATATTCCAACTCCGAGATGGTTGCTTCAGTTCATAGAAGGTTCACTAAAGCTTGCACACCTTTTTGCATCCTTAGGACTGACGAAACCTTCTGGTTGTATCACATACAACCTTTCCTCAAGTACACCATTAAGGAACGATGTTTTGACATCCACCTGCCAGATTTCATAATTGAAAAATGCAGCAACTGCTAACATAATTCCAACAGACTTTAGCATCGCTACGAGTGAGAAAGTCTCATCGCAGTCAACTCCTTGAACTTGTCATAAACTTCTTTGCAACAAGTCGAGCTTTATAAATGGTGACATTTACCATCAGCGTTCGTCTTCATATCAAAGGTCCATTTGTACTCGACGACGTGCCATCCAACGAGCAAGTGTACCAAGGTCTATACTTGGTTTTCATACATGGATCCTTTCTCTGATTTCGTGGCCTCTAACCATTTGTCAGAACCCGGGCCCATCATCACTTCTCCATAGCTTGTAGGTTCATCGTTGTCCAACAACATGACCTCCAAGACAGGGTTGTCGTACCGCTCAGGAGCAGTACACATCCTTGTCTACCTACGAAGTTCGATAGTAACTTGATCTTGAAGCTTCATGATCATCATCATTAACTTCCTCTTCAACTAATGTAGGCTTCATAGAAACATCTTCCTACGCTGCGCTACTCTCTGGTTGAACAAAGGTTTAACAACCTCATCAAGTTCTATCTTCCTCCCACTCAATTCTTTCGAGAGAAACTCTTTCTCGAGAAAGGACCCATTTTTAGCAACAAACACTTTGCACTTGAATCTTAGATAGAAGGTATACCCAACTGTTCTTAGGGTATTCTATGAAGATGCATTTGTCCGCTTTGGGTTCGAGCTTATTAGGTGAAAACATTTTCCACACAAGCATCGCAGCCCCAAACATTAAGAAATGGCAGGTTAGGTTTCTATCAAACCATAATTCACACGGTGTCATCTCAACGGATTTAGATGGTGCCCTATTTAAAGTGATGTAGTTGTCTCTAATGCATAACCCCAAAATTATAGTAACAAAACGATAAGAGACATCATAGCATGCACCATATACAATAGAGCATGACTATAACGTTCGGACACACCATCACACTACGGTGTTCCAGGCGACGTGAGTTGTGAAACAATTTTCACATTGTCTAAAGTTGTATGCCAAACTCGCAACTCAGATATTCATCTCGACGATCATATCGTAGACATTTTTATCTTCTTGTCACGATGATCTTAAACTTCACTCTGAATTTCCTTGAACTTTTCAAACGATTCAGACTTGTGTTTCATTAAGCAAATATACACTATATCTACTCAAATCATTAGTGAAGGTAAGAAAATAACAATATCCATTGCATGCTATAAGACTCACTGGATTGCATACATCAACATGTATCATTTCCAATAAGTCACTTGCCCGCTCCTTCAAACCAGAAAACGGGGTCCTTAGTGATCTTGACCAAGAGGCATGGTTCGCATGTCTCAACCGATTCGAAATCGAATGAGTCCAAAGATCCATCAACATGGAGTTTCTTCATGCGTTTTATACCAATATGACATTTAGCGGCAGTGCCACAAGTATGCGATACTATTATTATTAACTTTGTATCTTTTGGCATCAATGTTATGAACAAGTGTATTACTACGATCAAGATTCAACAAACCATTCTCACTAGGTGCTTGGCCATTGAAGGTATTATTCATGTCAACAGAATAACCATTATTCTCCAACTTAAATGAATAACTGTGTTGCAATAAACACGATTCAATCACGTTCATGCTCAACGCAAAACACCAAATAACATTTATTTAGGTTTGTCACTAATCCCAAAGGTAGAGAGAGCGTGCGATGTTGATCAGATCAACCTTGGAAACATTTCCAACACACATCGTCACCTCACCCTTAACTAGTTCTTCGTTTATTCCGTAGCTTTTATTTTGAGTTACTAACATTTAGCAACCGAACCGGTATACAATACCCAGGTGCTACTAGGAGTACTAGCAAGGTACACATCAATAACATGCATATCAAATATACTTCTATCGATGTTGCCAGCCTTCTTATCTACCAAGTATCTAGGGTTGTTCCGCTTCAGCGACCGCTCTCCTCATAATCGAAGCACTTAGTCTCCGGTTTGGGTTCAACTTTGGGTTGCTTCACCGGAGCAGCAACTGACTCGCTATCCATGAAGTTTCCCTCCTTTCCCTTGCCTTTCTCGAAACTAGTGGTTTTACTAACCATCAACACTTGATGCTCTTTTCTTGATTTCTACCTTCGCGGTGTGAAACATCGCAAACAACTCAGGGATCATTATTTCTATCCATCGCGTTTATAGTTCATCACCAAGTTCTAGTAGCTTAGTGACAGTGACTTGGAGAACAATATCAATCACTATCTTATCTGGAAGATCAACTCCCACTCGATTCAAGCGATTGTAGCACCCAGACAATCTGAGCACATGCTCAACAATTGAGCTATTCTCCTTCATCTTACAGGCAAAGAATCTTGTTGGATATCTCATATCTCGCAACATGGGCACGAGCCTGAGATCCTAATTTCAGCTCTTAGAACATCTCATATGTTCCATGACGTTCAAAACGTTTTGGAGCCTCAATTCTAAGCTGTAATGCATGACGCACCAAACTATAAAGTAGTTATCAAAACGTGCCTGTCAGATGTTCACAACATCTACAAACAACACTAGAGGGGTTGGCGCACCGAGCGGTGCATTAAGGACATAAGCCTTTTGTGCAGCAATGAGGACAATCCTCAGATCATGGGGCCAGTCCGCAATATTGCTACCATCAACTTTCAACTCTATTTCTCTAGGAACATATGAAAATTCAAGGGAGCTATAACGTGAGCTAGTAATCTACAACATAATTTTGCAAAGACACTAGTGACTATATTCATGATAATGAGTTCAATTAATCATATTACTTAAGAACTCCCACTCAAATTGACATCCCTCTGGTCATTCGAGTGATACATGATCCAAATTCACCAACTCAAGTCCGATCATCACGTGAGTTGAGGTGGTTACAATGGTGAACATCATCATGTTGATCATATCTACTATATGACTCATGTACGACCTTTCGGTCTCCTGTGTTTCGAGGCCATGTCTGTATATGCTAGGCTCGTCAAGTTTAACCCGAGTGTTCTGCATGTGCAACACTGGCTTGCACCCGTTGTATGTGAACGTAGAGTCTATCACACCCGATCATCACGTGGTGTCTCGACACGAAGAACTTTCGCAACGGTGCACACTCGGGGAGAACACAATTTATCTTGAAATTAAGTGAGGGATCACCTTCTAATGCTACCGTCGTCCTAAGAAAAACAAGGTGCATAAAAGGATTAACATCACATGCAAGTCATAAGTGACATGATATGGCTATGAACTTGTGCTTTTGATCTCCATCTTGAAAGTACCGGCATGATCTCCATCATCACTGGCAAGACACCATGATCTCCATCATCTTGATCTCCATCAACGTGTCGCCATTGGGGTTGTCGCGCCCAACATGCTTCTACTACTATTGCTACCGTTTAGCGATAAAGTAAAGCATTACATAGCGCTTAATGATTGACACACATGTCATACAATAATTAAAGACAACCCTATGGCTCCTGCCGGTTGCCATACTCATCGACATGCAAGTCGTGATAATCTATACATCACATGATCATCTCATACATCACATATATCACATCATGTAATTGGCCATATCATATCACAACATACCCTGCAAAAACAAGTTAGACGTTCTCTAATTGTTGTTGCATGTTTTCTGTGGCTGCTACCGGTATCTAGAAAGAACAATTCTCATCTACGCAAAAACCACAACGGTGATACACTAGTTGCTTTTCAACCTTCTCAAGGACCGCCTTTGTCGAATCCGATCCAACTAAAGTGAGAGAAACTGGCACCCGCAAGCTATTTATGCAACAAGTTGCGGTCGAGGCAACCGGTCTCTCGTAAGCGTACGAGTAATGTTGGTCCAGGCCGCTTCATCTCACAATACCGCTGAACCAAAATCCGAACAAGGGAGGAAGCAATCTAAGCATCAACGCCCACAAACCTTTTGTGTTATACTCGAGATCTCATCTACACATAGACCTAGCTCATGATGCCACTGTTGGGAAACGTTGTATGGGAAACAAAAATTTTCCTACGCACACGCAAGATCTATCCATGGTGATGAGCATCTACGAGAGGGAGAGTGGATCTACATACCCTTGTAGATCGCTAAGCGGGAAGTGTTAAGAAACATGGTTGGTGTAGTCGATCATCTTCGCGATCCAAATCGCCGAGCGTCCCGCGATCACATCACGATCCGTCCCGCGATCCAGTCACGATCTGTCCTGCGAACTCATCATGATCCGTCCCACGATCTCATCACGATCCGTCCTACGATCTCATCATGATCCGTCCCGTGAACTCATCATGATCCGTCCCGTGAACTCATCACGATCCGTCCCGCGAACGCACCACGAACCGTATCGCGATCTTGATCACGGTCCTTCCGATCTAGCGCCGAATGGACGACACCTCCGCCTTCAGGACACATGCAGCTTGATGACGATCTCCACCGTCTTGATCCAACAAGAGGAAGTGGAGAGGAGGAAGAGTTCACCAGCAGCATGACGGCGCTCCGGTGATGGTGGTGGAGCAATTCCGACAGGGCTTCGCCTAAGCACTTGAGAAATCCGATCTAGAGGAGCACCGATGGAATGGGTAGCACGTGGCCATAAAATCTAGTGCAAAACACCCAATACAACCAGTATATATAAGAGGGAGGGAGGAGGAGGGCTGGCGCACAAGGCAGCCCTTGCGCAAGGAGGAGAGGAGGAATCCTCCTCCAATCCTATTAGGACTAGGATTCCTCCTTTCCTACTTGGAATCTCTTTCCACCTTGGCTTTTTTCCCCTCTTTCTCAAGTCCAGCCGCATGGGCCTCTTAGAGGACTTCCACCAGCCCACTAAGGGCTGGTTTCCACCCTCCCAGAGCCCATGTAGCCTCTTGGGTCGAAATACCTCTGCCGATGGTCCCCCGGTACACTACCGGCACTCCCGGTACACTACCGATGAGCCCGAAACTTTTCCGGCGACCAAAATAGGACTTCCTATATATGAATATTTACCTCCGGACCATTACGGAGCTCCTTGTGACGTCCGGAATCTTATCCGGTACTCCGAACAAACTTTGGTCACCAACATACATAACTCTATACTACTGAAACGTCACCATACCTTAGGTGTGCAGACCCTGCGGGTTTAAGAACTATGTAGACATGACCGAGACACCTCTATGGTCAATAACCAATGGCGGGACCTGCATGTACACATTGGTTCCTACATATTCTACAAAGATCTTTATCGGTCGAACCTCTATGTCAAGGATCCAGTTAATCCTGTATGATGTTCCCTTTGTTCTTCGGTATGTTACTTGCCCGAGATTCAATCATCGGTATCTCCATACCTAGTTCAACCTCGTTACTGGCAAGTATCTTTACTCGTTCCATAATACAAGATCCCGCAACTAACACTTAGTCACATTGCTTGCAAGGCTTATTGTGATGTTGTATTACTGAGTGGGCCCTGAGATACCTCTCCGTCACACGGAGTAACAAATCCCAGTCTTGATCCATGCCAACTCAACAGACACCCTTGGAGATACCTGTAGAGCACCTTTATAGTCACCTAGTTACGTTGCGATATTTGATACACACAAGGTACTCCTCCGATGTTAGGGAGTTGCATGATCTCATGGTCATAGGAACACATACTTTTGACATACAGAAAACAGTAGCAATAAACTAACATGATCATATGGTACGTTTGTAGTTTGGGTCTTGTCCATCACATCATTCTCCTAATGATGTGATCCTGTTATCAAATGACATCTCATGTCAATGGCTAGGAAACCTTGACCATCTTTGATCAACGAGCTAGTCTACTAGAGGCATACTAGGGACAAAGTGTTGTCTACTTAGCCACACATGTAATGTGTTTCCGATCAATACAATTATAGCATGGATAATAAACGATTACCATGAACAAGGAAATACGATAATAACTAATTTATTATTGCCTCTAGGGCATATTTCCAACACTGCCGCCAACTCAAGATCATGAGTGGGGTAGTTCTTCTCGGCAGGCTTCAACTGACGCGAGGTATAAACAACAATCTTCTTGTCTTGCATGAGAACGCCACCAAGACCTTGGAGAGAAGCATCACAAAAAACTTGGAAAGGCTTGGACTGCTAAGGAGGAACAAGAACTGGAGCTGAAGTCAGTCTTTGCTTGAGCGTATTGAATGCCACATCACACTCAGGAGACCAAACATACTTGACACTCTTATGGAGGAGATTGGAAAGAGGCTTAGCAATTTGAGAGAAGTTCCTCACGAATCTTCTGCAATAACTAGCAAGCCCGAGGAAGCTCTGAAGCTGCTTCACATTCTGAGGAGGTTCCCACTTCAAGATTGCCTCAACTTTCTCAGGGTGCACTTTAATTCCCTCGACAGAGATGACATGCCCAAGGTACACCACTTCATTGAGCCAAAACTCACACTTGAAAAACTTGGCATAGAATTGACGCTCTCTTAACTTGTCAAGCACAAGACGGAGATGCTCTGCATGATCTTCTTCTATATCCGAGAACACAAGGATATCATCCAGATAGACCAAGACGAACTCATTCTTGAAAGGAGAGAAAATGAAATTCATCATTCTTGAGAAGGTTGGAGGAGCATTAGCAAGACCAAACGACATGACGGTCTACTCATAAGAGCCTAAACTCCGCCTGGAAGCGGTCTTGGGAATGTCTTCTTCGCGAATGCGAATCTGATGATAACCCATGCGAAGATCAAGCTTCGAGAAAACCTTGGCACCTTTCAGTATTTCAAACAACTCATTGATGTTGGGAAGAGGGTACTTGTTTCTGATTGTCTTCTTGTTTAATGGCCGGCAATCAGCACAAAGATGATCCATGCCATCTTTCTTCTTGACAAACAAAACACCACAACCCCATGGAGATGAACTTGGTCTGATCAGACCCAGACGTTCTTGCTCATCTAGCTGCTGCTTCAACTCTTTCAGCTCTTCGGGGCCAAGTTTATACGCGCGCTTGCAGACCGGTTCAGTTCCAGGCTCGAGATCAACCACGAACTCAACTGGCCGGTGCGGAGGCATTCCTCGCAATTCTTCTGGAAAGACATCTTCATACTCACAAACCATCGGAATTTGAGAAATCGCCGAGATTTCACCCTTCTCATTAAGAGCAACGAGATGGATTGTGTGATCGCAAGCTGCGAAAATAATCACGTCTTCTAAAGGATGAGTCAGCTTGACTTATTTTGCTTTGCAATCAATATGAGCCTTATTCATAGCCAAGAAGTCCATGCCCAGAATGAGATCAATATCAGAATTCTCGAGAACAATTGGGGAAGCCAGAAAAGAATAATTTCCCATCTTGATAGAAACATCCGGAACCACCTTGTTAGCACTCATTAGAGTGCCGGGTGAAACAACACGCAAAGCCTTACTCAAATATTCGGAATCAAAATCATGCTTGATGAAGAATGCTTTAGACATGAAAGAATGCGATGCACCATAATCAAACAATACTTTTGCAGGGAAATCATTAACTGAGAGATTACCCATAATCACATCATTGAGCTGCTCTGCTTCAGCTGCATTCACCATATTCACTCTCGCGGTCTTGGGATTATGCTTCACCATAGCATTGCCTGGAGGCTTGACAGGAGGAGGAGGCGGAAGACGCCGCTGGTTGCACTTGTTTGCATAGTGGCCCTTCTGACCACACTTGTGACAAGTCACCTCAGAAAGCGGACGAACATTGCCTGGAGGAGGAACAAGAACTCCCTTGGACGCCTGGGATCTCTACTGGAATCCTGGGTTGGGTGGGTGGGAAGAACCACGACCACCGAACTGCTTCTGCTGCTGAGGAGGACGAAACGGAGGAGGATTAGGCACCCAATACTTCTGCTACTTTGGAACCATCTGAGAGCGGGAAGAAGAAGAATATGAATCCCTTGAATGCTTCTTAGAGTTCTCCAACTTGAGCTGAGCTGCTTCAATCTTCAAAGCCATGTTATAGAACTGATCAAACTCACGAGGTTCTTGAGGAACTAGGCCTGGGAGAAGCTCATCCTCAAGACCACCTCTGAACTGATAGATCATAGCTTTGTCATCTAGAACATCTTGCGTGGCATAACGGACTAGATTCTGGAACTCGACGTTGTACTAATAGACAGACTTGCTTCCCTGCTTCAGGTGCCTGAACTTCTCGCGCATCTCTTTGACAAAGCTTGTCGGAATGTAATGAGCCCCGAAGTCACGACGAAAATCGTCCCAACTAACAACACGATCACCCCTGGAATCCTTGTACTGTTGCCACCAATCAGCTGCTTGACCCTTTAGCTGGAACGATGCAAACCTGACAAAGTCCTCTGGTCTGACATTGCTGCACTCAAAATGCTTACTCATATCACAAAGCCAATCTTCAGCATCAAGAGGCTGCTCACAACAGGTGAAAGTCTTGGGCTGGTTGGCAAGGAACTCATTAAGTATCGCAAACTGCAGCTGATTCTGAAAATTGCCTTGAAAACCTTGCTAACCTACCCTAGATAATCAGCTGCAACTGCATCCGCAACCTCCCACACCATAATTCAAGAAACTCCGCAAACTCGTCTAATCTCGAATCCTCGAACTCACAACGATACTAAACCATGGTGGTACCCCGGACGCCTCCCCAGTATTGGGTGACTCCGACCTTATCTCACCACGATAAGTATTGAAGTAAGTCCGAACATTCTCCGTCCTGAGATATCAAGGAAGCTGAATGATAACGATGTGCCAACATTCCCTGGAGCTCGACTCCTCGGAAGAAATCAAGTCAGACATGAGGCACCAAGACGGAACCCTGTCACATCGGTATCATATAGACTCCAAAATACCGCATGATCCTAATTTATTTTGAGCGAGAAAAGGAGTAGAATCAACATTCCTAAGTCGGATACCTCACCAGAGCATAGAAGAGGAGTAAAAAGAATCCTACTCTCCGATATAACTATACTCAAAATAGTTTTACTAGACACGACTCGGCCAAGTTCGAACAAGCAAAGGCTCCAATGGTCGTATGGCTCTGATACCAACTTGTCACGCCCAAGATGTGTGTCTATCCATTTTAAGACATGAGGGCCTCGCAAGGGATAGAGGCGCATCTTGCCGTTAGCAAGTATAGTAACATTTCATCATACATTATAGAAGAGATGAGTATACAAGTTGGCTTACACTCGCCAGATGCTAAATTACAATTCCACTCAGAGTTCAATCATCAAGATGAAAACAGGGTCCGGCTACGGACGAAATCAAACAATAAACAGATACAAATAAAACTATCTCGCTGCCCCAAAGATCACGACCAGGTCCTCTAGTCATCCGGATACGTCAAGTACATCCTGCCTCTTTGCTCATCATACTCCCACTTGAGCGGGGTAAGATCATCCTGCACGTACTCATCCGAACCTGTACCTAGAGTGTTGTAGTAAACTGTGAGCCATAGAGGACTCAACTATCATGGGCCCGGGTACCGAGACTATTCAAGCTTAAAGGTTGGGATGGGGTAAGTGTTTAGTTTGTAGTAGTACTAAGCATATATGTTGGCTAGCTTATGCAACATCAAATAGATATGAGTGGCCTACGAAGAACGATCGAATCTAGAATGATCCCTATGAGATCCTGAACACTTACTTACGTCAATCATAACCCCACCATGTTCTCTCTAGGATCATGTTCACGAGCAGAGATGATTACGGTTACTCACATAGTTGGTGTATTTTAATTAGAGCTTACTTCACGTTTACTATAACCGGGTGTTAAACAAATATCCAAGTTGCCACATAACCGCGAGCACGGCTTTCTGAAAGATTTAACCCTGCAGGGGTGCTCCAACTAATCCATTAAGAAATTATCCACACTCCGTGGGAATGCCTCGACCGCGCATCTCGCGATCATCATAGGTAATTCCAAAGGAAGTCCAACACCTCGAGTAAACCCGAAGAAAGTCAGACTCCACACGCAAGACACTCGATAAATTTAAAACAAATCCAGCAAGACCACCCGACGTGTCGACGAACCCGATAAGAGCCGCGTATCTTGTTCTCAGGACAGGATGGATAAGCGACGCGTACGGAGGCCTGATAGAAATCTCCCAAGTTTCCCTGGGTTGGCCCCGCACAGTGCTCTAGCTTGGACCAACACTCATGAGGAGCACTGGCCTGGGGGTTGATTAAAATATCCACGGGTTTGCAAGACCCTATGCAATTATATTAAGTTGTGAAGGAAAAGTAGTACCAATGTTGGGTCTTGCTAGACAAGTTTTAATCTCAATCAAATGAACAAGGGGGTCCCCATAACAACCCCGAGCATGTTAGGAGCACACAGTATGGAAAACATAACACCGGTAACCAGGAACTAATGGCGGTAACAGCGGAACAAATCACTTAGCAAAAGGCCAAGCCTTCCACCAATACCAAGATATATATGTGCATTAAATTAAATAACAGAATTAATTGTGATATTCAAATCCATGTTATCACATGAAACAAACTGCACCTGCAACTAAGAACACTATAAGAGGGGCTGAGCAGCGGTAACTTAGCCAGACAAAGGTTTGCTAGGATGTGGAAGTTAGAGGCTGTCATGGCAATCATGGTGGCTGATATCAAATGGTAGGTAGCGCAATTGTAATGATAATAGCAAGAAACTAGCAAGCAAAAATAGTATCGGGATCCGGGTACGATCATCTTGCCTATTGGTTCTTCAGTGGAACAAGTAGCGGGATCCTCGTAGTGGTACTCTCCTGATTCCTCGTACTCAGTATCAACACTCGCGTCTACCCAAGAGAAACAGCAACAATAAACATCCAATCAATGTGCAATGCACAATCAAAATGATGCATGATTCATTTATGAAGAATTCTAACGTGACAGTCAAAAACTAGTCATGTTTCACGTGCAAAGTTGTTTATTCATGAAACTGGACAGAACCTCATGTTAAGTTATTTAGACATGCATGAACATGGCAAATATGGATGCAGCATGCAAAATCGATAGAAATGCATAAAAAGATCGCAAGCAACGGAGTTACGGTTCTCACGATACGCTCATGACAAGGTACGGAAGCAAAACACAAGGCAACCAAGACCTGGGCTACTTCCTGGCATTCCAAGGCAGCCACTGGATAGGTGATGAAAAATGAATCAGAATAGACTCAATAATCAATCAATTCCATGGAGCATAGCTCCCACAAGTCACAAAACAATAAAATACCGAATCTGCCACTAAACAGCAATATAGCAACTTCTACAGATCACAACTAGAGCTACAGGAACCCTACAGCCAGAAACAAGAAATGGACAGAATCTACTCAACATATACTTCAATTCATCCAATTACATCACCAGCAAAGGATCCTCACATCAACAAGCAAGAAGCAATCAAGTTGGCATGATGAATCAGTTTTCTGGGACTTGGTGAAAATTCTAGTTTTCTGGAATCTGAGTTAATAAAGCAGCAAGTTGACAGCACTGGTTAAATATGCTAGAGAGCTCCTATTGGCATGAAAATTAACAGGATGGTATAAGGCAATATCTACTACAAGTAACTGGCACTGAGCATGCTCAAATTCCAAATATGTCACTAGATACAACCCACTCTACATGGCAAAATAATAACAACAGATCTCCCAGACTTGGTCATATTTCAGGTTGGTAGGAAACAACATCATCATAGCAACTTAATAGCAAGGTAGCCACTGATCTGGTGACTTAGCATAGATAACAAAAATACTGGGACATTTCCAGCAACTTTAAATACCACTTCCATGTTGGCAAGAACTTAAAACCATACATGGATTGAATCATATAAAATGGACAAAACGGCATCACAACTTAAAAATGCAGTTTTGTGAAGTTGCCCCAAAGTCAAATCTGACTTCACAGATGCATTTCTGGGTTGATTCTACCCCAAATGCATTACTCATACCCCTATACTTGCTTGGAGCAAGAGGGAGATAAGGGGGTCGAAATGATCACCACAATGGCATGGATGACTTATGTCACTTGCCACACTTATGTAAGAGGCGAAAATTGGCATGCCCTTTATTGGACACTTGATGGAAAAGGTAAATATGCATTAATAAGGTACTTAGGCATAGCATAGAATCAAGAACAAGAATACAAAACAAGCTAGGGGAGACATACATGCACATATACACATGAGAGCTCTCACATACACATAGATCTACACATGCACAAGGTCTAGCATCCACTCACTTACTCATCTACACTAAACATGGCAGCAACATGCAAGAAGAAACCCCCACACACCTACACATGCATATCTTCTCATGGTCATCTACTCACATACCCATACACATCACTCACAAGTGAGTGCATGTAGGACATACACACACAAACACAATGCATACCACCTCAAGCATGGGTGTATATAGGCACACATGCACTTTCATACATGTATGCCCACATACACATACACACACCTACACACTACAGTCACTCACACACATATTTATGCATACATGTGTATATATACCATTTGGTACATACATACACCACCATACACATATGCACACCCACATGCACAACTCACATACATATGTATGTAGGCATAGCATACACACACTCACACACATATGTATGCATACATGTGTATATATACCATTTGGTACATACACACACCGCCATACACATATGCACACCCACATGCACAACTCACATACATATGTATGTATGCATAGCATACACAGACACTAGCACACTCACATGCACAAGCACCACATGGTGTAATCCACCCACACACACACATATATACACATGCATACATACTCTTAAGTATATACACATACACACTCAACACACATACACCTACACATGTATATATATACCTAGGTATATATATACACACAAGCACATACACATGTAGATGCACTACACATACACACTCACAACAAAAAATAAAAGGAGACACCACACACACACTCATATGAGTGCACACATACATAGAAAGAGAGAAAAAACAAAAGAAGAAAAAACCAAAAAAAGAAAGCACAAAAAAGGGGAGGGGCTTGGGATCGAACCCGAGACCTCCTGGTCTCCTCCCACGCACCACACCACTACGCTACGCGATCGATACTTAACAGAGGAGGGTCCTCTGCTCTCTAATACAGACACGTGAACACAGACCTCTGACGAAACTGAAGCGAAACAAGGCACCGACGACAACACTCGACGACGCAATTCCGGCGATCTACGGCGAACCTGGCGACCCCAATGCACTCACGCACATGGGAACAAACAAGGACTCCATTCCTCTGCTCCCCTTGTGGAGAGGAGGAAGGAGGCGAGCAGCAGGAGCTTGCCTTGCGGTCGGCGGTGATGGAGGTACGGCGAGGAACTACGAGCTATGCGCGAGGGAAAAGGCAAACGGCGACCGGCGGCTCACCTTGGGGGGAAGGTGATGACGAGCCGGTCACGAAGGAGCAGACGGAGGGGAAGAAGATGGCCGAAGACGATGCAGGGGAAGGAGATGGCGGAGTGGGGCTTGGCCGAAGGGGAGGAAGAAGAAGAAGGGCGCGGCCTTGGCGTCCCTCGAGGATGCAGAGGACGTCGAGGAGGAAGATGGCGACGACGGCACGAACCCGACGACCTCCTGCTCGAATGGCTCGCCGGAGAAGCTCCCGCGGCGGCGAGCACTCCTCTGAACCTCACCGCACACACTCTCTGGGACCTCTGAATTTTAGCTTTTCAGGGACAGGAGAGAAGGAGAGAAGGGGGGCGGCAGCACGAGGAGGGAGAGGAACCCTAGAGGGAACGACACGCACGTCGAGTGGACTATATAGGCGACAAGGTAGACGGTGACGGCGATGGAAAGGCGACGCGGAGCTCTCCCTCTCTCTCACTGAACTGACGGAGGGGGAAACGGGAGCAGGTAGCCTTCCTGCTCACCTGGGCTGGGCTGCGAGCCCACTATTCTCTCTCTCTCTCACCTGGGCTGGGCTGCGAGCCCACTATTCTCTCTCTCACAAACAAAACAGAGGAAAAAACAACAGGTTTTTAAATAAAACTCACAACCACTCAAAATAAAACCCCAGGGAAAATAAAAGGGTTTTTAGAGAAAACAAAATTATTTTGGTGAAAGAAATAAAGAGCCTTATTTAATAAAAATATTAAGTTGATTTAAAGAGCAAGTAATTGTTAATATTTGATAAAAGGGCAGCCCCTATTATTTTAAAACACGAGGCAAACAAACTACAAACATCAAAACTAACATACCCACAATTCATAAAACATATGGGGCCACCTCATGAACATTTTTTTAAAACATTTTAATGAGACAATTAAATCTGCTCATAAAATTAATATGAAGAGAGGGGGAAAGATGGGAGGTGATGTTGAAAGAGAAAAGAGAGGGGAAGAAGAAGAGGAGATGCACACATGGATCCAACCACACACAACACCTCCCACACCACATATCAAACACACTCACCACCACACATCATAGCAAGACACATGAAAACCAACAAGCATGCAAAATGAACGATATGATGGATGAGATGATGCATGAATGCAAACACACATGAATGACAAGGTGCAATCATACATCTCATAAGCTCATGACCAGGTTCATACACGGGGTTACATGCCAAAAAAGGTAGGGACAACACTCGGGCTGTCACATAAAATTATAGGAAGAAAGACACGTGTCACACAGAGGAGTCGGCGGATCGCTCGTGTGCGATCTGCCAGCTGAACGTAATTGTTCCCCGTAATAAAATCACGTCAATTAAATATGATAAGTTGTTACATAAGATAAGTAAAATATTTGCAAGAGGCTCATAAGAGCACAAGACAGCGCTTGATATAGAGCACACACGCTCGTATCCCCAATGATATTGCCCCCTTCGCTGAGGCCGGTTGTAATGGGAGTATCATAGGTAGTATTATGTATGCCAACTAGGCAATTTTGATAAGGTGACATAGAATGAAATGAAGAAAGAGAGGATTGAGTATCATATCATGATACCGTATCATATTAAATGTTATGCTACTATGTGTCATGCATGACAATAAATGAGCTATCCTACGATACTAACACATGATACTATATTGTCACGCCCAAGATGCGCGCCTACCCTTTTTAAGGCATGAGGGCCCCACAAGGGATAGAGGCGCATCTTGCCGTTAGAAAGTATATTATCATCACATCATACAATACTGAAAAGATGAGTATACAAGATTGGCTTACACTCGCCACATCCTAAACTACTATTCACTCAGAGTTCAAATCATCAAGATGAAGAAAGGGTCCGCCTATGGACGAAATCAAACGATAAAAACAGATGCAAATGATACCATCTCGCTATCCAAAAGATCACGACCATGGTCCTCTACTCATTCGGGTAAGTCAAATACATTCTGCCTCTTTCCTCATCATATTCTCACTAGAGCTGGGTAAGATCATCCTACACGTACTCATTTGTACCTGTACCTGGAATGTTGTAGTAATCTGTGAGCCATAAGGACTCAGCAATCAAGCGCTCGGGTACCGAGACTATTCAAGTTTAAAGGTTGGGACGGGGTATGTGTTTAGTTTGCAGTAGCACTAAGCATATATGGTGGCTAACTTACGCAACATGAAATAAATATGAGTGGCCTACGATGAATGATCGAATTGAGTATGATCACTATGAGATCCTGAACACTTACTTACGTCAATCATAACCCCACCCTATTCTCTCTCGGAACATGTTCACGAGCAGAAACGATCACGGTTACTCACACAGTTGGTGTATTTTATTTAGAGTTTACTTCAAGTTTACTATAATCGAGTGTTAAACAAATATCCAAGTTGCCACATAATCGCGGGCATGGCTTCTCAAAAAGTTTTAACCCTGCAGGGGTGCTCCAACTAGTCCATCACAAATAACCACACTCCGCGAGAATAGCCTCGACCACGGATCTTGCGGTCATCACAGGTAATTCCAAAGGAATTCCAACACCTCGGGAAAACCCGAAGAAAGTCAGACTCTACACACAAGACACTCGATAAAGGTAAAACAAATCCAGCAAGACTACCCGACGTGTCGACGAACCCAATAAGAGCCGCGCATCTCGTTCTCAGGACACGACGGATAAGCGTCGCGTACAGAGGCTTGATAGAAATCTCCCAAGTTGCCCTGGGTTGGCCCTCCACAGTGCTCTAGTTTGGACCAACACTCATGAGGAGCACTGGCCCGGGGGTTAATTAATTATCCATGGGTTTGCAAGACCCTATGCAAATTTTATTAAGTTGTTAAGCAAATGTAGTACCAATGTTGGGTCTTGCCAGACAAGTTTTAATCTCAACCGAATAAACCAGGGGGTCCCAATAACAACCCCGAGCATGTTAGGAGCGCAAAATATGGAAAACATAAGACCGGTAACAAGAATCTATGGCGGTAACAGCGGAATAAAACACTTAGCAAAAGGCCAAGCCTTCCACCAATACCAAGATATATATGTGCATTAAATTAAATAACAGATAATATTGTGATATCCAAATCCATGTTATCACATGGAACAACCTGCACCTGCAACTAAGAACGCTATAAGAGGAGCTGAGCAGCGGTAACTGAGCCAATCAAAGGTTTGCTAGGACATGGAGGGTTAGAGGCTTTCATGGCAATTAGGAGGCTGATATTCAAGTGGTAGGTAGCACAATTGTAACGATAAGAGCGAGAAACTAGCAAGCAAAAATAGTATCGGGATCCGGGTACGATCATCTTGCCTATTGGTTCTTCAGCGATACAAGTAGCGGGATCCTCGTAGTGGTACTCTCCTGGGTCCTCGTACTCAGTATCAACACTCGCGTCTACCCAAGATGAGGTTGGGAGAGGGGCCATGTGCTAAGGCGTATATGAGCAATCTGTCCGTCGAGCCCTCTTCCAAGGGATTAGCAATAATATGATCTCTGAACCAATATAGGAAAGTGGAGTTGTGCTCTCTAGTAACTTCGGCATCCGTCCTACATACCCCCCGGTCACGATGCTTCTTTGCGATAGTTTCTTTGTCTAGTGTCGCGAAAGGATCTACCTGGTGTAGGTGTTGTAGCACTACCAAGTTTGCTATGTCAAAGTCGTTGCGTCGATCTGAGTAGGCCACATGCAGTTCCCTGCAACCATTGGAGTGACCTTCTCCTTCGAGCCTCCCATCATGCTTGTTAACGGGCAAACCAACACCAGGCGGACGGTCTGCGCCATATAGAAAATTCTCACAGAAATATATGCACTCTTGTGTCAGATAGCCCTCGACGATGCTTCCATCCGGACAAGACATGTTACGAACGAATCCTTTGATGACCCCATTCATCCTCTCAAACGGCATCATGTTGTGCAGGAATGACGGCCCCAGGTCTATTATGTCGTCCACAATATGGACACACAAATGCACCATGACGTCAAAGAACGTGAGCGGGAAGTACATCTCAAGCTCATTATGACAACGATCTCTTCCTGTAGCCTTCGGAGCTGCTTCACACTGATCGACTTTTGAGAGATGACGTCGAAAAAGTTGCAGAGACCAATAAGCGTGTCACGGACGTGCTTGTCCATTATCCCTCTAAGGGCAATAGATAGTATCTGCGTCATCATCACATGACAGTCATGGGACTTCATCCCGCTGAACCTTTTCTTCTTTGTGTCCAGATATCTGCTTATCTTGCCACAGTAACCGGAACTAACTTTGATTCCGGTAAGGCACTTGAAGAATTGATCGATCTCAGCCGGACTTAAGGCGAAGCAAGAAGGGGGCAATAATCCTCTTCCTTTACTTTTTTTCCCTTCTTCTCCCGCGCCCCTGTCTCCGTCTTTGTCTCCTCTGACTTTTTACGAGATGGCATGTGCAGATCTGCCCTGATCTCCAAATCTTGCAAGTCTTTTATTGCCTCGGCCCATCCTTGGTCTTATCCGGCATGTTCATCAGTGTCGCAACTAAGCTCTCAAGGACATTCTTAAAGATATGCATTTGATCAAGGCAATGAGGCATGTCGAGTTTGTGCCAGTACTCCAAGTCCCAGAAAACAAACCTCGTTTTCCATACCTTCAACAGCGGCTTCGGTGCCTTTTTCATCGTCTTTCCCAACATGGAGCACTGTTCCCAGTTTTTCAACAACTCGTCGATTTTGGAGCTGCTCCGCTTACGTGGAGTTCCTCGAGGCTCAGCCTCACCATTGAATAGATCTCCACGGTTTCTCCACGGTTCATCCTTCTCGAGCCATCTTTGATGCCCCATGTACACGATTTTCCTAGACCCACCATCTTTCCTTGACGTTAGCTGCTAAGACGTCATATCATCCATGCACCGCGTGCGTCCGCAATATCCATGGCACACCTATCCTGCGACATATCCATAACCGAGATAGTCGTGCACCGTCGTGATCAACGCGGCTCTCATATAGAAATACTCCTTTGCTGGCGTCCCATGTCTTGGCCGGTATTTTCCATAATGTGTCTAACTCCTCTTGAAGTAGCCCCAGATACAAATTAATATTATTTCCCGGTTGTTTCGGCCCTTGAATCAGCATACTCATGTGTATGTACTTTGACTTCATGCACAACCAGGGGGAGGTTGTACATCCATACAAACACATGCCATGTCCTATGGTTGGTGTTCTGGTTGCCAAACGGATTCATGCCATTGGTACACGCGCGGAGCACGATGTGCCTTGCATCACATGCGAAATACCGATATTCGCCGTTGAACGCTCTCCACTGGCTTCCATCAACGACGTGTCTCAGCTTCAGATCATCTCCATCGTCGGGCTTCTTCCTCTCCGCATGCCAGCGCATGAGCTTTGCTTCCTTGGGATCTACGAAATACCACTTGAGACGGGGAGTGATCGGTAAGTTAGGGAGATTTCTTCCCGGCCTTCTTGTATCGAGAAGCATTGCACACCGGACAACTTGTTTTTTCCGTGTGCTCCTTCCGATAAATTATGCAATCGATGATGCATGCATGGTATCTAATGTGTGGTAGATCAAGAGGGCACACGATCTTCTTGGCCTCATCCACACTAGTAGGACATAGATTCCCCGCTGGAAGAACATCCTTTAGGTACTTGAGAAGCTCATCGAGACTAACGTCGGTCCATTTTTTTTAGCCTTCGTCTTCAGGAGTTCTAGCGTGAAACTCAAGCAGGTCACCTTGTTGGGGAACGTTGCATGGAAACAAAAATTTCCTATGAACATGCAAGATCTATCCATGGTGATAAGCATCTACGAGAGGGAGAGTGGATCTACATACCCTTCTAGATCGCTAAGCGGGAAGCGTTTAAGAAACGCGGTTGGTGTAGTCGAACGTCTTCGCGATCCAAATCGCCGAGCATACCGCGATCTCATCACGATCAATCTTGCGATCTCATCATGATCCGTCCCACGAACTCATCACGATCCGTCCCGCGATCTCATCACCGTCTCGCGATCTTGATCACGGTCCTTCCGATCTAGCGCCGAACGGACGACACCTCCGCGTTCAGCACACGTACAGCTCGATGACGATCTCCGCCTTCTTGATCTAGCAAGTGGGAGCAGAGAGGTAGAAGAGTTCTCCGGCAGCATGATGGCGCTCCGGCGATGGTGGTGGAGCTATTCCGGCAGGGCTTCGCCTAAGCACTGCAGAAATCTGATCTAGAGTAGAAACTATGCACTGGAGGAACGGGTAGCACATGGCTGAAAATCAAGTGCCAAAACCCCTAAAACCTCTAGTATATATAGGAGGAAGAGACGAGGAGGCTTGGTCCCAAGGAGCCAGCCCTTGGGTCAGCCAAACCAAGGAGGATTGGAGGATTCCTCCTCCAATCCTAGTAGGACTAGGACTCCTCCTTATTTTTGCCTTTTTTTGCCTTTTTCCACCTTTTTCTCTTTGGGCTTTTCTTCCCAGCCACATGGGCCTTGGGGGGGGGGGCTTCCACCAGCCCACTAAGGGCTGGTATTTACTCTCCCACAGCCCATGTAGCCTCTTGGGTCAAAATACCCCTCCCAATGGTCTCCCGGTACACTACCGGCACTCCCAGTACACTACCGATGAGCCCGAAACCTTTCCAGCGACCAAAACAGGACTTCCTATCTATCAATCTTTACCTACGGACCAGTGATGTTCGGGGTCACATCCGGGACTCTGAACAACCTTCGGTCACCACCATACATAATCCTATACTACCGAAACGTCACCGAACCTTAAGTGTGCAGACCCTGCGGGTTCGAGAACTATGTAGACATGACCGAGACACCTCTACGGTCAATAAAAAATAGCGGGACCTGGATTCCCATATTGGTTTCTACATATTCTACGAAGAAATTTATCGGTCGAACCTTTATGTCAAGGATTCAGTTAATCCCGTATGATGTTCCCTTCGTTCTTCGGTATGTTACTTGCCCGAGATTCGATCGTCGGTATCTCCATACCTAGTTCAACCTCGTTACTGGCAAGTCTCTTTAATCGTTCCGTAATACAAGATCCCGTGACTAACACTTAGTCACATTGCTTGAAAGGCTTATTGTGATGTTGTATTACCGAGTGGGCCCTAAGATACCTCTCCGTCACACGGAGTAACAAATCCCAGTCTTGATCCATGCCAACCCAACAGACACACTCGGAGATACCTGTAGAGCACCTTTATAGTCACCTAGTTAAGTTGCGACGTTTGATACACACAAGGTACTCCTCCGGTGTCAGTGAGTTGCATGATCTCATGGTCATAGGAACATATACTTGACATACAGAAAACAGTAGCAATAAACTGACACGATCGTATGCTACATTTGTAGTTTGGGTCTTGTCCATCACATCATTCTCCTAATGATGTGATCCCGTTACCAAATGACATCTCATGTCCATGACTAGGAAACCATAGCCATCTTTGATCAACGAGCTAGTCTATTAGATGCATACTAGGGACATGATGTTGTCTATGTATCCACACATGTATCTGAGTTTCCGATCAACACAATTATAGCATGGATAATAAACGATTATCATGAACAAGGAAATATGATAATAAATAATTTATTATTGCCTCTAGGGCATATTTCCAACAGTCTCCCACTTGCACTAGAGTCAATAATCTAGTTCACATCACCATGTCATTCGCATTGTTATGAATCTAACACCCACTGAGTTCTGGGGCTCGATCATGCTTTGCATGTGAGAGAGGTCTTATAGTCAACGGGTCTGTTACATTCGGATCCGTATGTACTTTGCAAATATCTATGTCAAACTATAAACACTACTACCACACTCCACTTGGTACTATTCCAAATGGCTGCTCCACTATACGTATCCGGATTGCTACTAAGAGTCATCCGGATTAGTGTTAAAGCTTGCATCGACGTAACTCTTTACGACGGACCCTTTATTACCTCCATAATCGAGAAACATTTCCTTAGTATTTTAGTCACTAAGGATAATATTGACCGTTGTCCAGTGATCAACTTCTGGATCACTCTTGTACCCCTTGACGGACTCATGGCAAGGCACACACAGGTGCGGTACACATCATGGCATACTATACAGAGCCTATGGCTAAGGCATAGGGGATGACATTCGTCCTTTCTCTTTGTTCTTCCATTGTCGAGCTTTGAGTCTCACTCAACTTCACACCTCGCAAATCAGAAAAGAACTCTTTCTCTGACTGATCCATTTTGAACTCTTTCAAAATCTTGTCAAGGTATGTACTCATTGAAAGTCTCATCAAGCATCTTGATCTATCTCTATAGATCTTGATGCTCAACAATTATGTAGCTTTATCTAGGTCTTCCTTCGAAAAACTCTTTTCAAACAACCATTTATGCTTTCCAGAAATTCTAATTCATTTCCGATCAACAATATGTCATTCACATATACTTACCAGAAATTCTATAGTGCTCCCACTCACTTTATTGTAAATACAAGTTTCTCGTAAACTTTGTATAGACTCAAAAACTTTGATCACCTCATCAAAGTGTATATTCCAACTCCAAGATGCTTGCTTCATTTATAGAAGAATCACTGAAGCTTGCACACCTTTTAGCATCCTTAGGACTGACAAAACCTTTTGGTTGTATCACATACAACCTTTCCCCAAGTAAACCGTTAAGGAAACTATGTTTTGATATCCATATGCTAGATTTCATAATTGAAAAATGCATCAACTGCTAACATAATTCCAAAAGACTTTAGCATCGCTACGAGTGAGAAAGTCTCATCGCAGCCAACTCCTTGAACTTGTCGTAAACTTCTTTGCAACAAGTCGAGCTTTACAAATGGTGACATTTACCATGAGCGTATGTCTTCATTTTAAACATCCATTTGTACTCAACGACCTGCCATCCAACGAGCAAGTCTACCAAACTCTATACTTGGTTGTCATAGATGGTCCTTTCTCGGATTTCATGGCCTCTAACCATTTGTCGGAATCCGAGCCCATTATCGCTTCTCCACAACTCGTAGGTTTACCATTGTCCAACAACATGACCTCCAAGACAGGGTTGTCATACCGCTCAGGAGCAGTACACATCCTTGTCGACCTACGAGGTTCGATAGTAACTTGATCCAAAGCTTCATGATCATCATCATTAAGTTCCTCTTCAACTAACGTAGGCTTCATAGAAACAATTTCTTGCGATGCGCTACCCTCTGATTGAACAAAGTTTCAACAACCTCATCAAGTTCTATCTTCCTCCCACTCAATTCTTGCGAGAGAAACTCTTTCTCGAGAAAGGACCCAATTTTAGCAACAAACACTTTATGCTTGGAATTTCAGATAGAAGGTTTACCCAACTGTCTTTAGGGTATTGTATGAAGATGCATTTGTCCGCTTTGGGTTCGAGCTCGTTAGGTCAAAACCTTTTTCACATAAGTGTTGCAGCCCCAAACATTAAGAAATGATAGCTTAGGTTTCTATCAAACCATAATTCACAAGGTGTCATCTCAACGGATTTAGATGGTGCCCTATCTAAAGTGAATGTAGTTGTCTCTAATGCATAACCCCAAAATTATAGTCGCAAAACGATAAGAGACATCATAGCCAGCACCATTTTCAATAGAGCACGACTATGACGTTCGAACACACTATCACACTATGGTGTTCCAGGTGGCGTGAGTTGCGAAACAACTTTCACATTGTCTAAAGTTGTATGCCAAACTCATAACTCGGATATTTACCTCCACGATCATATCACATACATTTTTATCTTCTTGTCACGATGATCTTAAACTTCACTCTGAATTTGCTTGAACCTTTCAAACAATTCAGACTTGTGTTTCATTAAGTAAATATACACTATATCTACTCAAATCATCAGTGAAGGTAAGAAAATAACGATATCCACCGCACGCTACAATACTCATTGGATTGCATACATCAACATGTATCAGTTCCAATAAATCACTTGCCCGCTCCATACATTCGGAAACGGGGTCCTTAGTCATCTTACCCAAGAGGCCTGGTTCGCGTGTCAAACGATTTGAAATCGAATGAGTCCAAAGATCCATCAGCATGGAGTTTCTTCATGCATATTATACCAATATGACATTTAGCGGCAGTGCCACAAGTATGTGGCACTATCATTATTAAATTTGTATCTTTTGACATCAATATTATGAACATGTGTATTACTATGATCAAGATTCAACAAACCATTCTCACTGGGTGCATGACCATTGAAGGTATTATTCATGTAAATAGAATAACCATTATTCTCTAACTTAAATGAATAACCGTGTTGCAATAAACATGATCTAATCGCGTTCATGCTCAATGCAAAACACCAAATAACATTTATTTAGGTTTGTCACTAATCCCGAATGTAGAGAGAGCGTGCGATGTTGATCACATCAACCTTGGAAACATTTCCAACACTCATCGTCAACTCACCCTTAGCTACTTCTCCGTTTATTCCGTAGCTTTTATTTCGAGTAACTAACATTTAGCAACCGAATAGGTATCCAATACCCTGGTGCTACTAGGAGTACTCACAAGGTACACATCATTAACACGTATAGCAAATATACTTATGTCGACGTTGGCAGCCTTCTTATCTATCAAGTATCTAGGGTTGTTCCGCTTCAGTGACTGCTCTCCTCATAACCGAAGCACTTAGTCTCGGGTTTGGGTTCAACTTTGGGTTGCTTCACTGGAGTAGCAACTACCTTGCTATCCATCAAGTTTCCCTCCTTGCTCTTGCCCTTCTCGAAACTAGTGGTTTGACTAACCATCAAGACTTGACGCTCCTTCTTGATTTCTACCTCCGCGGTGTCAAACATCGCGAATAGCTCAGGGATCATTATTTCTATCCCTTGCATTTTAGAGTTCATCACCAAGTTCTAGTAGCTCTAGTGACAGTGACTTGGAGAACTATATCAATCACTATCTTATCTGGAAGATCAACTCCCACTCGATTCAAGTGATTGTAGCACCCAGACAATCCGAGCACATGCTCAACGATTGAGCTATTCTCTTTCATCTCGCGGGCAAAGAATCTTGTTGGAGATCTCATATCTCGCAACACGGGCACGAGCCTGAGATCCTAATTTCAGCTCTTAGAACATCTCATATGTTCCATGACGTTCAAAACGTTTCGGAGCCTCAATTCTAAGCCGTAATGCATGACGCACTAAACTATCAAGTAGTCATCAGAACATGCGTGTCAGATGTTCACAACATCTACAGACGATGCTAGAGGGGTTGGTGCACCGAGCGGTGCATTAAGGCCATAAGCCGTCTGTGCAGCAATGAGGACAATCCTCAGATCACGGAGACAGTCCGCAATATTGCTACCATCATCTTTCAACTCTATTTCTCTGGGAACATATAAAAATTCAAGGGAGCTACAGCGTGAGCTAGTAATCTACAACATAGTTTGCAAAGACACTACTGACTATGTTCATGATAATGAGTTCAGTTAATCATATTACTAAAGAAATCCCACTCAAATTTACATTCCTCCGGTCATTCGAGTGATACATGATCCAAATTCACCAACTCAAGTCCGATCATCACATGAGTTGAGGTGGTTTCAATGGTGAACATCATCATGTTAATCATATCTGCTATATGACTCATGTTCAACCTTTTGGTCTCTTGTGTTCCGAGGCCATGTCGGTACATGCCAGGCTCATCAAGTTTAAACCGAGTGTTCTGCATGTGCAACACTGGCTTGCACCCGTTGTATGTGAACGTAGAGTCTATCACACCCGATCATCACCTGGTGTCCAACACGACAAACTTTTGCAACGGTGCACACTCGAGGAGAACACAATTCATCTTGAAATTTTAGTGAGGGATCACCTTATAATGCTACCTTCGTCCTAAGCAAAACAAGGTGCATAAAAGGATTAACATCACATGCAAATCATAAGTGACATGATATGGCCATGAACTTGTGCATTTGATCTCCATCTTGAAAGCGCCGGCATGATCTCCATCGTCACCGGCACGACACCATGATCTCCATCATCTTGATCTCCATCAACGTGTCGCCATCGAGGTTATGGCGCCCATCATGCTTGTACTACTATTGCTACCGTTTAGCGATAAAGTAAGGCATTACATAGCGCTTAATGATTGACACGCAGGTCATATAATAATTAAAGACAACGCTATGGCTCCTGCCGGTTGCCGTACTCATCAACATACAAGTCGTGATATTCTATACAACACATGATCATCTCATACATCACATATATCACATCATGTAATTGGCCATATCACATCACAACCTGCAAAAACAAGTTAGACGTGCTCTAATTGTTGTTGCATGTTTTACGTGGCTGCTACGGGTATCTAGCAAGAACAATTCTCATCTACACAAAAACCACAATGGTGATACACTAGTTGCTTTTCAACCTTCTCAAGGACCGCCTTTGTTGAATCCGATCCAACTAAAGTGAGAGAAACTGGCACCCGCAAGCCATCTATGCAACAAGTTGCGGTTGAGGGAACCGGTCTCTTGTAGGCGTATGAGTAATGTTGGTCCGGGCCGCTTCATCTCACAATACCGCCGAACCAAAACACGACTAAGGGAGGAAGCAATCTAAGCATCAATGCCCACAAACTCTTTGTGTCCTACTCGAGATCTCATCTACACATAGACCTAGCTCATGATGCCACTATTGGGGAATGTTGCATGGATACAAAAAAATTCCTACGCACACGCAAGATCTATCCATGGTGATGAGCATCTACGAGAGGTAGAGTGGATCTACATACCCTTGTAGATTGCTAAGCGGGAAGCGTTTAAGAAACGCTGTTGGTGTAGTAGAACGTCTTCGTGATCCAAATCGCCAAGCATCCCGCGATCTCATCACTATCCGTCCCGCGATATCATCAGGATCCGTCTCACGATCTTGATCACGATCCTTCCGATCTAGCGCCAAACGGACGACACCTTCGCGTTCAGCACACGTACAGCTTGATGACGATCTCCGCCTTCTTGATCCAGCAAGAGGGAGCGTAGAGGTAGAAGAGTTATCCGGTAGCATGACGGCGCTCCGGCGATGGTGGTGGAGCTATTCCGGCAGGGCTTCGCCTAAGGACTGCAGAAATCCAATCTAGAGGAGAAACTATGCATTGGAGGAACGAGTAGCACGTGGCTGAAAATCTAGTGCCAAAAACCCTAAAACCTCTAGTATATATAGGAGGAAGAGAGAAGGAGGCTTGTCTCCCAAGGATCCAGCCCTTGGGTCGGCCGAACCAGGGAGGATTGGAAGATTCCTCCTCCAATCCTGGTAGGACTAGGACTCCTCCTTATTTTTGCCTTTTTTGCCTTTTCCACCTTTTTCTCTTTGAGCTTTTCTTCCCAGCCGCATGGTCCTTGTGTGGGACTTCCACCTGCCCACTAAGGGCTGGTATTACTCTCCCACAGCCCATGTAGCCTCTTGGGTCGAAATACCCCTCCCGACGGTCTCCCAGTACACTACCGACACTCCTAGTACACTACCGATGAGCCCGAAACCTTTCAGGCGACCAAAACAGGACTTCCTATATATCAATCTTTACCTCCGGGCCATTGTGGAGCTCCTCGAGACGTCCGGGATCTCATCTAGGACCCCGAATAACCTTCGGTCACCACCATACATAATTCTATACTACCGAAATGTCACCGAACCTTAAGTGTGCAGACCCTGCGGGTTCGAGAACTATGTAGACATGACCGATACACCTCTACAATCAATAACCAATAGCGGGACATGGATGCCCATATTGGTTCCTACATATTCTACGAAGATCTTTATCGATCGAACCTTTATGTCAAGGATTCAGTTAATCACATATGATGTTCGCTTTGTTCTTCGGTATGTTACTTGCCCGAGATTCAATCGTCGGTATCTTCATAACTAGTTCAACCTCGTTACTGGCAAGTCTCTTTACTCGTTCCATAATACAAGATCCCGTGACTAACACTTAGTCACATTGCTTGCAAGGCTTATTGTGATGTTGTATTACCGAGTGGGCCCTGAGATACCTCTGCGTCACACGGAGTAACAAATCCCAGTCTTGATCCATGCCAACCAAACAGACACCCTCGGAGATACCTATAGAGCACCTTTATAGTCACCCAGTTACGTTGCGACGTTTGATAAACACAAAGTACTCCTCTGGTGTTAGTGAGTTGCATGATCTCATGCTCATAGGAACATATACTTGACATATAGAAAACAATAGCAATAAACTGACACGATCATATGCTATGTTTGTAGTTTGGGTCTTGTCCATCACATGATTCTCCTAATGATGTGATCCCGTTACCAAATGACATCTCAAGTCAATGACTGGGAAACCATAGCCATCTTTGATCAACGAACTAGTCTGTTAGAGGCATACTAGGGACATGGTGTTGTCTATGTATCCACACATGTATCTGAGTTTCCGATCAACACAATTATAGCATGGATAATAAACGATTATCATGAACAAGGAAATATGATAATAACTAATTTATTATTGCCTCTAGGGTATATTTGCAGCACACCTCGGGATTCCAACCATGATACAATGGAGTGTTCGAGTCTACCACCAATTGCTGCAGCTTGGCCTCCTCTCTAGAAGCAGCTCTCTCAATACTTGTCTCCTTACGAAGCAATGCTTGAACATGAGGGTCCTGCACGATTGAACTTAGTACCAACGAATTCTGCGGTGTGGAGTCCACGTTTTCTCTTCCGCCATGTCTGGCCCCTTCTCTGCCGCCATGTTCGGCCTCTTCCCCACCGCCATGTCCGGCGCCTTCTCTGTCGTCATGTCCACCCCCTTCTCCGCTGCCATGTCCGGCCTCTTCCCCGCCGCCATGTTCGGCCCCTTCTCCATCGCCATTATCGATCATCTCTTCGTCTTGCCCCATGCCTTCATTGCCTGCCCGTCGGCGTCCTCAACACCATCATCCTCATCTTCAATTATCCACCAAGTATAGCCATCCGTGAAACCAGTCATGAGCAGGTGCGTCATCACACGACCATCGTCATAGGGGTCGATCCAAGCTCGTCCTTTTCATCTTCGTCACGGACATAAAACCTCTATCAGGTTATTTTATTTCATGTCCTGCACCGCCGACCGCAACCACCCGTCGACCACCGTTCCACTGACCATCACGAGTGCCTCAACGGTAATAATAAACAAATTAATTATAAAAATGCACGCATGCATCAAAACATAGGGTTTGCCTGGAATTCGCCGAAACGGAAATAAATCGACATTTCGACAAAACATAGGCAACTCACAAGCACAATTCAGCGGCAACTCATGCCACACACACAATTTCCATCATATCGCCCGATTATGTCATATCGCACACATACACATATTTCCATTCTTGCAAAAGCATAAATTTTTAATCACCTATCTCAAGATCGAGCACGGTGATGATGATGTCGATAGGTGTCGCCACACACACCTATGGAATTATCAAAAGTGGAAAAAGCTCTTCTTGACAGGGCTATAGATCTATTTAGGGAGGTACATAGGTAACTTCACTAAATGCTAGCTAGATCTACCTAACTTGCTAGTTTGGGAGGATACAAGTTCAACTAGTGGAGGGGGAAGGAAAAAGAGAAATGAGACGCATTAATGGAGGTTGGTGTAGTTAGCTAGGAGTAATAAAGAGAGAGAAATATAGGTAGAAGAAGGAGAGGAATGGGGGGAGAAGTAGTGAGGAAGAAGCAAAGTGAGGGAGAGAGGAGGTGGGAGCTAGGGGAAAGTGAGGAATAGAGGAGGGGAGGGGAGGGGTGGGAGGAAAAAGGTGGTATGGCTGTGGCTTAGCAATAGCGCTCGGAGCAAAACACGCTCCTGCTAATAATATAGCAGTAGCGCTCTGCTTTCACACGCGCTACTGCTAAGGAGGGCCTGCCATGTGGCCAGTTTCAGAATTAGCAGTAACGACATGAAAAAAAGCGTGCTACTACTATTACATTTGCAGCAACGCGGTTATTTGAAGACTGCTACTGCTAAACCTATTGTGGCGGGAATGATCGGTCAACTTTAGTAGCAGCACGGTTCTACCGTGCTGCTGCTAAGTTGATATCAATAGCTCCTGTTTTCAGACCGCGCTACTGCTAAGTAGTAGTTGCGCCCCATCCTGTCTTGCGTTGCTGCTAAGATTCTATGTATAAGGTGTTCCCTAGTAGTGACCTATTATGTTTTCATGAATATATATGTATTCTTGATCCTATCTTGCAAGTTGAAGACACCTATTACGAGTTATGATCCGCATACCCTAGGGTGACAATAACTATGATTCTTTCTGGTGATTACCGTAGTTTGAGGAGTTCATGTATTCACTACGGGCTAATGCTTTGGTCCGATTCTCTATTGAAAGGAGGACTTAATATCCCTTAGTTTCCATTAGGACCCCATTGCCACGGGAGGGTAGGACAAAAGAAGTCATGCAAGTTCTTTTCCATGAGCATGTATGACTATATATGGAATACATGCCTACATTACATTGATGAATTGAAGCTAGTTCCGTGTCACCCTACGTTATAACTGTTGCATGATGAATGCCATCCGACGTAATTATCCATCATTGATCCATTGCCTACGAGCTTTTCACCTATTGATCCTTGCTAAGTTACTTTTCCGTTGCTACTGTTACAATCACTACAAAACTGCTACTGTCACTTTTGCCACTGTTACTGTTACTTCCATACTACTTTGCTACTGAATACTTTCTATAGATATTAAGACATTAAGGTGTGGTTGAATTGACAACTCAGCTGCGAATACCTAAGAATAATCTTTGGCTCCCCTTGTGTCGAATCAATAAATTTGGGTTGAATACTCTACCCTCAAAAACGGTTACGATCCCCTATACTTGTGGGTTATCAGTAGCAGTGGTCGAAAACCAGCGCTACTAATAATTCCGTAGGAGTAGCACCCTTTGCAGCCCCGCGATAATGCTAACTAGCACCCTTGAACTTGTCTTCTTCCCCGCACGCCCCTCACTCTCTCCCTCCTCACTCCCTCCCTCTCCACAGTCTCCCTTGCGCCAGCGCTCCTCCCAGCCGTCCTCAAAATGCGGCATCCCTCCAACGTCCCATCCCTCCCCGACCCGTCCCTCCCTCCTATGTCCCTCCCCGAACCGTCCCACTCTCCTTCATCCCTCCCCATCCCATCCCGACCCTCCCCGTCCCGTCGTCGACCCCCTCTGCCATAGGTATCCTCCATCCTCTACCTCTCTTCTTCTTTGTTTTAATTTTTAGGGTTCATATGTACATAGTTTGTAGGTAGGATTTTGTTTTTGTAGGGATTTAGGTTATAGTAGATAGTTCATTATAAATTGACTAGCAATTGCATAAAAATATGAACATTTTAGGACAATTATTGGGAGAAGTAAAATCCAACAATGTTGAATTGAAAAATGTGAGGCATGTATTTTTTTGAAATGAAAATGTGAAGATAGGATTTTTGCAATGAAAATGTGAAGAAATGAAACCTCCGAGTGGCTTATGTTTTGCCGGAATGTTGATTCATTTCTGTTCCGGCAAATTCCAGGCGCTCGATATATGTTCCTTTTTTAGAAAAGGTTATGTCGAAATTTTATCAGGATAGGAATTAGATGAAATGATGGAAAAACATAGGCCATGCATTTTTATGTCGTTACTCCATAATGTACTATTAATTGACTAATTTTTATAGGGTTGGCTTTCAGTTTGTCAAAGCTCATTGTGTGATGGAGGAATACCGACTGTTGTCATGGGGGTTGCTTCCTCCTCTTCTCTTTCTGCGATATATAACTTAGTATAATGCGCGAGAAGAGAAGAAGTGGTGTGACCATCACCAATGGTCGGAATATTAGTGTGAGGGAGTGTCCACTAACATATACACCACCATATCCATGTGAGAGAGCGAGAAGAGAAGAAGAGTTTTTCAAGGAAGTCTCGATAGACAAAAACTCAACCCATGCTGAATTCTTCCTTGTATAATTGTCGTACGTTTTTAATCCTTCACTCATTAACATGGGAAATGTCTCATGATGAGGGGATCCCTGAGTGTGATTATGACGGCGAGGACCGGGGTTTGTGCGACAGGCCTCACGTGCGAAACAACAGGTTCTTCCCGTCAAGCTGGAAGAGACCTTTGATGTTTTTACGGTACGCAATGATGACAGCTATTTTTTCATAATAAATCATGACTTTGTGTTTCTTTGCTTCAGCGTGTAATTTCCTTTTTTACAATTCGACTAGTGCATCCCCCGCCATGCAAGACGGTATGTCTTTGAGAAGCTCAGTTTCCAAGAAATGGAGAATATGGAGACGAGGAGAGCTCACGTGAGGACTAAACATGGTTTCACATTTCGTTTTAAACTATACATTGCATTTAATCACTCAGATTTTGGTTGCTCAAATTGGGAAGCTCTAGGCAAGGAATATGGTGTTGGGGAATGTTGCATGGGAAATAAAAAAATCTACAACACGCAACATCTATCCATGGTGATGAGCATCTACGAGAGGGAGAGTGGATCTACATACCCTTGTAGATTGTTAAGAAGGAAGCATTAAGAAGAACGGTTGATGTAGTCGAACATCTTTGCGATCCAAATCACCGAGCCTCCCGTGATCCAATCGTGATCCGTCCTAATCTAGCGCCGAACGGACGGCACCTCCACGTTCAGCACAGGTACAGCTCGAGGACGATCTCCGCCTTCTTGATCCAATAAGAGGGAGAGGAGAGGTAGATGAGTTCTCTAGCAGCGTGACGGCGCGGCGGCGGCGGTGGAACTATTTTGGCAGGGTTTAGCCTAAGCACCGCCGAATCTAGATGTTAGAGGAACTGGGATTATAGAACTAGCACGTGGACTTGTATCCTTTGGGGCTCTATTCCTCCAGTATATATAGGAGGGAGGGGAGGAGGCAGCCCTCTAGGGTTTCCCCTAGATGTTCGGCTGAAGGAGGTGGAGGTGGAGCCTCCCACCAATCCTACTCCTAGTAGCATTCCTTCTTCCTACATGGAAACCTTCTCCACATGGTTTTTTTCCTTTCCCACCTTTCCTAGCCACATGGGCCTTATGGGGCTGGTTTTCCCAACTCACTAAGGCCTGGTGCAACACCACCCAGGCCCATGTGGCCTCCCAGCGTGGGTGACCCCTCCCGATGGCCCTCCGGCTCTCCCGGTCCAGTACCGGAAATACCCAAAACTTTTCCAATGGCCAAAACAGGACTTCCTGTATATCAATATTTGCCTTCAGACCATTCTAGAGCTCCTCGTGATGTCCGACATCTCATCCGGGACTCCTAACAACCTTCGGTCACCACCATACATAACTCAATACCACTGAAACGTCACCGAACCTTAAGTGTGCAGAACCTGCGGGTTCGAGAACTATGTAGACATGACCGAGACACGTCTACGGTCAATAACCAATAGCGGGACCTGCATGCCCATATTGGTTCCTACATATTCTACAAAGATCTTTATCAGTTGAACCTCTATGTGAAGGATTGACTTAATCCCGCATGCTGTTCCCTTTGTTCTTCGGTATGTTACTTGCCCAAGATTCGGTCGTCGGTATCTCTATGCCTAGTTCAATCTCGTTACTGGCAAGTCTCTTTACTCATTCTGTAATACAAGATCCCATGGCTAACACTTTATTCATATTGCTTGCAAGTCTTTTTGTGATGTTGTATTACCAAGTGGGCCCTGAGATACCTCTCCATCACACGGAGTAACATGTCCCAGTCTTGATCCATGCCAACTCAACAGACACCCTCGGAGATACTTGTAGAGCACCTTTATAGTCACACAGTTACGTTGTGAAGTTTGATACACACAAGTTACTCCTCCGGTGTCAGTGAGTTGCATGATCTCATAGTCATAGGAACAAATACTTGACATACAGAAAACTATACCAATAAACTGACACGATCATATGCTATGTTTATAGTTTGGGTCTTGTCCATCACATCATTCTCCCAATGATGTGATCCCGTTATCAAATGACATCTCATGTCAATGTCTAGGAAACCTTGACCATCTTTGATCGACGAGTGAGTCAATTAGAGGCATACTAGGGACACAGTGTTGTGTATATATCCACACATGCAATGTGTTTCCAATCAATACAATTATAGCATGGATAATAAATGATTATCATGAACAAGCAAATATAATAATAACCATTTTATTTTTTCCTCTAGGTCATACTTGCAACATATGGATTTCGGGACGATATGGAAATAACCTTTGATATTCGTCCTGAAGATGATATTGAAGGTAATATCGACATTTGGGTGGATGTCGATATGCTTCCAGTTTTACCTCTGTGTGAGTTTCTCAACCATATTTTTGAAGTAATTTGCATTGTTTACTTAAAACTACTTGTTGTTCATCCCTACTTAACTTATTTATTTTTAATTGATAGCTTATTTCTCTTCTTCGAAAAAACTCAATAGATAGTAGACGGACCTACTACACTCCTAGTTTCAATCTAACTTGGTTGGAGAAAAATCATCTGATCTCATTTATTGATGATGTTGATAATTACAATATAAATTATGAAGCTATTGGTGAAAATTATTCTGAATACATGCCACTAGTGCACGAGTTGAACCCTAGTAACTTCCATGTAGATAGCATGGTAAGATTATTTTTTACTATTGTGTCATTAACTAGTCCATATTTTGCATACGTAAATTTTTCGTAAGCAAAAGTATATTGCTAAATATCCTATTATTATGTTCTTCAACAGAAAATCCCACCAGAGGGTATTCCTGATTTGATGTTTACACAAGGTCATTATTTAAATGTTATTAGCTTACGACCACGATACCCTATATGTTTTCGCAATGCACACTCGCTTTCTAGAAGGGTTGGAAGCCTTAAACTCAAAGGTCTTATCGAAGTAATGAAAAATCATAGACAACTAATTGGTGGTGATGCAAATTATTTGCACGTGCCAATTGTCGGAGATAGGTGGATCTCGATTCTTCACAATGGACAGAGAGGAGCTTACCGTTTTTTGCTATTTTACCTAGTAGAAAGTAGTAGGTTCTACCTAGGAGAGAATAATACATGCTAGCTAAGAGAGAGGACCTTTTTTCTTTTATGAAATTATGTACTAATGGTTAACTTGTCATGAGTTGGTAGATGATCAAGAGGATGATAAGTTGTTATGTGACTAAGGATGATGAATTTTTGAAGTGTTGGATGATGTGATGATATGATGAGACGACATGATTTGTGTTGGATGATGTGATGATATGATGAGAGTATGATGTGTATGATATAATGAGCATATTGCATGTTTATAATATGATTAGAATACTGTATAAAACCTGTACAAATACAATGCAAATACGTAGCAGAAAAACATTATCTGTAAATATAGCAGTAGCGCTGGTCAAACCTACGCTACTGCTAAGTAGGTATAGCAGTAGCACGAGCAACCAACGCTACTACTACAAGTTAGCCATAGCGCCATACTCGTAACACTGCTGCTCGCGCTACTGCTAGCCCAAAAACTAGCGCTACTAGTAGGCTTTTCCCTAGTAATGTAACCTAGAACTTCCGTTCCACTGCCGCAATTCCCTATATCAAAAAAATCACATTCAACGTCATTTCTGATACCCTGTCGGAGGAAGATATCATCATCGGAGGACATCTTCAACATCCCGGTGGTCTCCATGATGACAAGGGAGTAGTTCACCCTTGGCGCTGAGGGTATGTATCGATAGCTATGTGTTTGATCTCTCTCTCTCTCGTGTTCTTGATATGGCACGATATTGATGTACCACAAGTTTTGTTAGTATAGTTGGATCATACCGTGTCCTTTCCTCTCTATATTGATGTGATGAATTGAGTCTTTCCCTTTGAGATCTCGTTATGTTGGATTGAATACTTTGTATTTGAGAACACTTGATATATGCCTTGCATGTGGATACCCGTGGTGACAATGCGGTGTTCTATTGATTCACTTGATATATGTTTTCGTAGTCAACTTGTTGATTCCCGTGGTGACATTAGGGTGATCTATGCATATGGGTTGATAAACGTGCTTGTCCTACTTTCTCTGATAGAAATATTGGAGTACTCTTTAAACTTCATTGTGTTGTATTAAATATGATGAATCTGAAGTTATTTGATGCATGTCAAATAATTAGTCCACGGATAGTTGTGGTGACATTGGAGTATCTAGGTAAGATTAGGGTTGATTGATGCGTATCATAGGTGTTATTCCAGTACAAACTCTAGTGTTGTTTGTGACACTTACAAGGATTTCTCAACAGATTGATCAGAAAGGATAACTTTGAGGTCATTTTGCTACCTACAACAATTTCATCTTATGTTCTGTGCTAGATAGGAACTGTAGCGACCTGACCTGAAAGGTCGAATCTCCGGTGTTTCCGTACCATCCCAAGATCATGCTGGTACACACACGGTACATCAATGTATATATCAAAGGGAAATCACATAGCTTTATTAATCGAAAATCTCATATCGAGTTCTTTATTACAATAAAGATTACAATAAAGTGGCCGAAGGCCAACTCATGAGATAAACTAAACCAAAGTCTTGCGGAAGCTTCAAAGGTAGTTGAGTCCATCTGACTCCAAGGGCATCTCACCAAGCGTAGAGTGTATCCTCACTCCTGGTCGGAAAAGTACTCTGCAACATGATACGTTGCAGCCATGTAGGTCAGCATATTGAATATGCCAGCAATGTCACAAAAGGGGGGTAAAAGTAATCATCTATTCTATATGCATATATGGCAGGTGGGCTAGTAAGTTTTTGCATAAAGCCAATTTTTCCTACAACAAGAGAGGGCGAAGCAAAAGTTATTACTACATTGTTGGTTGATTAATGAGATGGTTCCACCAACCAATTCTCATACCCAAGTTGTCATTAATACCCACATCAATATAATACTTTGTGTTGAGAATTCCAGATAGTTTCAGTTCCTTTGGCTCAAGTTGTCCATGACCGTGGACACGGCTAATCGATTAGGTTTGGGTACTCTGCAGAGTTTTGCACACGTTCCCCACAAGATTTTATCGCGTCCATGGAATTTCTCGCACTTCAAGGTGTTTGAGAAACGGATGACCAAAACATGGTCTTCTAAAGGGTTTCCCTGAGACTCTGTCGATGCCCATCCTTTCCTACCGTTCTTCTACATCTCGTAGCACCGCCTGTCCAGGGTCACCACGATATCCAACCAAGCCAGCGCCCATAATGGCTCGTGGCTGTGTAGGTAAGCCTTGGGTCTTGAAGCATCCATCCATCTCTTTGTGCCTGGGTGGACCTTTCCACGTGAATACTGGCACTTCTCCAGCAACACCTAGGCTAACCACTGGCTTCTCCAGGGCACCGTTCAACAATCATCCACCCAGAGTATGTTGAAACCTTGGAGTCTTGAAGTCTTGATCATCAAGGAGGTCTTGTAATTATTATCTCACAACTCTCATGAAACACTCAACCAACCCCGTCTACTAATAGCATACCAAAATTTAAATCAACGTTTCCCGGGGCCAAAGTGTCAAAGGGTGAGGGGGAAGCCTACCACATGATACTACATCAAGTAACCAAGTTTCCAATTACCTACTTTGCATGCAATTGGGGAGATGGTAGAACTAATGCAATAAAAAGATGGGTAAATATGATCAAAGTGACTTGCCTTGCTGACGATCCTCATACTCAAGTGACTCTAGATAACAAGCCTCGCACTCGGGATGATCTAACGAATCAAACAAAGCACACAATAAGCATAAACACCATACAATTCACACAACATCAAGGTAAACAAAAAGATACTACCACAATCACAAGCACAATCAAAAGAAAGAAATCAACTCGAAGTAGAAGACTCTAAAAGTTTTGGTGGCAAAATTTCTACTAAGACATAATAAGACAAATTGGTTTTCAGCAATTTACCAATAGATAACAGAAAAGTAAATACAAAACTTTTATTACAACACAGGAAGTATTTCATTATAAAAAAATTGTGCAAAAAGGATTACTACAAAACATTTTCCTAACAATACTAATGGTGAAAACAAGGTTTACCTATTTAAACTAGAGCACAAAACAAATTAAAATATTTTTATTATCAGAAAATAATTCACCTAATGTTGAACAAGAGAACTAAAGAAACTACAATAAAAGGTTAATTAAAACAAAAATCAAAATATACTAAAATAAAAACAATACAAATAAACACTAAGAAGAAACTATACATAATTTGTTTTTACTAAAAGCCCTAATCTAAAATATTCTAAAAAATACTCAAAAAAAGCAGGATGATAAACCTAACTAATACAAAACAGTGGCAAAAAGAATCACTTAAAAATAAGTTTTTAAACTCAGGTTATTCAAGTTTTAGTGATTTGATCAAATTTAAAAAAACTAAATTTACAAGTTCAAATTTGAAAACTAAGACTACACACAGAAACTCCATGAAATTTGTGACATGTTGCAAAAAGAATCAATTAAAAACTCTAAATATTCTAAAAGATATAATAAAAACAAAAACAAAAAATATTCTGTTTTCTAAAACAAAACAGGAAAAAGAAAAAAACTAACTATCGGTTAGGGGCTACGTGGCATGTGGTGATTGGCCGAGGCCGTGTGCGTGCGGGAACTAGCGAGCGGTGGCCAAACGTTAGGAGAAAACATTTTGGCGTTTTAATGTTCTAATTTTGGCGTTTATTACTACTTGCTACCTTGCTATTTTTGTTATTTCGAATTACAGAAAACTATATCTACTATCCGTACTACACTTGTATCACCATCTCTTCATCGAACTAGTGCACCTATAAAATTTTCCATTGTATTTGGTGTGTTGGGGACACACGAGATTTCTTGTGTTTGATAGCAGGGGTATTAGATAGACCATCTTCATCCTACAGCTTCCATGGATTGATAAACATTAGGTCATTCACTTGAGGGAAAAATGCTAATGTCCTACAAAACTCTATGCTTGGAGTCCCAACACAAGTCTACAAGAATAAAGTTGTGTAGTAGACATCAAGCTCTTTTACAGCCCCGTTGCCGGGGAGGTGAGTGCTTGAAGGTATATATTTAGATCTTGCAATTGAATCTTTTAGTTTCTTGTTTTACCACAAGTTTGGTTTTATAAAATAAAATAACAAAACATGGAATTTAGGTTGCCCCATATGCTTCGTCTTTATAATTTGTTTAGCAAAAGTGATGGACCAAAAAATTGTGCTCAATTCTTAGAGGAAGAACTTAACAAAATGTTTAATGTGAGTTCCTTGAATGACAAGCATGATTGAAATGGTGCTAGTATGAATTCTTTGAATATCCATGATGCTAATGATATGCAAAGCCATATGCTTGGGGACGCTATGTTTGACGAAGATGATCTTTTTGGTCCCCCTACTTTTGATGAGCAAATTTATTACGATGATATCATGCCTCCTACGTATCATGATATGTATGCTATAAATAATAATCATAATCATTAAACTTTTCATCATGATTTCAATGTTTAATTTGGTTATGTCAATCAAGTATCTCATGATAGTTATTTTATTGAGTTTCCTCCCACTATTACGAATAAGAAGAAATTTGCTTATGTGGAGAGTAATACATTTTCTGTGCTTTTTGATCATGAAAGCAATTCTGTATGTGATAGTTATATTGTTGAATTCCTTCATGATGCATTGAAAATTATTATGAGGGAGGAACATATTTTTGTAGGTATTGAAATAATATCAAGTTTCCTCTCTTTGTGTTCTTAATATTGAAGTTATACTTGTCTTGCCTTCCTATGCAAGTTGATTGTTGCTATAATATATTGTTTACTTACAAAAAATCTCCATTCATAGGAACTGGTTTATAAACAAATGTGATCCATGATGCAATTTTGCATGTTTCAGTTACTATTCTTACGTTAGCATCAGTGGAATTATCATGCCTAGCTAAAAGACATTAAAGAAAAGTGCTTGTTGGGAGACAACCCAATATATCTACCTAGTATTTTTGTGTGTTCACGTGATTAAGCTACTATAGTAATCATGTTTTGTTCCTTTTATTTCAATAATGTGCCAAGTAAAGGTTTTGGGATAGTGTGGATACTGGTTGATTTGATTGCTCTTATAGTTTTGTTATCTACTTATCCTATAGTTTCCGTAGCTTATATTGGTAGATATAAATTGTGGAAATGATAGTAAACAACAGATAATGTTTGAAAATTATTATGCAACTTTTCTTGGCAGTACATGAGGTGTTTACTTATTCTTATGTGTAGTAACCTATCTCACGAGTTATTGTCAAGTTTTGTGTGGATGAAGCTTTTAAGATTTAGGAAACCATGATATGAGAGGATTTAACGGGACACAAAATTTTGAGCTTGGGGATGCCTGAGTATTCCCAAGAAAATATTACAAGAAGTCTCAAGCATCTAATCTTGGGGATTTTATGCATCCCACCTCTCTTCGTCAACAAATATTGGTTAGCCTATGTTGAGCCTAAGTTTTTATTTGTTCACATTATACATGCTATTCTTGGAGTATATTTTTATTTTGTTTTCTGTTTGAATAAAATACTAAGATCTGAAAATCTTTATTGAGAGAGAGTCCTCACATGGCTACTTAATTATTCGACTACTCATTGATCTTCACTTATATCTTTCCAGAGTAGTTTGATGTTTACTCTTGTGCTTCACTTATATCCCAAGAGTAAATTGGGAATGAACTGAATATCATAAATCTGAAATTATCCATGTGCTTTATGCATAGTAGTACTTTCACATTTGGTTTAGAATTTAAATTTTATTTATGTTTGACAATTATAGTATTGGTCATACAAGCTATATATGAAGATTAGTATACGGAAGAGAAGGTTCACATGCAAATATATTATCTTGGACATCTTTTCTAATTGTGAATACCCATTATTTATTTTCATCCTTGATAAAATTGTTGAAGTTGGACAAGGAAGGCAATGGAATGAGTTATGTTTGGGTATATTTGCATAGAAGTTATATTGTTATGGATCCTCCAACGTGTGGTGCTTGTTTAGAACCTTTTGCTAGGCAAAACTTCGTATAAGTAGAGATACTAATTATGCATCCCAAATCATTGAGCCAAGTTTCTTCCATGAGAGTCCACCATACCTACCTATAAATGGCATTTCAGTGCCATTCCAAGTAAATGCGCTTGTGCCATCTCTAAGACCTTCAAATAAACAATTGTTTTGTGTGCCCGTACTATTCATGGGGTGACGGGGCAGTCAGTATATTCCATGCTAAGCTTGTTTAACTAATGACGAGTGCTTATTCACATGTCATTGCACGAGAGAGGCTCATAAAAAGGATGCCCAGTTCTGCATAATACAAAATAAATGAACAACCCCCCTAGAAAGTTAATTGTTTCGTGGACACCCGTGGATTCGGTCACCATGGAATGAGTTTGAATGGTGGAGGAACAAAATTCAATTACGTTTGGGAACCGTCATTAATGTGCTTAGCATGTAAGATATTGAAATCTCTTGTCATGACATTGATAGGAAAGGCACACCACCCAAAATATAATCATCGATGTCTTAAACTATGAGCTCCCGCACCTCTGCAAATCCTTGCTTCCCTTTGTGAAATGACATTCTACAACCTTTTATTCTATTTACTTTCATGTTATTTACTTTTCATGTTGATTCAGGTTCTTATTCTATCCTCAATCTCTAGTTGGCAAGCATCATGTGGTGGGGAAAGACTCAAACATATATATCTAGTGAAATATATTTCATCATGAGTTAGTATTGTTGACAATTATCTTTATGATAAGTGTGTTGGGAGGAAAAACATTAAGCACCTATCTTTTTTGTGTTGAATGAATGTTGTTTGTTCTAAAAATATGGTTTTAGTACCAGCAATCATAGAAGACTATATGATAATTGAGTATGTGGAACTCTTACTTAGACTTTGTAGAACTATAATTGTTTGATGACTAAGAACATAGGTTGTTAACTTTGAAGAGAATGCATTGTTTGAACCATAACATGTGAATTGATTGCTACTTTATAATGATGTGTTTATGAAAAAGAGTTGCTATTCATGATGCTAGAATAAGTGATCAAAATTATCATTGATTAAACTTATCCAGTATGAAAGCATTGACACTTCATAAATTATTTCTTTTATAATTTACCTACTCGGGGACGAGTAGGAATTCAGCTTGGGGATGTTGATATGTCTCCAACGTATCGTTAATTTATGAAGTATTCATACCATATTTACCCATGTTTTCCATATTTATATCATTTTGATGCACTTTATATGATTTAATTCGAACTAACCCGGATTGATGTTGTTTTTAGCAGAATTACTGTGGTGTCTTTTTGTGTGCAGAAAATGAAAGCTCTCGGAATTGAATGGATTCTTTTGAAGATTATTTATCGAAGCAAAGGGACATAGGAAGCTTCAAGGGGGTACCAGAATACCCACAGTGGGCCCACAAGGTAGGTGGGCGGGCCTGTCGGTGTCAAAACCGTGGATCTCGGGTAGGGGGTCCTGAACTGTGAGACTAGGATCGATGGAACAGGAGACAAAGGGGACACAGATTTACCCAGGTTCAGGCCCTCCTATGGAGGTAATACCCTACGTCTTTCTTGGATGTATTGATGATATGGGGGTTACAGAGTTGATCTACCTCGAGATCGAATAGCTAACCCTAGATGAGTTGTTCTATCCCTATACCCTAAAACCCTCTGGCTTATAGATGCCGAGGATGCCTAGGGTTTACGCATGGACGGTTACATGACGAGGAGGTAAACATGCCTATTCGCTACATCAAATGTGGAGTACAAGACGTGCTTCCTGAAGCTTCCATCTTAGAGACCCGACCTTCAAATATTCCCGTGTTCAGTAAGTGGCCCGTATAGTCTGGCCCATAGAAATAGGTCGGCCTGGCGAGGACCCCTTAATCCATGACTCCGTCAGTAGTCCCCGAACTTGCCTCCAATGCTAAGGGTCCCATCTTCAATTGCTTTACACGATCAGAGTCTTCGGCTTGCAAGGTGAGTTCTTCCCACCAATCATAGTTCGGCCTCCGATGACAAGTAGCTTTCCGCATAGTAGCACGTCCGGACACTGGAAATTGGCTGGTCTTGAAGGCCAAACTTCAAGGGGCGAATAATATTCTTCTTACGACCTCTCTAAAAAATGGTCACGACCCACCACGACTGCTAGGCCAGTTACACAAGCTCGATTCGCGGTTCAAGGCCATTTTAATCATCACGATCTATCAACATACTGATAGTGTCCCGTTTTATACGGGATATGTTTAATCATGTGCGCACAACGGTTCACATGTCTTGGGAAGCGGAGGGATTCACGGCACAGCAAGGGGAGACCAAATTGATAAGCCTCATAAAAGGAGAAGAAAACCCCAAAGCCTATTCACGTTTCCCATTCGCTTTCTTCGCCCTCCATTCCTCTGCGCCTCCAGAGCACAGATCTAGGTCTTCCACCCCCACCTCCAAGCTCATCATTGGCGGGCTCAAACGGCTAGTGGGAGGTCTCCACGGTCACCGACCGGGACATTCTCGACCTCAAGAAGGCCGGCTACCTCTTCGCTGATATTCCTCATCACGCACCGGAGGAGGGCCTAGTGATCCCCAACCCCCAGGCGAAGGGGTGGTCTTCCTCCCCCACTTCATTGGGGGGTTGAGCTTCCCGCTTCACCCCTTCATCAGGGGGTTGATGTTCTTCTATGGTCTTGACTTCCACGAGCTCCCACTGAATTCCTTTATACATATATCGTCTTTCATCCTCGTCTGTGAGGCATTTCTTTGGGTCAAGGCACACTTCGGGCTCTGGCTCAAAGTTTTCAACGTTAAGCCAAAGTGCGTCGGCGGGAAGCACGAAGACTACGGTGGGGCTGTCATCGACAAGCTCACCCGCGTCGTGTGGCCATCAGGCACCTTCATCGACACCATCAAGGCATGGCAAAAGGAGTGGTTCTATATCACAACACCACGATAAAAAGGTCAGATCCCTCCTATGGAATTCAGATCTGGTCCCCCCACCAGACTAGCTTCATCGCTTGAAAAGGGCCTTAACTAGGGGCTGAGAAAGGAGGTGAACGACCTAAAGAAGCGCATAAGCGCCCTAGTATAGGAGGACATCAAGATGACTGACGTGGTCCAGGTGATGCTCTGGAGGCGCATCGTCCCCTGCCAGCGCCAGGACACTCAGTTGTGGGCAAGGCAACTTGATGATGTGCCCACAATCGGGCACCTCTTCCGCACTACGCGGGAGAAGCTATGGAAGGCGCTCTTCAAGTCACAGGAGAGCTAGCCATCCGAGAAGGAAGACAGAGGTCTGCAAGCCTCAAAACCCACCACGGAGGTATGGGTCACTTCTGCTTGATCGGCTTTTTCATTTCCCAAGGAGGATCCATAATGTTTTCTTTTGATCATTCTTTTGCAGAAATGGCTAAAGAAAGCCATGAACATTAGCAGTTCGGCACCTCAGCCCAAGGACGCTAGGTCCTGGCTGTTGGTGGAAATGATCATGGAGAAGCCTTACGAGGCCCCCACGAAGAAGGAGAAGAAGAGGTAACCAGGCCAAAGCGGCCTTCGTATCCGGGACCAGGCAGAGACTGTGTCTGGGGAAACTCATGCCTCCTCAAATCAAGAGGATCGTGAGGAGGAGGAGGAGCAAGTGGAAGAGGAGGAGGATGAAGCTGGGGAGAAAAGCAATCCCCCTCGGAAGAAAGAGGGTGGTGTCATCAGACGCCCCAGAGGAGGTTCCCCCTCCTGCCCCGAAGATGACGCGTCATGCACAGGTGATCCTATCCGACGACTGCTCGGACTCAGATACTGAGTCCGATAACCTCGAGGTGGTTCCACGAAGGAACCTCAGGGTCAAGCCCCCGGCTCAACGGTTAGGATTCAAAGACCCCTTACTTGTTCTTTTAACGAGTTTAGAGTTTACTAACACGCAAGTGCTTATGGATTTTGCAGCCCACGCGCGTCCACCCCACCGATCAAATATCGGATGGGGAGACCCCGCCCGCCGAATTAGCGGAGAGCGGGAATGCCTCGCATCCCGCCACTCCGGGCGCCATGAAGGACACCGCCGAGGTGTCATCGCAACATGCTCCTATGAAGCCGGGCATCGGCAGCAAGGAAGACGAAACAATGGTCGAGGCTAACGCCTCCGTTACCAAAGACCGGGGGAAAGTACCTTGCCCGGACACTGAGGAGGCCGGACGAGCGGCCGTTCAGTCCCCTCCAAGGGCATCTCTGGAGCGTAGCACACCTCCGGAGGTTCTGGTTCAAACCTGGTTGGTGATCGGGTTATCCGATCACCTCTGGCACCACGAACCAATAGGTGGCCGGTCATGGAGGAGGCTCTATCAAGCGCCTCCGTCTCCAAGGAGCACCACACCCTCATGGGTGCTGTATTAAAGAGCATCCAGTCCGTTGACAACGGACTTAAGGAGGCCTTCTGAGGTCTCCTAACGGGCTTTCAAGTAGGTCACCTGATACTCTTATTTGCAAAGTTTTTATTTCCATTATATACAGGGCAGCCACCGAGCCCTAGAAGAGTTTGAAAAACCTACCTAGGGGTCGCATCATGTATCCGATACCAGACTAGAAACAATTTTTGTGTCCAACATATTATGGTAGCTCCTAATAAGGTCCAACATATGATCAGATTTATTATGATGCGGGAGTTGAAAACCCATGTAACTTGTCCACTGTATGTGTACTGTAGGCATCATCATCGGTGGCGGCAATAAATGGCGCCGAGCTGGACGAGCTGAATCGGAAGCTTAAACGCTTCGAGGATGAAGTGGAAGCCCTCAACCGAAGATTCGATGAGGCACAAGCTAGGTCAAAATGAAATCGGAATACCTTTGCCCGAACTCCGTTGACCGAACACCTTTACCCGAACACTGTCCATGCAGTTTTTCATATTGTCTTGTTGTGTAAACAACTTCGGCGAAGGAGGTGGAGAGGCTCAAGGCCAAGCTCCAATAAGCAAAGGACCATTCGGCCGTCGAGAGAGCAGAGGGCAAAGAAGCGGCGACCGTCCTCTCCGCCCTGTGAGTCACCAGCCAGAAGCACGAGGCTCGTGTGGCGGAGGTTCAGCATGAGCTCAAGGACGCCAGCCAGAAGTGCGAGGTCCTTGAGTAGAAGGGCAAGGAGAGAGTGGCCGAACTGTCCACCCTGAAGAACGATCTTCAGAAGGAGTGGGTGGATAGGCGGTTTTATGAAGAGTAGGTCCGCCAAGCGAAGGACATAATGGATGGTAAGCCATACTTACTACAATGCATCTCCGGGGATAGCAAATTCAAATTGCTTACCCAGGTATGGCATTCTTCAGGTGCCTCCTTCGATCTTCAGAAGTGTGTGGCAGAAGCCAACATGTTATTCGCCTTGAGGGAAGAAGGAGATGTTGCTCGGCTGTTGTGGGCATAGTTTGGAGCACCCGAGCGCTCGCCTCTTCTCGTGGAGCAGCTAAAACAACAGGCGGAGCCGGCCATGAAGGACCTCTGCATCCGCTTGTGGGCCAGTGAGCCGCTGCCAGACAACTACTTTGGCCTGGTGCAGATGTTGATTGCCGCCTCGCCCCACTTCGATGCCATGAAGCGCTCTTCCTGTTAGAGGGAGTTCAGATGGCCCTTGCGAAGGCCAAGGTGCACTGGCCGGAGCTTGATCCAATGAAGGTAGCAACCGCCCTGCTGCCTCCCGCAAAGGAACATAGACGCCACGAGCTGTACTTCGATTGAGTGATGGAGTGTGCTCGAGTGATAGCGTCACAGTCTTCGGGCAGTAATATGTTTGAATGAGTTGTAACACGTCCGAAGCCATATCGAAACTTTTGATGTTATAAGTTACTATGCTTTTATAGTTTTGCATTCCTTTATAATTTCCGTGTGGCCGTTTTAATACTGAAAGATGCGAGTCGTCAGCTTCATCCCCCAAGTAGATACCATGTGGGGTGTCTGTGCCAATGCACTAAATCCCTTAGCCGAGTTATCGGAACCCGAAGGCGGTAAAGTGCGGCAGACTAGGCAATCAGACTATAGTGCTTTATTTCTTTCACTTAGTCGTAGGGGCGCGAAAAGGACTACGGGGAGCTTACAATTTGCTACTGAGGTGTTGTGATGTTCAGACGAACCGCGGCTAAAGCCGATATCACAATGTTTGCATAAAAGACAAACTCCTCATATAGCACAGAATAACCACTTACGAGGTTTGAAGTATAATACTTCCAGCTCGGGTTCACAGATCGGATCTCGCATACTATGACAGTCAGCTTTTGGCTTTCTCCCCTAAGGTGCTTAACCAGACTATCCGACAACACAATCACAAGGGTGCTCCCTTTGCCCCTTTAGACGAACGAGCGGAACGTAAAACTGCAAGCATAGGAGCAGGGAAACCCAACCATTGACCCAAGACACAGTTCATAATCGATCCATATTAAGTGAACTCCGAGATGCCAAACACATAATGAACAACATATAAGGTCATTTGTATGTAAGTTCGAGCCCCCGGTGTAATATCCGGTCGCGTCGTAACATATCGAATTAATTCACGAGAAGAGGGAGAAAAGGAAAATATGTGCCGGGAAGGATAACCAGAGAACATGTAAAATTATGTTATATTTTTCTCAACAACTCTTATTATTTGGAGTTTCGAGGCCACTGCTTCTAGGTATATGGAAAAAGAAATGAGATTACAGGAGTGGTTGTACCAGCGGTCTTCGATTGATGGCCTTACGTCCTTGATATGCCCTGTTGCTAGTTTTACTCCTGATGTTTGGTGTGCCTTGATGGGTGGCATCATTCGGCGAACGGATCTTGCTAATGAAGTCGTGAGAAGTCGCCGAACTATGGATAGGCTTTATGCCCATGGTGGGCCCTTTAATGGTCCCTCCATTGTGTCTGAACGCATATTAAGTGGTAGAAGTCTGGTCCAGCAGGACTCCCACCTTTGTTTCCCCACCACTACCCATGGAATTTTTAGCACGAAGTAGTGCCTTCTTGGCGCGTACTTCGCTAGTACTAGGGGCGTGCGGTGGGGTGTGAGTCCCTATTTGGGGGTAGAGGATGGCTCTGAGAGTTTGGCCTGCAGCCGAGCTCGCTGCCCAACCTTGCCTTTCTTTACGATAGATGCCGGAACCTGCTGATCTTCTTGGTAACTAAATTCGGCAGCCAGGGCTAGCGCATGCTCCTCAGTCCCTAGAGATCGCTCAGTATTGCCATTGATGGTGATGACCCCTCTGGGCCAGGCATCTTGAGCTTGAGGTATGCATAACGCGGGACGACATTGAAACGAGCGAACGCTGTCCGACCAAACAGGGCGTGATAGCCACTATGGAAGGGTACGATGTCGAAGATCAAGTCTTCGCTGTGAAAGTTGTTTGGCAAGCCAAACACAACTCCTAGGGTTATGGAGCCCGTCCATCGGGCTTCGACACCTGGAATCACCCCTTTGAAGGTGGTGTTACTAGGTTTAATCCGTGACGGGCATATGCCCATCTTTTTCACCGTATCTGAGTAGGCTACTTCCTCCGTCCATTAGGACTTTTGTGAGGTGATACCCATCAATAATGGGGTCGAGGACGAGTGCGGCCGAAACCCCGTGACAGATAGTGGTCAGGTGATCGCACAACTCAAAAGTTATTGGATATGCAAACCATGGGTTATACTTCAGGGCCACCAGCTCTACAGCATAGACCTCTCGAAGGGCACGCTTCCTCTCTTTCTTGGGTATATGGGTGGCATATATCATGTTTATTGTCTTTACTTCCGAAGGAAATTTCTTTTGGTTGCCACCAATCGGACCCCGAGGATCATCCTCATCTTCGTTGTGAGGGCTCTTGCTTTGATCCTCGAGTGGGAGCTTGCCGACCTGCTTAAACACCTAGCAATTGCGACGCGTGTGGTTGGCAGGCTTCTCCTGAGTCCCATGGATTTGGCAAGTTCACTCCATTATTTTTTCCAGCGGAGTGGCCTCGTCGCGATTGCCTTTAGGAGGCTTCTTCCACTGTCCAGGACAGGAGTTGCGGAAGTTAATGTTAGTGGCCATGTCATCGGCATCACGGTTATTGTGCTGGCGCTTGTTCTTATTGCGCTTTGGTTTTCCATTGCCATCCCGGACTTCAGGGGCTCCGGGATCTTCAGAATTGTGGTTGCACCTTGCCAGCCAATTATCTTCACCCGCACAAAAGCGGGTCATGAAGGAGGTGAGGGCGGACATAGTCTATGGTTTGTCCTGGCGTAGCTGGCGAGCCAGCCATTCGTCCCGATTATTATGCCGGAAGGAGGCTATGGCCTCAACTTCCAGATAGTCGACAATTTAGTTCTTCTTAGTCAAGAACCAATTCCAGAATTGCCGAGCAGACTCGCCAGGATTCTGGACGATGTTGCTAAGGTCGTAAGAACCCGACGGCCAAACATAGGTTCCTTGGAAATTGGAGCAAAAAGCATCCTCCAGGTCCTCCCAGCATCCAATAGAGTTTTCGGGGAGGCTGTTTAGCCAGTGCCGAGCTGGCCCCTTAAGTTTGAGGGGAAGGTATTTGATGGCGTGGAGGTCATCTCCTCGAGCCATGTGGATGTGGAGGAGGAAGTCCTCAATCCAAATGGTTGGGTCAATACTTCCATCGTACTGTTCGATGTTCACGGGTATAAACCCTTCTGGGAACTGGTGCCGCATGACCGCATCCGTGAAACACAGGGGGTGAGCAGCCCCTCGAATCCGAGCTATATCGTGCCTGTCATCGGCGTCTGTTCTTGCTTGGGTGTGTTCTCGGCCTCTATTATTACCTTGTTCGAGCCATGGCCTGTACCCATCCCGTCTATCGGGTGAGTATCCTCTAGATCCATAGATGGATCTTGTACGGCCTACGCTATGATCCAAGTCATTTCGTAGGTCGAACATGTCATTCGGCTCTAGTGGCTTCTTTCCCCATCTTCGGGATATTGCTGGTCTATAACCGGTGTCATCAGCCATCTGATCACGCCCGCGAGGAGGGCGGTCTGGCCTGTCATATGGAGTATGCTTTAGCGATGGAGTATCAAGGAGCTCGTCGTCAAATTGTGGCAGTAGCCTTCTCTATGGATAGCACTTGGTTTTGTCCGACAGATCGGCGACATGCCCTTCCTCAACCGAGAGGACTCTTGTCGATCGATCATTGAGGTCATCTTGTTCGGCTTTAAGCTATCGTTGTTTGGCTCTCAAACTGCGAGCCGTCGCTAGAGTTGCTGTCTGAACTGCTCTTGATCTTCATGGTTACCAAGGATGTCCATGTCGTCGGCTTTCGGGATATACTCCTCCTCGACAGGGGGGAGGTAATTGTCGTCCTCAGAACCGTTGAAATCGTCGTGGTTGCTTTGGTCCTCAGGCCTTTCCTGACCCTCTAACAGGTGTTCGGGACTATCAGGGTCGCCATGGTCTTGGGGGGTAACTCTGTCCATGCTGCCAATAATAGCTTTCCTTTCCTTTTTGCCTTTGGACCCTTTATGCGGCTTTTGGCGCCTTAACGGTGCGTCGCCCGACTTATCTCCGTCATTGTTAGGCGTTTTGTCACCATTGGGAGTGTCCACCATATAGTCATCATATGTTGAAGTGGCGGCGCATCTCTCGGTATTAACAACGATGGGGGCGCAATCCTCTTCATCCATGTATTCTGCCTCCTCGGAGGCATAGTCCAGCATGTCGGTTAAATCTTCGATAGTGGCTATCAAGTGGGTGGTGGGTCGTTTGAAAAATTCGTCCCGACCCACACCATAACTGATCCGATCTTGGATTGGGGTTTGGTCGTCGGTGATGTTCATCGACGAGATCCGATCTAGGGCCTCGTCAACTGAGAGCCCGATTGGATAAGACTGTTCGGAACTTACAGAGTTTACCTCCAAAGTACCCTAGCATGGGGAGTGTTCAGTAAGAACACATGCCCGATCTTTTATTACAATGGCCAGACCAAGAAAAGATATTGGTCCATCACCATAGGTAACCCCATTGGCGTGTCCGAAGAAGGGACTCGAGGTTAAAGCTTCAGAGTCTTCGGGTGCTGCACGCAAAGCTACGAGCCCGGTCAGTGACAAGTCGCCCCGAGAATCAACGGAGAACTCTAGGTTTCCGAATATGACCTCACGACCAGGGTCGAAGCTCTCAACACGGCCTAGATGGCCGGTGGGATCAGCGTGCAATACCATGCTACCTAAGGTGAAGATCTGTCCGGGGACAAAAGTGTCCATGTTGCGGACCTCTTCATTGAAGACAAGGCAAGACATTGATTCCTCCTTGCTCACAGTGGAACTCTCAATGAAAGCACAAATGTCGGTGTCAAAACCGGCGGATCTTGGGTAGGGGGGTCCCAAACTGTGAGACTAGGTTCGATGGTAATAGGAGACGAAGGGGACACAGATTTACCCATGTTCGGGCGCTCCTATGGAGGTAATACCCTATGTGCTGCTTGGATGTATAGATGATAAGGGGGTTACATAGTTGATCTACCTCGAGATCGAATAGCTAACCTTAGATGAGTTGTTCTATCCCTATACCCTTAAACCCTCTGGCTTATATAGACGCCGAGGCTTCCTAGGGTTTACGCATGCTTGGTTACATGCTGAGGAGGTAAACATGCCTATTCGCTACATCAAACATGGAGTACAAATCGTGCTTCGTGAAGCTTCCATCTTAGAGACTGGGCCTTCAAATATTCCTGCGTTCGGTAACTGGCCCGTATAGTCCGGCCCATAGAAATAGGTCGGCCTCCTGAGGACCCCTTAATCCAGGACTCCCTTAGGGCCGACCGACCTTGTGGACCCCGTTTGGCAACTCTTCGCGTGATTCCAATGCCAAAAAATTCTAAATATTCAAACCTTCGAAAGTTAACCTAGAACTTCCACTCAACCGCCGCAACTCTCTGTATCGAAGAAATCTCATTCGAAGCCCTTTCCGGTACCCTGCCAGAGGGGAGAATCATCACCGGAGGCCATCTTCATCATAACAACGGTCTCCAAATTGAGGAGGGAATAGTTCACCCTCGGTGCTAAGGATGTTTACCAGTAGCTATGTGTTTGATCTCTCTCTCTCTCTCATGTTCTTGAGATGACATGATATTGATGTACCATGAGCTTTGTTAATATAGTTGGATCATATGTTGTTCTTCCCTCTCTATCTTGATGTGATGATTAAGTCTTTACCTTTGAAATATCGTTATGTTGGATTGAATACTTTGGATTAGAGAACACTTGATATATGTCTTGCATGTGGATACCTGTGGTGACTAGGAGGTGTTGTATTGACTCACTTGATATATGTTTTGGTAATCAACTTGCAGATTCCCACGGTGCCATTGGGGTATTCTATGTATATGGGTTGATACACGTTCTTGTCCTACTTTCTCCGATAGAAATCTTGGGGTACTCTTTGATGTTCTTTGTGTTGGATTGAATATGATGAATCTTAAACGGTTTGATGTATGTTAAATAATTAACCCACGGATACTTGTGGTGACATTGGTGTATCTAGGTGACATTATGGTTAATTGATCTATATCATAGGTGTTATTTAAGTACAAACTCTAGGGATGTCTGTGACACTTATAGGGATGGCTCAATAGATTGATTGGAAAGGATAACTTTGAGGTAGTTTTGCTACCTACAACAAGTTCATATTATGTTCCCCACTAGATAGAAATTTGGAGTGATTCTTTGTCGCACGTTGAGGGATGGTTATATGATTCAATTATGTTAGCATCGTTGAGAGATTGCACTACTAAGAGTACAAACCCAAGATCTTATTTCCAATCTTTAATATATTATCTTTGTCGGTGTACTAAAGTTTGGGTCTTTTGTACCACTTACTTGTGCACGGGCAGTTGTAGCCACACCAGCGGCAAGGCCTGCCAAGGGACTATTAGATGAAAGTACGAAGGTGATACGTCTCCAATGTATCTATAATTTATGAAGTATTCATGCCATGTTCACAATATTTCTATATGATTTTTGTATGATTTTATTAGAACTAACCCAGAATGACGCTGTTTTCAGATGAGCTACCATGGTGTCGGTTTTTTTGTGCAGAAATAAATGTTCTTGAAATGGGCTTAAAATTTCGTATGATTTTTTGTGGACCAAAACAAACTCCCGAAGCATTGGAGCTGTGCCAGAAGAGCCACGAGGAGGCGACAAGCCTGCCAGGCACGGCCAGAGGGGTAGCCATGCCTAGCAGGCTTGTCACCGCCTCACGGGCCCCGTTGACGTGAGATCAACGCCAAAAAATCCTATAAATCCATAAACCACAGAAAAGAAACCTAGATCGGAAGTTCCACTTCCACACACCTCCAGAGCCACGAAACCAATCTTGGCCCTCTCCAGCACCCTGTTGGAGGGGGTCACCGTCACCGGAGGCCATCTTCATCATCCTGGAGGGTCCATCACCATCATGGAGGCCAAGGACCAGAGGGAGAATCTCTCCCCATAGAGGGGAGAGGCTATGTAGGATGAAGGACAAGGGAGAGACCATCTCCCCTCTCTACCGGTGGTACCGAAGTGCCACCGGGGGAACCATCGCCGTAGTGATCATCTTCATCAGCATCACCTTGTTCATCACCATCCTCATCTCCTTTTAGCGGTCCACTCTGCCGCACCCCGCTGTAATCCCCTACTTGAACATGGTGCTTTATGCCACATATTATGATCCAATGATGTGTTGCCATCCTATGATGTTTTGAGTAGATTTCTTTTGTCCTTTGGGTTGATTGATGATCTAGATCGGTTTGAGTTGTATGTTTACTTTGGTGTTGTCCTATGGTGCCTTTCGTGCCGTGCACACGTGAAGGATTCCCTCTGTAGGGTGTTGCAATACGTTCAAGATTCGCTTATAGTGGGTTGCTTGAGTGATAGAAGCATAAACCCGAGTAAGGGGGTTGTTGCAGACGGGATAAATGGGACATGATGATTTAATGCTATGGCTGGGTTTGACCTTAATGATCTTTAGTAGTTGTGGATGCTTTCTAGAGTTCCAATCATATGTGCATATGATCCAGTAGAGAAAGTATGTTAGCTTATGCCTCTCCCTCAAATAAAATTGCAATAATGATTTCCAATCTTGTTAACAATTGCCTAGGATAATTCCGCACACCAACCCATCATTATTCCACACTCGCTATTTGTAATATATTGTAATATTATGTTAACAGCACCTATTTTTATATTTTAGTTCTTTGATATCGTGCAAATCTATCCTCTTCATACCCACAACGTAGTTTTATTTCTCGTTTCTAGATGGAAGCAAATGTTCAGTGTACGTAGAGTCGCATCGGTGGCAGATAGGACTTGAGAGAATATTGATATTACCTTTAGGTCCTTGTGGTTTCAACACTCCATACTTATCACTTCCACCTTTGTAAATTGCTATGATGATTCCTTGCACTTGGGGATTATCAAGCTCTTTTCTTGCGTCGTTGCCGGGGAGCAATAGTGTGGGGTTGATATTCTCGTGTGTGTTTGTTTGCTTTCTTCACTATATAGATTTTGTTTTCCCTTTTTGCTTTCTTTAGTTGTGGGTGAAACAAACAAAAAATTAAAAATACAAAAACAGTTATTTGCCTCTTATGCCTAAGAAGTTTTTCAAAAGAGAAGTGATTGAAGGTTGTGCATTGGAGAAGTGAGGGTCTACCTTGAACACTTGTGTTCATGCTCATGGAAACAATGTAGAATTTTTCATGGAATATTATTAAAAATAATTACCCCCTTGTATATATCCATTGTATTATAAAAATAATGTGCCAAGATTTGCTTTTAGGATGATAAGATTGCTTGTTTGGTGTGTGCAGTGCAAAAACAGAAACTTTGGATGTAGTGCGTGAATTTACATTTTTTACTAGAACATAAAAAGTTTCTGAAATTTTTACACAATACTGCTATGAAATATTTTTAATTTATCATAAATATTCAGAATTGTTTGAGTTACAGAAGTGGACGAAGTTTCCAGATTACTACAGATTGTGTTGTTTTTGACAGGTTCTGTTTTCTATGCATTGTTCTCTTATTTTGATGAATCTATGATTTGTATTGGGGGGGATGAACCATGGTGAAGTTGGAATACAGTAGATATAATGCTAATATGAATTTGGAATGAGTTCACAACAGTACTTAAAGTAGTATTTTGTTTTATTATACTAATGGATCTCATGAGGGTTTTGTTAAGTTTTGTGTGAATGAAGTTTTCGAAGATCAAGGAGGTATCGATATAAGAAGAATACATAGAGACAAGAGTTAAAGCTTGGGTATTCCCAAGGAACCCCAAGTAAATATTTCAAGGAGACTCAAGCATCCAAGCTCGGGAGGCATCCCATCTTTATTCTTCAACAATTATTGGTATACCTCGGTTTTTGTTTTGTTTACATAATATTGTCTTTAGTGTTTTTCTTTTCCCTTATGCTCCATTCTAGTATAAGTTATTCCTTAATTTATTTGTAGAAATCTTCATGCACTTAACTTAAATCTTTTGAGTATGGCTTTATAGAATGCTCTTTGTGCTTCACTTAAATCTTTTGAGTATGGCTTTGTGGAATGCTTCATGCATTTCACCTAAATCTTTTGAGTATGGATTTATAGAATGCTTCGTGTGCTTCACTTATATATTTTGAGCTTGGATATTGGTTCATATATATTAATTGTATAATTATATATGATATTCACTTATATGTTTTAGAGTATTAATATAATGATCATCGGAATTTGGCTTGGAAGAGTATAATTGAAATATCATGCCTAGGTAAAAAGACATTAAACAAAAGCGCTTGTTGGGAGACAACCCAACACTTTTACTTTATGTTTTTGTGTGTTAACATGATTAAGATATTGTAGTAATCAAGTTTTATGTGTTTTATTTCAATAAAGTGCCAAGTAAAGCCTTTGGGATTATGTGGATACTTGCTTGTTTGATTCTGTGCAAAAACAGAAAGTTTTAAGTCCAGTATATGGATCGTCTGATTTTACTGGAGAGTCAAACAAGAATTTTTACACAACATTTCTATCCAAATTATGGAATATTTACTAATTTTTCAGAATTTTTAGAGTTAGGGAAGTTTTGTGATCATTCGGATATTTACAGACTGTTCTGTTTTTGATAGATTTTGTTTTGCATGCATAGTTTGCTTGTTTCAAGTGTCCTATAGCTTATATTGACTAATATAAATTATGGAAATGATATAATACAGTAGTTATAGTGGGGGAACAATTATGAATACTAGTCGTCGACCCGTGCACACATGCACGGGGTAGGCACTCTAGTTATTTTATACATAAGCGAAATCAAACTTTTATTATTATAATTAGATATTACAATCAAAATATCATTGGAATTTAAGTACATAATGAAAGTTTAGGATTGTAATTTTGAAATGGTTAAAAAATTGGGGTGGGGTGGGGGTATCATTGACAAATGATGTTACATAAGAGAAGAGACTAAAAAAATCATTAGATGTAATGTTGCCTTTTGAAGCCGCCACTGTCAAAACTTCAAGGTAAGCATTTAGATATTACAAAGTACGTATATTCTTCACATGCAACTTAAAGTGCATGATGCAATCTTGCCCACCGGGACGCTATCATTGAGGTAACAATTTCTATTGACTTACTCTCCACATCATAGTTTCATGAGCTAGAAACATTGGATGGAACTATGTCAGTGTGAGATCTTGAGAATTTGTTGGTGATTCACTCTAGTATAGCATATAAATCATTGAGTTTTGAATTTGGTTACCATTGTCACCGGAATGACATAGGACCAAACTATTTTTTTGTGACAACAATGAACTTGAGATGAAAGATTGTGAGATGTGAGATTATATGGATTCACTTGGTATCTTAGGAAAATGGTCTTGATATGGTGCATGCAAGCAATGAAGAATAGGTGATATCTCATCAACTGTGCTCACTAATGTGTATATAAAAAATATAAGGTTCAATTAACAACATGAAGACCACCGGAAGAAAATTAAATAAAATAGTGTAGAACGGTAACATTATTGAAAGGAGAAAAATGTTTCTATACAGTACAACAACAAAACCATAGTTTGCAACCACACACAAAAATAGACCGATAAATCAACTTGTTACAACAGTAAGGGTGGGAGACATCATGTTTGGCAAATAGCAGCTTCGCATATTTAGTTAAGAATATCCATTTACCTTGATCCGTGGTTGACATGCTAGATGCAACAATATTAGGAACCATAGAACATATAATCCATAGATTTCGATACTTTTTCTGGCTTGTAATTTAAGTTCACAGTCGTTTTTCGTTCTTATTTTAAGAATGCTAGAATATTTTTTTTGACAATGCATTGATTTTCCACAACTTTGTCAGCAGAGATGGATTTGGATTCATACCACACATATCCTAAAGTATTATAGTGTAAAGGCGTCTATTGAAATAGATGACAATAAGCTGAGTCACATACCTTCATAAACAATTAGCACATGTGCAACAACATTATGTTTATGATGCACTTTCATGATTTAGTTGTACTTCGAATAAGCATTAAACAAAAAAGGTAAAACAAACTTTGAATAGTAAAAATAAATACTACCTATATCATTGCATGCTAGTATGCAGCTTTGCCTTTTTGGTAAAGCACTGGATTGTGGACGCTAAGAAAACAAATTTTCTTTGTTCATCGATAAACTGAATACAAAAGTTTTCCATCATTTCAACTACTAAAAACCAAACTTTGTAGTACATTGATGTAGCTAAATGAACGTACCAGAAATTTATGCAAATCAAACCTGAGCTTTTCCTAAGCTCGAGCTTCCCTTTTTTGTAGGGATCCTGCCAGGAAAAGTTGTTGCTATGTATTCATGGTGTATATATCCACGTGTACTCATGTAGATGTATGGCGAGGCAAAAATATTTGGTTCGTGAATACAGGAACAACTAAAGCCTAATGCCATAGTGCAACTGCAAGCCTTCTCAAGAAAGATAAACAAAATTAACATTGACCAGGAAATAGAAATTTTGCGATCGTAGCACAACCATCTATAGCAGCAAATTCAACACTCATCACTAACAAACAACCTAATTAATTTAAAGTTAGTCTCGTTCATTACAAAATTTAAGAAAGGAAAAAAATCAGACATCATATAATAGTAAAACTTGATAGGAAAAGAATAACGTAAGTGCAAAACTTTTGGAAATATAGTTGCCGACCTTGGTCCAGCTATATAATCTTGCTCCAGCAAGTCATGTTACACCATGACATTTCTCGTGTTCCTAAGTTCACTTAGTAGATAACATCAGGAAGCACGGGCTATCGTGGGCGTTGTGCTAACCATGATTCATTAATTAGTGAACTTGTCTCGTCCGGACTTTGGCTAATCGCAGTCGTTTGTCCGTTCTTCCGGCCGGTCGATCAAGTAGCTAGCTAAGGCTAGCAGCCTTGTTTGGTGCGTGCGTCCTCCATGAAAATTAATCAATGTGCTTTAACCGTTGTATTTTCCCACCGGAAAACAAATCATTGAATGCTATGGGGAAAAATGTACGTGCTTCATCCTGCCTGAAAGGAGTCCTCTCGGAGCAACCTACAATCGCGACCTGCGCCAACATATCCGTTGAAAAACAAATAATTTAAGAGACAGTACAGAAACTACATGCTAGTATCTGTTAGCGTTGTCTGTACCTTTTCCTAAACAATTCTTTCTCATCACCATACCTTTTATGCTTTCGCAGCCACATCTAAGCTCCATTCACAGTCTGCATGAATTGTCACTTCTCTATTAGACATAACCATGTTTCTCCACTTAGGAATTGTAGCAATAAGAACGCCATGGGCACGCACTCTAATTGGTGTCAACCCCGGCTCGCCAACCGGCGACCATTAGATAGTTCAATCTAAAGAACGGAAGCATCACAAAGAATGTGAATGGCGGCAGAACTTAGGGCATGAAGCCAATGGAGGAGACAGAGATCGATGAGGGGTAGAAACCTATAATTTACGTGAGTCCTGGTGTGAGATAGCTATTGGGATAAGTCAGATGCGTGCAGATTGTAAAAGAACAAAAATATGCGTGCAAATAACTTGATGGCATATGGTTATTTCACAATTTAATATATATCTAATCGTTTCAGGAAGGACTCATATGTGTTAATCTAGACCGTTATAACTTGATCCCACCAGATTAACGGCTCATAAATTCTAATTGACCTAGTAATTTTTAGGGAGTAACAAATTAGTAAGTATAGATTGTCTTGACAGTACCTAAGTGAATGATTTATCTTTATTACACTAACCCTTCTTACGAAGTTCCGTTAAGTTTTGTGTGATTAAAGTTTTCAAGTTTTGGATGAGATACCAATATGAGAGGAATAAGAAGTGACAAGAACCCATGACTAGGGATGCCCAAGTCTCCCCCAAGGTAATATTAAAGTAACACTCAAGCGTCTAAGCTTGGGGATGCCCCTGAAGGCATCCCCTCTTTGGTCCTCAACATTATTGGTGTATCTTACTTGGAGCTATATTTTTATTCATCACAAAATATGAGTTTTGCTTGGATCATCATTTTATTTTATTTTTATATGTTAGGTGTTATTTATAATCTTGTTTTTCAATAAAAAGGTCCAAGAATTTCCTTAGGATGCTTGCATTGCATGTTTGATGTGTGTTGTGTAAAAAACAGAAACTTTTGTTGTAGTGTTTGAAGTTTCAAATTTTAGTGGAACGTGGAAAATTTCTGAATTTTTTACACAATTTTTTCCTATAAATTCCTTAGGATGTCCTAAATTTTCATAATTTTTAGATTTACAGAGGTACACTGATTTAATAAATTACTACAGGCTGTTCTGTTTAGACAGATTGCTACAATAGTTTTGTTATCTACTTATCCTATAGTTTCTATAGCCTATATTGGTAAATATAAATTGTGTAAATGATAGTATACAGTACCTATGTTTGAAAATTGTTGTGAAACTTGTCTTTGCAGTACATGAAGTGTTGATTTGTTCTTATGTGTACTAACCTATCTCACGACTTCTTTTTGAGTTTTGTATGGATGAAGTTTTTGAGAATAGGTGAAACCGGGATATGAGAGGATTGAACAAGATACAAAAGCTCAAGCTTGGGTATGCTCAAGGCACCCCAAGCAAATATTTCAAGAACTATCAAGTATATAAGCTTGGTGATGCTACGCATCCCACCTCTCTTCATCAACAATTATCAGTTAGCCTATGTTGAACCAAAAAAATTATTCGTTCACATGATGCGTGCTATTCTTGGAGTGTCATTCTATTTTATTTGCTGTTTCAATACAATCATTGGATATGAAATTTTGAATAAGAGAGTGTCCTCATATGGCTATTTCACTAATGAACTACTCATTGATATTCACTTATATCTTTTTGGAGTAGTTTGCCATTCACTCTCGTGCTGCTTCATATACTTATCCTATGGAGAGTAATGACTTCACACATAATAAGTATAGGTGGTGAAATTTATTGAAAGTTAGCAAACACCGCATTGGTCACTTGAACAATTCATGAAAGAATATTAAAGGAAGAGAGATTTCACATATAAATATACGATCATGGACATCTTCTATGATGTGAATACCCATTAATTATTTTCAAACATGAGCATATTAGTTGAAGTTGTACAAGGAAGACAATGTAATGAGTTATGCTTGGGTATATTTGTATAGTAGTTATATTGTTTTGGATCCTCCAACATGTGATGCTTGCTTCCAACTCATACTAGCCAAAACTTCGACACCAAGTAGAAATACTACTTCTGCATCCAAACACCCTTAAACCAGTTTTGCCATGAGAGTCCACTATACCTACCTATGGATTGAATAAGATCCTTCAAGTAAGTTGTCATTGGTGCAAAAAGCAATAAAACATTGCTCCTAAATATGTAAGATCTTTTATTGTAAGACAAAATAAGCGTTGTACGAATTTGTGATGGTAAAGAAATAAAGCTACGGACTGCATAATAAAGGTTTCTATCACAAAGGGCAATACAATGAGACGTTCCTTTGCATTAAGAGTTTGCACATCCAAACACAAAAAGCGCATCAAAACCTCTGCTTCCCTGTGCGAAGGGCCTATCTTTTATTTTCTAGTACTTACCTTTATATAAGAGTCATGGTGATCTTCACCACTTCCTATATTTCTCCTTTTTCTCTTAGCAAGCATGATGTGGTGGGGAAAGATCCAAGCATATATGGCCATCCAAATATATTTTATCGTGAATTATTATTGTTGACAATTATCTATATGATAAATAAGTTGGGAGGCGAAACTCTAAGCCACTATCTTTCTTTGTGTTCGATGGATGCCATTTGCTCTAAAAATATGCTTTGAGATTTAGAAATCATGGAAGACTACATGATAGTTGAGTATGTGGAATTTGATAAATCAAAGCTCTTACATAGACCCTTCCTGAAAATAGGATGGATTGCAATTGTTTGGTGACTGAAAGCACAGTTGTTAGTTTTCAAGAAACTTTATGGTCTATACTTTAAAATGTGAATAGCTTGTTACTTCATCATGAGAAGTTTTAGGAGATGAGCTACTGTTTATGATATATAATGATGCTATAAAAACTGATTGGAATTATCATTGATCAAACTTGTGCACTTGCTAGCATTCACACTTCATAAAATATTTCTTTTATCATTTATCTACTCGAGGATGAGCAGGAATTAAGCTTGGGGATGCTGATACGTCTCCAACGTATCTCCAATTTATGAAGTATTCATGCCATGTTCACAATATTCTATATGATTTTGGTATGATTTTATTAGAACTAACCCGTATTGACGTTGTTTTTAGCAGAGCTACCATGGTGTCTTTTTTTGTGAAGAAATAAAAGTTCTCGGAATGGATTGAAAATTTAGTATGATTTTTTGTGGACCAAAAGATACCCCCGAAGCATTGGAGCTGGGCCATAAGAGCCACGAGGAGGCGACAAGCCTGCCAGGCGCGGCCATGGGGTGGCCGCGCCTAGGAGGCTTGTCAGCGCCTCGTGGACCCCTTGACATGAGATGGACGCCAAAATTCCTATAAATCCAGAAACCACCGAAAATAAACCTAGATCGGGAGTTCCGCTGCCACACACCTCCAGAGCCACAAAAAACCAATCTTGGCCCTCTCCGGCACCCTGCCGGAGGGGGTCACCATCACCGGAGGCCATCTTCATCGTCCCGGAGGGGCCATCCACAGCATGGAGGCCAAGGACCAGAGGGAGAACCTCTCCCCACAGAGGGAAGAGGCCATTGAGGAGGAAGCACGAGGGGGAGACCGTCTCCCCCTCTCTCTTGGTGGTGTCGGAGTGTCACCGGGGGAACCAATGCCGTGTTGATCGTCTTCATCGACATCACCATCTTCATCCCCATCCTCATCTCCTTTTAGCGGTCCACTCTCCCGCACCCCATTGTAATCCCCTACTTGAACATGGTGCTTTATGCCACATATTATGATCCAATGTTGTTCCCATCCTATGATGTTTTTGAGTAGATTTCTTTTGTCCTTTGGGTTGATTGATGATCTAGACTGGTTTGAGTTGTATGTTTACTTTGGTGTTGTCCTATGGTGCCTTCCGTGCCGCGCACACATGAAGGATTCCTGCTATAGGGTGTTGCAATATGTTCGTGATTCGCTTATAGTGGGTTGGTTGAGTGACAGAAGCATAAACCCGAGTAAGGGGGTTGTTGCGTATGGGATAAAGGGGACTTGATGCTTTAATGCTATGGTTGGGTTTTACCTTAATGATATTTAGTAGTTTCAGATGCTTCCTAGAGTTCCAATCATAAGTGCATATGATCCAAGTAGATAAAGTATGTTAGCTATGCCTCTCCCTCAAATAAAATTCTAATAATGATTTCCGATCTTGTTAACAATTGCCTAGGATAATTCTGCACACCGACCCATCATTATTCCACACTCGCTATTTGTAATATATTGTAATATTATGTTAACAACACCTATTTTTATATTTTAGTTCTCCGATATCAGGAAAATCTATACTCCTCACACCCATGCCATAGTTTTATTTATCATTTTTAGATGGAAGCGAACGTTCGATGTACGTAGAGTCGTATCGGTGGAAGATAGGACTTGAGAGAATATTGATCTTACCTTTAGCTCCTTGTGGGTTTGACACTCCATACTTATCACTTCCACCTTTGGAATTTGTTATGATGATTCCTTGCACTTGGGGATTATCGGAAGGCCTCAAGGAAACGTTTGAGTCAACAATCACAAGACCGAAGGCAGGATTAGGGTTTTACACTGACAGGAGCCCTCGGGCCTAGGCCACACATGGGTGCAAGGCATCGTTGGGCTAGGCCCAAACAGTGCACGGACACGTGTGGCAGGAGCCTGCGGTTGTAATCATTCTGCTTATTGCGCCTCCCCATGACACACGCTAAGTGCGTGACATGGGATATGTGCGCAGAGCGACCGTTTCCGCCATGTGTGATGCATGCATAGCGGGGAGTTGGCAACGGGCGCCAACTTAAAGTCCTGATCGTGGCAGAAACCACAGTGCCACGGATTGGAGAAATGTGGCAGTTACGTGTTCGCCCGTGATCATGTGTGATGGGATTGGTGGAGATGGGCGGCGACACTTGGGGCGGAGGAGAGCCATCCCCCGCGCCTCTCCCTATAAATTGAATGGTAGCAAGAGGCGATGCTCATCCATCCTTCCTTCCTCCTTGAGTGTGAACCTCTAGAGCTCGCCCTTCTATACCTTCCCGATCATGAGTTCTACTCGCCCTTAGCCATGGCTGGGGGGCAAGGGTGACTACCGTCCTCCGCCCGACCGGCGAGGGGTTCCTGTCGGGATCATGCCACCTCTTCAGCCATGGAGGCGGAGGGCAGCCCAAGCGTGCATGGTGGAAGAGGTACGAGGGGTCGTGGCCGGCATGGAGGCCGTGGTCAAGGGAGGCGGAACACCGTTCCACCCCTTCCTCCGATGCCGAACCCCCTCCTTGAAGAGACCCATGCCGAGGGGTGATACGTCTCCAACGTATCTATAATTTTTGATGATGGCATGCTATTATATTATCTGTTTTGGATGTTTTATATGCATTAATATGTTATTTAATATTATTATGGGACTAACCTATTAATCTAGAGCATAGTGTGAGTTCCTATTTTTCCTTGTTTTCGAGTTTTGCATATATGGAATATTAAATGGAGTTCAAATGGAATAAAACCTTCTGAAGGAATTTTTTTGGAAGGAAACAAATCATTAAAGCTTGGAGTGCATGTCAGGGGCTTGTGCCAGGGAGCCACAAGCCTGCTAGGCGTGGGCCCCCATGGCCGCACCTAGCAAGCTTGTCACCTCACGGTAGGTCTCCTAACCCTAATTCTTGGCCTATAAATTCCCAAATATTCCCCCAACATCAAAAAGAGCCACAAAAATACTTTTCTGCCCCCGGAATCCTCCGTTCCTGAGAGATCCAATCTTGTAGCATTTTGCGGTAATCTGTCGGAGGGGCTTTCGATCACGGAGGGCATCTACATCAAATCCATTGCCCCTCCGATTATGCGTGAGTAGTCCATCATAGACCTATGGGTCCATAGCTAGTAGCTAGATGGCTTCTTCTCTCTCTTTGATCTTCAATACCATGTTCTTCATGATGTTCATGGACATCTATCCGATGTAACCCTCTTTTGTGGTGTATTTGTCAAGATCCGATGAATTGTGAGTTTATGTTTAGATTATCCATGAATCTTATTTGAATCTCCTTTGAATTCTTATTTGCATGATTTCATATCCTTGCAAGCCTCTTCGAGTTATTGGTTTGGTTGGGCCAACTAGATTGGTAATTCTTGCAATGGGAGAAGTGCTTGGTTTTGGGTTCAATCTTGCGGTGTCCTCACCCAGTGACATGGTAGGGGTAGCGAGGCCCGTATTGTATTGTTGCCATCAAGGGTAATAAGATGGGGTTTTCATCATATTGCTTGAGTTTATCCCTCTACATCATGTCATATTTCTTAATGCATTACTCTTTTCTTCATGAACTTAATACTCTAGATGCTGGCAGGAGTAGGTGATGTGTGCAGTAATAGTAGTAGATGCAAAATCGTTTTGGTATACTTGATACAGACGTGATGCCTATATGCATGATCATAGCCTTGTATAACTACATCATTATTCGCTTTTCTATCAATTGCTTGACATTAAGTTTTTTACCCACCATGATATTTTCCTTTGAGACAGAAGCCTCTAGTGAAACCTATGGCCCCGGGGTCTACTTTCCATAATATACTTTCATATATATAAACCAAAAATACTTTGCTGCAATTTATTTACCTTTTACTTTCCGTTCTTGTTTACATCTATATCTATCGGATCTAATCCTTGCAAATAATTGTGAAGGGATTGACAACCCCTATATAGCGTTGGGTGCAAGAGTTTGATTGTTTGTGTAGGTGCATCCATTGGTGACTTGCTTGTTCCTCCTACTGGATTGATACCCTGGTTCTCAACAACTGAGGGAAATACTTATCTACTTCGCTGCATCACCCTTTCCTCTTCAAGGGAAAACCAACGCATGCTCAAGAGGTAGCAACGGGACGGCGCTGGAGTTCGTCATCAAGCTGCACGGTCCCCTTTGGAGCCACCTGCGTCTCCCTCATCCTTTCGCCAGGGTGATGGAGGTTGACAAGCCACCCGTTATGTGGCTGCGGGCACACGATTGTTGCAATGGTGCCACGCCAGTGGACGTTGAGTATCCTGAGAGTCATGTCATACTCCTCAGGAGTGGTTGGAAAACCTTCGCCCGCGCCCACAACCTCCTGGATGGGCATGTCCTCCACTTCAAGATGGTGGAGGCCGACCTGCTCTCCATCAAGATTTACGGGCTCTTAGGCGCCCGCCTTAGCTTCTGCGAGGAAAGCTTGAGCAGTGATGAAAGTTCCTCCTCAAGCGACAGTGATGAGGAGGACAGTGTCGGTGAAGACGACAATAATGAGTCCGAGCTCAAGTCGGAATACGATGACTTGAGCTCCGACTGATCGACAGTCGCACCATCACCATCAACTCACACCCCTCCCCCTCTCGGCGGAGCGACCTTGCCGAGGGTCCTTGTCCCAGGCGCTGCCTCATCTTCTAGCTGGATCTCCCGGCAAGCCCGTGGACTTCGGCTTCGTCTTCCATTCTGGAAGTTCCGCCCTCCGTGCAGTGCTGGTCCTAGAGGGATCAGGCTGGGCTTCTATCGGGGGTCTCATCCTATCTTTTTCTTCTTGTAATCCGCCCCTAGGGGAGAAAGTCAAATAAAGATGTACTTAGGAAGAGACGCCATCTCGTGTAAATTTCATTCCCTTTGAATGACTGCATGTTATTCCTCTTGTCAGATTCCCCTTTGTATGGTACACTCCCTACGCTACATCGGAAACTTGCCAGCGCATGCAGCCCTATCGCGAGTGCTTTGACGAGCGGGTCCTTAGCAGCCTGTTGGCGGTGCCGCTGTTGGCAAGGTACCTTGACATTTTCAGTGCAGCCACTTAAGCCATTGAGCAAACTCGAAACAGAGTAAGGGCGCAACCGATCCCGACAAGGTTACCCTGAAGTTTTCAGTGCAACCACTTAAGCCGTTGAGCGGACTCAAAACAAAGTAAGGGTGCAACTGATCACGACAAGGTTCCTTTTCTTGCAAGTTTACCATACAAAAGGTGAAATCATACAAGGAAAATAACTTCTCAATAAGAAAATTACTTACGGTTTTGCAACATAGCTTTTTGTTGATGTACTCCTTTCTGCAAGATGTCAGCTCCGAACATTGCTTGTCGGTGTCCATACCATCACCCTCCCGACAAACTTGTATGCGGGGGAACCTTCTATCCTTTAAGAAAAATAAAGAAGAGAAAATAGAGATATGGAACCTTGGCGGTTCGTCGGTGCTTGCTGGAAATAAGCGTAATGCAACATCTCACATAAACATGCACGTAAGGAAACATGGAAATGGACAAGAGTTACAGGACGCCCAATCTTATTCGACTATGCACAGGGTCTGTGCCTGGCTTTGTACAAAGTATTACATGCCTTGCTGGCAATACTTGTACAAAAGATGGTTGCCAGGGGGGCCAACAACCACGCCTTATGGATAGAAGTTACGAAGATGTTCGATATTCCAAGAATTGCTTACTGGGACACCATCTTCAGTCTCGAGGCAGACTACGCCAGGCCTGGTGACTCGTACTACCCGATAAGGGCCTTCCCACTTTGGCGTCAACTTGTTTGAATTCTTGGCCAACTGAACGTGCTGAAGAACAAGGTCGCCCTCCTCAAGACTTCGGGCATGAACTTTCTGGCTATGGTAGCATCACAAAGCTTGCTGGTAGCGTGCAGCTTGCACAGCAGCCTAAAGACGATCTTCCTTCATGAGCATTACGTCATCTTGTCGCAACTGCTCTTGCTCAAGCTCATCATAAGCGAGAACTCAAGGTGACCCATATATGAGTTCCGTGGGGAGAACTGCTTCCGCCCCGTATACCAGGGAGAAGGGATTCTAGCCGGTGGCTCAATTTGGTGTCGTTCTGATTGACCAAAGAACCGTCAACATCTCATCACTCCAACGTCTTCCACACTTGCGTAGTCTATCGAAAGTTATTGTCTTAAGTCCTTGCAACACTTCAGCATTTGCCCTTTCCGCTTGGCCGTTGCTCCTCGGATGAGCGATAGAGGCAAAACAGATCTTGCTGCCAAGGTCTTGGACATATTGCATGAACATGCGGCTTGTGAACTGTGTGCCATTATCAGTGATGGCCCTATTTGGTACACCAAAACGGAAAACTAGTCCTTTGAAGAACTTGACGGCTGATTGTGATGTCACCTTTCTCACTGCTTCCACTTCCTGCCACTTTGTGAACTTGTCGATTGCAATGTACAAGTACTCAAAGCCCCCGGTACCACAGGGATAGGGGCCCAAGATGTCGAGCCTCCAGACCAAAATGGCCAGGAAAGAGGGATTGTCTGAAGAGCTTGAGTTTGTTGATGGAGTTTCTTTGAATGGAACTGGCACGCTTCACACTTGGTTACTAGTGCAGTTTCATCTTGGAGAGCAGTGGCCCAAAAGAATATTGCCGGAATGCCTTACCAACAAGTTCTCTTGATCCTATGTGGGAGCCACATATGCCTCTATGTATCTATGCCAATAGCTCAAGTCCATCCTCCCGAGGAATGCACTTCAATTTCACATCATTCTGCCTCTTTGTGTACAAGACATTGTCCACAAACTTGTATATATTAGACTCACGAGCTACTTTCTCCGCTTCTTCCTGTTCCTCAAGGAGTTCTCCTGTTTGAAGGAACTGAACAATATGTTGTGACCATGCTGGACCCTGGGGCTCGACGGCAAGGACTAAAGCCATGTCTTTTACCACGGGAGCGTTTTTCTCTACGGCAAGGACTCGAAATCCTGACGGAGCCTGTTGTCCCCGACAAGCTTGGCATTGATCCTGTCAACTTCCTTGCCGGCACCTTCTGGGAGCTTGTAGGATTGAAAGGAGTTCTAGACGGGGGTGATTACACTACTTGACAAAATAAAAATCTACTTTTTCCCAATTTTAATTATTGGCAGATTTTAGCATTCATAGTATGTCAAGTACACCCTTCACATGCATGTCTAAGAGTATAGCAGCGGAAAGTAAAGACATTGCACTTGTAAGTAAAGAGAGGGTAAGAAAAGCAAACATAATTGGTGACACGATGATTTTTCCCATGGTTCCGATAGGTGGTGCTATCGTACATCCACGTTCATGGAGTCTTCAACCCACGGAGGGTAACGATCGTGAGAGTCCACAGAGGGCTCTACCCACGGAGGGTTCCACAAAGAAGCAACCTTGACTATACCATGATGGCCTGCGTCCATGGAGGACTAGCCTTACTTGGGGTAGATCTTCAAGAAGTAGGAGATCTCCTTGCCCTTACAAACTTCATGGTTCACTCCACAACACAAAGTAGGAGGCTCCCATGCAACACCTAACCTATCTACGAGGCACCACCCTCCATAAGGTAATAGGCTCGGTAATGTCGATGAACTCCTTGCTCTTTTGCTTCAAGATGATAGACTCCTCGACAGACAATCACTCTCTCACATATATGGCTTGGTAGAAGAGATGGGATTGGTGGAAAGCAAACTGGGGAGGCTGGAAATAGAGATTTATATTGTTGGAGTGGAAGATCTTGACCTCAACACAAGGGTAGATGGTTCTCTCTCAGAAAACTGATAGGATAGGTATGGAATGGTTTTGAGTGCTTCTCTTTCGAGTAGGTGGTGGTTAAGGGGTATATATAGACATCCCCAAAAATCCAACTGTTACACACAAAATGACCAACTCGGTGACCCCGATGTGTTAATATCGATGGTATCGAAGTGACCAAAAGGAGGCAACTTTTGAATGTCGGTGAGATCGATATAGGAATCTCGGTTGCACTGATAAGGTGACCAACGGTCAGAATGCCCATTCTCGGTGACGCTGATTCAACAATCTCGGAGGGATTGAAACTGTGAACTTGCGTAACACAAAGTTGGCAGCCCAACTCAATGGCACCGGTATGGAATCAGCTGTACCGAAGTGGCTAGGGTTTTCTTAAGTCTATCTAGGGTTTGGAATTGGTGGCACCAAGATGGAAATGTTGGTTGCACCGATTTTAAGTGTTTGGCTTAGGATAGACTTTGGTGGGAGAGTTTGTGGGTGTCTTTGGTGACTATCACTTGTGCACGTATGAGCATTTTGTTCACCAACAAAATTTAGCCCCCTTTTAATAGTATTTGCTTTCCTATGGATTCAATGTGATTTCTCACAAATATAAAATGTAGAGTCCTCTTGCTTTAAGCTTTGCCAATCCATTTCCTTGCATCCTGGGGTGTTCCACAATCTCTTTGCCAACCCATCATTGAACTTTTCCTGAAATATACTTGATGGAAACATTAGTTCAGTGACTTATATGTTGTTATGAATTACCGAAACCACCAAGGGAACAAATGTGCTTTCAATCCCCCCTTTTTTTGGTAATTGATGACAACATATAGATCAAAGCTTCGACATATGATATAGTCAACGAATATAATCGTCGCTCTGAGAAGTATGTGATAAGCAAGAGCTCCCCCTAAATTTGTGCATTATTTTGGATTTACGTTTGAATGCAAATGCACAATCGATTAGGTACATGGGGCACTTCTTCCATGTCACATACATCTTGGTGGTGTGTGAGAATAATTAGAGTGAACATCATAGCACAATACAATCAAGCAATCCAGAAAGATCATCTCATAAAGCATTAAGATGATCGGAAGTAGTAGCATCACACAAAAAGTGTATCACAAGAAACCAAAAGACAATTGTTTTTTTGAAAAGCAATAAACACCAAAATGCTCTCTCACTCGAAGCCTAAAGATATATATACACTTCTCCCCCTTTGATAACAAGTTACCAAAACTTTCAAAGGCATATGTCTAAGCGTTTCTTGGGCTGATCTCCTCTAGTTGTTGATGAAGGAGTCGAGAGAACAACGTCGAATAAGATCTCTGCAGATGTCATGGATGGAGTTGGAGTGGCAGCTAGAGGAATGGAGCTGATGGAGCAGGATCTGTAGTGACAGCAGTAGGAGCTGACGAAGAGGGCCTCAAATTTGGAGCTGGCACAGTGGCTGATCTAGCCTGTGTAGGAAACTGTGTGCCTGTCTTGAGAGGTGATCCATCCTCATCGTCACCATCATCATCATCTGAAGAAGTGGTGTGAGGAAGTGCCTGTCTAGAGCTTTGTGACTGTCTTAGTTAGCCTGTCCACCTTATCATTAAGGGTCTTCTTCCTAGTTTCAAACATCCTCACAAGATTGTTCTGGTTGTCCAGAATCCCCTTAAGGTCCTTCTGCATGCCCTGAGCTGATGATATCAACAGATCCATTTGCTCATTTCTGGATCTAGGGACTTGAGCACTAGTGGCTCGAGCTGCCCCTGCCTCTGCCTGAGCTGTAGCAGATGTGGGATGATCTGGGTCCATCACCACGATGTTATCCTCAAGCTCTGTCTGTAGGGGCAAATGGGGACTGTCAAAAGAAAATATGTGCTTCTCAATCTGAGAGTTGATAAGCATCTAGATATAGGGTGCATAGCAGCAACAACGCTTCTGATCAGCAGCAACCCTCTTGACTGTCTCAACAATCAAGTCCATGAATCTAATCCTGGTGTGATTGTCAAGGTGGATGAACATGTTGATGGAGTAGCCTCGGATCATCTTGTCATGTCCTGACTTGGCCATCAAGGTATGCCTCAGAATGGTGTTCATGGTGTGGAGGCCAGCTTGAAGATAGTAGATGGATCCAAGCTTGTGAGATTGAACTGTGTCTGCAGGGATAGGAGTATACATATCCTTCATGGCATTGTGGCTCGCCTTGGATTCCGTGTAGACATCTAAGTCTCCATCCTGAACCTCTGGTACTCCTAGAAGTGCAGTCCATTCATCAACAGTGGACTCATATCTTGCTCCTTCTGTCATCCATACAATCCTACCATCTCCATAGAAATGTGCAGTGGAGTAGAATTGCATGATCATTTCATCATTCCATGCAGTAAATTCTCTGCCAACAAACTCATCCAAACCAATGCAGTGGAAATTGTCTCGGACACTTGGAAAATAGTCCTCACTCTCCTTAATGAATTTCTAGTCAACATACCTCATGTCACTCATAGCTGGACTCTTGTCAAATAGCACAGTCTCATAGAAATCCTGTTGCTCTTTGGTATAGAATCTGTAGTCCATGGCTGCCTTCTTCCTTTGGGCATATGGATCTATAGCTATACATGCCCTCAAACCTAAGTCTTTCCTCTTACTCATATCTTCAGCAACTGGATAGATGGCATTATGTACTGGAAGGTGTGGTCTAAGTTTCATCAAGGTTGTCAAGTCGTCATCCTGCTCAACTCTAGAAGCAGTTCCCTTGTTCTTTTCAGAAGATGGAATCTGCCTGGGTGTCCTCTTGGGCTTTTTGGCAGCAGCCTTCTAGGGTTTTGTGCTCTTGGATGTACCAGACTTGGGCATAGCATTAGCTAGAGGTTTCTTGGCCTTCTTCTTGGGAGGATCCTTTGTAGCTGGCTCATCCTACTCTAGATCTTCATACATAGATGTAGGCCTGCCAGTCACATGGATTATCCTCTTTCTGGCTCTCTTGTCCCCTGCCTTCTTAGGCATAGACTTCTTTGGGGGGATAAATGGTCACTATTGCCCTAGCACTCTCATGTGCTTTGAAATTTTCAGAAGGTGCATAAATTTTGCTCACCACCCTCCGAGAAGAGGTGGCCTCATTTGTTGTCTTCTTGGTGCTTTCTCTTGCTTCTTGGCAAGAACCTCCTCTAGCACAAAATCTGAATCTTCCTCATCTGAATTCAGCTTCTTCCTGGCCTAGTGGCAGGCTTGGGCAACCCATGGGAGCTGGGGGTTCCTGGATCTGAAAAAGAACTAGGCTCAGGGCTAGTGCTTGAACTCACGTCAACACCCTGCTCTGGCAAATTCTGACTGTCTGACTTTGACATGTTGACCCCGTGAATAGAGTATAGAAGACTGGAATAGGATAAGTCATGACAAAATATTCAGCTGGTTTTTGAAAGTTTGAACAGAAAAATTATAGATGTAGTTCACTGCAAAATTGGATTTCGGTGTCACCGAGTCAAACCTTTCGGTGCTGCCGAGACTCAAAAATCCCTTAACCAAAACTTGGCAATAGTTTTGGTCAGAGCAAAAACTGTCACTCGGTCTCACCGAGTTTTGTCCTCAATAGCACAAAGAGGCAATTGGTGGAACCAATTTTTCTGATTCCGTCTCACCGAGATGCAATTTCACGGGTAACTAAAGCTAAAATTTTCCGATTCACTAGACTGTAGAGTTAATCTTGTGCATAGAACAATCTGAAATTGTGGCAAGATAATGGTGAACCCTAATGCGCAAGATTCGGAGGTTGGAGGGCAAGAGCGGGCCGAAACCATACCCCATCTCGGTGACGGATCCGCTACGGCGGCGATGGGGGCAAAGATTCCGTCGACGACGGCGATTACCAGTGGCGGAGGAGTGCGGGAAGACAAGGGCAACGACCAGGGGTCCTTCTATGGGAGCTTAGGGCTTGGGATGTGATGGTTGAAGAGTGAATTTTCGGACCGTTGGGACCACCGAATATGTACCCTTTACTGTCGGTGACACCGATTCTAAATTTTCGGTGTCACCAAGTTTCTCAACTGTCAGTTGACAGGGAAACTCGGTGTAACCGAGAATATGCAATCGGTAGTACCGAGGCAAGAAATCTAGATCAACCCTAGGCATTTAGTGTGATCAAGATTTTGGTGTTGGTTCCACTGAGATGCACATGGGAGGTTTTAATGGTCAGTCCTTGTCGATACGGAATTCCGAGTGCTCCACACACAAAGGGATCAAAAAGCACTTGTTCAAATTTTGTGATGCAGCATGAATAGAGTATGAGGTGAGAAAGCATAGATAGCTAAAGAAGTGGTCCTAGGAATTCTTGTATATCCAATTGGCAAATAAATATGAAAATCCAAATAGGAACAATTGGATATCCTCGAATGAGTAAATAAATGCAGACCAACATGCTCACACAATAAGATGTCAAATGAAATCATCGCAAACATGCACAAACATAATAGCATCTAACAAGCATTTTGGCGATGACGGAGTCATCTGTATATGAGTACATTGACTTAGGATCCAAGTAAGAGTACTTGATCATAGGTCATACTCATCGTTTAAGCACAAGTGGGGTTACCACTTTGACATAAAGCATGTAATGTTGTCACATTCTTCTTGAGATGTTTAACTCAAGTATTAGAGTAAAGCTCCCCCTAGACGTGACATCCCCCATAAGAGGGATAAATAACTTTGGGCTTTGTCGATGAAGACTTGATGTTGGTGAGGTAGTGATGGATTCTCAAAGTTGATGAAGATCACAAAGAGTTGGGAGCATCCTTGTTTTTTCATTACTCTTCTCACCTACATGGGTTAGTCCCAACAAACAAGAGACAAATACAAGGATATCTATGGACATGGAGTGCAAACCATATGTGATGATGTCCATCGATTTGTTGATTACATTGTCCCTTGCTTACCTTTGAGGGAATGTGTGACTCCTTGAACTGTTGCATAGAGTCGATGTGGTTTGCAACTAGTTCTTGCCAATAATGAATATGAGTGAATTTCATTCGCGGAGTCACCCCTCAAGAACTCTCTAGTTCTTCTTCTTGGGGACCCACATCAAGTTGATGGGGATCCTTGGTGTTGAAGTATCACTTGTAGAAGTTGAGCTTGTAGTAGCCTTGGGAACCCACTTCACCCAAGCTTGGGATTCATCTTCATGTGAGTCAAAGTCCTCTTGAAGCTTGTTCTTGTCCTTGAGCTTGGTGTCTTGTGGTGGAAGGTCATCATGAGATTTTCTTCCCTTGGGATGAGTATTTTCATATTTGTCGCTTTGAGGAACAAACTTGGGATTGGGGTATTGACCTTCTTCCCATTCAACTCCATTAGCGTTGAAGTAGCCAACACCACGATTCTTCTGGTATCCTCCATGCTTGTGTACAATCTCCTCAAATTGTTTGCACCCTTCAAGACTCTTGTATATACCTTTCTTTGTAATCCCTTTCAAGAGTTCATTTTCTTGCTCAAGTGTAACTTGGCTAAGAGAAGAGTTAGTGGGATCAAGAGAACTACTAGAAGCAATATAATTGCATTTATCATTTTTATTTCTACTAGTTGAAGAACCTTTCTTTCCTTTGTTACTATCTTGCTTAGACTTAACTTGAGGCATTAATGTAGATAAGAGAAGTCGTTTGCCTAGATAAGAGGAAGTCTTCTTTCGAAGATCGTCATTGATAGATTTAAGGAACTCATGCTCTTGCTCTAAATTGAGCATCTCGAAGCGTAGCTTCTCATGTGTCCATACAAGCTCTCTATGATCTTCTTGAGTTGACTCATGAGCTAACTTAAGAGTTTTTAGTTCTTGAGTTAGTCGTTCTATTTCCAACTTATTATCATCACACGACTTATCTATACGAGAGTGAGTACTAGAAAGTTCATTTTGACTATCAATACTAGTTTTGTCAAATAACAAGTCATCTTCAATTAACAAGTCATCTTCATCACTATTGAAATCAAGATACTCGGTGTGTGATACCTTGGGGCCTTTATCCATGAAGCAACTTCCACTCCCTTCATTTGGTGAATCAAATGGATCATAGGAGTTGGTTGTCACTAGTGCAATCCCGACAGCACCTTCATCTTGACTATAGTTGGAGTTGGAGTGATAGCTTCTCTCGAAGTGGTTGTCGGAGTCGGAGCGGGAAACCCATTCACCAACATGAGCTTGATGTTTCCCTCTTGAGTAGCTCTTGGTGTACTTGTCCTTCTTCTCCGAGTCCCTACTTCTCCTTGAGGGTCTTCATTCACAACGATCATCTCTACTCCTTCTCTCTCTTCGAGGTGACTCGTCGCTTGAGCTTCGTCTTCTTGGTGACTCTTTTCTTAGTTTGTAGGGAGTCGTGCACTCATTGGAGTAGTGCCGGCTTCCCACAATTGTAGCATTTTCGGTCATGACTTGACGAACGCTTCTCTTCATATCTTGAGTTGGAGCTTCGATCTTTGCTTCTATTCTTGTACAACTTGTTTAATTTCTTAACCATAATGCTTATCTCTTCATTTGTGACAAGGTTGTCGCTTGACGTAGTGGGAGCATTGCTTGTGGCTTCGTAAGCACCGCTAGACTTGTGATGAAGCTCTTCCTTGTCTTTGAGTGTCATCTCATGAGCAACAATTCTACCAATCACTTCTGTTGGTTTGAGATCTTTGTATTTGGGCATCATTTGGATCAATGTGCAAACGGTGTCATATATATCATCCAAAGCTCGAAGTATCTTCTTGATGATGAATTTGTCTGTCATTTCTTTGCTTCCTAAGCCCGCAATCTCATTGGTGATGAGAGCTAGCCTAGAGTACATCTCAGCTACTCCTTCACCATCCTTCATCTTGAACTTGTCAAGCTAACCTTGAAGAACAGCTAACTTGGATTCTCTCACAGACTTAGTTCCTTCGTGGATATCAATCAAAGTATTCCAAATCTCCTTTGCGTGTTCAAGACAACTGATTTTGTTGAATTCTTTGGGGCATAGGCAGTTGAAGAGAATGTCACATGCTTGAGCATTGAGTTGCAACATCTTCAATTCATCCGTAGTCACTTCACAATCGGGTTCCTTTCCTTCCGCAACGAATTCACCTTGCAAGCCAACAGCGGGGTTATGACCAAGAAAATGCATTTTCATTTTGTGCTTCCAACTAGCAAAATTTGTGCCATCAAAGTATGGACCTCCATGGTGATAATTTCCCTCACTAGATGCCATACTTCTCCTAGGTTGTGAAACCAATGCAATGGACACCAAGGCTCTGATACCACTTGTAGGATCGAAAGTAGGTCTCGAGGGGGGTGATTAGACTACTTGACAAAATAAAATCTACTTTTTCCCAATTTTAATTCTTGGCAGATTTTAGCATTCATAGTATGTCAAGTACACCCTTCATATGCATGTCTAAGAGTATAGCAGCGGAAAGTAAAGATATTGAACATGTAAGTAAAGAGAGGGTAAGGAAAGAAAATACAATTGGTGACATGATGATTTTTCCCGTGGTTCTGATAGGTGGTGCTATCGTACATCCACGTTCATGGAGTCTTGAACCCACGGGGGGTAATGGTCGTGAGAGTCCACAGAGGGTTCCACGAAGAAGCAACCTTGACTATACCATGACGGCCTACGTGCACGGAGGACTAGGCTTACTCGGGGTAGATCTTCACGAAGTAAGCGATCTCCTTGCCCTTACAAACTTCTTGCTTCACTCCACAACACGAAGTAGGAGGCTTCCAAGTGACACCTAACCAATCTACGAGGCACCACCCTCCAAAAGGTAATAGGCTCGGTAATGTCGACGTACTCCTTGCTCTTGTGCTTCAAGATGATAGGCTCCTCAACACACAATCACTCTCTCACAGATATGGATTGGTAGGAGCGATGGGATTGGTGGAAAGCAACTTGGGGAGGCTAGAAATCAAGATCCATATAGTTGGAGTGGAAGATCTTGGCCTCAACACAAGGGTAGGTGGTTCTCTCTCAACAAACTGATAGGATAGGTATGGAATGGTTCTGAGTGCTTCTCCTTCGAGTAGGTGGTGGTGAAGGGGTATATATAGGCATCCCAAAAATCCGACCGTTACACACAAAATGACCAACTCGGTGACCCCGATGTGTTAATCTCGGTGGTACCTAAGTGACCAAAAGGTGGCAACTTATGAATCTCGGTGAGATTGATATAGGAATCTCGGTTGCACCGATAAGGTGACCAACAGTCAGAATGCCCATTCTCAGTGACATCGATTCAAAAATATCGGAGGACCGAAACTGTGAACTTGCGTAACTGAAAGTTGGCAGCCCAACTCGGTGGCACTGATATGGAATCAGCTGTACCGAAGTCGCTAGGGTTTGGCCGAGTCTGTCTAGGGTTTGGAATCGGTGGCACCGGGATGGAAATGTTGGTTGCACCGATTTTGAATGTTTGGCTTAGGACAGACTTTGGTGGGAGAGTTTGTGGGTGTCTTTGGTGACTATCACTTGTGCACGTATGAGCATTTTGTTCACCATCAAATCTTTACTCGCTTTTAATAGTATTGGCTTTCCTATGGACTCAATGTGATTTCTCACAAATATAAAATGCAGAGTCCTCTTGCTTGAAGCTTTGCCAATCCATTTCCTTGCATCTTAGGGTGTTCCACAATCTCTTTCCCAACCCATCATTGAACTTTTCCTGAAATATACTTGATGGAAACATTAGTTCAATGACTTATATGTTGTTATGAATTACCAAAACCACCAAGGGAGCGAATGTGCTTTCAGAGCTCTACGGGGAAGTACTGGCTGGAATTCAACTTTCTCCTCTTGTTTTGCTTTGCTGATGGTGCTACGAATGGCTGAGTCAATTTGAGCACAAAAGTCCCTGGTTCCACAGGTAACTTGAGGGCAGCATGCTTCGACAACTCGTCGGCAATGTTGTTCTCCACACGAGGAACATGGTCCGTTTGCAGACCGTCAAAGCGCTCCTCCAACTTCCTCACTTCATCTACGTAGGCTTCCATCAATGGGCTCTGATAATCTTTGTTGACTTGCTTGTCGACAAGTTGTGAATCACATCTGACGATGAGCTTCTTAATTCCAAGTCTGCAGCGATCCCGAGACAGGCAAGCAGCCCTTCACATTTTGTGGTGTTGTTTGTCGACCTCTCCCGAGTAAAGTGCATCTGAATTACATATTTGAGGTGCTCTCCGGTGGGTGCAACAAGCAAGACGCTAGTATCGGCTCCTTGCAGCGAGAAAGCCCCATCAAGATACATAATCCATTCTTGATTTGTTTCCTTGCCGGGGAGAGTCGTTTCTTGGATCTCTTCGTCCGGCGTTGGAGTCCATTACGCAATGAATTCTACCAAGGCGCTGCTCTAGATAGTTGAAGTACTTTCAAATCTGAGACCAAACCTTCACAGTTCCAAAGCCCACTCTACAATCCTGCCAGTCACATCTGGATTTCGTAAAATCCGTTGCAGCGGAAAGCGAGTGACGACGGTGATCTCATGTGCTTGGAAATAATGGCGCAGCTTCCTCGAGGCCATAAGGAGGCCAAAGAGAAACTTTTGCACCCCAGAGTATCTTGACCTAGCACCCTGCAAAAGGGAGATGACAAAATAAATTGGGTGCTGCAACATCTTCTTCTTCTATGCCGCTTCTTTTATCTGCTCAGATCCTACCTTGTCGACACTAGACTCTACCGCGGAAAATCCTGGCTCATCGCTTGGTGGTCCTGCTTTCTCGTTGCTCCTTCGTCGACTTCTCTCTATGCCAATAGCGCAGCACTAACCACTTGATTCGTTGCCGCCAAGTATAGAAACAACGGCTCTTGTGGTTTAGGTGTGACTAGTATTGGCGGAGAGGAGAGGTACCTCTTCAAATCTTGCAGTGCTACCTCTGCTTCCAGAATCCACTTCATTGGACCTGCCTTTTTCAAGATTTTGAAAAAGGGTAGGGCGCGCTAAGCAGATTTTGAGATGAACCTACTCAGAGCCGCAACAAAGACGGCAAGACAACGCACATCTTTGACGCGTCTTCGTGCTTCAATCTGCTCAATTGCCTTGATCTTGTCCCTTTGTGGTTCAGCAGGGGGATGGGGTGCACAAAGAGCAAAGCTGATGAGCAGAGCGGAAGGGAGTTTTACCCAGGTTAGGGCCGCTGAGAAGCATAAAACCCTTCTCCTGCTTTTGTGTATTATGATTATTTGGCTTCTAGCTATAGGAGCGTTGTGTGATGAACAATACACAGCCGCTACGCGCGTGGGTCAGAAGGTCGAAGAAGATCCCCCCTTGTAACGCCTTGGGCCTCCTTTTATATGAATAAGGGTCTCCAACAGTGGTGTACAGTACGTACACGAGGTGTACAGATGCTACAGTGTTATCATACCTAACACTGACGACATCGGACAAACACATTTAATGCTCTGTCAGGCATCCCTGACCTTCTATGGGACGCCACAGGAGCCCGTCCCATCAGCACCGCTCAACCTCCTCCATCACCAGCGCCTTGACACATATCGAGGAGGGATGACACCTGGTTTCTATGCTGGCAGGATGGCGAGGTCTTGTCGGGTGCATGTCTTGTCAGGGCCCCATGAGCCACCTCGGCAAGATCCTTGCCGAGGTCCCAACTTTTGGTCTTCGGTCTTGTGATCGTTGTCTTGGATGTTTTCTTGATACCTTTGTACTTGCATCTAGCAGTCCCCTGGCAGGCCTTGCCGTTGGTGCGGCTACGACTGCCCATGCACAAGTAAGGGGTACTTAAAGGCCCAAACTTTAGTACGCCGACAAGAGCCCCCGGGCCTAGGCCACACACGGGTGCGAGGCATTGTTGGGCTAGCCCAAAGAGTGCATGGGCACGCGTGGCAGAAGCCTATGATTGTAATCATTCCACTTACTGCGCCTCCCCACGATGCATGCTATGTGTGTGCCATGGATATGTGTGCGAAGCGGCCGTTTCCACCACGTGTGTCGCATGCATAGCGGGGAGTTGGCAACAGGCGCCCATGACTTAAAGTCCTGATCATGGCAGAAACTACGGTGCCATGGATTGGAATAATGGGGCGGTTACCTGTTCGCCCATGATCGTGGCCGATGGGATTGGTGGAGATGGGAAGCGACTCTTGGAGGGGAGGAGAGCCAGCCCCTGCGCCTCTCCCTATAAATTGGGGAGTAGCGAGGGGGATGCTCATCCATCCTTTCTTCCTCCTTGAGTGCGAACCTTCAAAGCTTGCCCTTCTACACCTTCCCGATCTTGAGTTGTACTTTCCCTTAGCCATGCATGGGGGACAAGGGCGGCCACCGTCCTCCGCCCGACTAGTGAGGGGTTCCCGTCAGGATCATGCCATCACTTCAGCCATGGAAGTGGAGGGTGGATCGAGTGCGCGTGGTGGATGAGGTACGAGGGGTCATGGTCGATGTGGAGGCCGTGGTGGAGGGAGGCGGAGCACCGTTCCACCCCTTCCACTAACGCCAGACCCTCTTCTTGAAGAGACCCATGCTGAGGGGACGGCGCTGGAGTTCTTCATCAAGTTTTATGATCCCCTTCGGAGCCATCTACGCCTCCCTCACCCTTTTTCCAGGCTGATGGAGGTTGACAAGCTGCCTGCTCTGTGGTTGCGGGCGCATGGTTGTTGCAACGACGCCGCACGAGTGGACGTTGAGTACCCAGAGAGTCACGTCATGCTCCTCAGGCACGGTTGGAAAACCTTCGCCCGTGCCCATAACCTCTTGGATGGGCATGTTCTCCACTTCAAGATGGTGGAGGCCGACCTGCTCTCCACTGATACATCTCCAACGTATCTATAAATTTTGATGATGGCATGCTATTATATTATCTGTTTTGGATGTTTTATATGCATTAATATGCTATTTTATATTATTTTTGGGACTAACCTAGTAATCTAGAGCCAAGTGCCAGTTTCTGTTTTTCCTTGTTTTTGAGTTTTGAAGATATGGAATATTAAACGGAGTCCAAATGGAATAAAACCTTCGGAAGGAATTTTTCTGGAAGGAAACAAGTCATCCAAGCTTGGAGTGCACGTTAGGGGAGGTGCCAGGGCTCCAAAAGACTGCTAGGCCCCCCCTGGCCGTGCCTAGCAGGCTTGTTGCCTCTTGTCAGGTCTCCTAACCCTAACTCTTGGCCTACAAATACCCAAATATGCCCCCAACATCAGAACGAGCCACGCAAATACTTTTCCACCGCCGGAAGCCTCCGTTCCCGAGAGATCCAATCTTGGAGTCTCCAACCGGTAATCTGCCAGAGCAGGTTTCGATCACATAGGGCATCTACATCAACTCCATTGCCCATCCGATGATGCGTGAGTAGTCCACCATAGACCTATGGGTCCATAGCTAGTAGCTAGATGGCTTCTTATCTCTCTTTGATCTTCAATACCATGTTCTTCATGATCTTCATGGAGATCAATCCGATGTAATCCTCTTTTGTGGTGTGTATGTCTAGATCCGATAAATTGTGAGTTTATGTTCAGATTATCCATGAATCTTATATGAATCTCCTCTGATTTCTTATATGCATGATTTCATATCCTTGCAAGTCTCTTCGAGTTATTGGTTTGGTTTGGCCAACTAGATTGGTAATTCTTGCAATGGGAGAAGTGCTTGGTTTTGGGTTCAATCTTGTGGTGTCCTCACCCAGTGACATAGTAGGGGTAGCGAGGCACGTACTTTATTGTTGCCATCAAGGGTAACAAGATGGGGTTTTCATCAGATTGCTTGAGTTTATCCCTCTACATCATCTCATCTTTCTTAATGCGTTACTCTGTTCTTCATGAACTTAATACTCTAGATGCAGGCAGGAGTCGGTCGATGTGTGGAGTAAGAGTAGTAGATGCAGAATCGTTTCGGTCTACTTGTCATGGACGTGATGCCTATATGCATGATCATTGCCTTGGATAAGTACATAATTATTTGCTTTTCTATCAATTCCTTGACAGTAATTTGTTTACCCACCATGATATTTTCCTTCAAGAGAGAAGCCTCTAGTGAAACCTATGGCCCCCGGGTCTATTTTCCATCATATATTTTCAGATATATACCTTGCTGCAATTTATTTATCTTTTACTTTCCACACTCGTTTACATCTATCTCTTTCAGATCTAAGCTTTGCAAATAACCGTGAAGGGATTGTCAAGCCCTTACAGCGTTGGGTGCAAGAGTTTGATTGTTTGTGTAGGTGCAACCATTGGTGACTTGCTCGTTCCTCCTACTGGATTGATACCTTGGTTCTCATCAACAGAGGGAAATACTTATCTACTTTGCTGCATAACCCTTTCATCTTCAATGGAAAACCAACACAAGCTCAAGAGGTAGCAAGAAGGATTTCTGGTGTCGTTGCTAGGGAGGATACACATCAAGCCTACCAAGTACCCATCACAAACTCATCTCTTGCATTTACTTTATTTGCCATTTGCCTCTCGTTTTCCTTTCCCCCACTTCTGAAATGATTTTCAGAAAATACCAAAAATATTTGCCTTTTTATTCGCCCTTCTTTCATTTTCCTTTCGTTTGCTTGTGTGCTTGATTGCTTGCTTTGTCAAGATGTCTGAGAATACTAAGTTGTGTGACTTTCCCAATACTAATAGTAATGATTTTATCAGTACTCCTATTCCTCCCGACACTAGTGCGGAATCTTATGAAATCAATCCTGCCTTACTAAATCATGCTAGTCAAGAATACCAAGTACCCATCACAAACTCATCTCTTGCGTTTACATTATTTGCCATTTTCCTCTCGTTTTCCTCTCCCCCACTTCTAAAATGATTTTCAAAAAGATTTGCATTTTCCCCTTTTTTCGTTCGTCTCCTTGTTTTCTTTTTGCTTGTGTGAGTGCTTGATTGCTTTCTTTGTCACGATGACTCAAGAGAATAGCAAGTTGTGTGTCTTTTCCAATACTAATAATAATGATTTTATTTGTACTCCGATTGCTCCCGCCACTAGTGCAAAATCTTATGAAATTAATGCTTCTTTGCTCAGTCTTGTTATGAAAGAACAATTTTCCGGCCTTGCTAATGAAGATGCCACATCCCAACTAAATACTTTCCTTGAATTGTGTGATACGCAAAAGAAGAAAGATGTGGATAATGATATTGTTAAATTGAAGCTATTTCCGTTCTCGCTATGAGATCGCGCTAAAACTTGGTTTTCATCTTCGCCTAAAAATATTATTGATTCATAGAATAAGTGTAAAGATGTTTTTATTTCCAAGTACTTTCTGCCCACTAAGATCATCTCCCTTATGAATGATATAATGAATTTTAAGCAACTTGATCATGAGCATGTTGCACAATCTTGGGAGAGGATGAAATTAATGATTAGGAATTGTCCCTTACATGGTTCGAATTTATGGATGATCCTACAAATTTTCTATGCGGGTTTGAATTTTGCATCTAGAAATCTTTTAGATTCCGCCGCGGATGGTACTTTTATGGAAATCACATTAGGAGAAGCTACTAAACTCCTAGATAATATCATGACAAACTACTCTCATTGGCATACCGAAAAACCTCCTACTAGTAAAAAGGTGCATGCTATTGAAGAAATAAATACTTTGAGTGAAAAGATGGATGAATTGATGAAATTGTTTTCTAGTAAGAGTACTCCTATTGATCCTAATGATATGCTTTTGTCTTATTTGATTGGAAGTAATAATGAATCTATGGATGTGAATTTATTTGGTAGGAACAATTTTCGTAACGATGTGTATAGAGGTAATTTCAACCTATGCAGTTTCCTAGTAATTCTTCTAATAATTATGGTAATGCCTACAACAATTATTATGGAAATTATAATAAGATTCCCTATGATCTTGAGAATATTGGTAAATATTTTATTGGTTTGCAAAAGGTTTTTAATGCTTCTATTGAAGAAAAGGTGCTTAAGATTGATGATTTGGCTAGGAACGTTGATAGAATTTCTCTTGAGATTGATTCTGTAAAAGTTAGAACTCCACCCAAGCATGATAGTAATGAGTCTTTAAAAGCTATGAGAATTTCTATTGATGAAAGTGAGGAAAGCACCTCTAGAATTCGTGCTAAGCATGAATGGCTTGCAAAAGTGTTTTCTCGCGATAATAATGATGAAGATCTTAAAGTGATTTATGTGTCTCCTATTGAATCTTTGTTTTCCAATAGAAATCTTGATAATGATGTGGCTAGAGATAAGTCAACTTTAGTTAAAAGGCGTCCCAATGATTCGGAGTCTATAGATCTTAATATTAAAATTGATAAAAGTGGGATTGAAGAGGTCAAAACTTTAAATAGCAATGAACCCATTGTCGGTGTCAAAACTAGTGGATCTCGGGTAGGGGGTCCCGAACTGTGGGACTAGAATCAATGGTAACAGGAGACGAAGAGAACACATATTTACCCAGGGTCGGGCCCTCCTATGGAGGTAACACCCTACGCCCTGCTTGGTTGTATTGATGATATGGGGGGTTATAGAGTTGATCTACCTCGAGATCAAATAGCTAACCCTAGATGAGTTGTTCTATCCCTATACCCTAAAACCCTCCGGCTTATATGGACGCCGAGGATGCCTAGGGTTTACACATGGTCGGTTACATGCCGAAGAGATAAACATGCGTATTTGCTACATCAAACGTGGAGCGCAAGACATGCTTCCCGAAGCTTCCATCTTGGAGACTAGGCCTTCAAATCTCCAAGTGTTTGGTAAGTAGCCCATATAGTCCCCCGCATAAGAAAAGGGCGGCTTCCCGAGGACCCCTTAATCCAGGACTCCCTTAGTAGCCCCCGAACTTGCCTCCAACACCAAGGGTCTTCATCTCTAATTGCTTCACGAACATAGTCTTTGGCTTGCGAGGTAAGTTCCTTCCGCCGAACTGAGTTCGGCCTCCGATGATAGCTTCCGAATAGCGGCGAATCAGAATATTGTGAAATAAGTTGGCTTTGAAGGCCAAACAGCAGGGAAGAAAAGATAAAGTTCCTTGACAACCATTCTGACGAAAGGTCATGGCTCACCACGACCGCTAGGCCAATTACAGGGACTCGATGCGTGGTTCGAGGCCGTTCCATCAGCATGATCTATCAACGCACAGATCATGCTCCGTTTCACATGAGATATGTTCAATCATGCATGTGCAACTATGCACATGTCTCGGGAAGTGGAGGGATTCGTGGCGCGGTGGAGGGGGCTCAAACGAGAAGCCTCATAAAAGTGAAAGAAAACCCCCGTGGCTATTCACGCTCTCCCTCTGCTTCCGCTGCGTCCCATTCCTCTGAGCCTCCGACGCCTAGATCGAAATCTTCTGCCTCCCCTTCTGATCTCACCAATGGCGGGCACCGGATCCAATGGAAAGTGGGAAGCCTCCATGATGACCGACGATGACATCCAGGACCACAAGAAAGCCGGATAGCTCCCCGCCAACATCCCTCACCGCGCGGCGGAGGAGGGCCAAGTGATCCCCATCCCCAAGCCAGGCGAAAGGGTGGTGTTCACCCCCCACTTCATCAGGGGGTTGAGCCTTCCCCTCTACACCTTTTTCAGGGGGTTGATGTTCTTCTATGGCCTCGACTTCCATGACCTCCCGCCGAACTCCATCATACACATCTCGGTGTTCATCCTCATTTGTGAGGCCTTCCTGTGCATCGAGCCACACTTCGGGCTCTGGCTTCAGGTGTTCCATATCAAGCCCAAGTGTCTCAGCGGCAAGCACGTAGATTGTGGCGGGGCCGTCATCAGCAAGCTCACCTGTGTCGGGTGGCCATCGGGCACCCTTATTGACACCATCAAGGGGTGGCAGAAGGAGTGGTTCTACGTCACCGAACCACAAGAAGAAGGTCAGCATCCCTCCGCCTCATTTAGATCCGATGCCCCCACTAGACTAGCTTCATGGCTCGAAAAGGGCCTCGTCTAGGGACCGGGCAAGGAGATGAGCGACCTTCAGAAGGGCATCCGCTCCATGGTCAAGGAGGGCACCAAGTTGACCGATGTGGTCCAAGTGATGCTCCAAAGACACATCCTCCCTTGACAGCTCTGGGACACTCCCTTGTGGGATCGTGAGATTGACGCCGAGCCCATAGTCCGGAATCTCTTTCGCACTACGCGGGAGAAGATGTGGAAGGCGCTCTTCAAATCATAGAAGAGTTAGCCATCCGAGGAGGAGGACAAGGGTTTTCACGCCGCCAAGCCCGAATCCGAGGTACGATACACCCTAGCTTGGTCAGCTCCATTACATAAGGAGATCTCATAACCCCTTATCCGATCTGTCTTTGCGGAGATGGCTGAACAAAGCCAGCAAAATTAACAATCCGGCGCCTCAGCCCGAAGACGAGAGGATCAGGCTATTAGCAAAAATGCTCGTGGTAAAGCCTTGTGAGGTTCCCACGAAAAAAGAGAAGAAGAAGAAACCAGGCCAGGCTGGCATCCGCATCAAGGACCAGCCTAATGTCGCATCTGAGGATACCCTTGCCTCCTCCAGTCATGAGGAGGCTGAGGAGGAGGAAGAGGAAGAAGACGAGGAATAGGAGGAGGCTGAGGTCGAGGGCGAGGGGGGAGGTAATTCCCCTCATGCCAGGAAGAGAACGACATCTTCGGACGTTCCAGAGCAGGTCCCTCCTCCTGTCCAGAAGAGGGCACGTCAGGCGCGGGTGATTCTGACCGATGATAGTTCGGAATCAGAAACCGTGTCCGAAGACCTCGAGGTGGTTTGACGAAGGAGCCTACTGGTCAAGCCCCCTCTGAAAATGTTAGGATCCGAAAACCCTCCTATTCATTATGAACAGATTTAGTGTTTATTGACGTGCAGGCTATTGGCTCTACTGCCCCCCGCATGTCATCCCCACTGAGGTAATATCGAACAGGGAAACACCGGCTGCCGAACTGGCAGAGACCAAGGATGCCTCGCATCACACCACTCCAGGCACCACGAGGGACGTCATGAAGGTGTCGTCCCAACACACTCCTATGGAGGCGGACACCGGTGGCGAGGGAGACCATACCGTGGCCGGGGCTAATGCCTCGACCACAGAAGACCTGGGGGCGACACCCCTCCCGGACACTAAGGAGGCCGGACGAGCAGGTGCTCGGTCCCCTCCAAGAAAATCTCCGGAGTGCACTATGCCTCTCGAGGTACCGGTTCAATCCCCAGTAGGTGATCGGAGTATCCGATCATTACCAGCACCACTGACCAATAGGTGGTCAGTTATGGAGGAGGCTCTATCGAGCACCTCCATCCCTGAGGATCACCGCACCCTTCTAGGTGCGGTATTGTAGAGCATCCAGTCCATTGACAGCGGACTGAAGGAGGCCTTCAAAGGTCTCCTTACGGGTTTTCAAGTACATCACCCGATGTTCTTCTTTGCAAAGTTTTTATTTATTCGTATTATATACCTGGTAGCCCCCGAGCCCTAGGTGAGGTGAAAAGGCTCACCTAGGGGCCACTCTTGTATCCGATATCGAACTAGATACACTTTAAGTGTCCAGCATGTTAGAATAACTCAACATATGATCGGATTGACTATAATGCGGTAATTGAAAACCCATGTAATATATCAAGTGTGTGTGTAATGCAGGCTTCGTCATTGGCGGCGGCGAGAAATGGCGCCGAGCTGGACGAGCTAAATCGGAAGCTTAAGCACTCCAAAGACGAAGTTGAGGCCCTTAACCGAAAATTCGACAAGGCTCAAGGTATGTCAAAATAGAATCCGAATGCCTTTGTCTGAACTCTATCGTCCGAATATTGTCGATGCAGCTTTTTCACATTGTATAATGTATGCGTAGCCTCAGCAAATGAGATGGAGAGGCTCAAGGCCGAGCTCCAGCGCATGAAGGACGAAGTGGCTGCCGAGAGGGTGACTGCTAAAGAAACGGTTGTCGCCCTTTCCGCCATGTGGTCCACCAGTGACAAGCATGAGGCTCGCGTGGAAGAGGTCCAGCGGGAGATCAAGGACACCAATGAAAGATGCGAGGCCTTGGAGCAGAAGAATAAGGCGTGCTCGGCCAAACTGTATGCTTTAACAACCGAACTCCATAAGGAGCGGGTGGACAGACGGTTCTACGAGGAGCAAGTGCGCCAAGCCAAGGACATAACAGATGGTAAGCCGTACTCACTAAAGTGCGTATTCGGGGATAGCAAATCCGTGTTGCTTACCCAGGTGTGGCGATCCTCAAGCGCATACTCCGATCTCCGGAAGAGCGTGGCGGATGCCAATCAGTTGTTCGCCTCGCCGGGAGAAGGAGATGAAGCTCGGCTATTCTGGGCACAGTTCGGAGCCCCCGAGCGTCCTCCTCTTCTAGTGGAGCAGCTGAAATAGCTGATCGAGCTTCACCAGATGGCGGAGCCGGCCATGAAGGACCTCCACATCCGCTTATGGCCCGGCGAGCCGCTGCTAGGCAGCTACTTTGGCTTGATGCAGAGGTTGATTGCCACCTCGCCCCGCCTCGACACTGTCAAACACTCCTCCTGCATCGACGGATTCCGGATGGCCCTTGCAAGAGCGAACATGCACTAGCCGGGGCTAGATCCCATGAAGATAGCCACCGCCCCGCCGCCTCTCGGGAAGGAGCATAGATGACCCGAGTTATACTTTGATGGAGTGAAGGAGAGTGCTCGGGTGATAGCGTCCCAGTGTCCAGGCGATCATTTATTTGAGTAAACTATAGCGCGTCGAAGACTTGTCCAAACTTTTGATGATGTTTTTATATGGTTTTGCATTCCTTTATAACTCCCATGTGGTTGTTTAACACTAAAAGATGTGAGTCGTCGGCTTCAGCCCCCATGTAGATACTACATGGGGTGTCTATGACAATGCACTATGTCCCTTAGCCGAATTATCGGAACCCGAAGGCAGTACAGTGCGGCGGACTAGGCAATCATAATATAGTGCTTTATTTCTTTCACTTAGCCGTAGGGGCGCGAAAAGGACTACAGGAAGCGTACGATTAGCCACCAAAGTGTTGTGATGTTCGGACGAACCGTGGCCAAAGCCGATATCACAATGTTTGCATAAAGGGAAAATTCCTCGTATAACATGGAATAACCGCTTATGAGGATTGAAGTACAAAACTTCCAACTCTGGTTCACAGACAGGATCTCGCATACTATGACAGTCCGTTTTCAACTTTCTCCCCTGAGGTGCTTGACCAGACTATTTGGAAGCACAATCCCAGGGGTGCTCCCTTTGCCCTTTTAGCCGAACGAGTGGAACATAAAGGGGCAAGCACAGGAGTCGGGCAACCCAACTATTGACCAAAGACATAGTTCTTAACCGATGCATATAATGCGAACACCAAGACGCCAAACACATGATAGTAAGGCGATTTGTTTTTGAACTCAAGCCCCATGTCGCTTAGCCGGTTACCTCGCATCATACCGAATAGGTCCACGAGAAGAGGGAGAGAGGAAAAAATATGCACCGAAAAAAGGATAGATGAGGCAAACTTGTGCCACACAATTTACATTTTTCACAACAACTCTTACAACTCAGATTGCCGAAGCAATTGTTTACAGGTATGTGAAAGAAATAAAAATATACAGGAGTTGTTGTACCAGGGGACTTCAATTGATAACCTGACGTCCTTGATATGCCCCACTGCTAGTTGACTCCTGCTCTTAGATGCACCTTGATGGGTGTTAGTTTTTGGTGGACGGATCTTGCAAACAAAGTCTTGAGAGGCTGCCAAATTGTAGGCGAGCTTCACGCCATAGGTAGGTTCTTTTAGGAGCGCCTGCATTTAGTCCGAAGACGTGTTCATGGTAGAGGTTCGGTCGAGCCGAACACCCATCTTTATTTCCCCACCGCTACCCATGTAATTTTAAGTGTGAAGTTGTGCCTCCTTGGCACGTACTTTTATGGTCTTAGGGTTGTGCGGTGGGTGGAGAATCCCTATTAAAGGGAGGAGGAAGGATCTGAGTTTTTGGTCTAAAGCCGAACTCGCTTCCCAGCCTTGTGTGCCTTTATGGCGGATGCGGAACTTGCCGATCCTCTTTGTAGCTGAATTTGGCCGCTAGGGATAGTGCATGTTCCTCAGTTCTAAGGGAGTGCTCTGTATTGCCATTGACAGTAATGACCCCCTTGGAGCCCGGCATCTTGAGCTTGTGGTATGCGTAGTGTCGGACTGCATTGAAACGAGCGAACGATGTCCAACCAAGCCGCACGTGATAGCCGCTACGGAAGGGCACAATGTCGAAGATGAAGTCTTCACTGCGAAAGTTATCGGGTGAATGGTACACAACTTCCAGGGTTACGGAACCCGTCCATCGGGCCTCAATGCCTGGGATCACTCCTATTAAGCAATCCATGCCACTTTATAGTTGAGTCTTTCAAGTGTGTTGTAGTATGCCATGTCTACTTGTGGTCGATAGGTTTGCCATGCCATGGATCTTGTGTTTAGCTATAGATTTCATCATGAGCACATGCTTAGCCAATGTTGCTATTTTGAGATGTCTAAATATTTGTAAGTCTGGAATCTGTACCAATTTGTAGCTATCTTGCCATGTGTTTTCCTAGTGATCTAGAACCCATAGAGGTTGGTGCAATGGAGTTATTTGTAGTTCATAACATAATATAGCATGATGTTAAGTTTCATGCCATAATATGACATGTAGCATATAGTTTTACCGCTGTCAATATGCCTTCGTGATAAAAACTGCACTGTCAAAAACTGCTATTTTCACCAAGTCTGAAACTATTTTCAATTAGCTATCTTGTGAGCTTATTTCCTAGTAATCCATAAGACTAAACAACTAGCTCCTATGATATAACTTGGTGAATCATGTAAGATACTGCACAATGTCTTTGTTGTGCATTTTAGACTCTTGTAGCTTGTTGTTTTCATGCGTGCAAAATGCCATGTTGCTGTTTTGGACAGATTTGCACTAAACCTTGTATGGGTGTTTGTGGCTGAACCGTAGCTCCATTTTGGACATGCCATATATGAAACTTGCATAGAATTTCATAGAGTATCATAATATCATGTTGCATCCATGTTATGAAGTGCTTGTGGTTGTCATTTTCATGCATTTTGCATTCATGTCATGTTTGTCTTGTGTGTGTCATAACTTTTAGACCGTAGCTCCGTTTGAGATGTTCCATATATGTAAATCGACTAGAATGATGTGTAGAATTGCATGGTATACTTTATTATGTTGTTTAACAAATATCAAATATGATTAGTTTAGATATGGAAAATTTTCGAAATTAAGATATGGGGTCATTTTGGAAATACTATAAGTTGTTTCTGACCTCATTTAAGATACCTAGATAAATAGTTTATTTATGCTTCACCTCGTGCCATGTTTTGTAACATTTAAAATTGATGTGTACCTAAACGAGAGTGAACTAAGTAATTCAAATGTGGAGTTTCGTCAATAAGCGACTCGTTGCATATTGAGCTTCACTTAATGTGTAGAAGTTGATTGTTGTGCTTGCCATTTCATGCATAACATGCATCTTATTTGTTTGCGCATCATGTCATGTATATATTATGGTGTATCGTGTGTTGATTGTTGTTTCCGGATTGCTTCTTCTTGATAGAGTTCTAAAAGCGTTCAGAGTGAGAGGATTCATTTGTCTACTTTATGGATCATCTTCTTCATGGACTCGTTCTTCTTCCAAGTAGGATCTCCGGCAAGATGACATATTTCCCTAGATACCACTACTATCATTGCTATGCTAGTTGTCTCGTTCCATTGTTATGTCTCGCTACCTACCACTTGTTTGTCAAGCCTCCCAACATTGCCATGATAAGCCTCTAACCCCTCCACATCCTAGCAAACCTTTGTTTGGTTATGTTATCGCTTGCTTAGCCCTTCTTATAGCATTTCTTGCTGCAGGTTCAATTGCTACCACAAGGACATTCTTTCGTTATCACAGTATTATTGCTATTTATTTAATGCACATATATACTTGGTAAAGTGTCGAAGGCTTGGCCTTTTGCTTGGTGTTTTGTTCCACTCTTGCATAGCATCGTCACTCATTTTCCAAATTTGCATCTGTTCGTTGTCGCCAGTTCTCTGTTTTGAGTCCTACCACACATTTACGCGTCCGCGGCATTGCAAATATTGTTTTCAAAAGTATTTATAAAACTTCCTTAGATTGGGTTGAAAGTTGGCAAGCAGTCTTGTTATTTTGTAGGTGGACCACCTGCTAAATTTCGTCGCAATCAGAGGTCGTTTGATACACCAACGATCGACCGTATGGTCACTATCATCGGTTTATTGTCGGACGTTTTCCGTGTTTTAAAACTCATTGTCACATGCCGCAAACACTCCCTCTCATCCCCACCAAGCCCCTCTACATAGACCAAAGCCCACCTAGCTAGCCCCCCTCTGCCTTCGGACGTTCGATTAAGATCTGACGGCCGAAAAACGGTGCAAACCCCCTAAACCTAGCCCCTTTCCTATTTAAACCAGCCTAGTCCATTTTTGGACCTAACCCTAACCTCCAACTCAAATTCCCCACAGCCAACCTCCTCCCATGCAGCCAACCGCTGCCTATCGCATTGTTTTCCGTGCTCGGACGGCCAGCCGCCGCCACTTGGTGGGCAGCCAGCCAGCCGACGCCGACGCGACCCGCCCTCCAGCCAAGCAGAGGAGACAACCTATCCCAGTTTGCCTCCCCAACCGCCGCAGCCCATCGGGCCCAAGCCAGGCCCGCCCAGGCCCGGGTCGGCAGTCGCACGCCCCACGAGCCCCGCGAGCCAGAGCCGCTCGGGAGCTCACCGGAGTTGTCGTCGCCGTCCGCCTCTGCCTCCGCGCCACCTGATCACCGGAGCTCCACTGTCGCAGCAGCTCGCTTGAACCCTAGCCCCGCAGCCACAACGCCGCACCCCGCCACCATTTGCGATGTCACCGCCCCGGCAGATCCTCCGGCTGCTGCTAGCACGAGCTCGCCGCCGTCGCCCGTGCATTGCCCCGCCATCGCGACTTAACCCACTGTCACCGCTGCGATGGCCGCCTCGCCTCCAGCTCGCCCCGCCTCCGTGCCAGATGGCCGCCGTATCCGGTGCCCCTTGGTTGGATCCATTGCTCCCCGTGCGCCCCTGCTTCGCCGGTGCTCCCCTAGAGCTCACCGGAGTCATGCTATCGGCAACCTCCACGGCCGCCAAGTTCTGGACGGCCCTGCCCTCGACCCAAACATAGCCGCAGCTCGGGATCCGACCGTCCTAGGTCCTCCCCGTCCAGATTTCCACGAGGGTAAAAATCCTAAGTCATTTTTTTTCGTCTGCGGTTTTCAGCATATAGTCATTTCGATGTGCTTATAGATTTTAAACCTTGCATCGGATTGTGAAGTGCAGTACATTAAAAATTATCTACATTTCGTACTTTACATGTTAGCATCGTTTGCATTCATGATAGAAGTCATCTAGATGCTGTAAATTGTGTTTCAAATGTGCATCTCATCATAGTGTGTGAATTGGTTATTTTATTCGATGTTGTGTGGATGGTTGCATCCCAATTGTAGGTCTTTTGCACATGGTGTCTTCACGGGTATTGTTCTAGGATATGTCTACTTTGATGCCATGCCTATGGTTGCTAGGTAAAAGTTCATTATCATGTGTATTTATTACTCTCAAGTTGCTATCACATTAAAACTGAAATCTGTTAACGCTAAGTTCCATTTTGCAGTTCTCGTATTAAGCAATCCATGTCACTTTATAGTTGAGTCTTTCAAGTGTGTTGTAGTATGCCATGTCTACTTGCGGTCGATAGGTTTGCCATGCCATGGATCTTGTGTTTAGCTATACATTTCATCATGAGCACATGCTTAACCAATGTTGCTGTTTTGAGGTGTCTACATATTTGTAAGTCTGGAATCTGTACTAATTTGTAGCTGTCTTGCCATGTGTTTTCCTAGTGATCTAGAACCCATAGAGGTTGGTGCAATGGAGTTATTTGTAGTTCATAACGTAATATAGCATGATGTTAAGTTTCATGCCATAATATGACATGTAGCATATAGTTTTACCGCTGTCAATATGGCTTCGTGATAAAAACTGCACTGTCAAAAACTGCTATTTTCACCAAGTCTGAAACTGTTTTCGATTAGCTATCTTGTGAGCTTATTTCCTAGGAATGCATGATACTAAACAACTAGCTCCTATGATATAACTTGGTGAATCATGTAAGATACTGCACCATGTCTTTGTTGTGCATTTTAGACTTTTGTATCTTGTTATTTTCATGCGTGAAAAATGCCATGTTGCTGTTTTGGACAGATTTGCACTAAACCTTGTATGGGTGTTTGTGGCTGAACCGTAGCTCCGTTTTGGACATGCCATATATGAAACTTGCATAGAATTCCATATCGTATCATAATATCATGTTGCATCCATGTTATGAAGTGCTTGTGGTTGTCATTTTTATGCATTTTGCATTGATGTCATGTTCATCTTGTGTGTGTCATAACTTTTAGACCGTAGCTCCGTTTGAGATGTTCCATATATGTAAATCGACTAGAATGATGTGTAGAATTGCCTGGTATACTTTATTATGTTGTTGACCAAATATAAAATATGATTTGTTCAAATATGGAAAAAATTCGAAATTAAGATATGGGGTCGTTTTGTAAATACTATAAGTTGTTTCCGACCTCATTTAAGATGCCTAGATAAATAGTTTATTTATGCTTCACCTCTTGCCATTATTTGTAATATTTAAAATTGATGTGTACATAAATGAGAGTGAACTAAGTAATTCAAATGTGGAGTTTCATCAATATGCGACTCGTTGCATATTGAGCTTTACTTAATGTGTAGAAGTTGATTGTTGTGCTTGCCATGTCATGCATAACATGCATCATATTTGTTTGCGCATCATGTCATGCATATATTGTGGTGTATCGTGTGTTGATTGTTGTTTTCGGATTGCTTCTTCTTGATAAAGTTCTAAAAGCGTTTGGAGTGTGAGGATTCATTTGTCTAGTTTATGGATCGTCTTCTTCATGGACTCGTTCTTCTTCCAAGCGGGATCTCCGGCAAGATGACATATTGCCCTGGATACCACTACTATCATTGCTATGCTAGTTATCTCGTTCCATCATTATGTCTCGCTACCTACCACTTTTTTGTCAAGCCTCCCAACATTGCCATGATAAGCCTCTAACCCCTCCACATCCCAGCAAAACTTTGTTTGGCTATGTTACCGCTTGCTCAGCCCTTTCTATAGTGTTTCTAGCTGCAGGTGCAATTGCTACCACAAGGACATTCTTTCGTTATCACAGTATTATTGCTATTTATTTAATGCACATATATACTTGGTAAAGTGTCGAAGACTTCGCCTTTTGATTGGTGTTTTGTTCCACTCTTGCATAGTATCGTCACTCCTTTTCGACAATTTGCATTTGTTCGTTATCGCTGGTTCTCTAAGTTCGTGTCGTTGTCTGTTTTGAGTCCTACCACACATGCACGCGCCCGCGACATTGCAAATATTGTTTTCAAAAGTATGTATAAAACTTCCTCTGATTGGGTTGAAAGTTGGCAAGCAGTCTTGTTATTTTGTAGGTGGACCACCTGCTAAATTTCCTCACAATCAGAGGTCGTTTGATACCCCAACGGTCGACCATACTGTCACTGTCATTGGTTTATTTGTCGGACGTTTTCCATGTTTTAAAACTCATTGTCACGTGCCGCAAACATTCCCTCTCATCCCCACCAAGCCCCTCTACATAGCCCAAAGCCCACCTAGCTAGCCCCCTCTGCCTTTGGACGTTCGATTAAGATCTGATGGTTGAAAAACAATGCAAACCCCCTAAACCTAGCCCCTTTCCTATTTAAACCACCCTAGTCCATTTTTGGACCTAACCCTACCTTCAACTCAAATTCCCCACATCCAACCTCCTCCCATGCAGCCAGCCGCTGCCTATCGCATTGTTTTCCGTGCTCGGGCGGCCAGCCACCGCCACTTGGCGGCCAGCCAGCCAACCGACGCCGCCGTGACCCGCCCTCTAGCCAAGCAGAGGAGGCCACCTATCCCAGTTTGCCTCCCCAGCCGCCGCAGCCCGTTGGGCCCAGGCCAGGCCCGCCCAGGACCGGGTCGGCAGCCCCATGCCCCGCGAGCCCCGTGAGCCAGAGCCGCTCGGGAGCTTGCCGGAGTTATTGCCGCCGTCCGCCTCTGCCTCCGCGCGACCTGGTCATCGGAGCTCCACCGTCGCAGAAGCTCACCTGAACCCTATCCCCGCAACCATAGCGCCGCACCCCGCCGCCATTTGCGCTGTCGCCGCGCCCGCAGCTCTTCCAGCTGTAGCTATCAAGAGCTTGCTGCCGTCGCCCGTGCATTGCCCCGCCGCTGCGGCTTAACCCGCTGTCACCGCTGCGATGGCCGCCTCGCCTCCAGCTCGCCCCGCCTCCGTGCTAGATGGGAGCCGGATCCGGTGCCCCGTGGCTGGATCCGCTTCTCCCCGTGCGCCCTTGCGTCGCCGGTGCTCCCCTAGAGCTCAGCGGAGTCACGCTATCGGCAGCCTCCACGGCCGCCAAGATCTGGACGGCCCCGTCCAGCTTCGTCCCGCTACCAGCCCCGCCCTCGACCCAAACGTAGCCGCAGCTCGGAATCCGACCGTCCTAAGTCCTCCCCGTCCAGATTCCCGTGAGGGTAAAAATCCTAAGTCATTTTTTTGTCCGCGGTTTTCAACATGTAGTCATTTCAATGTGCTTATAGATTGAAAACCTTGCATCGGATTGTGAGGTGTAGTACATGAAAAAGTATCTACATTTTGTGCTTTACATGTTAGCATCATTTGCATGCATGATAGAAGTCATCTAGATGCTGTAAATTGTGTTGCAAATGTGCATCTTATCATAGTGTGCGAATTGGTTATTTTATTCGATGTTGTGTGGATGGTTGCATCTCAACCGTAGGTTTTGGATATGGTGTCTTCATGGGTATTGTTCTAGGATATGTCTACTTTGATGCCATGTCTATGGTTTCTAGGTAGAAGTTCATTATCATGTGTATTTATTTCTCTCAAGTGGCTATCACGTTAAAACTAAAATCTATTAACGTCAAGTTCCATTTTGCGGTGCTCGTATTAAGCAATCCATGCCTCTTTATAGTTGAGTCTTTGGAGTGTGTTGTAGTATGCCATGTCTACTTGTCGTCAATAGGTTTTCCATGCCATGGATCTTGTGTTTAGCTGTCGATTTCATCATGAGCACATGCTTAACCAATGTTGCTGTTTTGAGATGTCTAAATATTTCTAAGTATGGAATCTGTAAAAATTTGTAGTTGTCTTGCCATGTGTTTTCCTAGTGATCTAGAACCCCGTAGAGGTTGGTGCAATGGAGTTATTTGTAGTTCATAATGTCATATAGCATGCCTTAAGTTTCATTCCATAATATGACATGTAGCACATAGTTTTACTGCTGTCAATATGCCTTCGTGATAAAAACGACACTGTTAAAAACTGCTATTTTCACTAAGTCCGAAATTGTTTTCAATTACCTATCTTGTGAGCTTATTTCCTAGTAATCCATGATCCTAAACAACTTGATCCTATGATATAACTTGGTGCATCATGTAAGATACTGCCCCATATCTTTTTTGTGCATTTTAGACCCTTGTAGCGTGTTGTTTTCATGTGTGCAAAATGCCATGTTGCTGTTTTGGACAGATTTGCACTAAACCTTGTATGGGTGTTTATGGTTGAACCATAGCTCCTTTTTGGACATGCCATATGTAAAACTTGCTTTGAATTTTATATAGTATCATAATATCATGTTGAATACATTATATGAAGTGCTTGTGGTTGTCATTTTCATGTATTTTGCATTCATGTCATGTTCATCTTGTGTGTGTCATAACTTTTAGACCATAGCTCCGTTTGAGATGTTCCATATATGTAAATTGACTAGAATGACGTGTAGAATTGCATGGTATACTTTATTATGTTGTTTAAAAAATATAAATTATGATTAGTTCATATCTGGACCAATTTCGAAATTAACATATGGGGTCGTTTTGGAAATACTATAAGTTGTTTCCGACCTCATTTAAGATGCCTAGATAAATAGTTTATTTATGCTTCACCTCTTGCCATGTTTTGTAACATTTAATATTTATGTGTACATAAACGAGAGTGAACTAAGTAATTCAAATGTGGAGTTTTGTCAATATGCGACTCGTTGCATATTGAGCTTCACATAAGTGTAGATGTTGATTGTTGTGCTTGCCATGTCATGCATACCATGCATCATATTTGTTTGCGCATCATTTCATGCATATATTGTGGTGTATCGTGTGTTGATTGTTGTTTCCGGATTGCTTCTTCTTGATAGAGTTCCGAAAGCATTCGGAGTGTGAGGATTCGTCCGTCTACTTCACGGATCGTCTTCTTCATGGACTCGTTCTTCTTGCAAGCAGGATTTCAGGCAAGATGATACATTTCCATGGATACCACTACTATCATTGCTATGCTAGTTGTCTTGCTTCCATCGTTATGTCTTGCTACCTACCACTTGTTTGTCAAGCCTCCTAACATTGCCATGATAAGCCTCTAACCCCTCCACATCCCAACAAACCTTTGTTTGGCTATGTTACCGCTTGCTCATCCCTTCTTATAGCATTTCTAGCTGCAGATGCAATTGCTTCCATGTGTCAACATGGACATTCTTTCGTTATCACAATATTATTGCTGTTTAATTTAATGCACATATATAATTGGTAAAAGGTCAAAGGCTTGGCCTTTTTCTCGGTGTTTTGTTCCACTCTTGCCGCCCTAGTTACTTTTGAACTGGTGTTATGTTCCATAATTGAGCGCTCCTAATATGCTCAGGGTTGTTATGGGACCCCCTTGATTTTGATTTTAGGATAAAACTTGTCTGGCGAGGCCCAACTTTGGTACTACATTTGCCCAACATAATAATATTGATCACCTTATTAAAGCATAGAGGGTCGCCCCTCATGGATTAATTTAACATAATACAGGGGGCAGTGCTGCTGGTGCTAGTCCAAAACCGAGCCGTGTGCGATGCCAACCTGGGGCAACTCGGGAGATTTCTATCAGGCCACTATACGTTGTGCTTATCTGATCATGTCCTGAGAACCAGATACACGACTCTTATCGGGTTCGCCGCCACGTCGGGCGGTCTTGCTGGACTTGTTTTACCTTTCTCAAACGTCTTGCGCGTGGGATTTTGATGACACTTCGGTCTATCTCGAATTTGAGATTTCCCATCGGGATTCCATAAATACTACGGGTGATTCCGCGGTTGAGGAATTCCACCGTGGCGTGTGGTTAATTTGTGATGGACTAGTTCAAGCACCCCTGCAGGGTTAAATCTTTCGAAAAGTCGTGCCCGTGGTTATGTGGCAACTTGGAAACTTTTTTTAACACCCGGTCATATCAAACTTGAAGTAAACTCAAATAAAATGCATCAACTGTGTGCATAACCATGACTGTCTCTTCTCGTGAGTCCTTATCCGAGAGAGAACATGGTGGGTTTATGTTTGACGTAAGTAGGTGTTTAGGATCAGTTAGTGATCATTACTATCTCACATCCGTTATGCGTAGACCACCATACTTTACTTTCTATATTCATAAGTTAGCCACTCAAATAAATGCTTAGTCGCTTGCTGTAGCCTCACCACTTAACCATACCTCACTTATTATGCTTTGCTAGTCTTGATACCCCTGGAAATGAGATTGTTGAGTCCCCTGTGGCTCACAGATTACTACAACAACAGTTGCAGGTACAGGTAATGTGATGATTTGACGTGAGTGCGATGCTTGTTAGATTTCGAGTTCTTCTTCTTCATAAATCTACGATGGGTTCCAATCGGACGCCTGGGATAGCAAGGACGGATGTCATTTTATCGTTTGGTTTCGTCCATAGTCGGACCCTGCTCTTTTGTATGATGTTTAAATATGTTTCGTCCATAGAACTATTGGTACAATTATTGACATGAAAGAAGGAAACATTATATTTAAATTTCCATTAAGGAAAGGCATGGAACACTTTCCTAGAAAGAAAATAAGATTGCCTTATGAATCTATTATGAGAGCTACTTCTGGGTTACATATCAAAGATGGCAATACCTAGATCAATTGCGTTTTGCCTAGCTAGGGGCGTTAAAAATAGCGCTTGTTGGGAGGCAACCCAATTTTATTTTTGTGTTCTGTTTTTGAGTTTTTCCCACATTTTTACTTCTGTAGTAATTCTGTTTTGGTGTTTTAATTAGTGTTTGAGCCAAGTAAAACCTTTGGGGTGATCTATGGTAGTTGTTGATTTGATCTTGCTGAAAAACAGAAACTTTTGCGCTCAGTCCAAGAATTTTTATAATTTTTCATAACATCTAATTGATCTCAAATTTTGACACAAAATTTATATTTATATTTTCCAGGTTTTCCTAAGTTTTCATAATTGTTTGAGTTACAAAAGTATACGAAGTGTTCAGATTGCTACAGACTGTTCTGTTTTTGACAGATTCTGTTTTCTTTGAGTTGTTTGCCTATTTTGATGAATCTATGGGTTGTATCATGTGGTATGAGCCATGTAGAAATTATATTAAAGTAGTTATAACACCAATATAAATAAAGAATGAGTTTACAACAGTACATAAAGTGGCGATTTATTTTCTTATACTAATGGATCTCACGAGTTTTCTGTTAAGTTTTGTGTTATGAAGTTTTCAAGTTTTGGGTAAACATTTGATGGAATATGGAATAAGGATAGGCAAGATCCTAAGCTTGGGGATTCCCAAGGCACCCCAAGTCATATTCGAGGACGAGAAAGAGCCTAAGCTTTGGGATGCCCCGGAAGGCATCCCCTCTTTCGTCTTCAATCGGTAAATTTACTTGAGGTTATATTTTTATTCACCACATGATATGTGTTTTGCTTGGAGCGTCTTGTATGGTATGAGTCTTTGCTTTTTAGTTTGCCACAATCATACTTTCTGCACACATACTTTGAGAGAGACATGCTGAATCGTGAATTTATTAGAATACTCTATGTGTTTCACTTATAACTTTTGAGCTGGGCAATTTTGCTGTATGTGCTTCACTTATATCTTTTAGAGCACGGTGGTGTTTGCATTTTTATAGAAATACTTGAACTCTCATACCTCACTTATATTATTTTGGGAGTTTATAAAACAGCATGGTAATTGGTCTAGGTTATGAATTTAGTCGTAATATGATAGGCATCCAAAAGGGATATAATAAAAACTTCCATATTAAGTGCATTGAGTATTTATGAGAAGTTTGATTCCTTGCATAAAGTTTTGAGATATAAAGATGGTAATGTTAAGAGATATTTTAGGAAGTAAACTGTGATTTGGTAAAAATACTTGTGTAAAGGTTTGTGATTCCCGTAGCATGCACCTATGGTGAACCGTTATATAAGGAAGTCGGAGCATGACTTGTGTATAGATTGTCGGCCTTTGTGTGAGGGTCGGGGGCATGCGATGGTTAACTCCTACAAACCTCCCCCCTAGGATCATGCTTTTAATGCTTTGCTTCAATGACTACTAGAATTTTTCAATAAGTATGTGAGTTCCTTATGACTAATGTTGAGTCCATGGATTATACGCACTCTCACCCTTCCACTTTTGCTAGCCTTTTTAGTACCGCGCAACTTTTGTCGGTGCAACAAACACCTTCCTCAAAACAGACACCATATACCTTCCTCAGAACAGCCACCATATACCTTTCCTCAACACAGCCACCATACCTACCTATTATGGCATTTCCACAGCCATTCCGAGATATATTGCCAAGCAACTTCCACCGTTTCCTTTTATGACATGCACCATCACTTCCATATTGCATATAGAGTCATATTTTGTCATAGCTATCGAGTTGTAACTTTCTTTTGAGTTGTAAGTAAATAAAAGTGTGATGATTATCACTATTATTGCATGTCCTATGTGAGGAAAGGATGATGGAAGCTATGATTCCCTCACGAGTGGGGATGAGATTCCGGACTTTATGAAAAAATAAAAGAGGCCAACGAAGCAAAAAAGATGAATAAAAGAGGCCTTAGATGCCCACATCAAAAAATGAGAGAAAATAGAGAAGGGACATTGCTACTACCTTTTTCCACACTTGTGCTTGAAAGTAGCACCATGATCTTCATGACAGAGATTCTCCTATTTTGTCACTTTCAAATAGCTAGTGGGATTTTTCTTCATGATGCACGTCCACTTAGTTTGCTTTTGAGCTTTCATACACTTATAGCTTTAGTGCATCCATTGCATGGAAATCCCTACTCACTCACATTGATATCTATTGATGGGCATCTCCATAGCTTGTTGATATGCCTATTTGATGTGAGACTATCTTCTCCCTTTCTTTAACAACCTCCACCATATTCTATTCCACCTATATGTTATATCCATGGCTCGCACTCATGTATTGCGTGAGAGTTGAAAAGGTTTGAGAAAATAAAGGTGTGAAAACAATTGCTTGACTTTTCATCGGGATTGTGCGTGATATAAATACTTTGTGTGGGGAAGATGGAGCATAGCCAGACCATATGATATTGTAGGGATAACTTTCTTTTGCCATTATATTTTGAAGAGATACAATTGCTTTGCTAGTATGCTTGAAATGTTATTGTTTCTATATAAATATTAAGATTTTGTTTTGAGTCTTATGGATCTGAATATTCATGCCACAGTAAAGAATATTACGGATAAATATGTTAGGTAGCACTCCACATCAAAAATTCTGTTTTTATCATTTCCCTACTCGAGGACGAGCAGGAATTAAGCTTGGGGATGCTGATACGTCTCCAACGTATCTATAATTTTTGATGATGACATGCTATTATATTATTTGTTTTGGATGTTCTATATGCATTTATATGCCATTTTATATTATTTTTGGGACTAACCTATTAATCTAGAGCCAAGTGCCAGTTTTTGTTTTTTCCTTGTTTTTTAGTGTTGCAGATATGGAATATTAAACGGGGTCCAAATGGAATAAAACCTTCGGAAGGAATTTTTCTGGAAGAAAATAAGTCATCCAAACTTGGAGTGCACGTGAGAGGAGGTGCCAGGGTGCCACAAGCCTGCTAGGCGCGGGCCCCCCTAGCCACGTCTAGCAGGCTTGTCGCCTCTTGGAAGGTCTCCTAACCCTGATTCTTGGCCTATAAATACTCAAATATTCCCCCAACATCAGAATGAGTCACACTAATACTTTTTCGCCACCGGAAGCCTTTGTTCCCGAGAGATCCAATCTTGGTGCCTTTTCTAGTAATCTGCTAGAGGGGGTTTCGATCACGATAGGCATCTACATCAACTCCATTGCCCCTCCGATGATACGTGAGTAGTCCACCACAGACCTACGGGTCCAAAGCTAATAGCTAGATGGCTTCTTCTGTCTCTTTGATCTTCGATACCATGTTCTTCATGATCTTCATGGAGATCTATCCGATGTAATCCTCTTATGTGGGGTGTTTGTCAAGATCCGATGAATTGTGAGTTTATGTTAAGATTATCCATGAATCTTATTTGAATCTCCTCTGATTACTTATATGCATGATTTCATATCCTTGCAAGTCTCTTCGAGTTATTGGTTTGGTTTGGCCAACTAGATTGGTAATTCTTCCAATGGGAGTAGTGCTTGGTTTTGGGTTCAATCTTGCGGTGTCCTCACCTAGTGACATAGTAGGGGTAGAGAGGCACGTATTGTATTGTTGCCATCAAGGGTAACAAGATGGGGTTTTCATCATATTGCTTGAGTTTATCCCTCTACATCATGTCATCTTTCTTAATGTGTTACTTTGTTTTTCATGAACTTAATACTCTAGATGCAGGAAGGACTCGGTCGATGTGTGGAGTAATAGTAGTAGATGCAGAATCGTTTCGGTCTACTTGTCACGGACATGATGCCTATATGCATGATCATTGCCTTGGATAACTACATGATTATTCGCTTTTCTATCAATTGATTGACAGTAATTTGTTTACTCACCATGATATTTGCCTTCAAGAGTTAAGCCTCTAGTGAACCTATGGCCAGTGGGTCTATTTTCCATCATATATTTTCAGATTTATACCTTGCTGCAATTTATTTATCTTTTACTTTCCACACTTGTTTACATCTATCTCTTTCAGATCTAATCCTTGCAAATAACCGTGAAGGGATTGACAACCCCTTTGTAGCGTTGGGTGCAAGAGTTTGATTGTTTGTGTAGGTGCAACACTTGGTGATTTGCTTGTTCCTCCTACCGGATTGATACCTTGGTTCTCATCAACTGAGGGAAATACCTATCTACATTGCTGCATCACCCTTTCCTCTTCAAGGGAAAACCCAACGCAAGCTCAAGAGGTAGCATCCATCAAGATTTATGGGCGTTCGGGTGCCCGCCTTAACTGCTGCGAGGAAAGCCCGAGCGATGCTGAAAGTTACTCCTCGAGCAATAGCGATGATGAGGACAGTGGAGGAAGACGATGACGATGATTTCGAGCTCTAGGCCGTCAAGTCAGAATACCATGATCTGGGCTCAGACTGATCAGCGGCCACACCATCACCGTCAGCTCACACCCCTTCCCCTCCTGGCAGAGCAACCTTGCCGGGGGTCCTTGTCCCAGGCACTGCCTCATCTTCCAGCCGGATCTCTCGGCATGCTCATGAACTTCAGCTTCATCTTCCTTTCTGGAAGTTATGCCCTCCGCGTAGTGCTAGTCCTGGAGGGGTCAGGTTGGGCTCCTGTCGGGGGTCTCTTCCTATCTTTTTCTTCTTGTAATCTGCCCCTAGGGGACAAAGTCAAATAAAGATGTACTTAGGAAGAGATGCCATCTCGTGTAAATTTCATTCCCTTTGAATGACTCCATGTTATTCCTCTTGTTAGATTTTTTCTGTATGGTACACTCCCTACGCTTTATTGGAAACTTGCCAATGCACGCAGCCCTGTCGCAAGGGCTTTGCGGAGCGGATCCTTAGCAGCCTGCTGGCGGTGCCGCCACCGACAAGATACCTTGACATTTTTAGTGCAGCCACTTAAGCTATTGAGCGGACTTGAAATAGAGTAAGGGCACATCCAATCATGACAAGTTACCTTCAAGTTTTCAGTGTAGCCACTTAACTTGTTGAGCGGACGCGAAACATAGCAAGGGTGCAACCGATCACGGCAAGGTTCCTTCGCATGCAGGTTTCCCATACAAAAGTCAAAATCATCCAAGGAAAATAAATTTATAGTAAAAAAATTACTTAGGGTTTTGCAACTTAGCTTTTCGTTACGGTACTCCTTTCTGCAAGCTTGCCAATTCCGAACATCACATGTTGGTGTCCATAGAATCTCATCCCCCCAGCAAACTTACACATGAGGGAACCTTCTATCCTTTAAGAATACCAAAGAAGGGAAAATAGGGATATGGAACCTTGGCGATTCATTAGCACTTGCTGGGAATAAGCGTAATGCAATGCCTCACATAAACATGCACATAAGGAAACATGGAAATCGTCAAGAGTTGCAGGACGCCCGATCTTACTCAACTATGCATAGGGTCTGCGCCTGATTTTGTACAAAGGATTACATGCCTTGCCGGCAAGACTAGTACAAAATATGGTTGCCAAGGGGCGGCAACCGCGCCTTATGGATAGAATTTACGAATATGTTTGATATTCCAGGAGTTGCTCACCGGAATGTCATCTTCGGTCTCCAGGCAGACTGCACCAGACCTGGTGACTCGTACTACCCAATAAGGGCCTTCCCACTTTGGCGTCAACTTGTTGGAGTTCTTGGCCGACTGAACGCGCTGAAGAACAAGGTCGCCTTCCTCAAGGCTTAGGGCATGAACCTTGCGGCTATGGTAGCGGCGCAAAGCTTGTTGGTACCGTGCAGCTCGCACAGCAGCCTGAAGACGATCTTCCTCAAGCAGCGCAGCCTCATCTTGCCGCAATCGCTCTTGCTCAAGCTCATCATGAGCAGCACTCGAGGTGACCCGTATATGAGTTCCATGGGGAGAACTGCTTCCGCCCCGTATACCAGGGAGAAGGGTGTTTGGTCGGTGGCTTGATTTGATGTCGTTCTGATTGACCAAAGAACCGCTCGCAGCTCATCAATCTGGCATCTTCCGCACTTGTGCAGCCTGTCAGAAGTTCTTGTCTTAAGTCCTTGCAACACTTCAGCATTTGCCCTTTTGGCTTGGTCGTTGGTCCTCGGATGAGCGACAGAGGAAAAGAAGATCTTGCTGCCAAGGTCTTGGACATATTGCATGAAGGTGCGGCTTGTGAACTATGTGCCATTGTCAGTGATGACCATGTTTTGTACACCGAGACAACAAACTAGTCCTTTGAAGAACTTGACAGCTGATTGTGCTGTCACCTTTCTCACTGCTTCCACTCCTGGCCACTTTGTGAACTTGTAAATTGCAACATACAAGTACTCAAAGCCCCCAGTAGCATGGGGAAAGGGGCCCAAGATGTAGAGCCTCCAGACAAAATATGGCCAGGAGAGAGGGATTGTCTAAAGAGCTTTAGCTGGTTGATGAGGTTTCTTTGAATGGAACTGGCACGCTAAAGCCTGGGGCTCGACGCTGTTGATGAGTTCTCCTGTTTGAAGGAACTGAACAATGTGCTCTTCCCATGCTGGAGCCTGGGGCTCGACGGCAAGGACTAAAGGCATGTCTTCAGCCATGGGAGCGTTTGTCTCTATGGCAAGGGCTTGAGGCCCTGCCGGAGCATGTTGCCCCCCGGCAAGCCTGGCGTTGATCCCGGCAACTTCTTTCCAGGCAGCTTCTAGGAGCTCTATGGGGAAGTACTGTCCGGAATTCTAGTTCCTCCTCTTGTTCTGCCTCACTAATGGTGCTATGGATGGCCGAGTCAATTGGACCACAAAAATCACTGGTTCCACATGTAACTTGAGGGCAGCACGGTTCGACAGCTCGTCGGCAATGGTGTTCTCCGTGCGAGGAACATGCTCCGTTTGCAGACCATCAAAGTGCTCCTCCAACTTCCTTACTTCATCTACATAGGAATCCATCAACGGGCTCTGATAATCTTTGTTGACTTGCTTGATGACAAGCTGTGAATCACCTCTGACGTTGAGCTTCTTGATTCCAAGATCTATTGCAATCCTGAGACTGGCAAGTAGCCCTTAATTCTGCGGTGTTGTTTGTCAACCTCTCCTAGGGAAAGTGCATCTGAATTACATATTTGAGTTGCTCTCCAATGGGTGCGGCAAGTACCATGCAAGCATTGGCTCCTTGCAGAGAGAAATCCCCATCAAAATACATAATCCATTCTTGATCTATTTCCTTGCCGGGGAGAGTCGTTTCTTAGATCTCTTCGTCCGGCGTTGGAGTCCATTCTGCAATGAACTCTGCCAAGGCTCTGCTCTGAATAGTTGAAGTACTTTCAAATTTGAGACCAAAGCTTCACAGCTACAAAGCCCACTCCACAATCCTTCCTATCACATATGGATTTCGTAAAATTCGTTCCAACAAAAAGCGAGTGACGACTGTGATCTCATGTGCTTGGAAATAATGGTGCAACTTCCTCGAGGCCATAAGGAGGCCAAAGAGAAACTTTTGCATGCCAGAGTATCTTGACCTAGCCCCCTGCAAAAGGAAGCTGACAAAATAAACTGGGTGTTGCACCATCTTCTTCTTCTGTGTTGCTTCATTTATCTGCTCAGATCCTGCCTTGTCGGCACCAGACTCTACCGGGGCAAATCATGGCCCGTCACTTGGCGGTCATGCCTCTGTCGCTGCTTCTTCATCGACTTCTCTCTACGCCACTAACGCAGTACTAACCACTTGATTCATTGCCACCAAGTCTAGCAACAACGGCTCTTGTGGTTTGTGCACGACTAGTATTACCGGAGAGAAGTGGTACCTCTTCAAATCTTCCAGCGATGCCTCCCTTTCTGGAGTCCACTTCATTGGATCTGCCTTTTTCAAGATTTCGAAAAAGGGCAGGGTGCGCTTAGCAGATTTGGAGATGAACCTTCTCAGAGCCACAATGCAGCGGGCAAGACGATGCACATCTTTGACACGTTTTGGTGCTTCAGTTTGCTCAATTGCTTTGATCTTGTCGAGGCTCGCCTCGATCCCACGTTGAGACACAAAGAATCCGAGAAGCTTGCCGGACGGAATGCCAAACACACACTTTTCAGGATTGAGCTTAAAATTGATCTTGCACGGATTTGCAAACATCTCTTCTAGATCTTGTATGAGTGTTGCTTTGTCCTTAGTTTTAACCACTATGTCATCCATATAAGCTTCTATATTTGTATGTAGCTGAGGATCAAAACCAATCTGGACTGCTCCTGCAAATGTTGAACCAGCACTTTTCAACTCGAAGGGAAGACGAACGAAGCAATATGTACCACATGGGGTGATAAATGTGGTCTTCTCTTCGTCTTCCTCACACATGAAGATCTGATAGTATCCTGAATAAGCGTCAAGAAATGACAACAAATCACAACCTGCAGTGGAGTCCACAATCTGGTCGATGCGCGGTAAGGGGAATGGATCTTTTGGACAAGCTTTATTGAGATCTTTGTAGTCAATACACAACCTCCATTTTCCATTCGCCTTGCACACTACTACTGGATTTGCTAACCATGTTGGATGGAGCACTCCTCTGACCAAACCTGCTGCATCCAACTTCCTGATTTCCTCGGCAATAAGTTCTTGCCGCTCCAAGGCTTGCTTCCTAAATTTCTGCTTAACAGGCTGTGCATGAGGACAGCTAGCAAGATGGTGCTCAATTACCTCCCTGGGAACACTGGGGACATCAGATGGTTGCCAGGCAAACACATCGACATTCGCCCGCAGGAAGGCAATGAACGCGCTTTCCTATTTGTCATTGAGGGTGGAAGTTATGGTGAAAGTTCCTCCCGTACCATACTCCTTGACGGGAACCTTTTTGGTTTCTGGTGGAGCTGCCTTGGATTTGTTGTTCTTGCCGGTGGAGCTCTCAGGCACATCGTCAATAGGAGCGCAGCACTCCGAAGAGGTGCACTTGTCGGAGTGTGTCTTACCGGTCTTCTTCCCTCCCCCCCCCCCGGGGGAGCTTCATCGACAGGAGCAGGTGTCTTGGCATCAGGTGCTGCAACTGCCTCCCGGTAAACTTGGTCGGTGCAGATAAGTGCATCCTTCTTCTCAGACTTGATCGTTATGACGCTAATCAGCCCGGGCATCTTCAATACATTGTAAGCATAGTGCGATGCCACCATGAACTTGGCTAGTGCTGGACGGCCAAGGATCCTATTATATGGCTATGGAATCTTGGCGACGTCGAAAACAATCTTCTCTGTCCTGAAGTTCATATCACTACCAAATGTTACCGGTAGTGTGATCTTTCCCTTTGGCTGGTTCCTCCCTCAACGGATCCCCTGAAATGTGCCCGTCTCCTCGAGATCTTCATCAAGAATTTGCAACCTTTCGATCACATCAGGCGAGATCAGATTCAAACTGGCCCCACCATCAACAAACATTTTTGTCACCTTGAGGTTGCAAATTGTTGGTGAAACCAACAATGGCATACACCTGACCGCTGTTGTGCTATTAGGGTGATCCTCAACGTAAAAAATGATAGGTGTGCGGGACCATCTCAATGGTTTTCGGGCTTCGACAGATGGCTTAATCGCATTAATTTCGTGCGCCCACTATTTAAGTTGACAGTGAGAAGAATGCAACGAGGTGCCTCCGTCCACGCACATGACGTCTGTCACTTTTTGAAATTTGTGCTCGCAGGACTCGTTGTCCTCCTCGTTGCCATCGTCATCCCCATCTTCCTTGTCGCATCCTCGAGCGGGCCTCTCCTCCTGCTTGGCCTTGCCGCGGGGACCTCCTCGCCCACCGCATTTTTTGCCGCACCCCTATGCACCATCTTGGGCCTTCTCCTTATCTCACCTTACATACACAGCTCTCTACCTCTCGGCAAGCTGCTCAACTTGCCAGCTGTTTTGGAGATGTTGGCCCTTGGTGCGATGGATCTTGCAGTACTGCTTGTCGGAGCCCTCCGGCTTGTCGGCACCCGCCAAGGGCTGACAAGAGACGCACCCGGCAACCTCCTTGTTGGGGCCGTCAACCTTAGTCTTCTTGGCGGTGTTGAGGTTGCCGTATTCCTCGACGAGAAGCATGGACTTGTCCTTGCGTTTCTTTATGCGCCGTTGGCCTTTCCTTGCCGGGGGCGGCGGTGTCTTCATCTTCAGAGTCGACTCTAGTGCAAGCATCCTCGTCGGGGAGTCTCCTCCCTTCTTCATCTCGAGCACATCTATCAGGCAGAGCATAGAGCTTAGCAACATCCCTGGCCCTATTCATCGCTAGCTCTTCGCGCATCCTCCGATTACGCATGTTCTGATGAAACGCACTAATAAAAGAAGCAGGATGAACGGCTGGGATGTTGTGATGTATACGGCTGAAACTCTAAATGTACTTGCTCAAGGTTTCACTTCCTTCTGGGGGATGAGATGCAAATCACTTGCTTGGCTAGGAGCTTGGTGGGCTCCAGTAAAGGCGCCAACAAACTCATGACACAAATCTGCCTAGGAAGAAATGGAATTCTCTGGCAGATGCATGAACCATGACCTGACGTTGGGCTCGAGTACCAACAGGAAGTAGTTGGCAAGTATCTTGTCGTCGCGAGCCTTGGTAGCCAGCACCGCAATGGTGTAGATGCTTAAGAACTCCGATGGGTGAGTCTTGCTATCGTATTTCTCCAGGACCTCTGGTTTGAACGTTCGGGAATTGGGCCACTGGACTCACCGCAGCTCACGGGTACAAGCTGGACAACCCACCTCATAAGGTAGATCGACAGGATACCCAGGCGCAGGCTTGTCTACAGTGGGCCCTGCACGCCTATCAAATTGATGGCGCGTTTCCCGCCGTCGCTCAATGGTAGTCCGACTGTCTTCTTCGTTTTGTTCCTGGAGATCTTGACATTGATCGCGACGAGTTCGCGGGTCATACGATGTCGTTGAATCTTCACCACAGGTGCCGACCTATCTGGTCAGCGATCGTTGTTACCGCCGCGGAGGAGAGTGCACCATGGTCATGCCACCTCTAGCCTCGGCGCCATTGGTGCGCGCTAACTCGAAGATTCCGCCCGCTGTGAAGGTTCCGCCCGCTATAGCCCATCTCTATCAGCAAAGTTGGTTGATACGTCTCCATCGTATCTACTTTTCCAAACTCTTTTGCCCTTATTTTGGACTCTAATTTGCATGATTTTAATGGAGCTAACCTGGACTGACAATGTTTTCAGTAGAATTTCCTTAGTGTTATTTTTGTGCAGAAATAAAAGTTCTCGGATTGTCCTAGAAATTTACGGAGACTATTTTTGGATTCAATAAAAAATATTGGCGCAAGAATCAACTAGAGGGGTGCCACCCACAAGCCACAAGCCTTCTAGGTGCTTTCACCCCCTAGCCGTGCCTAGCAGGCTTGTGGGGCCGTTGTGGCTCCTCCGACCTCAAATCCAACTCCATATAACCCTATTCATGGAGAAAAAAATCAGAGAGAAGAGTTCATCGCATTTCACGATATGAAGCCGCCGCCACCTCCTGTTCTTCCTTGTGAGACCAGATCTGGAGTGCATTTTGGGCTCTGGAGAGGGGAAATCAACGCCATCATCATCACCAACCATCCTTCATCACCAATTCCATGATGCTCTCCGCCGTTCGTGAGTAATCCTATCATAGGCTTGCTGGACGGTGATAGGTTGGATGAGATTTATCATCTAATCGAGTTATTTTTGTTAGGGTTTAATCCCTAGTATCCACTATGTTCTGAGATTGATGTTGCATTGACTTTGCTATGCTTAATGCTCGTCACTAGGGCCCAAGTGCCATGTTTTCATATCTGAACCTATTATGTTTTCATGAATATATATATATGTGTGTGTTCTTGATCCTATTTTGCAAGTTGTAGACACCTATTACGAGTTATGATCCGCATCCCCATGGTCACAATAAATGGGATTCTTTCCGGTGATTACCATAGTTTGAGGAGTTCATGTATTCACTAAGTGCTAATGCTTTGGTACGGTTCTCTATTAAAAGGAGGCCTTAATATCCCTTAGTTTCCATTAGGACCCAGATGCCACTAGAGGGTAGGACAAAAGATGTCATGCAAGTTCTTTTCCATAAGCATGTATGACCGTATATGGAATACATGCCTACATTGGATTGATGAATTGGAGCTAGTTCTATGTCACCCTATGTAATAACTGATCCATCATGAATGCTATCAAATATAATTATCCATCACTGATCCATTGCCTACGATCTTTCCGCATATTGAGCTTTGCTAAGTTACTTCTCCGCGACTACTGTTACAATCACTATAAAACTGCTACTGTTACTTTTGCCATCGTTACTGTTACTTCCATACTACTTTGCTTCTAAATACTTTGTTGTAGATATTAAGTCTTTCAGGTGTGGTTGAATTGACAACTCAGCTGCAAATACTCGAGAATATTCTATGGCGCCCCTTGTGTTGAATACTCTACCCTCGAAAACTGTTGTGATCCCCTATACTTGTGGGTTATCAAGACCTTTTTCTGGCGTCGTTGGTGGGGAGCATAGCTCTATTCTCTGAGTCACTTGGGATTTATATCTGTTGATCATGATGAAGAATCTAAAAGATCCAAACACCAAGATCTATCCCTCTACTACGAGGGGAGGTAAGGAACTGCCATCTAGCTCTGCACTTGATTCACCTTCTGTTATGAGTAAGTTTGCAACACCACCACCTGCTAGTAATTCATATATGTCGCAAGTAATTGATGATGCCACTTCTGCTATGCATGATGCTTATGATGATACTCTGCTTGATAATACTATGCCACTATGTGAATTTCTTGATGAACAAATTGCTAGAGCTAATGCTGAAACTGATGAAATTATTGAAACTGGACACTTTGAGACACTTGCTAGACCTAGCTCTCCTAGATATGAATATCCTCATATTCCCGAGGGTTTTGTTATGGAAGGAGAGGTAACTAGGGACTCTATTGCTTGTAATGATAGAGATGACCTTTAGAAATTGCTATGCAAGTGGAAACAAAAAGCTTTGAATTCTAGAATGAAATATGATCCTAAGTTTGCTACTTCACCTATCTTTGTTACTGATAAGGATTATGAATTCTCTATTGATCCTGAGTTAATTACTTTGGTTGAATCTGATCCTTTCCATGGCTATGAATTTGAAACTGTTCTGGCGCATCTTACTAAATTGAATGATATAGCCACCCTATTTACTCGTGAGGAAAAAATTCGTTATTATTATATTCTCAAGATGTTTCCTTTCTCGCTAAAGGGTAATGCAAAGATATGGTTTAATTCTCTTGCTCCTGGTTGTGTGCGTAGTCCCCAGGATATGATTTATCACTTTTCTAAAAAAATATTTTCCTGCCCATAAGAGACAAGCTGCCTTGTACGAAATATTTAACTTTGTGCAAATTGAAGAAGAGAGTCTCCCACAAGCTTGGGGGAGGATTCTCCAATTACTAAATGCTTTGCCTGATCATCCTCTCAAGAAAACTGAAATACTTGATGTCTTTGATAATGGACTAACCGATGCTTCTAGGAACCACCTAGATAGTTGTGATGGTTGTGTTTTTAGGGAACGAACTATTGAACAAGCTGGAAAACTATTAAATAATATATTGAGCAATGATAATGATTAGACTATTCCCGGACCGCCTTCAAAGCCAACTTTGAAGAAAAGAGGTATTCTATTTCTTAGTCCCGAAGATATGCAAGAGGCAAAGAAATCTATGAAAGAAAAGGGTATTAAAGCTGAAGATGTTAAGAATCTACCACCTATTGAAGAAATACATGGTATTGATAACCCGACATAGGTAGTAGAGGTAAATTATCTTCATAGATTTGATGAAAGCAATATTCCTTATAATAAGCCTGCTAGCCAATGCTTGGATGAGTTTGATAATTTTGTTGTTATGCAAGAAAAATTTAATGCTCATGTTAGTAGACAACTGAAACATAATGCTTGAGTGCTTGAGTGCTTAGGTGATTATGTGAGTAGAACTATCAATGATCTTAAACTGATTAATAAACGTGCTTCCATGGTAACTACTCAAATAGAACAAGTACTTAAGGCTCAAAATGATTTGCTTAATGAGATGAATAGTAAGAACAATGATCATTATGTTTAAGTTATGACTAGAGGTGGAAGAATGACTCAGGAACCTTTGTATCCTAAGGGCCACACTAAGATAATTGAGCAAGATTTTCAAAGGATGATGATAGAACTTTGCATGCTGCTAGTGAACCTGTTATAGATACACCTGAAAACCCAAATGGTATTTCTATTTCTGATGCTGAGACACAATATGGTAATGAACATGAGCCTAGTGATAATTAATATTAATGATGATGTTCATGCTGATACTCAACCTAGTAATGATAATGATGTGGAGATTGAACCTGCTGTTGATCTTGATAACCCACAACCTAAGAACAAAAGATATGAAAAAAGAGAGTTTTTGCTAGGAAGCATGGTAAAGAAAAATAACCATGGGTTGAGAAACCCATGCCCTTTCCTCCTAGACCATCCAAGAAAAATGATGATAAGGATTTTGAGCGCTTTGTTGAAATGCTTAGACCTGTCTTTGAGCGTATGCGCTTGACTGATATTCTGAAAATGTCACCTTATGCTAAGTATTTTAAAGATATTGTGACTAATAAAAGAAAGATACCGGAAGCTGAGATTTCCATCATGCTTGCTAGTTATACTTTTAAAGGTGGAATACCTAAGAAACTAGGAGATCTCGGAGTACCTACTATACCATGCTCTATTAAAGGAAATTATGTTAAAACTGCTTTATGTGATCTTGGAGCTGGTGTTAGTGTTATGCATTTCTCTTTATACTGTAGACTTGATTTGAATAAGTGGACACATACTGAAATCTCATTGCAAATGGCTAATAAATCAACTCCTTTACCCGTCGGTATTTGCGAGGATGTGCCTGTTGTGGTTGCGAATGTTACTATCTTAACGGACTTTGTTATTCTTGGTATTCCAGAGGATGACAATATGTCGATCATACTTGGTAGACCCTTTTTGAATACTATAGGGGATATTATTGATTGCAACAAGAGCAATGTCACTTTTCAAGTTAATGGTAATGAGCATACGATTTATTTTCCGAACAAACAACCACAAGTTCATAGTATCAACTCCATTTAAAAAATTCCAACAATTATTATTGGAGGTTCTGAATTCCCTCTCCCTACTGCTTAGAAGAAATATGATATACTTATTGTTGGGGACATGCATATCCCCATTGAGGTAACCTAGTGTCATTCGAAAATTTTCCGGTTTCATGTCATTCGAAAAAAGGTTTGTCAATAAGACTTGATCAACCTTATTGATGGATTCCTTTTCATGAGCATGAGATGGATGAATTTAGAAAGCACAACTTCCAATGCCCAACTTTTACTTTCTGTTAGTTAGATGAAATTAAGTAAATATGCTTTTATTTTTCTGTATTTTGAGTTTCCCATGCAATAAAAAAGTGACCTAAAAATAAAAGATCTTCAAATGTCCTTAAAATGGAGTATGATTTTTTCTGGAATATTTAAAAATATCTGGCACTCAGCACACTGCAGGGGGCTGCACCAGTGGGCCACAATCCCACAAGGTGCGGCCACCCCCTAGCCGCGCCTAGCAGGCTTGTGGGTCCCATGTGGTCCCCCTTCACTTATTCCAGCACCCATTCACTTCATCTTCCTCCAGAAAAATCCCACCATTGGTCAAACCTGTGTTCTAGCTCATTTTGCAGCCATTTTCGATCTCCTTGTGCAAAGCTTCATTCGCAAAACCTGTTTTGGGAGATTGTTCCTCGGTATGTGACTCCTCCAATGGTCCAATTAGTTTTTGTTCTAGTGCTTTATATATTGCAAATTTTTGCTGCAATAGTGACCTTGTTCTTGAGCTTTCATGTCAAATTTGTATGGTCCCAAGTAGTTTTGATGCATGATATAGCCTCTAGGCACTAGTGGGAGTAGCTGTTATGAGTTTTGTTCACCTTTATTTTGGGTCACTAAAAATTCCAGAATTGTTCAGAGAAAGAAATGTTGAGGAGATTGTTAAGAGGCTCTTCAAGCCGGAGTTATATGGAAGATGAAAATGAGATGAGGGAGAAACCCGAGTATAATCTTCCTCGCATCGCAGAAGTTCGACCATGTGAGTGGTCGTGGGACACATTCTTGAGGGCGGACAGAATTTATGAAGATTTCTATTATTTGGTCGAGAATGCAGGCATCACCGACTTCCTCAATGATAAGTGTGACCAATACCTCTTGCTCACGAATACCTTTGTGCAAAATTTTCACTTTCACTCTAGGGAAGACACTCCTACAGTAAAATTTCACTTATATGATGTGCCTAAGAAAATGAACCTTTATGATTTTTGCAAAGTTTGCAAAATACCCCATGAGGGCAGCATCAGGGAACCATGTCCTCGAGACATGGAAGATTTTATTGCCGCAGTCATTATAGGGGAAGATAGAGGTGTGTCAAAGGCAAGAGCAACTAGTTTACATTTTCATGTGCTACACCTTTATTCATTATTTGCGGGAAGATGTTTAGTTGGTCGCTGGGAGAGTGGAGGTCTTAGTGCCCTAACCTCGCCATTCTGTGCCATGCTGTATTTGCTGATAGAACATTTAGTTTGGGCGCTATGGTGGCCCAACGGTTGAACACCAACCGTTCGAAGGGGCCCATATTCGGAGGTATATATGCATCTCGTTTAGCCAAACATTTTGAGATACCCATTAGGCTTAACGAGAAAGATGAGAGGCTGCTACCTTCGAAGTTTTTAGAGTATGACTGTATGGTAGCTCACGATGTTATTAAGGAAAATGATGATAGTAGGCTGCTTTACAACTAAGTTTTTAGCAAGGGTACTTGTGAAATTATTACTCTGCTTGCTTCTTCTTTGTTCGACATTCGCTCAGGCAGGTACACCATTATGCCCGGAGACATTTACAGTTATTAAGGTCTGGCACAACCCCCTTCTCCAGAGCCGACACCGGCCCTTGATTCGTACCCAGAGCCAGTTTTTTAGTGGGAGTCATAGGAGTTTGCCAACCAATGGAACACTAAGGACGCTCCTGATTATCCGGGAGAGAGCTCTTTCCAGCCAAGGCCCTAGACCAACTTAGGCCAAAAGCCTAAGCTTGGGTGAGTACATATTTCTCACCGACTTTACATTCATGTTCACACCCTTATCCTTAGTTGTCGGTGTTCACACTCTTTCATTTTACCATCCATGGTAGTTTATTTCCTTGTTTCGCTTTCTTCTTGTGCATTTAATTAACTTTGAGAAAAATACAAAAAAAATTAGTTCCAGTTTTATTTTCTAGTTGCTTAGTTATAGCATTAAAAGAAAACCCAAAAATATTTTTTTGTTCTTGTTTTGTTTGTTGGGAGCTTTCCCGTGTAAATAGTTTTTCTCGTTCATGTTTTCATTTTTCTTTCTTTGGGTCGTAAGGAGAAGACCACAATGAAAATGTCGAGTGGCTCTGATATGCATTATTGTTTACCTATTAGAGAGTCAATGTTACCTTGTCTTCTCCTTTGAGTTATTTTTTGCAGATTCCATCTTAGTCCAATGCACATGCACTCTTATTATCATCCACACCGTTCGGTCGTGCAAGGGAAAGGCAACAATGATGATATTCGGCGAAAATATTGAGATGGAGAAAAGCTGGTATGAACTCGACATATCTTGCTTTTGTAAATATGATTAGCTCATCGTTCCGAATTCAATTCATCATGGGTGAAACATATTTGCCATGACAATTAGAGATTATAGTTACTCATGCCATGCTTAATTAGCTAAGAATGGATAATGCTTTGTTTTGGGCGCCAACATGCATATTAAAATGGCTGTGATGTAGTATGATGGGATGGTATCCTCCTCTGAATGATTCAAGTGGCTCAACTTGGCACATGTTCATGCATGTAGTTGAAACAAAATCAACATAGCCTCTACAATATTTATGTTCATAGTCATTTATATCCTAATCATGCTTGCAATCAATATTGGTTAATCTCAAAGCATGTTGATGACGGTGTCACTATCTAGTTGGTCGCTCCCCAGTCTTCTGCTAGCCTTCACTTGTACTAAGCAGGAATACTGCTTGTACATCCAATCCCTCAAACCCAAAGTTGTTCCATATGAGTCCACCATACCTAACTATATGTCGTATTTACCTACTGTTCCAAGTAAATTTTCATGTGCCAAACTCTAAACCTTCAAATAAACATTATGTTTTGTATGCCCAAATCGCTCATGTGGCAACTGGGAGCTGTCAGTATATTCCATGCTAGGTGGGTTATTTTCATGATATGTGTTGATTCACTATCATTCACTAGAAAGTGGCTCGTAATCGGGATGCCTAGTTCCATGCTCGAAATAAAAGCAAAATATAATTAAACAAAACTCCCCCAGAGCTGTGTTTCTATGGACGGTACCCGTGGATTCGGCTCGCCGTGGAGTGTGACTGATTGGTGGAGGGGAGTAAAAACTTTATCATTCTTTTTGGGAACCGCCTATAATGTATCTAGCATGGAAGGTGTTGAAAACCTTTTGGTCATTATGTGAGAAATGAAAGCATACCGCTCAAAAATTATTAGTTACCTCTGTTTTAACAACTCGAGCTCTGGCACCTCTGCAAATCAATGCTTCCCTCTACGAAGGGCCTTTCCATTTAATTTATTGTTGAGTCATCCTCTTCTCATAAAAGGAACTAGTTAGAGAGCACCATCATCATTTGTATGCTTTGCTGTTAATTGATATTGAGTATGAGCATGACTGGATCTCTTTCACCATGAATTACAATGTCTAGCCAGTCCTTGCTCTTTAGAGGTGCTCTGCATTTATGTTTTGCGGTCTTAGAAAGGGTTAGCGAGATATCATTTCATCATATTGTATTAGGATTGTTTTAAAAAAGTGTTGTCATCCGAGAGTTATTATTATTGCTTGCTAGTCTATTATGTCATTGATCTGAGTAAATGTGAGACCTAAATGTTATTGTGAACGTAGTTAGTCCATGATCTTTGCTGAAAATCTGAATATCAATTACGTATTTACAATAGCAAGATCAAACATAGTTTGTAAAAGATTTTGTTTATCACTATCAGTTTATCAACTGAATTGCTTGACGACAAGTAATGGGTTAAGCTTAGGGGAGTTGATACGTCTCCATTGTATCTACTTTTCGAAACTCTTTTGCCCTTGTTTTGGACTCTAATTTGCATGATTCAAATGGAACTAACCCGGACTGACGTTGTTTTCAGTAGAATTGCCTTGGTGTTATTTTTGTGCAGAAATAAAAGTTCTCGGATTGTCATGAGAATTTACAGAGAATATTTCTGGATTTAATAACAAATATTGGTGCAAGAATAAACTAGAGGGGGGCCACCCACAGGCCACAAGCCTGCTAGGCGCGGCCACCCCCTGGTCCCGCCTAGCAGGTTTGTGGGGCCCATGTGGCTCCTTCGACCTCAACTCCAACTCCATATAACCCTATTCGCGGAGAAAAAAATCAGAGAGGAGAGTTCATCGCGTTTCATGATACGGAGCGCCGCCACCCCCTGTTCTTCCTCGGGAGACCAGATCTGGAGTCCGTTTTGGTTCCGGAGAGGGGAAATCGATGCCATCATCATCACCAACCATCCTTCATCACCAATTCCATGATGCTCTCCGCCGTTCGTGAGTAATACCATCATAGGCTTGCTTGACGGTGATGGATTGGATGAGATTTATCATGTAATCGAGTTAGTTTTGTTAGGGTTTGATCCCTAGTATCCACCATGTACTGAGATTGATGTTGCCATGACTTTGCTATGCTTAATGCTTGTCACTAGGGCCCGAGTGCCATGATTTCATATCTGAACCTATTATGTTTTCATGATTATATATGTGTTCTTGATCCTATCTTGCAAGTTGTAGACACCTATTACGAGTTATGATCCGCATCCCCCAGGGTGACAATAATTGGGATTCTTTTTGGTGATTACCGTAGTTTGAGGAGTTCATGTATTCACTAAGTGCTAATGCTTTGGTCTGGTTCTCTATTAAAAGGAGGCCTTAATATCCCTTAGTTTCCATTAGGACACCATTGCCACGAGAGGGTAGGACAAAAGATGTCATGCAAGTTCTTTTCCATAAGCACGTATGACTATATGGAATACATGCCTACATTACATTGATGAATTGGAGCTAGTTCTGTGCCACTCTATGTTATGACTATTTCATGATGAATGCTATCCGACATAATTATCCATCACCGATCCGTTGCCTACGAGCATTCCACATATTGAGCTTTGCTAAGTTAGTTCTTCGCTGCTACTGTTACAATCACTCTAAAACTGCTATTGTTACTTCTGCAATCGTTATCCTTACTTCCATACTACTTTGCTACTAAATACTTTGCTGCGGATATTAAGTCTTTCAGGTGTGGTTGAATTGACAACTAAGCTGCGAATACTCGAGAATATCCCTTGGCTCCCCTTGTGTGGAATCAATAAATTTGGGTTGAATACTCTCCCCTCGAAAACTGTTGCGATCCCCTATACTTCTGGGTTATCACTGATGAGGCTTTGAATAGTAGCTCTCCACTCATCAAGCTTCTCCGCAGCAGGAGGAAAATTCAGGAGTAGCTTTGCTCGCTCCAACGCTTCCGCTGATGTAGTCGACAGCGCAAGGTGCAAAGAACGTGAGGTGCTCTGACTCCTAACCATGTTAGAAGGAGCTCCATCACGGTCTCGCGACCGCGCACCACTTCCACCAGCATTTCGGCATGCATCCTGGTCCCACACATCTCGAGAGTGATGCTCTGGAGTCTTTTCGAGGGGGCGCTTAGAACCAGCAATATCACGACCCTACTCGTCGCGTGCGACCTGAGAAGGACGCGGCGTGTGCGCCGGCATGGGTGTTTTAGAAGGCGCACTTCCGTCCCTAGAGTTCACTGCGCCGCTCGTAGGCACTACATCTCCATCCTGAGATCCAGCGGTGCGTAGGTTGCCATCGTAGCTGTGAACGGTGTCGCTGGCTTGGCCTTGATCACCGGAACATCGTGGAGGATCAAGACCTCCGCCTCCTCCGCCTGCATCCATGTCGTTGCTTGTCCGAGTAGCTAGAGGAACACCGGATGTGGATGGATCAACGACTATAAACCCTTCTTCTTGGGGGCCATGGCAATGAGGATGATGAAGAAACAGGCGCAGTGATCGTTAGATCAGGTTCAGGCAACCTTTTCCCCCCTACCTGGCGTGCCAAAGATGTCGGGACATGACACCTATGGGATCGTGTGGACCCCTTTGTGGTTTGGCAGGGAGATGGTGCGCATAAAGAGCAGATCTGACGAGCAGCACGGGGGGGATTTTTACCCAGGTTCGGACCGCTGAGAAGCGTAAAACCCTACTCATGATTTGGTGTATTATGTGTATTTGGGTTCTATCTATAGGAGCGCTATGTGATGAACAGTACACAGCCGCTACGCATGTGGGTCATAAGATCGAAGAAGATCCCCCTTGTAATGCCTTGGGCCTCCTTTTCTATGACTAAGGGGTCTCCAACAGTGCCATACAGTACGTACATGAGGTGTGTAGTTGCAACAGTGTTATCATACATAACTCTGACAGCATAGGACAAACGCATTTAATGCTCCATTGGGCATCCCTGACCTTCTACGGGATGCGATAGGACCCCGTTCCATCAGCACCGCTCAACCTCCTCCATTGCCAGCGCCTTGATATGCATCTAGGAGGGATGACACCTGGTTTCTGCGCTGGCAGGATGGCCAGGTCTTACCAGGTGCACGTCTCACCGGGGCCCCACGAGCCACCCCGACAAGATCCTTGCCGAGGTCCCATCGTTTGGTCTTCGGTCTTGTGATCGTTGTCTTGGACGTTATATTAATACCTTCGTACTTGCATCTAGTAGTCCCCTGGCAAGCCTCGCCATTCGTGCCAGTACGACTGCCCGTGCACAAGTAAGGGGTACTAAAAGACCCAAACTTTAGTACACCGACAGGAGACAGGGTCATCACCAACAATGGCACATAGTTCACAAGCCGCAACTTCATGCAATATGTCCAAGACCTTGGCAGCAAAATTTGTTTTGCCTCTGTCGCTCATCCAAGGAGCAACGGCCAAGCGGAAAGGGCAAATGGTGAAGTGTTGCGGGGACTTAAGACAAGAATTTTCGATAGGCTGTGCAAGTGCGGAAGACGCTGGATTGATGAGCTGCCAACGATTCTTTGGTCAATCATAACGACACAATCGAGTCACCGGCCAGACACCCTTCTCCCTAGTATACGGGGCGGAAGCAGTTATCCCCACCGAACTCATATACAGGTCAGTGCTCTCTTATGACGAGCTTGAGCAAGAGAGGTTGCAACAAGATGACGCTATGTTCCTTGAGGAAGATCGTCTTCAGGCTGCTGTGCAAGCTGCATGCTACCAGCAAGCTTTGCGCTGCTGCCATAGTCGCAAGGTTCATGCCCAAAGCCTTGAGGAAGGCAACCTTGTTCTTCGGCACGTTCAGTCGGGCAATAATTCCAACAAGTTGACGCCAAAGTGGGAAGGCCCTTATCGGGTAGTACGAGTCACCAGGCCTGGCGCAGTCCGCCTAGAGACCAAAGATGGTGTTCCAGTGAGCAACTCATGGAATATCGAAGATCTTCGTAAGTTCTATGCATAAGGCGTGGTTGTCGGGGCCCTCGGCAACCATCTTTTGTACAAGTCTTGCCGGCAAGACATGTAATCCTTTGTAAAAAACTAGGCGCAGACCCTGTGCATAGTTGAATAAGATCGAGCGTCCTGCAACTCTTGTCGATTTCCATGTTTGCTTATGTGCATGTTTATTTGAGACGTTGCATTACGCTTATTCCCAGCAAGTGCTAATGAACTGCCAAGGTTCCATATCCCTATTTTCTCTTCTTTCTTTTTGTTAAAGGATAGAAGTTTCCCTCACGTGCAAGTTTGCCGGGGGGATGAGATGGTATGGACACCAATAGGCGATGTTCAGAATTGGCAAGCTTGCAGAAAGGCGTACCGTAACGAAAAGCTAAGTGGAAAAACCCTAAGTAATTTTTTTACTATAAAGTTATTTTCCTTGGATGATTTTGACTTTTGTATGGGAAACCTGCACGCGAAGGAACCTTGCCATTATCAGTTGCGCCCTTGCTCTATTTCGTGTCCGCTCAACAGCTTAAGTGGTTGCACTGAAAACGTCATGGTAACTTTTCATGATTGGTTGCGCCCTTACTCTGTTTTGAGTCTGCTCAACAGCTTAAGTGGCTGCACTAAAAATGTCAAGGTATCTTGCCGACGGCGGCACTACCGGCAGGCTACTAAGGATCCACTCCTCAAATCGCTCGAGGTAGGGCTGCGTGCGCTGACAAGTTTTCCGAGAAAGTGTAGGGAGTGTACCATAAAGATAAAAATCTAACAAGAGGAATAACATGCAGTCATTCAAATGGAATGAAATTTACATGAGATGGCTTCTCTTCCTAAGTACATCTTTATTTGACTTTCTCCCCTAGGGGCAGATTACAAGAAGAAAAATATAGGAAGAGACCCCCAACAGAAGACCAGCTTGACCCAAGGACTAGCACTGGGCGGAGGGCGGAACTTCCAGAAGGGAACAAGAAGCCAAAGTCCACGGGCTTGCTAGGAGATCCAACTGGAAGATGAGGCAGTGCCCGGGACAAGGACCCTCGGCGAGGTCGCTTCGCTGGGAGGGGAAGGGGCGTGAGCTGATGGCGATGGTGCGGCTGCCGGTCAGTTTGAGCCTAGGCCATCGTATTCTGACTTGACAGCCTGGAGCTCAGACTCATCGTTGTCGTCTTCACCACTGTCCTGCTCGTTGCTATCTCTCGAGGAGGAACTTTCAGCAGCGCTCGAGCTTTCCTCGCAGCAGCAAAGGCGGGCACCCGAACGCCCATAAATGTTGACGGAGAGCAGGTTGGCCTCCACCATCTTGAAGTGGAGAACATGCCCATCCAAGAGGTTATGGGCATGGGTAAAGGTTTTCTAACGCACCTGAGGAGCATGACGCGACTCTCCGGGTACTCAACTTCCACCCACGCGGTGCCATTGGAACAGCCATGCGCCCGCAACCATAGAGCGGGCGGCTTGTGAACCTCCATCACCTTGGCGAAAGGGTCAGGGAGGCATAGATGGCTCCGAAGGGGACCATGCAAATTGATGGCAAACTCCAGCACCATCCCCTTGGCATGGGTCTGTTCAAGAAGAGGGTCTGGCATCGGAGGAAGGGGTGGAGTGGTGCTCCGCCTCCCTCGACCACGGCCTTCGCGTCGATCACGACCCCTCATACCTCTTCCACCACGTGCACTCCAGCCACCCTCTACTTCCATGGCTGAAGTGGTGGCATGATCCCGACGAGAACCCCTCGCCGGTCGGGCGGAGGACGGTGGCCGCCTTTCACCCCATCCATGGCTAAGGGTGTACAACTCGAGATCAGGAAGGTGTAGAAGGGCAAGCTCTGAAGGTTCGCACTCAAGGAGGAAGAAAGGACGGATGAGCATCGCCCCTTGCTACTCCCCAATTTAAAGGGAGAGGCGCGGGGGCTGGCTCTCCTCCGCTCCAAGAGTCGCCTCCCATCTCCGCCAATCCCATCGCCCATGATCACGGGTGAACAGGTAACCGCCCCATTACTCCAATCCATGGTGATGCGGTTTCTTCCACGGTCAGGACTTTACGTCACGGGCGCCCATTGCCAACTCCCCGCTATGCATGTGGCACACGTCGTGGAAACGGTCGATCCGTGCACGTATCCCATGACACGCACTTAGCATGCATCATGGGGAGGTGCAGTAAGTGGAATGATTACAATCGCATGCTCCTACCACGAATGCCCGTGCATTGTTTGGGCCTAGCCCAACAACACCTCGCACCCGTGTGTGGCCTAGGTCCAGGGCCTCTTGTCGGTGTACTAAAGTTTGGGTCTTTAGTACCCCTTACTTGTGCACGGGCAGTTGTAGCCACACCAGTGGCAAGGCCTGCCAGGGGACAGCTAGATGCAAGTATGAAGGCGTGAAGGAAACATTCAAGTCAACAATCACAATATCGAAGGCCAAAGGATGGGTGGCTTACAGAGCCCCGGCAAGACGTGCGCCCGGTAGGACCTCCTCATCCTGCCAGCGGAGAGACCAGGTGTCATCCCCCCTAGATACGTGTCAAGGCGCTGGCGATGGAGGACGTTAAGCGGTGCCGATGGGACGGGCTCCTGTCCCATCCCGTAGAAGGTCAGGGACGCCTAGCGGAGCATTAAATGTGTTTATCCCACACTGTCAGTGTTAGTTATGATAACACTGTAGCAACTGTACACCTCGTGTGTGTATTGTATGCTACTATTGGATACCCCTCAGTCATATAAAAAGAGGCCCAAGGCGTTACGAGAAGGGGACTTTTACTTTTAGAGGACCTTCTGGCTCACACGTGTAGCGGCTGTGTATTGTTCATCACTCAACCCTCCTGTAGCTAGAACTCAAATACTCATAATACACCAAAGCAGGAGTAGGGTTTTACGCTTCTCAGCGGCCCGCACCTAGGTAAAAATCCCCCGTGCTTCTCGTCGGATCTGCTCTTTGTGCACACCATTCTCCCCGCCGAACCACAAAGGGATCCACACGATCCCATAGGTGTCGTCTCCCGACAATTTTTCTTGTTGTTTACTACTTAGTACCTTGCTGGTTTTAGCATTTCAAATTAAAAAAAAAACTATTTCTACTATCCGCACTACACTTGTATCACCATCTCTTCACCAAAATAGTGCACCTTCACAATTTGCCATTCTATTGGGTGTGTTGGGGACACAAGAGATTTCTTGTATTTGATTGCATGGTTGTTTGAGAGAGACCTTATTCATCCTACACCTCCCACGGATTGGTAACCCTTAGGTCATCCACTTGAGGGAAAATTGTTACTATCCTACAAAAGTTTGCGCTTGGTACATGGCTTCTTCATGCAAGATGGAGGACGGCTCAACATCATGGGCAAATATATGCTTACAACGTGGAGGAGTCGAGTCCACTAGTTCAAAAGTGGGCGGCTGAACTCGCGAATTGTTTTAATCATAAGCTGTCTGATATGTCTTTAGATCTATCTCTGCAGCGAGTTGGCTAGTCAACACCGCCCTTACACAACGAGCATAGTCAGCGGTAGAGAATTTTGACACATGGTCTTTATACTCAGGAAATCGTCGGGCCATCTCTATAGGATCCAGATCCGCTGAATAAGCCAAGTCCCGGCTCAAAGATGTCACTGCATCGGCTCGGACAGCTGATCTTTTTAGTTCCTCCGTTTGCTTGGGGATCGTAGAGAGGTGTCTCAGCACATCCTTGATGAACTCCATCGCCTCTTTGTACCCCATGACAACCTTGATGGTGCAGAGACTTTCGGCGTATAATTGTTCTCCATTAATGAGTATATAGCCTTTAACTTCATCAAGTTGTTGTCCTTGAGATTGCGAGTTCGGGGGCCTGCAAACAATTCAAGTTTATGAGTCGTCAGGAGAATTCTTTCATACATGATTATTTGAGAGGGTTATTATGGGCTCATAAGAATACATACCAAAGATGGCTTGGGTCATATGAGCAATGTGTCATTTTAACCCAGCCAGCTCTTTGGTAACTCGTCTCAATTGACCCTCATCGTCTTTCATGTGCTTGATCAAGTTAGCTTTTCTAGTCTCGAAGGACTTCTTCTCTACCTCAAAGCATGCCTTGATTTTCTCCAACTCTTCCAATGAAAGTCATAGTTTCAACTAAACATTTTCTCGGTCGACTTGCCCACTTCTAGATCTTTTTTCAAGACGGTTAAATTTGACTCGCTACATTGAGAGATTCCTGCACAATGGGAGTTATCATTTTAGATATTATTCAATCATAAGCCAGCGGCAAGGTGCAACATGACACTTAAGGGGCTATGACAAGAAAAACTATATTAACTCCCAAGAAGGTTTCAAGCAATATACTTGTCACTTGGGGGGCTAATGCATGTCAGTTTTTTCAAGCATATGATATGGGAAGACCCGGTTCATCTCGTGAAGATGAGGTGGCCCTTGGGGGCTACAGGTCGATTCTTTAGACATGTCATATTAAAGAATACCCGACTCATCTCATGAGGATGAGCCGACCCTTGGGGGATACAGGTTGATTCTTCAGAAGTTTTATATTTATAAAGACCCGACTCATCTCAAGAAGATGAGCCAACCCTTGGGGGCTATAGGTTGACTCTTCAGAAGTTCTATAGTTACAAGACTCGACTCATCTCATAAATATGAGCCGGCCCTTGGGGGGGCTACATAAGGATATATAGACTACAAGACAAAGTTGAGCATACCTCATATTTTCTCTTCATCATGCCAACCAGGCTGGCCTCCATGTCCTGGCTTGTAGAGAAGCGGCTTATATAGACGACGTGCAGTTCTTCAGCACTAAACTCCTCATGATTGGGAAGACCAAGCTTAGCCTTTCCCTTCTCAGGCAATGGCATTTCATCCTTGGCGGTAAGCTTCGCCAGCACATCAGAGGGTCTGGATATGTGTACCTATCCTATGATGGTAATATCCTCGTTCTTCTCATGAGAAGGAACATCCTCAACGGTTGTCTGGGGACTGGGCGGGTTAAGACTATCTGTCGGGTTAGCTTCAGCAGTTATAGCCTTAGTGCTCGTCGTATCAGTATGTTGGGGCAGTTCATCTTGGTCGTCTTGATGATCTTCCGGGTGCTCAACATGAGTTTCAGGAGTCGCCAAGTTCAGATTTTCCTGCTTAATGACCTCAGGATTGGTTGATGACTCGCCAACCTTTCTCTGCCTGGTCTTAGCCTTGGCCCTGCAAACAAGACAGCAAAATGAAACATATACAAGGTTAAGTCTTAAAAGGCAATATATGGTATAAGAAAGAAAGTTTACCCGTGGTTGATAAGGAGGGATGGCAGCTTTGTGGTGGTTGAGTCGCCCAAAGAAGGTGGTGACTCATGATAATTTGAATCGGAAGGATTAAGAGATTGTCGGATAAGGCCAGCTTTTGGAAGAGAAGGGGTTGGACTATGATGCACCTCATTTTGTCGCTTGCGGGCGGCTGATTTGACGGGTAAGGCGATCACAAGGTCACCGGAGCTGCTTTGAGTATGGCGCCTTGATTCATGCTGAGTCTTTTTCGAAATAAAATTGGGATCCAAATAAACATCCGGGTGAGAAAAACTTACTTTCCGAATCACCCGCCTTTTTTCCCTTGAAGATAAGGATTCTAAGCCGGAGGAGATAGAAATTACCTCGGTATTATTAGCCCGACTTGTTGCAGCATCACCCTGAGAATAAGAGTGTTAGATTTCGGGCTCCAGAAAACTCGTAAGATTCAAACATAGGGGCATGTGCGAAGATCTCCCGCGGCCTCGTCCACCCTAGCTCTCTACTCGATGGCCGCAACGACGAACTCGCATGATGACGAGGAAGAAGATGAACATGACATTTTACCCAGGTTCAGGCCGCCGCAAAGCGTAATACACTACTCCTGCTTTGGTGGATTGCCTCTCGTGGACGTTTGGGTGGATGAACTAGTACAATGTTTTGGGGCCTCCAGAGGGCTCTCGGTGGTGTACGAGGATCCTTGTGGTTTGGTGAGTGCTGCAGTTGGTTAGTCTAGTCAGAGTTGGGATCCCCCCCCCTGGTGCAACCTATGCTCTATATATAGCGGTGGCCCGGGTCCTCTTCCCTTATCACAATGGCAGGAAGGGATCCCACAATGGCTAATTTTGTAGGGGGACAGGGGTTGGTGCTTGCCCTACCCAAAGGCAGTCTTCGCCTGCAAAGTAGTTGTCGATCCCACAGGGGCGGGATCAGCGATGACGTCCGCCCTGCACGACGGGTGGTTGTGGTCTTCTTGCACTGGAATGGAAACCTTGGGGGTGCTTTGGGAACCCATGTATGTCCTCGCTCCCTTTGCACCAAAGGGGAAACTACGCTGCCTAGCGCACTGGTGCTCGCCTGCCCTTCCCTGCGTCATCTTTGCCTCCTAAGGTTGGTCCTTGCATAGGAACCTGCCGCTCCGGAGGGGTCCTGAGGAGGCCCATCCTTCGCAAGTCTTGTCACTGTTCTTCCTCGCGAGTGGGGCCTCGCCTGGTCCCATTTGGTTGATGAAGTGGGCCATGCCTTGGGCCGCGGGCAGGCAGGTCTGGGTACCCCCGTTCCCAGAATGCCGACAGTAGCCCCCGGGCCAAGGCGCACTCAAGCTGGCTTACGGGCGAAGCCTGGAGGGCGGCCCAGAGTGCCATGGGACCGAAACGCCTGTGGGCCGGGCTTGGCACGCGCCGACGCCTCCGCTCCCGGAGGCCATCCGGAACCACAGCTAGTTGGATTGACGCGATGCCTGGGCGCAGCGCAGACCATCATTGCTTCCCATCAAGTGTTGGCGCTGCTGTAGGCTGGGAGGACGCGACTCTTCAAAGGGCAGGGGAGGCGACGTGGACGGGACAACATTGACCAAACCGCCTCGTGGCCGTGGTCACACCTATAAATCCTCCCTGTCCCTGGCCAGGGGAAGGGTATTGCAGTCTTGATGCTTCCCCTTGTTTCCTTCACTCCGCTAGCACAAAACCATCTTTCCTTCTCGTCCCCTGATCCTTCATGGCGTCCGAAGGAAGCGCTGCAGGCGCAGGGAAGCGGCCTGCTCATCTGGCTCCTTCGCCCTCCTCTGGAGCCGGGAGCAAGGCGCCCTCGGGGTCGGTGCGAGTTTGCCAGCGGTGGGCCTTGGCCGACGAGTAAGTATTCTACCACCTCCCTCTTCTCTCGTTCTTCTATACACCGTCGGGAGCTTGATCTCCTTCCTCTCCTTCCAGGGTTCCCGAGGCCAAAAAGTGCAAACTTGGCGAGCTTCAGGAGGAGGTAGAGAAGCTACAGGCCCGGTCGGCCACCGCCGAGGCTGCCTTCGACACCGACCTCCGGGGTGAGGCCGAGGACCGGGAGGAACTGGCGTTCCTCCAAACCCAGGTCCAGGAGGCGGCCGACGTCGTGCAAGCTGCCAAGGACAAGGCGACACATGCCAGGCTGCTGGAGTCCCTCCGCACCAAGCAGTTCCAGGGCATCCCCTGCCGCACGGCCAGCGCGGTGAGCCGGTTCGTCGGGGACACCCCCACGTTGCCGCACGTGCGTGGTGACGGGGCCTACCTTGAGTTCTTCCGAGAGGTCGTGGAGGCACTGGAGACTAGCATCTCTCGCGTCGACGCGGACAACATGTCCGACATGCGCGACCTTCTGGACCTTGCCTTGACGCTTGTCTACTCCAACTTGCGCCGCCTCGCCCCCCAGCTCGACCTCCGGCACCTCGGAGAGCAGGTGCCTGATGAGCTCCAACGCCCCCTCCAAGATGAGACGCGCCCGCCTCAAGCGAGGAGGACGACTCCGACTCCGAGCCGGCCGGCGGCGTGGGTGGCAATGGCGACTCCACCTCGTAGGCACCCTCCATTCCTATTTACCGGTACCTATAATTCTCGAACAAGAACCCTGCCCCATGGGGCTTTAATCTTTTGTGTGTTACCTTTGTCGTCTTGTTTTCCTTCCTCGATTTGCTGGTTGTGGTGTTGGTTGGTGCTGCCATGGTCATGGCCCTGTGTCAGCCCCTGGTAAGGCCCCGCGAGGCTCTTCTCCTCCTGGGTGACTCGTGTCTATTGCCCCTGTTGGGCCTTGGGCCTCGTGGCTCGTCGCGATCGAGCCCCTCCTCACGTGTCACCTCCTTTGTTGCTTCGTTCCTCGGGGGCCTTGGCAGCCGTGCTTAGTAGCCAAAGTTCCTACATTTTTAGGGTAGCGTGTGCAGTCCTCATTTCATCCCTGGGGCTGTTATTAGGCATGGAGGCTCCTGGCGGGTTTGATAGTGTACTTAGCTTTGTATGATGCTGGCGATCCCGCGTTGCGAGGCAAGACGGGTTGTCCCGTCAAGTTGTGGCTCTGTCCATGATATCTTCTTCTTACCTGCTGAATGGTCTGGAGGCCCTTTCGGCACTCTGTGTTTATAGGTCCCAGTCTCGCACATTTCCCCACCAATGTTAGGTACGACCGGAGAGGACACACTTCACGAGGCGAGGCCCCGGCACTCCTGATGCCGACCGGAAACCATGGACGGCACCAGGAAGTCGAGTGGCATTATGGCCAGTAAGGCTCCCAAGGCGCATTACCCAGGAGCCCCCTTTTTAGACGCTCAAACCGCTCTACGTCGTTAGGTCCCAGTCCCATGCATTTCCCCACCACCGTTATATACGACAGGAAACCAAGGATGCACTTCACGGGGCGAGGCCCCAACACCCCCGATGCCGACCGGAAACCAAGGACGACATCAAGGGGGACAAGTGGCCTTATGACTGGTAAGGCTCCTAAGGCGTGCTGCTCAGGAGCCCCCGTTGACGCTCGAGCTATCCCCCATTCCATTCCTCGGGTGTAGCCTCAGGAGGCTTTGGGGCCTTCCGAGACTCCATGTTGTGATGTCGAACTGTGATCGGAGCCCCCGAGTGGGGTTTTAGTGCTAAAAATTGCTTACCCTTGAGGTGGCGAGCCCTCGTCATACAGATTTGTGATGCCTTGGGGCAGCGCGGAGCATTGGGCTCCTTTCGAAACACCATTCAAAAAGAGAGAATTTAAGTTTGGCAAAACGAGAAAACGAAGAGAGAAAAATTCCCGCCCCTTTTTAAAAAAAACATAAGATCACGAGATCTTCGAGCTTTTGATAGGCTCAAGCACAAAAAAGGGCCATCGAAGGTTGCAACTTGAAATACAAAAAAGAGCGAGAAAATGGCCGCGTCCGGCTTCTTGGGGTTGCCCCAGCCTTTGTCTCCCCCAGCGTTGACCGTAGGGCATCCACGTTGCATGGGCAAAGCCATTGATGGGTAATGTTGTATTCTCCGCCAGCTCCGGGCTATGTCTGCCACATTGCATGGGAGGAACCCCTCCGCGTCCTCGGGGGGCTCTAGGCATATATAGCCCTCTTATTGTTATGTGAGAGTGTCACGGCCCTGGGCTAGCCCCCAGGCGCATGGCTTTGTGGCTCACAGCCCTGTCGAAGATCATCTCACACAGTCCTGCCTGGTTGCGCGCCCTTATGACCCTAACCTGGTCGCATCATTCCCTGCGCGACCTCAGGATTGCGCTCCCGAGGCCCAAACATGAGCATGATGCGTCCGCGCGGCCATAAGGGTGTTTTGTTGGTGAATATTTCCTCGTGAGGCATCCATGTGCCCTCCAGAAAAGGTCCCAAGGACCTCATGAGACCCGGCCTTCCGTGGCTGTATCGGTGTCGTAATTGCCGGTGGTGGCCCGCGTTGCTTGCCTTGCCGCTCCTCCCAGGTCATCACTTCTGGGGCCTGAGGGCTTGGCCTATCGTCACTTTTCTGCGAGGGTGCCGGATGGTGTCACGCCCCGTGGCTTGGGGGCACCCTCAAACCCGCGCCGCCCGAGCCCGGCGCTCTACTGACGGGTGCCCCCAGGCCCGGCTCGAGGAGGAGGCCTAGGGTGCTTTTCACTCTTGGCGGGTGACGGTGCCTGCGGTGGGCGCTTGAACCTACCCCCCCACCAGGTGGGCCAGGTGGTATGATGTAGCATGGTATGTAGGGCTCAACGTAGGTGCTCGATTCGCCTCTTAAGTCGTCCATCGGTGCGCCGGGGCCGGTCCCTCCCAGCGGCGGTTGGGAGGTCGCCCCATGCGCGTCACTCACATGCCCGCCTGCACCGGGCCTCACAGCAGAGTTGCTTACCTTTGCCACTGCCGTTGGGTGGGCCTTGCGTCATCTGGTGTAGATTCCCTCCTTGGTACCCTGATGCGCCTCCGCCCTTGTTGCTTTCTTGTCCGGAAGCCTGCACCGCCCGCTGACTGCACCAGAGGGCGCACTCCCGCCTGGCCAACTCGGGTTGCTGAGGGCCCACCGGGCTACGCAGATGCGCGTCGGCATGTGCACAGGGTGCCCCGCCATTTCCTCCGTGCGCCTTGTGGTTGCTGCCATGCTATGCCCCGAGACCGGTCACCGGGATTCGAAGGAGAAGGAGCACAAAGTGTGGCATGGCCCGCTCGGCCTCATATGGCATTGGAGGGGCCCTTCCACTGGCAGGCCCGGGGGCGGGCTCCGCATGCGAGCCCCGGCACCTGACGTCTACGGTCTTGAAGAAGACTGAGAAGGGATGGCGCACTGGGAGATGGCTACTAGCTCCGCGATGTGATCCGCCCATGCATCCAAGCCGTCGTGTGTCCATTAGTGGCGGAGCATCTCACTCGCCAGTAGTAGCGCATCGTGTGCGTCGAGGTCTCCCATGTAGGTTTGACGTGTTGCTGATGTCGGGGGTGCTGCCCGTTCACTGTGCGCCTGAGCGGCATGAGGGGCGGTAACGGTGGAGGTGACGCTAGCGATCTGGTCCTGGCCGCTTGGTACCACAATGCCGGGGTGTGGGCCTCCCATGCTACGGCGGGGTTGACAGAGGATGGCCCGCCGCGGCCCGAAGAAGCATGTTAAGCGCCGGCCATCAGAGCAGCAAAGCTTGGGAAGGACGAAGCTTGGAGAATAACTTCACACGCCCCCTACTTGGCACGCAAAATGTCATATTTTGGGCTCCACAAAACCCTTATGATTCGAACAAAGAGGCGTGTGCGAAGATCTACCGTGGCCTCGTCCAGCCTAGCTCTCTACTCGATGGTCGCAACGACAAACTCGCACGATGAGGAGGAAGAAGATGAACACGACAGTTTACCTAGGTTCAGGCTACTGCAAAGCGTAATACCCTACTCCTGCTTTGGTGGATTGCCTCTCGTGGAGGTTTGGGTTTCTGAACTAGTACAATGTTCCGGGGCCTCCGGATGGCTCTCGGTGGTGTTCGAGGCTCCTTGTGGTTTGGTGAGTGGTGGAGTTGGTCAGTCTAGTCGGAGTTGCAATCCCCCCTCTACAATGCAACCTATGCTCTATATATAGGGGTGGCCCAGGTCCTCTTCCCTTATCACAATGGCGGGAAGGGATCCCATAGCAGCCAATTTTGTAGGGGGACAAGGGTTGGTGCTCACCCTGCCCAAAGGCGGTCTTCACCTGCAAAGTAGCTGTCGATCCCATAGGGGCGGGCTTAGCGATGATGTCCGCCTTGCAAGACGAGTGGTTGTGGTCTTCTTGCACCGGAATGTAAACCCTTGGGGGTTCTTTGGGAACCCACGTATGTCCTTGCTCCCTTTGCACCAAAGGGGAAACCGCGCTGCCTAGCGCACTGGTACTCGCCTGCCCTTCCCTGCATCATCTTTGACTCCTAAGGTCGGGCCTTGCATAGGAACCCCCGCCGCTCTGGAGGGGTCCTGAGGAGACCCATCCTTCGTGGGTCTTGTCGCTGTTCTTCATCGCGAGGCTAGGGCCCTCGCGAGGGCCTTGTCTTGAGTGGGGCCTCACCTCGTCCCATTTGGTTGACAAAGTGGGCCATGCCCTAGGCCGCAGGCAGGCAGGTCTTGGTACCCCCGTTCCCAGAACACCAACAAAGAGGCGTTAGCAAGTTCAATAAAAAGACGGCCGAGGGAGTCAAGTTCTACCTCCATAGATGCATTAACCATTGGTGACTCGCCCCTAGTTGATGGCTCTTCCACAACCGCCTTACTCTTCTTCTTACTCGGGGCGGGTTTAGGCTTATTTGCCAAAGTTTTCCTCTTTCGGCAAGGAGAGTCTGCTTCCAAAGTTATCAACAAAATGGAAAGTAAGCTTGAAGTTTTAAAAAGTTCTATAAGCCAGATAAATACTTATTAATGATTCTTACTGGAGGAGCTGGGTTAATAGTGCAAAAGGGATTCAATCCAACCTGATTGCAAACTGCTTGAGTTTCTCCCAACAGCTTCTTTACAATCCGGTTTATATCATAAGCTTCCAAGTCCACGCTGATGTATATTTGTGCATCATTCAAACCGCCAGAGTAATTGCACATTAAATTGCTACAGCAACTCAATGGTAAGATCCTCCAAACTACCCAGCACCGAGTTAGATCAACCCCAGTCAATCCATGGGCTAGCAAGGCCCTCAGTTTTGGGTAGATGGAGGCGAGTTGAGAACACTCTTCGTGTGGAGCCCAGCCAGGAAGTTCAAATGTCATTGGAAGATGATCTGGTCTGTAACTCGACAGAGTATTGTCACCAACAGGGGTTGTGTTCCGATAATAGAACCAAGTTCTAATCTATCCTTTGGAGTGGCTTGGCAGAGTGGCTATGGGACAAGAGTCGTCTCTTCACCTTTGAATTGAGACCCCGCCGAGTTCTACACTGGGGCCATCAGCACATTCAGTCTAGTGATCAGATAGAAGAATTCCCTAAAAAGAGGTACAATGGGTTCCATTTGAAGATACACTTCGCAAAACACATGGAACTGGCATAGATTGGTTATGGAATTTGGAGCCAGATCTTGAGGGTTAAGATTGAAAAAGGCTGGAACATCTCAGAAGAATTTCGACCCAGGGGAGAAAAGCCCTGATGAAGGTGATCAATGAACACCACTACTTCTCCTTTGTTGGGTTGTGGAGTTTCGTCTCCAAGGGCGACCCGCCAGTTAATTTCCACTTTGGATGGCAGAAGGGATTGGTCTTCATAGTCCTTTAGTGTAAGTTTAGAAACTCGAGAAGGCACCCAGTTGCATGTGGTGGTTTTTGACATGATGAATCACTTAAGTAAAAGTGAAAGGAGTTGTAGAAGCATATATGGCAAGTTATTTAACAAACAACAATTCATTTAAATAAGCTGTGTGGTCATACAACAATGTTCTCGTAGTTATGGTCAAGAATAAAGTGACATAAGTATCTACAACAGGTGAATCACCTTATGATAAGCCGATACCTAAATGTATTAGTCTATTAACATGGCGGGTTATGGTCATAATGATGAGCCAACAGACATATGGGCAACCTATGATAATCTGAGACTTCGAGTTTTAGCAAAGTGTGGAACTAACAAGTTTCTACCGAAGCAACTACAATTATGGATATAAAAATGGTTCAAAAAGGAGATATAAATCCTAAACCTGATGATCAAGTATTGAAGCAGTGGTGACCTCGATTGCGGATTCCTAAGTAAGATCTAAGTACATGATGTCTACTACCCAACTTTATTCTTGTAGACTTTGTTAGGCCTCCAAGCGCAGAGTTTTGTAGGACAGTAGCAATTTTCCCTCAAGTGGTTGACCTAAGGATTATCAATCCGTGGGACGCGTAGGATGAAGATGGTCTCTCTCAAACAACCTTGCAACCAAATAACAAAGAGTCTCTTGTGTCCCCAACACACCTAATACAATGGTAAATTGTATAGGTGCACTAGTTCGGCAAAGAGATGGTGATACAAGTGTAATATGGATGGTAGATATAGGTTTTTGTAATCTGAAAATATAAAAACAGCAAGGTAGGAAGTAAGAAAACTGAGCAAAAATGGTATTGCAATGCTTGAAAACAAGGCCCAGGGTCCATACTTTTACTAGTGCAAGTTCTCTCAACAATACTGACATAGTTGAATGATATGTAAATCCCTCACGTGTGACAAAGAGTTCACTCCAAAGTTACAAATAGCAGAGAACAAACAAAATTATTGTAGGGTATGAAACCACCTCAAAGTAATCTTTTCTGATCAATCTTATGAGGTATCCTTATAAGTGTCATGAACAGCCCTAGAGTTCATATTGAAATAATACCTTAAGATACACATCAACCAAAACCCTAATGTCACCTAGATACTCCAATGTCACCACGAGTACCCATGGGATTGACTATATGATATACATCACAAAATTTCAGATTCATCAAATTCAATCCAACACAAAGAACTTCAAAGAGTGCCCCAAAGTTTCTACCGGAGAGTCAAGACGAAAACGTGTGCCATCCCCTATGCATAGATTCCCAAGGTCACGGAACCCGCAAGTTGATCACCAAAACATACATCAAGTGGATCAATAGAACATCCCATTGTCGCAACGGATATCCCATCGCAAGACATACATCAAGTGTTCTCAAATCCTTTAAAGACTCAATCCGATAAGAAAACTTCGAAGGGAAAACTCAATTCATCACAAGAAGATAGAGAGGGGAAAACTCCATATGATTCATCTATATTAATAAAGCTCGCGCTACATCAATATCATGTCATCTTAAGAACACGAGAGAAAGGGATCAAACACATAGCCACTGGTACATACCCTCCTCTTCATGGAGACTGTCAGGATGATGAAGACGGCCTCCGGTGATGATGGTGTCATGGGAATGATTCCAGCATTAGAGAGGGGTAGGATAAAGGAGCATGATCTAAGTGGATGGAACGTTGCTTGCTGAGTGGATAGTATGTATGTATTTATCTGGGACCCACCTGATGTGTGGACCCACATGTTGTTATGATATTTCGGCCCTTCATCAGCCTACATGTTTTGTGTATCCCCAATAGTAGCCCCTGAGACTCTGAATGATTGCTGACAGTCGGTTGGAGTCTGTTGAGTTTGTTGAAATTGAATGTTGTTGCCGGAACTAACTGAGCTGAATTTTTTTTATTTCTCTTCCAGTGGGGGTACGCTGAGCACACCCACTGGGTGTAGTCCCCGAACTTCTATCGGACTAGATGAGTTGAGCAGAGGGTTTAAGTCTAATAGTGAAGAACTGACCTAAACACGTGAACTCTGATGGGCTTGGCGTAGTAAATTGTTGCAATCTGGAGCTGAATCAGTTAGACTGATCTTTGTGCACTGGGCACGATAAATCAATATAGCCTGGAACTAGGCCAGTCAGGTAAATCTTCGTGTGCTTGGCATGTTGAATACTTATTGAGTCTGCCCTATATGATTTCAGCATGAAGGCTAAGTCCTAGAGTGTGGATGATGTCCTCACTCAGAGTAGTTTCTAACTTAGGCAAATCAGGTTCGTAGCTAAGCCCCCGAGTGTGGATCATATCCTCACTCGAACTAGTTTTTAACTTAGGTGATACAGAGTCACGGGTAAGCCCCTGAGCATGGATGATGTCCTCACTCGGAGTATTTTTTGACTTAGGCGATATGGAATCACAACTAAGCCCCTGAGTGTGGAGGATGTCCGCACCGGAGTAGTTTTTGACTTAGGCAATACGGAATCGCGGCTAAGCCCCCAAGTGTGGAGGATGTCCGCACTCGGAGTAGTTTTTGCCTTAGGCGGTCGGAATCGCAACTAAGCCCCCGAGTGTGGAGGATGTCCGCACTCAGAGTAGTTTTTGACTTAGGCGATATGGAATCACAGCTAAGTCCCCGAGTGTGGATGATGTCCGCACTCGTCGTAGTTTTTGACTTAGGGATACAGAATCGCAGCTAAGCCCCCGAGTGTGGAGCATGTTCACACTCGGAGTAGTTTTTGACTTAGGCGATACGGAATCGCAGCTAAGCCCCCCGAGTGTGGAGGATGTCCGCACTCGGAGTATTTTTTGACTTAGGCTATACGGAATCGCAGCAAAACCCCCGAGAGTGTAGGATGTCCATAGTCGGAGTAGTTTTGGACTTAGGCGGGGCAGCCGAGTGATGAAGACGTGCCACATGGAGTGGTGATGCATGGGGCATCCGAGTGAGGTAGACGAGTCCGGCTAAGTGGCGACGCGTGGGGCGGCCAAGTGTTGTATGTCGAGGAGGCTTGTGACCCAGTGATGGTACGCGGGGCGGCCGTGTGCCAGGTGCTTGTTGGTTCTAGACCAGCAAGGGTCTAACAAAGTGCAGGATCCGACTGTACTTGTGCAAGTGAAGGATCTGACTGAACTCATTGGAGTACTAGACCTAAACGAAGCGGAAGTGAAGTGTTCCCACATAAAAATAAACAACCGAGCACAGAGGTACACTCGGTGGCGTGGCCTCCGAGTGAACGTCCTATGCGACTTCCTCGACACTCAGTGTTGCGGAAACAACTATTTAATTGAATGCGACATATGAGGAATGACTTAGCTGTGTCCAGCTGAGTGACGGCGCGCGGAAAGGCTGAGTGACGAAGGAGCGTCTAGTTGAGTTACGGTGCACGGAGCAGCTGAGTGACGAAGGAGCGTCTAGTTGAGTAACGGTGCGCGGAGCGGCCGAGTGACGAAGGAGCGTCTAGTTGAGTGACGGTGCACGGAGCGACCGAGTGATGAAGGGCGTCCAACTGAGTGACGGTGCACGGAGCGGCCGAGTGACGAAGGAGCATCCATCTAAGTGACGGCGCACAGAGCGACCGGGTAATGAAGGAGCATCCAGTTGAGTGACGGTGCACAAAGTGACCGAGTGACGAAGGAGCATCCATCAGAGTGACGGTGCACGGAGTGACCGAGTGATGCAGGTCTGTCTCACCAACTAGCGACACGTGGGGCGGCCGGGTGATGAAGATGTGCCGCACGGAGTGGCAATGCGCGGGGCATCCGAGTGAAGTAGATGTATCTGGCTGAGTGGTGACGCGCGGGGCGGCCAAGCGGTGTAAACTGATCCAGGACAGTGGCGATGTGCAGGGCATCCGAGTGGGGTAGATATGTCTCATTGAGTGGCGACACACGGGGCAATCAAGTAACGGCATGCGGGGCAGCCAAGTGATGACGACATGTCTTGCCAAGTGGCGATGTGCGGAGCAACCGACTGATGAAGACGCCTCCGACTACGTGACGGCGCGTGAGGCGGACAAGTGATGACGCCGCATCCGGCTGCGTGATGGCGTGCGAGGCGGACGAGTAATGAAGACACCTCTGGCTGAGTGACGGCGCGAGGCGGCCGAGTGATGAAGACATGTCTCCGACTGTGTAGCGACACTCGGGGCGGCTGAGTGATGAAGACGCCTCCGGGTGAGTGATAGCGCGCGGGGCGGACGAGTAATAAAGACTTGTCTCACCGAATGACAATGCGCAGAGCTGCCGAGTGATGAAAACATGTCTCATCGATTGGCGATGCGCAGAGCAACCGAGTGATGAAGACGCCTCCAGTTGTGTGACGGCGCGCGGGGTGGCCGAGTGATGACGACGCGTCGGGTTGCCTGATGGCGCGCGAGGCAGCCGAGTGATGAAGATGTGTCCAACTGCGTGACGGCGTACGAGGCGACCGAGTGATGAAGACGCCTCTGGCTAAGTGAAGGCGCGTGGAGCGGCCGAGTGATGAAGACATGTCTCCAGCTGAGTGACGGTGCGTGGGGCGGCCGAGTGATGAAGATGTGTCTCCAGCTGAGTGGCGACACTCGGGGCGGACGAGTGATGAAGATGCCTCCGGCTGAGTGACAGCACGCGGGGCGGCCGAGTGATAAAGACGCGTATCACCAAATGAAGACGCACGGGACGGTCGAGTGATGTAGATGCATCCAACGAAACGGCAACGCGCGAGGCAATCGAGTCACCACATGTTAGTCGTATGCATGTCATCGTGTTACTTGCCTGAACAAAATGTCCGGCCGAGTGAGCTGTCGTCCGTACCCGGCGAGACGAGTGACCCTGCATGTTAGTAGCAACTGTAGCTACAAGTATATTTTTTGTTGGATCAGAACGCCCCTACATGTTAGCTAGTAAGCACAGCCACAAAATTAATTGACAGATGTATCACTTACTAGTGGAAAGGTAGCAACGGAAACTGTGCACTTTTATGGACGCAATAATTAGGAGACAGACGTGGGAGAGACTCACCAATTGGCCGCTTAATCAGGGGTGGGCAATCAACTCTCCGAACAATTACGAGGCCCGCGTCATGCCGTTTCCATTTCTTGCGGGACGAGGAGATGGCCTGACGCTAGGGGTTGCGCTCGCACGCAACAAACGAGCGACCAAAATGAGCGACTGGTAGGAGAGCTTGCATTGGGTGACTACAGCGACGTGGCTGCGGGAACGCCAGAGGCCCGTGAGTCATGGAGCATCCAAGCACCCGCGTCCGGCGACTACAGCGACGTGACTGCTAAACGCCAACAAGCGTGGCACACGCCGGCGAATGCGGTGTTGGGCCGGAAAGCATGGCACGGGGCGGGCAAGCGCGACGCTGGGCCAGCGAGCAAGTCGTGCGGCGGCAAGCATGGCGTGAGGCTAACAAGTTTGTCGCAAGGTGGGCGAGCATGACACTTGGCCGGTAAGCGTGGTGCATCAATTCAATGATCTAGAGTTGGACGAGGCGAAACCCTTCGCCTCTCTATCCACATGTGTGGTGATCATGTGTGGAAGAGCAACGACATCGTTCGTGTATGAGGCCAAAGACGACCTAGTTCTTGGCAAGTGCGAGATGCATCACAGTTAAAAATAGGGAATAGATGTAAGAATGGATACATATTGTTCGCATTATGGTTCGATAGACGCCATTCCCCACGGTGGACGCCAAATGTCGTGGAAACGATTTCAACATTAGAGAGGGTAGGATAACGGAGCATGATCTATCAAGATGCAAATGGGTCACGCAGTGGTTTTAGCGAGTTCGGGCCTCTCGCAATGTAGATAACAACCCTACGTCTCGTGCTTCGGAGAGACTTTGCTTTATCTATCATGGACATGAGATACATGGTATATTTGAGAGAGGGGAGAATGGATCTCCTAGCTAAGTCGTGAGACTAGAGAGAGCCAGAGCTTCCACGGGAAGAATGAGCCCGCCAGGGGAGAAGAAGCTAGCCCTGAGCTATGTGGTGGGGGTGGCTTAGATAGAGTGTGCCACCCCCTCAACTCCTATGTTACAAGATGGAGCATTGAAGCCATAATGTCAGTCCACTGTAGAACCTTCTCTATGCTTCGACTACCTTGTCGACTGTTGGTCCTCGCATATCCGAGTGAGTCATACTGCCGAGTAATTGACTGTCATCCGAGTGGATGGAACGGTGCTTGCCAAGTGGATAGTATGCATGTATTTATCTGGACCCACCTAATGTGTGGACCCCATGCTGTTATGATATTCTGACCCTTCATGGGCCTACCTGTTTTGTGTATCCCCAACAGATGGCCCCCTTCGATAGGGTGCCGGAACGGGCTCCCGATTGGTTTTTCGTGGCTACAGAGGCTTGCGACGGTGGAACTCCCATTCTAGGTTTCTTTTTGGGGGTTACTAGATTTAAAGGAGTACTTTGCGTTGGAATCACGTCAAGGGGACTCTCGAGGGGCCCACAAGCTAGGGGCACGCCCTAGGGGGCGCCCTGGTGGCTTATGGAGGCCTCGGGACTCCTCTCCAGTATATTTTTTCTCCAATATTTTTTGTATTTTCCAAAAATATTCTTCGTAAATTTTCAGCCCATTCCGAGAAAATTTATTTCTACACAAAAAATGACACCATGGTAGTTCTCTTGAAAACAGCGTCAGTCCAGGTTAGTTCTCATAAAATCATACCGAAATCATATAGAATTATTGTAAACATGGCATGAATACTTCATAAGTTATATATACATGGGATACATATCAGCATCCCCAAGTTTAATTCCTGCTCGCCCTCGAGTAGGTAAACAATAAAAGAAATAATTTATGAAGTGTGAATGCTACGTAACATATTTATCAATGAAATCTTCTTTATTGTGGCAAGAATGTTCAGATCCATAAGATTCAAAACCAGAGTTTAATATTGACATAAAAAATAATACTTCAAGCATACTAATAAAGCAATCATGTCTTCTCAAAATAACATGGCCAAAGAAAGTTATCCCTACAAAATCATATAGTCTAGCTATGCTCCATCTTCATCACACAAAGTATTAAATCATGCACAACCCCGATGACAAGTCAAGCAATTGTTTCACACCTTTTATGTTCGTAAACCTTTTCAACTCTCATGTAATACATGAGCGTGAGCCATGGATATAGCACTATAGGTGGAATAGAATATGGTGGAGGTTATTAAGGAAAAGGAGAAGATAGTCTCACATCAACTAGGTGTATCAACAGGCTATGGAGATGCCCATTAATAGATATCAATGTGAGTGACTAGGGATTGCCATGCAATGGATGCACTAGAGCTATTAAGTGTATGAAAGCTCAAAAAGGAACTAAGTGGGTGTGCATCCAACCAGCTTGCTCATGAAGACCTAGGGCATTTTGAGGAAGACCATCATTGGAATATACAAGCCAAGTTGTATAATGAAAAATTCCCACTAGTATATGAAAGTGACAAAATAGGAGACTCCCTATCATGAAGATCATGGTGCTACTTTGAATGTGAAGACTTTGTAAAAAAATTAGATCATTATCACGCTCTAGTAAAAAGTGTAAATTCCTGTGCTGGAGTCAAAAGTTTCTGTTTTGGTTCAGCATCAATTCTACTCATCTTGTGAGTCATCCCAAAGGCTTTATTTGGCACTTAATGGAAATTAAAGGCACAAAACATGATTACTATAGTAGATTAATCATATGAACACACATGAACAGAAGGTAAAAGTGTTGGGTTGTCTCCCAACAAGCGCTTTTCTTTAAAGCCTTTTAGCTAGGCATGATGATTTCAATGATGCTCAAATAGGAATAATAATTATAGCATGCAAGAGAGCATCATGAATCACATGGCAAGCACATTTAGGACTAACCCACTTTCTATGCATAGGGATTGTGATAAAACAATTTGTGGGAGCAAGAACCGACTAGCATAGGAAGGCAAAAATGGTGCAACTTCGAAACTTTGAACACATGGAGAGGAAACTTGATATTATTGCAATCACTACAAGCATGTTCCTCCCTCATAATAATTTTCAGTAGCATCATGAAGGAATTCAAAAAAATAACTATCACATACAACATTATTTTCATGATCTACAAGCATAGAAAATTTATCACTCTCCACATAAGCAAACTTCTTCTCATTCGTAATAGTGGGAGCAAACTCAGCGAAATAACTATCATGAGGTACTTGATTGACATAACCAATTTGAATATTAAAATCATGATGACAAGTTTCATGGTTTTCATTACTCTTTATAGCATACATGTCATCACAATAATCATCATACATAGGAGGCATGCTATCATCATAATATTTTTGCTCATCAAAACTTGAGGGGCTAAAAATAGCATATTCATCAAACATAGCGTCCCCAAGCTTGTGGCTTTGCATATCATTAGCATCATGGGCATTCCGAGAATTCATAGTAGCAATATTGCAATCATGTTCATCATTCAAGGAATTATCATTTAGTATTTTCATAAATTCTTCCTTTACCAATTGAGCACAATTTTCCAAACCATCATTTTCACGAAACACATTATAAAGATGAAGTATATCAGGCAAAATCAATTCCATTTTTTTGTTGTTTTCTTTTATAAAACCAAACTAGTGATAAAAAAAGAAACTAAAAGATTCAATTGCAAGATCTAAAGATATACCTTCAAGCACTCACCTCCTCGGGAACGGCGCCAGAAAAGAGATTGATGTCTACTACGCAACTTTATTCTTGTAGACTTTGTTGGGCCTCCAATTGCAGAGTTTTATAGGACAGTAGCAATTTTCCCTCAAGTGGATGACCTAAGGTTTATCAATCCATGGGAGCTGTAGGATGAATATGGTCTCTCTCAAACAACCCTGCAACCAAATAACAAAGTGTCTCTTGTGTCCCCAACACACCCATTAATACAATGGTAAATTGTATATGTGCACTAGTTCGGCGAAGATATGGTGATACAAGGGTAATACAGAAGGTAGATATAGGTTTTTGTAATCTCAAAATATAAAAATAGCAAGGTAGAAAGTAACAAAAGTGAGAAAAAAGGTATTGCATTGCTTGAAAACAAGGCCTAGGGTCCATACTTTCACTCGTGCAAGTTCTCTGAACATTACTAACATAGTTGAATCATATGTAAATCCCTCACGTCGACAAAGAGTTCACTCCAAAGTCACAAATAGCGGAGAACAAATGAATAAATTATTGTAGGGTATGAAACACCCTCAAAGTTATCTTTTCCGATCAATCTTATGAGCTATCCCTATGAGTGTCACGAACAGCCCTAGAGTTCGTACTAAAATAACACCTTAAGATACACATCAACCAAAACCCTAATGTCACCTAGATACTCCAATGTCACCACGAGTACCCATGGTCTTGATTATACAATATGCATCACACAATTTCATATTCATCATGTTCAATCCAACACAAATAACTTCAAAGAGTGTCCCAAAGTTTCTACCGGAGAGTCAAGATGAAAACATGTGCCAACACCTATGCATAGATTCCCAAGCTCACGGAACCCGCAAGTTGATGACGAAAACATACATCAAGTGGATCAATAGAACATCCCATTTTCACCACAGATATCCCATCGCAAGACATACATCAAGTGTTCTCAAATCCTTTAAAGACTCAATCCGATAAGAAAACTTCAAAGGGAAAACTCAATTCATCACAAGAATATAGAGAGGGGAAAACTCCATATGATTCATCTATATTAATAAATCTCGCGGTACATCAAGATCGTGTCATCTCAAGAACACGAGAGAGATAGAGAGATCAAACACATAGCTACTGTTACATACCCTCAGCCCCGAGGGTGAACTACTCTCTCCTCGTCATGGAGACTGCCGGGATGATGAAGATGGCCTCCGATGATGATGTCCCCCGTCGGCAGGGTGCCGGAATGGGCTCCATATTGGTTTTTCATGACTACAAAGGCTTGTGGCGGCGGAACTCCCGATCTAGGTTTCTTTCTGGGGGTTACTGGATTTATAAGAGTACTCGGCATCGGGATCACGCCAAGGGGACTCCTGAGGGCCCACAAGCCAGGGGCACGCCCTGGTGGCTTGTGGCTGCCTCGAGACTCCTCTCCGGTATGTTTTTGCTCCAATATTTTTTATATTTTCCAAAAATATTCTTCGTAAATTTTCAGCCCATTCCGAGAACTTTTATTTCTGCACAAAAAAACGACACCATGGTAGTTCTCCTAAAAACAGCATCAGTCCGGGTTAGTTCTAATAAAATCATACCAAAATCATACAGAATTAGTGTAAAAATGGCATGAATACTTCATAAATTATAGATACGTTGGAGATGTATCAGCATCCCCAAGCTTAATTCATGCTCGTCCTCGAGTAGGTAAACGATGAAAGAAATAATTTATGAAGTGTGAATGCTACCTAACATATTTACCAATGCAATCTTATTTATTGTGGCAAGAATGTTCAGATCCATCGGATTCCAAACGAGAGTTTAATACTGACATAAAAACGATAACACTTCAAGCATACTAATAAAGCAATCATGTCTTCTCAAAATAACGTGGCCAAAGAAAGTTATCCCTACAAAATCATATAGTCTGGCTATGATCCATATTTATCACACAAAGTATTAAATCATGCACAACTCCGATGACAAGTCAAGCAATTATTTCACACCTTATATGTTTTCAAACCTTTTCAACTGTCATGCAATACATGAGCATGAGCCATGGATATAACACTATAGGTGGAATAGAATATGGTAGAGGTTATGAAGAAAAATGAGAATATAGTCTCACATCAACTAGGTGTATCAACGGGCTATGGAGATGCTCATTCATAGATATCAATGTGAGTGGGTAGGGATTGCCATGCAACAGATGCACTAGAGCTATAAGTCTATGAAAGCTCAAAAAGAAACTAAGTGGGTGTGCATCCAACCTGCTTGCTCATGAAGACCTATGGCATTTTGACGAAGCCCATCATTGGAATATACAAGCCAAGTTATATAATGAAAATTCCCACTAGTATATGAAAGTGACAAAATAGGAGACTCCCTATCATGAAGATCATGGTGCTAGTTTGAAGCACAAGCATGGAAAAAATATAGTAGGATTGTCCCTTCTCTCTTTTATCTCATTTTTTATTTTTATTTGATTTTATTGGTGGGCATCTTTGGGCTCTTTTTTTTATTTGGGCTTCATTGGCCTGTTTTATTTTTCATAAAGTCCGGAATCTCGTCCCAACTTGTGAGGGAATCATAGCTTCCATCATCCTTTCCTCACATGGGACAATGCTCCAATAATGATGATCATCACACTTTTATTTACTTACAAGTCAAGAATTACAACTCGATACCTAGAACAAAATATGACTCTATATGAATGCCTCCAACGGTGTAATGGGATGTGCTATGATCTAGCATAGCAAATGACATCAAAAAACGGACAAGCCATGAAAACATCATGCTAGCTATCTTACGAGCATGGAAAGCAATATGAAAATGGTGGTGCGTGTCATAATAAACGGAACAGTGGAAGTTGCATAGCAATATATCTTGGAATGGATATGGAAATGCCCTAATAGGTAGGTATGGTGGCTGTTTTGAGGAAGGGTATATGGTGAGTTTAATGCACCGGCGAATGTTGCACGGTACTGGAGAGCCTAGCAAAGGTGGAAGGGTGAGAATGCGTATAATCCATGGACTCACATTAGTCATAAAGAACTCACATACTTATTGCAAAAGTCTATTAGTTATTGAAGAAAATTATTAGATGAATGCTCATAGGGGAGAGGTTGGTAGGAGTTAACCATCGCGCGCTCCCGACCCTCACACAAAGGATGACACTCAATAAACAAATCATGCTCCAACTTCGTTACATAACGGTTCACCATACGTGCATGCTACGGGAATCACAAACCTTTAGCAGAATTATTTTTACCAATTCACAATTACTCACTAGCATGACTCTAATACCACCATCTTTATATCTCAAAACTTTATGCAAGGAATCAAACTTCTCATAGTATTCAATGCACTTTATATGAAAGTTTTTATTATATCCCTCTTGGATGCCCATTATATTATGACTATTCATAACCTAAGAAAATTACCATGTATTTAGAGACTCTCAAAATAATATAAGTGAAGCATGAGAGTTCATCAATTTCTATCAAATAAAACCACCGCTGTGCTCTACAAAGATATAAGTGAAGCACTAGAGCAAATTGACAAACTACTCCAAATAGATATAAGTGAAGATCAATGAGTAGGTAAACAATCAAGTAGCTATGTGAGGGCTCTCTCTCTCAATAAATATTTTCAGATCTGAGTATTTTATTCAACAGCAAGCAAAAGAAAAATACCACTCCAAGAATAGGACGCATCATGTGAACGAATTAAAATTTAGGCTCAACATAGGCTAATAGATAATTGTTGAAGAAGAAAGGTGGGATGCCAACCGGGGCATCCCCAAGGTTAGATGCTTGAGACTCATTGAAATATTAATTAGGGATGCCTTGGGAATCCCCAAGATTGAGTTGTTGTGTCTCCTTAATTCCTCTCATATCATGGTTTCCCTAATTCTTATAAACTTCATCCACACAATACTCAACAAGAACTCGTGAGATAGGTTAGTAAACATAAGAATAAATCAACACTTCATGTACTACCAACATAAGTTGCTCAATAATTCGCAAACATCATCTACTGTTTAATATCGTTTCCACAATTTATAGTTACCAATATAGGCTATGTAAACTATACGATAAGTAGATAACAAAACTATGACAGCAATCTGTCCAAACAGAACAGTGTTTAGCAATCTATTAAACTAGTGTACTTATGTAACTCAAAAAATTAAAAAGAATAAGTACATGCTAAATACTTTATATGAAAATACTATGTAAATATTTCAGAAACTTTCCATGTTCTAGTAAAATACTAAAATTCAAACACTACAACGGAGTTTCTGTTTTTACACAATACACATCAAACATGCAATTCAAGCATCCTAAAGGAAATTGTTGGAACTTATTATTGAAAAACAAGATTATAAATAACAAATAACATAAAATAACAAAATAAAATGACACTAGAAGCAAAACTCATATTATGTGACGAATAAAAATATAGCTCTAAGTAAGATATATCGATAGTGTTGAAGACAAAAGAGGGGATACCTTCCGGGGCATCCCCAAGCTTAGGCGCTTGGGTATTCCTTGGATATTACCTTGGAGTGCCTTGGGAATCCCCAATCTTAGGTTCTTTTCACTCGTTATTCTCCTCATATCGGTGTCTCACCCAAAACTTGAAAACTTCAATCACATAAAACTTAAGGGAACTTCGTGAGATGGGTTAGTATAATAAAGGTAGGTCATTCACTTAGGTACTGTCAAGACAAGATTAATAATTGTTCCCACATGATGCCTACTGTATTATATCATTCCCATAATTTATATCACTGAATATAAGCTATGGGAACACTGAAACAAGCAAACTATGCATGCAAAACAGAATCTGTCAAAAACAGAACAGTCTGTGAAGATATGTAGTATATCCATATTTCCCTATCTCTAAAAATTCTAAAAAATTAGGGCAACCTTTAAAGACTCAATCTGATAAGAAAACTTCAAAGGGAAAACTCAATTCATCTTAGGAAGATAGAGAGGGGAAAACTCCATATGATTCATCTATATTAATAAAGCTCGCAGTACATCAAGATCGTGTCATCTCAAGAACACAAGAGAGAGATAATCACATAGCTACTGGTACATACCCTCAGCCCCGAGGGTGAACTACTCCCTCCTCGTCATGGAGACCACCAGGATGATGAAGATGGCCTCCAATGATGATGGGCCCCTCCGGTAGGGTGCCGGAACGGGCTCCCAACTGGTTTTTCGTGATTATAGAGGCTTGCGGCGGCAAAACTCCCAATCTAGGTTTCTTTCTGGGGGTTACGAGATTTATAGGAGTACTTAGCGTTGGAATCATGTCAAGGGAACTCCCAAGGGGCCCACAAGCCATGGGCACGCCCTGGTGGCTTGTGGCTGCCTCGGGACTCCTCTCTGGTATGTTTTTACTCCAGTATTTTTTATATTTTCCAAAAATATTCTCCATAAATTTTCAGCCCATTCTGAGAAATTTTATTTCTACACAAAAAGACGACACCATGGTAGTTCTTCTGAAAACAGCATCATTCCGGGTTAGTTCTAATAAAATCATACCAAAATCATATAGAATTATTTTAAAAATGGCATGAATACTTCATGAATTATAGATACGTTGGAGATGTATCAATACACTATGCATGAAATGGAGCCGTCACTCATACCGCTCTCTTTCTATGGGAAAACTCATTGAAACTATGTATGTACTAGCAATGGTGATGAACAAGTGATGAACTCCGGTAACTCCGATGAACTGCGGTGAATAGATGCAGATCTAAGAAAAGGAAAGTGACATACCTGATGGTTGCTGGTGGCGGTGGAGGCATTTGGCTGGACCTCGGTGAAGTTGAGGTCACGTTGCGGTCTTGGAAATGATCGACTGGTGAGGGACCAACATTATTGGCGGCACGTTGAAGGCTTGAGCTCGAGGAGGAATAAGAAGCGAGGGGGCAAGGTAAAAAGTAAGTGAGAGGCCCCCTCACGTGTATTTAAAGGGCGAAAAGACAAAGTGTAATAGGAAGTCGCAAGAATCAAGGAGGCACAATAAATTTTGGAGCCAGAGGCGCCTCTATTTTTGGGCTAAATGGATATATGCAAAGATCCGTTGTGATGTCATCATTGATTTCCTGGATTTTTGGTGAGTGGTGTCATTGGAGGGTAGAAAAGAAAATTACAAGTCTGGAGGCATCATAAGCCGGCATTTCTTGACCCACAGAAGACGGAGATACGATCAGAAGATAAGCCACCAAGTCAAGGTGGTGAAGATTGACGTGAATAAATTCAAATCAATCTGGGGCCTAATGTTGGGGATATAAACCCACGATGTAACCCACCCTATTGGGTTGGGTCATCCAAATGGCGGCTCATAAGCAATGCGCAATGTGGGACGTGACGCTGGGGAACAAGATCGGCAAGGCGGCTTACTAAGTAAGCCGGTTGGCGGCCTAGTATCGAATATGGCGACTCATAGGCCCAAGAGGTGGAAAGTCGCCTAGAGTTTCCTTGCTTAGGAAGCAAGGCGAGTTAGAGGTAGACTTGATCACGACTTGTAAGACGACTCGGACTCATGCAAGCCTAGGGTATCGACCTGTATATAAAGGCGAGCCCCTGAGGCTAATAGACATAAGTTACTATCGATCAATAGCTAGGTCAAGTGAATCTGCTCCCTTGTATTGATCACCAAGCAATAGGCAGAAAAGAAGGAGTAGGCTATTACCTCGATCATGAGGGGCCGAACTAGGTAAACCATGTCCCTCGATTCCAATCAACCCCGACAAGCTAATCACATGGTTGCGATGGCCTCACGTCTAATTACTCACACTAGGACATATGTCATGACAAAACCACGACAAAGGCCCAACATGAGTCTACAAGAATAAAGTTGTGTAGTAGACATCAGGGTTGCTGCTTCAAAACAGCACAGAGGCGTAGACGTGCGACATGGCTCACCCGAGGATAGTTGAACCCCACTATCAATGCCTTGTGTAGAACTCCACCTTAATACTTTACATCTATCTTTTCCTACAAGCTTAGCTTGCATGGTTCGACTCTATAAAATAAAGGAATCATGTCGTCTGGTCTTACACCTTGTCTATGTATTACCTTTTTTGCCATATGAATCAATGAGAATTGATATATATCAAATATCGACAAGAGGCTCGGATACACTTTGCCTAGAAATTCCAGCGCTCATTTTAAAGAACACCGGGTGTCTCAGATGTTGCATTATATGCACCAAATTTCGAATCTTGCCTTTGGTAAATAGTTTGGTAGCTCGGCTCTTGTGCTTACCTCTTACGTTCTGCTTCGTTCGGCTAAGTGTGTAAAGGGAGAATCACTATGATTATACTTCTGATTCAATCAGGCAAGTACCTCCGTGGAGAAAGCCAGAAACTGATTGTCATGATAAGCGTAACCTGGTCCGTGATCAGTGGACAATGTAAAACATAATCGTTAGTGATTTCGCCCGCGTTACATGAACGTTCCTCTTCATAGAACTGAAGTGTTCTGTGCTCCAGCCAAGACTCACCGGAACACTTTCAAAGCGGGTCCTAGTCATTTGCCCCAAAAATTCAAGCTCCTATGATTAAGTGAAAATTAGCAAATTAGTCAGATTGCCTTGTCTATAGCAGAAATGACCACCTCCGAGTATCAAGACATCGGCTAAGGATCATACTGTTATTTACACACCCTGTGCAATTTATGCTTGGGGTGCAAGCCGATGACGTGCCACTTTTAGTTTAAATTGACAATCGACAAAGAGATTGAAATTAAAACATAGAAATTACTGTATAAGACGTATATTAACAAAAGAAGAATCCATCTTTCTTACATAATTTTGCCTCGGCATACCAAGGTGTTCTCTTTATTACCCACAAGTATAAGGGATCGCGACAGTCTTCATGATTTATTGATTCACCCTAATTTATTGATTCGAAACAAGGGGAGCCAAAACATAGGCCATGGTGCAGCGCTGGAAATATATGGATGACATAAATCATGTAACAGTTACACTCTATAGCGACATAGAACTAGCTCCAATTCATCAATGTAATGTAGGCATGTATTCCATATATAGTCATACGTTCTTGCGATAAGAACTTGCATGACATCCGTTGTCCTTCCCTCCTGTCGCAATGGGGTCCTATTGGAAACTAAGGGAATATTAAGGCCTCCTTTTAATAGAGAATCAGAACAAAGCATTAACACATGGTGAATACATGAACTCCTCAAACTATGGCAATCATCGGGGAAAAATCCGGTTATTGTCACCTTGGGGTATGCGGATCAGGACACATAATAGTTGCATACAACCTACAAGATAGATCCAAACCACTCTTATATTCATCAAAACCTAATAGGTTCAGATCTGAAATCATGGCACTCGCGCCCTAGTGACAAGCATTAAGCATAGCAAAGTCACAGCAACATCAATCTCAGAACAAAGTGGATACTAGGGATCAAGCACTATCAAATTAATTCGATTACATGATTAATTCCATCCACACCCATCACCGACCAACAAGCCTACAAACTAATTAATCACTCCTGTGGTGAGAATCATGGAATATTTGATGGAGAAGGGTTGGTGATGACGACAGCGACGAATCCCCTTCTCCGGAGCCCCAAAAGGACCCAGATCAGCCCTCCCGAGGAAGAACAGGAGGTGGCCGCGGCGCCATATCGTAGACCATGATGAAAACTTCTCTTTGATTTTTTCTCCGAATATGTGAATTTCTAGGACTGGAAATAGGGTCAGGGGAGCCTTATGGGCCCCACCACACAACAAGGCGTGGCCTCGAGGGTGGTTGCACCCTGTTGCCTCGTGGACCATAGGGACCCCCCTCTCGCGGATCTTTGCATCATAATTCAATACAATTCCCAAAAAAATCCCAAAAAGTTTCATCCAATTCTGAGAACTTTAATTTCCGCAAAAAAATAAAACCAAGCTAGTTGTGGTGAAAACAGCGTTAGTCCGGGTTAATTCCATTGGAATCATGCAAATTAGAGTCCAAAACAAGACTACCTTGGTGAAAAGTTGCATGATTTGAATGAAACTAACCTGGACTAACGTTGGTTTTAGAAAAACTACCTTGGTGTTATTTTTGTGTAGAAATGAAAGTTCTCGGAATTGGATGAAACTTTCTATGAATTATTTCTAAGAATTATAATGAATTATGGAGCAAAGAACTCCTAGAGGGTATGTACCAGGGGGGCACCACACATTAGGGCACCCCCCAGGCCGCGCCCTGATGGCTTGTGGGGCCCTCGAGGATCCTCTGACCCTAATTCTAGTCCTATAAATTCACATCTAAAGGTAAAAAATCAGGGAGAATTTCTTCATCATGTTTTACGAGACAGAGTTAACACCACCTCCTGTTCTTCCTCTAGATGGCTGATCTGGAGCCTGTTTTGGGATCCGGAAAGGGGAAATCGTTACCATCGTCATCACCAACCCTTCTTCATCAACACCGCCATGATGCTCACCACCGAAAGTGAGTAATGCTTTGTAGGCTTGCTAGACGGTGGTGGGATTGGATGAGATTGATCATGTAATCGAGTTAAGTTTGATAGGGCTTGATCCCTGGTATCCACTATGTTCTGAGACTGATGTTGATATGACTTTTCTATGCTTAATGCTTTTCACCAGGGCCCATGATTTCAGATCTGAACCTATTATGTTTCACAGATATAAGAGTGATTTTGATCCTATCTTGCAAGTAGTATACACCTATTATGTTTCATGATCCACATACCCCAAGGTGACAATAATTGGGATTCTTTTCGCTCATTGTTGTAGTTTGAGGAGTTCATGTATTCACCATGTGTTAATGCTTTGTTTTGGTTATCTATTAAAAGGAGACCTTAAGATCCCTTTGTTTCCAATAGGACCCCACTTCCACGGGAGGGTAGGACAAAAGATGTTATGCAAGTTCTTATCGCAAGCACGCATGACTATATACGGATTACAGGCTTACAGTATATTGATGAATTGGAGCTAGTTCTATGTCACCCTAGTTTGTAATTATTATATGATCAATGTCATCTAAATCACTATCCATCACCGATCCATGTGCCTACGCTTTACATATTACTGAATCTTGCTAAGTTACTATTGCTATACTGTCACAACTGCTACAAAATTGTTGATGTCGCTACTACCATTACTTTTGCTACTACTATGTGTCGTGCTATTAAAATCTTTGCTGCACAGAGATATTACTTTTGGTTGAATTGACAAGTCAACTTTTAAGTAATATAAATACTCTTTTGTCTCCCCTTGTGTTGAACCAATAAATTAGGGTCAAATACTATCCTGTGAAGACTGTCGCAATCCCCTACACTTGTGGGTTATCAAGTCCTTTTTCTAGCGATGTTGCTGGGGAGCATAGCTTTATTTATTGTTTTAAGTTGAATGATATCCAATTGCTACTATGAAGAATATGAAATATAATCGAATTAAGTTTGTCCCCTCTCACACGAGAGGAGGTAAGTGTTGGAAATATGCCCTAGAGGCAATAAATAAAGTGTTTATTATTATATTTCCTTGTTCATGATAATCGTTTATTATCCATGCTATAATTTTATTGATTGGAAACACATTACATGTTTGGGTAAATAGACAACACTTTGTCCCTAGTATGCCTCTAGTGAACTAGCTCATTGATCAAAGATGGTCAAGGTTTCCTAGACATTGACATGTGATGTCATTTGATAAACGGGATCACATCATTAGGAGAATGATGTGATGGACAAGACCCAAACTACAAACATAGCATATGATCGTGTCAGTTTATTGCAACTGTTTTCTGCACGTCAAGTGTATGTTTCTATCACCATGAGATCATGCAACTCACGGACACCGGAAGAGTTCCTTGTGTGTATCAAATGTCGCAACGTAACTCGGTGACTATAAAGGTGCTCTACAGGTATCTCCGACGGTGTCTGATGGGTTGGCATGGATCAAGACTGGGATTTGTTACTCCGTGTGACGGAGAGGTATCTCAGGGCCCACTCGGTAATACAACATCACAATAAGCCTTGCAAGCAATGTGACAAAGTGTTAGTCACGGGAACTTGTATTACGTAACGAGTAAAGAGACTTGCCGGTAGCGAGGTTGAGCTAGGTATGGAGATACCGATGATCGAATCTCGGGCAAGTAACATACCGAAGAACAAAGGGAACATCATATGGGATTAACTGAATGCTTGACATAGAGGTTCGACCAATAAAGATCTTCGTAGAATATGTAGGAACCAATATGGACATCCAGGTCCCGCTATTGTTTATTGACCGTAGAGGTGTCTCGGTCATGTCTACATAATTCTCGAACCCGCAGGGTCTACACACTTAAGGTTGGGTGACGTTTCGGTAGTATAGACTAATGTATGGTGGTGACCGAAGGTTGTTAGGAGTCCCAGATGACATCCCGACGTCACAAGGAGCTTCAGAATGGTCCGAAGGTAAAGATTGATATATAGTAAGTCCTATTTTGGTCGCCGGAAAAGTTTCGGGCTCATCGGTAGTGTACCGGGAGTGTCGGTAGTGTACCGGGAGACCATCGGGAGGGGTATTTCGACCCAAGAGGCTACATGGGCTCTGGGAGGATGAATACCAGCCCTTAGTTGGATGGAGGAAGTCCCACAAAGGGCCCATGCGGATGGGAAGAAAAAGCCCAAAAGGAAAAAAGGTGGAAAAAGGAAAAAGGGCTAAATTAGGAAGGAGTCCTAATCCTACTAGGAGTGGAGGAGGAGGACTCATCCCTCCTCGTTTGGCCGACCCAAGGGCTGTCTCCATAGGAGCCAAGCCTCCTCCTCCTCTCCTCCTATATATACTAGAGGGTTTTAGGGTTTTGGCACAAGATTTTCAGCCACGTGCTACACGTTCCTCTAGTGTATAGTTTCTCCTCTAGATCGGATTTCTGCAGTGCTTAGGCCAAACCCGGCCAGAATAGTTCCACCACCATCGCCGGAGCGCCATCACGCTGCCGGAGAACTCTTCTTACTCTCCGCTCCCTCTTGCTGGATCAAGAAGGTGGAGATCGTCATCAAGTTGTACGTGCGTTGAACGCGGAGGTGTCGTCCGTTCAGTGCGTGATGAGGAAGGATCGTGATTGGATCGCGGGACGCTCGGCGATTTGGATCGTGAAGACGTTCGACTACACCAACCGCTTTTCCTAATGCTTCCCGCTTAGCGATCTACAAGGGTACATAGATCCACTCTCCCTCTCGTAGATGCTCATGACCATGGATAGATCTTGCGTGTGCGTAGGAAAAATTTTGTTTCCCATGCAACGTTCCCCAACAATGGCATCATGAGCTAGGTCTATGCATAGATGAGATCTCGAGTTGTACACAAAGATTTTGTGGGCATTGATGCTTACATTTCTTCCTCCCTTGGTCGTGTTTTGGTTCAGCGGTATTGTGGGAGGAAGCGGCCCGGACCAACCTTACTCGTACGCTTATGAGAGACCGGTTCCATCGACTCACGTGTAACTTCATTGCACAAAGATGGCTGGCAGGTGTCTGTTTCTCGTACTTTAGTTGGATCGGATTCGAAAAAGGTGGTCCTTGAGAAGGTTGAAAAGCAACTTATGTATCATCATTGTGGTTTTGCATAGATGAGAATTGTTCTTGCTAGATACCCGTAGCAGCCACATAAAACATGCAACAACAATTAGAGGACATCTAACTTCTTTTTGTAGGGTATGTTGTGATGTGATATGGCCAATTACATGATGTCATATATGTGATGTATGATATGATCATGTGTTGTATAGAATATCACGACTTGCATGTCGATGAGTAAGGCAACCGGCAGGAGACATAGGGTTGTCTTTAATTATTGTATGACCTGCGTGTCAATCATTAAGGGCTATGTAATGCTTTACTTTATCGCTAAATGGTAGCAATAGTAGTTCAAACATGATGGGCGCGACAACCACGATGGCAACATGTTGATGGAGATCAAGATGATGGAGATCATGGTGTCGTGCCGGTGATGATGGAGATCATGCCGGTGCTTTCAAGATGGAGATCAAAAGCACAAGTTCATGGCCATATCATGTCACTTATGATTTGCATGTGATGTTAATCCCTTTATGCACCTTGTTTTGCTTAGGATGATGGTAGCATTATAAGGTGATCCCTCACTTAATTTCAAGATAAATTGTGTTCTCCCCGAGCGTGCACTGTTGCAAAAGTTCGTCGTGTCGAGACACCATGTGATGATCGGGTGTGATAGACTCTATGTTCACATACAACGGGTGCAAGCCATTGTTGCACATGCAGAACACTCGGGTTAAACTTGACGAGCCTAGCATGTACAGACATGACCTCGGAACACAAGAGACCGAAAGGTCGAACATGAGTCATATAGTAGATATGATCAACATGATGATGTTCACCATTGAAACCACCTCAACTCACGTGATGATCGGACTTGAGTTGGTGAATTTGGATCATGTGACACTCAGATGACCTGAGGGATGTCAATTTGAGTGGGAGCTTTAGTAATTTGATTAACTAAACTTATTATCTTGAACAATAGTCTAAGTAACCTTTGCATATTTATGTTGTAGATCAATGGCTCGCGCAGTAGCACCCCTGAATTTTAATGCGTTTCTAGAGAAAGCTAAGTTGAAAGATGATGGAAGTAACTTTGTTGACTAGGCTCGTAATCTGAGGATTATCCTCACGGCTTCCCAGAAATCATATGTCCTTGATGCACCGCTTGGTGACCAACCAGAAGACATGTCATCCAAAGACGTTAAGAATGCTTGGGAGGCATGTTCTGGAGATTACTCAATAGTTTAGTGTGCAATATTGTATGGCTTAGAGCTGGGACTTCAAAGATGTTTTGAACGTCATGGACAATATGAGATGTTCCAGGAGTTGAAGTTTATCTTTCAAAAGAATGCCCGAATCGAGAGGTATTAGACCTCTGATAAGTCTATGCTTGCAAGATGGAGGAGAACGGGTCTATCAGTGAACATGTACTCAGAATGTCTGGGTATTCGACTCGTCTAGCGGAGTTGGGAATTGCCCTTTCGCCAGAGGCGATCACTGACAGAGTTCTTCAATCACTGCCACCTAGTTACAAGAGTTTTGTGATGAACTATAACATGCACGGGATGAAGAAGTCAGTCGCCGAGCTGTTTGTGATGCTAAAAGTCGCTGAGTCTGAAATCCAAAAAGAATATCAAGTGTTTATGGTCAATATAACCACTAGTTTCAAGAAGAATGGCAAGGGCAAGGGCAAGAATGGTAAAACAAAGAAGGATGGCAAAGCAGTTGCTACTCTTGTAAAGAAGCCCAAGCGTGGACCCAAGCCAGAAACTAAGTGCATCCATTGCAAGGGAACTGGTCACTAGAAGCGGAACTGCCCCAAGTACCTGGCTGACAAGAAGGCGGCCAACGACAAACAAGGTATATATGATATGCATGTTATTGATGTGTACTTTACTAGCTCTCGTTGTAGTGCCTGGGTATTTGATACCGGTTCGGGTTCCTCACATTTGCAACTCAAAACAGGAACTACGGAATAGACGAAGGCTGGCAAAGGATGAAGTGACGATGTGCATGGGAAATGGTTCCAATGTTGATGTGATCGCCGTCAGCACGCTCTATCTTCGATTACCATCTGGATTAGTGATGAACCTGAATAATTGTTATTTAGTGCCTGCGTTAAGCATGAACATTATATTTGGATCTTGTTTATAGCGAGACGGTTACTCATTTAACTCAGAGAATAAAGGTTGTTCTATTTATATGAGTAATATCTTTTATGGTCATGCACCCAATGTGAGGGGTTTATTCATATTGAATCTTGATAGTGATGACACACATGTTCATAACGTTGATGCCAAAAGATGTAGAGTTGACAACGACAGTACCACTTTCTTGTGGCTCTGCCGTTTAGGTCATATTGGTGTAAAACGCATGAGGAAGCTCCATGCTGATGGACTTTTGGAGTCACTTGATTTTGAATCACTTGACACATGTGAACCATGCCTCATGGGCAAGATGATTAAAACGCCATTCTCTACAACAATGGAATGGGCAAGTGACTTATTGGAAATCATACATACTGATGTGTGCGGTCCAAGGAATGTTACAGCACGTGGTGGATATCATTATTTTCTCACCTTCACTGATAACTTAAGTAGATATGGGTATATTTACTTAATGAAAAACAAGTCTGAAATGTTTGAAAAGTTCAATTAATTTCAGAGTGAAGTTGAGAATCATTATAACAAGAAGATTAAATTCATGCGATCTGATCGAGGAGGTGAATATCTGAGTTATGAGTTTGGCAGTCACTTAAGACAGTGTGGAATTGTTTCACAGTTGCACCGCCTGGAACACCATAGCGTAATGGTGTGTCCGAACATTGTAATCGAACCTTATTAGATATGGTGCGTTCTATGATGTCTCTTGCTGATTTGCCATTATCATTTTGGGGTTATGCATTAGAGACAGCTGCATTCACTTTAAATAGGGCAACATCAAAATCCGTTGAGATAACGCCATATGAGCTATGGTTTGGCAAGAGGCCAAAGTTGTCGTTTCTTAAAGTTTGGGGATGTGATGCTTATGTCAAAAAGCTTCAGCCTGAAAAGCTGGAACCCAAATCGAAGAACTACATCTTCATAGGATACCCGAAAGAGACAGTCGGGTATACCTTCTATCTCAGATCCGAAGGCAAAGTCTTTGTCGCCAAGAACGGAACATTTCTTGAGAAAGAGTTTCTCTCGAAAGAATTGAATGGGAGGAAAATAGAGCTTGATGAGGTTATTGAACCTTTACTTCAACCAGAAAGTAGCGCAACACAGAAAGTTGTTTCTGTTGAACCTACGACGATAGAAGAGGAAGTTAATGATGATGATCATGAAGCTATGGATCAAGCTACTATTGAACCTCGTAGGTCGACAAGGGCGCGTACTACTCCTGAGCGGTACGGCAACCCTGTCTTGGAGGTCATGTTGTTGGACAACAATGAACCTACGAGATATGAAGGAGCGGTGATGGGCCCGGATTCCGAGAAATGGTTAGAGGCCATGAAATCCGAGATGGGGTCCATGTGTGAAAACAAAGTATGGACTTTGGAAGTATTACCTGAAGGGCGAAAGGCCATTCAGAACAAATGGATCTTTAAGAAGAAAACAGACGCGGACGGTAATGTCACCGTCTATAAAGCTCGACTTGTGCCAAAGGGTTTTTCACAAGTTCAAGGAGTTGACTATGATGAGACCTTCTCACCCGTAGCGATGCTTAAGTCTATCAGAATCATGTTGGCAATAGCTGCTTATTTCGACTATGAAATTTGCCAGATGGATGTCAAAACAGCGTTCCTCAACGGTTTCGTTGAGGAAGAGTTGTATATGATGCAACCAGAAGGTTTTGCCGATCTAGAGAATGCTGACAAAGTTTGCAAACTCAAGCGATCCATTTAGGGGCTGGTGCAAGCATCTCGGAGTTGGAATAGGCGTTTTGATGACGTGATCAGAGCGTTTGAGTTTATACAAGTTTATGGAGAAGCTTGTATTTACAAGAAAGTGAGTGGGAGCTCTATAGCGTTTCTAATATTATATGTGGATTATATATTGCTGATTGGAAACAATATAGAAATGCTGGAAAGCATGAAGGAATATTTGAACAAGAGTTTTACAATGAAGGACCTAGGAGAAGCTGCTTTCATATTAGGCATTAAGATCTATAGAGATAGATCGAGACGCTTAATAGCACTTTCACAGAGCACATACCTTGATAAAGTTTTGAAGAAGTTCAAAATGGATCAGTCCAAGAAGGTGTTCTTGCCTGTGTTACAAGGTGTGAAGTTGAGTAAGACTCCATGCCCAGTGACTGCAGAAGATAGAGAAAAGATGAGTGTCATCCCCTATGCTTCAGCCATAGGCTCTATCATGTATGCAATGATGTGCACAAGACCCGATGTCAGCCTTGCCATAAGTATGGCCGGAAGGTCTCAAAGTGATCCTGGAATGGAGCACTGGGCAGCAGTCAAGAATATCCTTAAGTACCTAAAAAGGACTAAGGAAATGTTTCTCGTTTATGTAGGTGATGAAAAGCTCATCGTAAATGGTTACGTCGATGCAAGCTTTGACATTGATCCGGATGACTCTAAGTCACAAACCGGATACGTACTTATTCTCAATGGGGGAGTGGTAAGCTGGTGCAGTTCCAAGCAAAGCATGGTAGCCGACTCTATGTGTGAAGCGGAGTACATCGCGGCCTCGGAGGCAGCAAAGGAAGGTGTCTGGATGAAGCAGTTCATGATAGATCTTGGAGTAGTGCCCAGTGCACTGAATCCAATGAACCTGTTCTGTGATAACACTGGTGCCATTGCTCTGGCCAAGGAACCAAGGTTTCACAAGACGACAAGACACATAAAGCGATGCATGAACTCCATCCGCGATTACATCAAGGAAAAGGACATAAATATTACTAAACTTCTTCCAAGGGCTAAACATGATCAACACCAGAACTGCATGGGTGTTCGATTCATTACAACGTAAATTACATAGTGATGTGAACTAGGTTATTGACTCTAGTGCAAGTGGGAGACTGTTGGAAATATGCCCTAGAGGCAATAAATAAAGTGTTTATTATTATATTTCCTTCTTCATGATAATTGTTGATTATCCATGCTATAATTTTATTGATTGGAAACACATTACATGTGTGGGTAAATAGACAACACTTTGTCCCTAGTATGCCTCTAGTGAACTAGCTCGTTGATCAAAGATGGTCAAGGTTTCCTAGCCATTGACATGTGATGTCATTTGATAAATGGGATCACATCATTAGGAGAATGATGTGATGGACAAGACCCAAACTACAAACGTAGCATATGATCGTGTCAGTTTATTATTACTGTTTTCTGCATGTCAAGTATATGTTTCTATAACCATGAGATCATGCAACTCACGGACACCGGAAAAGTGCCTTGTGTGTATCAAATGTCGCAACGTAACTGGGTGACTATAAAGGTGCTCTACAGGTATCTCCAGGGGTGTCTGATGGGTTGGCATGGATCAAGACTGGGATTTGTTACTCCATGCGACGGAGAGGTATCTCAGGGCCCACTCGGTAATACAACATCACAATAAGCCTTGCAAGCAATGTGACTAAGTGTTAGTCACGGGATCTTGTATTACGGAACGAGTAAAGAGACTTGCCGGTCACGAGGTTGAGCTAGGTATGGAGATACCGACGATCGAATCTCGGGCAAGTAACATACCGAAGAACAAAGGGAACATCATACGGGATTAACTGAACTCTTGACATAGAGGTTCGACCGATAAAGATCTTCGTAGAATACTTCGGAACCAATATGTACATCCAGTTCCCACTATTGGTTATTGACCATAGAGGTGTCTCAGTCATGTCTACATAGTTCTCGAACCCGCAGGGTATGCACACTTAAGGTTTGGTGACATTTCGGTAGTACAGAGTTATGTATGGTGGTGACCTAAGGTTGTTAGGAGTCTCGTATGAGATCCCGGACGTCACAAGGAGCTCCGGAATGGTACAGAGGTAAAGATTGATATATAGGAAGTCCTATTTTGGTCGCCGGAAAAGTTTCGGGCTCATCGGTAGTGTACGGGGAGTGTCCGTAGTGTACCGGGAGACCATCGGGAGGGGTATTTCGACCCAAGAGGCTACATGGGCTGTGGGAGGATGAATACCAGCCCTTAGTGGGCTGGAGGAAGTCCCACAAAGGGCCCATGCGGCTGGGAAGAAAAAGCCCAAAAGGAAAAAAGGTGGAAAAAGGAAAAAGGGCTAAATTAGGAAGGAGTCCTAATCCTACTAGGAGTGGAGGAGGAGGACTCCTCCCTCCTGGTTCGGCCAACCCAATGCTGGCTCCTTGGGAGCCAAGCCTCCTCCTCCTCTCCTCCTATATATACTAGAGGGTTTTAGGGTTTTGGCACAAGATTTTCAGCCACGTGCTACCCGTTCCTCTAGTGTATAGTTTCTCCTCTAGATCGGATTTCTGTAGTGCTTAGGCAAAGCCCTGCCGGAATAGTTCCACCACCATTGCCGGAGCGCCGTCACGCTGCCGGAGAACTCTTCTTCGTCTCCGCTCCCTCTTGCTAGATCAAGAAGGTGGAGATCGTCATCAAGCTGTACGTGTGCTGAACGCGGAGGTGCCATCCATTCGGTGCTTGATCGGGACGGATCGTGATTGGATCACCTATTACCTATTACCCTTCGCTCACCTATTACCTAAAGCTAGAGAACTTGAAAATGCTAAAACTGAGGAAGATTTTGAATCACCTATTACCCTTCGCTCACCTAATAGATATGAATTGCCTTATGTACCTGAAGGTTATGTTATGGATGGTGAGGTAGCTAGGTACTTTCTTGCTTGTGAGGATAGGGATCAATTGAAGAAACTACTATGCAAACTAAAAGAAAAAACTATGATGGAGAAAATGATACGTGACCCTAAATTTGCTACTTCTCCTATATTTGTTACTGATAAGGATTATGAATTCTCTGTAGACCCTGAGTTAATTCCTATAGTAGAGTCTGATCCTTTCCATGGTTATGAAAATGAAACTATTGTCGAACACCTTATGAAACTGAATGATATTGCTGCTCTGTTTACCAATCATGAAAAGATTCGCTACTATTATATCCTTATGCTTTTTCTTTTCTCGCTGAAGGCAAGGCCAAGGAATGGTTCCTTTCTCTTTCTCCTGGTTGTATGCATAGTCCTCAGGATATGCTTTATTACATTTCTAAAAAATATTTTCCTGCTCATAAGAAACAATCTGTCTTATAGGAAATATTTAACTTTACACAAATTAAATAAGAGAATCTCCCTCAAGCTTGGGGTAGGCTTCTCTGGTTACTAATATCTTTGCCTAATTGTCCTCTTAAGAATAATGAAATACTTGATATTTTTTATAACGGACTAACCGATGCTTCTAGGGATTTCCTAGATAGTTGTGCTAGTTGTGTTTTCAGGGAAAGAACTATTGGACAAGTTGAAGAATTATTGAATAACATATTGCAAAATGCCGATAATTAGACACTTCCTGAACCACCTCCAGAACCTAGTCAAAAGAAAAGAGGTATCTATTCCTCAATCTTGAAGATATGCAAGAAGCAAAAAAGATCTATGAAAGAGAAAGATATTAAAACTGAGGATGTCAAGAAATTACAACCTATTGAAGAAATACATGGACTTGACACCCCAACACAAGTAGTAGATGACTCTCTGTTCCTTTAATGAGAATGATATACCTTATACTAAGACTCCTGAACAATGCATGGATCAATTTGGTAACCGCGTCATTAAGAAAGAACACTTCAATAACTATGTTAAGAATCAATTGAGGCGTAATGCCATGATGATAGACCCCTTAAGTGACATAATGTTTAGAATTGCAAATAATGTGAAAGGTCTAGGTAAACATGCTTCTATGGTTCACACCAAACTAGACCAAGTTGCTAAGTCACAAAATGATTTGCTTGCTGAAATAAATAATAATATGAATGATCATGCTATTAGAGTAGTGACTAGAGGAGGTAGAATAACTCAAGAACCTATTTACCCTGAAGGTCATCCTAAAAGAATTGAACAAGATTCTCAGAAAAATAATAAAGATGCACCTAGTTCATCTAAGAAGAAAAAGGAAGAGAAAGATCATAGGAACTTGCATGCTTCCAGTGAACCTGTTATAGAAAAACTTGTTGAGAAACATAAAGAAGTTTATGTTTCTGATGCTGAGACGCGATCTGGTAGTGAAGATACACCTAGTGACAATGAAATGATAATAATGATGATGCTCACGTAGATTGTCGGTGCACTAGAGTTTTGGGCTCTCTAGTGGCCCTTACTCATGCACGGGCAGTAGTAGCCACCTTGGCGACAAGGCCTGGCAAGGAGCTGCTAAGTACAAATGCAGAAGACATCCAAATAATCAATACCCCCGGCAAGACCTTGCCGGGATGGCCATCAAACCATCAGTCAAGGAAAAGCCTCGGCAGGTCCCGGCAAGGCGAAGGCCTGGAAAGGCGAAGCCCCGACAAGAAGCCGCCAGCGCACAGGCCAGGTGTCGCCTCGCCTGGGAACGTGTCACGACACTGGCGATGGAGGGGGTTAAGCGGTGTCGATGGGACAGGCTCCTGTCCCGTCCCATAGACAGTCAGGGATGCCTGACGGTGCATTAAATGTGTCTGTCCTACTCTGTCATTGTTAGGTATGATAGCACTCTAGCTCTATACACCCCGTGTATGCATTGTATGCCTCTGTTGGGATCCCCTTCTAGAGTATAAAAGGAGGCCTAGAGCGATACGGTAGAGGACTTAGGACTTTTTTCGACTTTTGACTACTTTGGGGACCTTTGACTCCCACCTTCTAGCTTACGTGGATAGCAGCTGTTCATAGCGCTCCTGTAGCTAGAACCCTAAAGACACCCACAATACAACTAAGCAGGAGTAGGGTTTTACGCATCTTTGAGGCCCGAACCTAGGTAAAATCCCACGTGTTGTCCATCTGATCTGCTATTTGTGCGAGCCTTCTTCCCTACCAAATAGTAAAGGGATCCTCCCGATCCCATAGGTGTCATTCCCCGACATCTTTGGCGCGCCAGGCAGGGGAGAAGGTCGCGTGAACCTGATCTGGTGGTCAGTGCGCCAGTTCCTTCATAATCATCATCGCCATGGCCCCCAAGAAGAAGGGTCTGATGGTGGTTGGCCCGTCCACGTCCGATGCCCCTATAGCTACACAAACAGGCGACGGTGTAGACGCGGGTGGAGGGGGAGGGGGAGGTTCAGGACTTCCGCAATGCTCCAGTGATCAAGGCCAAGCAGGCGGCGACGCCCGCCGCGGAGACGCTCATGACGGCGGTGGGAACCCCCGCTCCGCTGGGTCTCAGGAGGAGCTATGCCGCCTATGGGCGGTACGGTGAACTCTGGGGACGGAAGGGTACCTTCCAAGACCCCCACACCGGCACCTACACCGCGACCTTCCTAGGACGCGCACGAGGAGCAGAGCCACGGTGCCCACGGTTCCCAACATCCCCACGGAAAAGCTCTTGCGCATCACTCCCAAGGTGCACGGGACCAGCGTGCTCGCCAGCATGCTAGTGGAAGTGGCGTGCCATTGCGGGACCGCGATGGGGCTCCTTCTAACACCATTAGGAGTCAGAGCACCTCGTGTTCCTTGCACCGTTTGCTGCCGACAACATCGGAAGAAGCAATGGTGCAGGCACAACTACTCCTGAACTTCCCTCCTGCTACGAAGAAGCTCGACAAGTGGAGGGCTACCATTTAGAGCCTCCTCAGCCTCGTAGACAAGTTTCGATCCACCGAGACGGCACACGCTAGCGGTAAGAAGGCCAGAGGTGGTGCGACCACGGTGCACTGTCCTCCATAGCAGCAACGCCGGTCACCGACTCGACAGACCGAAGCTTGCGATGGTTACTCAACAACGTCTTTTGATCCATGGACACGCCGCGACCAGTATCAAGTTCTTCGGGAATGGGGCAAGGAAGATGCTTGAACTACAATCGAGCGGCAGCGGGAAGCGCGCCTTCAATCTGATAGGTGCGCGGGGGGCACTGAGACAAATCTGCGCCAGGTATCCTGTCAGCCTACCATACGAGGTAGGTTGCCCAATGTTAACCCGTGAGCTACGGCAAGTCCAGTGGGCTAACTCCTGCACGTTCAAGCCAGAGCTCCCGAAGAAGTATGATGGCAACACTCACCCCTCGGACTTCCTGAGCATCTACACCATCGCGGTGCAAGCTGTCGGGGGCCGCGACGACAAGATACTCGCCAACTACTTCCTGTTGGTGCTCAAGCCCAACGTCAGGTCGTGGTTGATGCACCTACCAGAGAATTCCATCACCTCCTAGGCAGACCTGCGCCATGAGTTTGTTGGCGCCTTTACTGGAGGCCACCAAGCTCCAGATCAAGAAAGTGATTTGCACATCATCCCCCAGAAGGAGGGCGAGACTTTGCGCAAGTACATCCAAAGGTTCAGCCGCGCGTACCACAACATACCAGACGTTCATCATGCCGCTATTATCAGCGCGTTCCATCAGAACGTGCGCAACTGCAGGATACGGGAAGTGTTGGGGAACGTTGCATGGGAAACAAAAAATTTCCTACATTCACACAAGACCTATCCATGGTGATGAGCATCTACGAGAGGGAGAGTGGATCTATGTACCCTTGTAGATTGCTAAGCGGGAAGCGTTAAGAAACGTGGTTGGTGTAGTCGAACGTCTTTGCGATCCAAATCGCCGAGCGTCCCGTGATCCAATCATGATCCGTCCCGATCAAGCACCGAACGGACGACACCTCCGCGTTTAGCACACGTATAGCTTGATGACGATCTCCGCCTTCTTGATCCAGCAAAAGAGGGAGCGAAGAGGTAGAAGAGTTCTCCAGAAGCGTGACGGCGCTCCGGCGATGGTGATGGAGCTATTCCGGTAGGGCTTTGCCTAAGCACTGCAGACATCCGATCTAGAGGAGAAACTATGGACTGGAAGAACGGGTAGCACGTGGCTGAAAATCTTGTGCCAAAACCCTAAAAACCTCTAGTATATATAGGAGGAGAGGAGGAGGAGGCTTGGCCCCCAAGGAGCCAGCCCTAGGCTTCAGCCGAACCAAGAGGGAGGAGTCCTCCTCCTCCACTCCTAGTAGGATTAGGACTCCTTCCTTATCTTAGCCTTTTTGCCTTTTTCCACCTTTTTCCTTTTGGGCTTTTCTTTCCAGCTGCATGGGCCTTGTGTGGCACTTACACCAGCCCACAAAGGGCTGGTATTCATCCTCCCACAGCCCATGTAGCCTCTTGGGCTGAAATACCCCTCCCAATGGTCTCCCGGTACACTAGCAATAAGCCCGAAACCTTTCCGACGACCAAAATAGGACTTCCTATATATCAATCTTTACCTCAGGACCATTCCGGAGCTCCTCGTGATGTCCGGGATCTCATCCGGGACTCCGAACAACCTTCGGTCACCAGCATACATAACTCTATACTACCGAAACGTCACCAAACCTTAAGTGTGCAGACTCTATGGGTTCGAGAACTATGTAGACATGACTAAGACACCTCTACGGTCAATAAACAATAGTGGGACCTAGATGTCCATATTGGTTCCTACATATTCTACGAACATCTTTATCGGTCGAACCTCTATGTCAAGGATTCAATTAATCCTGTATGATGTTCCCTTTGTTCTTCGGTATGTTAATTGCCCGAGATTCGATCGTCGGTATCTCCATACCTAGTTCAACCTCATTACCGGGAAGTCTCTTTACTCGTTCCGTAATAGAAGATCCCATGACTAACACTTTGTCACATTGCTTGCAAGGCTTATTGTGATGTTGTATTACCGAGTGGGCCCTGAGATACCTCTGCGTCACATGGAGTAACAAATCCTAGTCTTGATCCATGCCAACCCAATAGACACCCTCAGAGATACCTGTAGAGCACCTTTATAGTCACCCAATTACGTTGCGACGTTTGATACACACAAGGCACTCTTCCGGTGTGCGTGAGTTGCATGATCTCATGGTCATAGAAACATATACTTGACATGCAGAAAACAGTAGCAATAAATTGACACGATCATATGCTACGTTTGTAGTTTGGGTCTTGTCCATCACATCATTCTTCTAATGATGTGATCAAGTTATCAAATGACATCACATGTCAATGGCAAGGAAACCTTGACCATCTTTACCAACGAGCTAGTTCACTAGAGGCATACTAGGGACAAAGTGTTGTCTATTTACCCACATATGTAATGTGTTTCCAATCAATACAATCATAGCATGGATAATAAATGATTACCATGAACAAGGAAATATAATAATAATCACTTTATTTATTGCCTTTAGGGCACATTTCCAATAGTCTCCCACTTGCACTAGAGTCAATAATCTAGTTCACATCACTACGTGATTTACATTGTAATGAATCGAACACACATGCAGTTCTGGTGTTGATCATGTTTAGCCCTTGGAAGAGGTTTAGTCGGGTCTGCAACATTCAGATCCATCTGGACTTTGCAAATATTTATGTCCTTTTCCTCGATGTAATCATGGTGGAGTTCAAGCGTCGCTTTATGTGTCTAGTCCTCTTGTGAAACCTTGGTTCCTTGGCCAGTGCAATGGCACCAGTGTTGTCACAAAACAGGTTCATTGGATTCAGTGCACTGGGCACTACTCCAAGATCTATCATGGACTTATTCATCCAGACACCTTCCTTTGCTGCCTTCGAGGCTGTGATGTACTCCGCTTCGCACGTAGAATCGGCTACCACGCGTAGCTTGGAACTGCACTAGCTTACCGCTCCCCCGTTGAGAATAAATACATATTCGGTTTGTGGCTTAGAGTCATCCGGATCAGTGTCAAGGCTTGCATCGACGTAACCCTTTACGACAAGATCTTCATCACCTCCATAAACGAGAAACATTTCCTTAGTCCTTTTCAGGTACTTAAGGATATTCTTGACCACTGCCCAGTGCTCCATTCCGAGATCACTTTGAACCCTTCCGGCCATACTTATGGCAAGGCTGACATCGGGGCTTGTCCACAGCATTGCATACATGATAGAGCCTATGGCTGAAGCATAGGGGATGACACTCATCTTTTCTGTATCTTCTACAGTTACTGGGCATTGAGTCTTACTCAACTTCACACCTTGTAACACAGGCAAGAACCCCTTCTTGGACTGATCCATTTTGAACTTCTTCAAAACTTTGTCAAGGTATAAGCTCTGTGAAAGTGCTATTAAGCGTCTCGATCTATCTCTATAGATTTTAATGCCTATTATGAAAGCAGCTTCTCCTAGGTCCTTCATTGAAAAACTCTTGTTCAAATATTCCTTCACGCTTTCCAGCATTTCTATATTGTTTCCAATTAGCAATATGTCATCCACACATAATATTAGAAACACTATAGAGCTCCCACTGACTTTCTTGTAAATACAAGCTTCTCCATAAACTTGTATAAACTCAAACGCTTTGATCACCTCATCAAAACGCTCAGTCCAACTCCGAGATGCTTGCACGAGCCAATAAATGGATCGCTGGAGTTTGCAAACTTTGTCAGCATTCTCTGGATCGATAAAACCTTCTGGTTGCATCATATACAACTCTTCCTCAAGGAAACCGTTGAGGAACGCTGTTTTGACATCCATCTGCCAAATTTCATAGTCGAAATAAGCAGCTATTGCCAACATGATTCTGACAGACTTAAGCATCGCTACGGGTGAGAAGGGCTCATCGTAGTCAACTCCTTGAACTTTTGAAAAACCCTTTGCCACAAGTCAAGCTTTATAGACGCTGATATTACCATTCGCGTCTGTCTTCTTGTTAAAGATCCTTTTGTTCTAAATGGCCTTTCGCCCTTCAGGTAATACTTCCAAAGTCCATACTATGTTTTCATACATGGATCCCATCTTGGATTTCATGGCCTCTAACCATTTCTCGGAATCCGGGCCCATCACCGCTCCTCCATAGCTCGTAGGTTCATTGTTGTTCAACTACATGATGTCCAAGACAGGGTTGCCGTAGCACTCAGGAGTAGTACGCGCCCTTGTCGACCTACGAGGTTCAATAGTAGCTTGATCCAAAGCTTCATGATCATCATCATTAACTTCCTCTTCTATCATTGTAGGTTCAACAGAAACAACTTTCTGTGTGGCGCTACTTTCTAGTTGAAGTAAAGGTTCAATAGCCTCATCAAGATCTATTTTCCTCCCATTCATTTCTTTCGAGAGAAACTCTTTCTCAAGAAATGTTCCATTCTTGGCGACAAACACTTTGCCTTCGGATCTGAGATAGAAGGCATACCCGACTGTCTCTTTCGGGTATCCTATGAAGACGCATTTCTCCGCTTTGGGTTCCAGCTTTTCAGGCTGAAGCTTTTTGACATAAGCATCACATCCCCAAACTTTAAGAAACGACAACTTTGGCCTCTTGCCAAACCATAGTTCATATGGCGTCATCTCAATGGATTTCGATGGCGCCCTATTTAAAGTGAATGCAGCTGTCTCTAATGCATAACCCCAAAACGATAGTGGCAAATCAGCAAGAGACATCATAGAACGCACCATATCTAATAAGGTTCGATTACGACGTTCGGACACACCATTATGTTGTGGTGTTCTAGGCGGTGTCAACTGTGAAACAATTCCACACTGTCTTAAGTGACTGGCAATTCACAACTTCACTCTGAAATTGCTTGAACTTTTCAAACGTTTCAGACTTGTGTTTCATCAAGTAAATATACCCATATCTACTTAAGTCATCAGTGAAGGTGAGAAAATAAGGATATCCACCACGTGATGTAACATTCATTGGACCGCACACATCAGTATGTATGATTTCCAATAAGTCACTTGCCCGTTCCATTGTTCTAGAGAACAGCGTTTTAGTCATCTTGCCCATGAGGCATGGTTCACATGTGTCAAGTGATTCAAAATCAAGTGACTCCAAAAGTCCATCAGCATGGAGCTTCCTTATGCGTTTTACACCAATATCTTTTGGCATGATTGTTATGAACATGTGTATCATCACTATCAAGATTCAATATGAATAAACCCCTCACATTGGGTGCATGACCATAAAAGATATTACTTATATAAATAGAACAACCTTTATCCTCTGATTTAAATGAGTAACTGTCTCGCAATAAACAAGCTCCAGATATAATGTTCATGCTTAACGCAAGAACTAAATAACAATTATTCAGGTGCATCACTAATACCGATGGTAATCGAAGAGAGAGCGTGCCGACGGCGATCACATCAACCTTGGAACCATTTCCCATGCGCATCGCCACTTCATCCTTTGTCAGCCTTCTTCTATTTCATAGTTCCTGTTTTGAGTTGTAAATGTGAGCAACTAAACTGGTATCAAATACCCAGGCACTACAATGAGAGCTAGTAAGGTACACATCAATAACATGTATATCATATATACCTTGTTTGTCGTTGGCCGCCTTCTTGTCAGCCAGGTACTTGGGGCAGTTCCGCTTCCAGTGACCAGTTCCCTTGCAATGAAAGCACTCAGTTTCTGGCTTGGGCCCATGCTTGGGCTTCTTTACAGGAGTGGAACTGCTTTGCCATCCTTCTTGGTTTTACCGTTCTTGCCCTTGCACTTGCCCTTGGCATTCTTCTTGAAACTAGTGGTTTTATTGACCATCAACACTTGATGTTCTTTCTGGATTTCAGACTCAGCGACTTTTAGCATCGCAAATAGCTCGGCGACTGACTTGTTCATCCCGTGCATGTTATAGTTCATCACAAAGCTCTTGTAACTAGGTGGCAGTGATTGAAGAACTGTGTCAGTGATCGCCTCTGGCGGAAAGGCAATTCCCAACTCCGCTAGATGATTCAAATACTCAGACACTCTGAGTATATGTTCACTGGTAGACCCGTTCTCCTCCATCTTGCAAGCATAGAACTTATCGGAGGTCTCATACCTCTCGATTCAGGCATTCTTCTGAAAGATAAACTTCAACTCCTGGAACATCTCATATGCTCCATGACGTTCAAAACATCTTTGAAGTCAAGGTTCTAAGCCATATAGAATTGCACACTAAACAATTTAGTAATCTCCAGAACATGCCTCCCAAGCGTTCTTAACGTCTTCGGATGACATTTTTTCTGGTTGGTCACCAAGCGGTGCATCAAGGACATATGATTTCTGGGAAGCCGTGAGGATAATCCTCAAATTACGGGCCCAGTCAACAAAATTACTTCCATCATCTTTCAACTTAGCTTTCTCTAGGAACGCATTAAAATTCAGGGGTGCTACTACGCGAGCCATTTATCTACAACATAAATATGCAAAGGTTACTTAGACTATTGTTCAAGATAATGAGTTCTAGTTAATCAAATAACTAAAGCTCCCACTCAAATTGACATCCCTCAAGTCATCTGAGTGTCACATGATCCAAATCCACCAACTCAAGTCTGATCATCACGTGAGTTGAGGTGGTTTCAATGGTGAACATCATCATGTTGATCATATCTACTAGATGACTCATGTTTGACCTTTCGGTCTCTTGTGTTCTGAGGCCATTTTTGTACATGATAGGCTCGTCAAGTTTAACCCGAGTGTTCTGCATGTGCAACACTGTCTTGCACCCGTTGTATGTGAACGTAGAGTCTTTCACACCCGATCATCACATGGTGTCTTGACACGACGAACTTTCGCAACGGTGCACACTCGGGGAGAACACAATTCTTCTTGAAATTTAAGTGAGGGATCACCTTATAATGCTAGCATCGTCCTAAGAAAAACAAGGTGCATAAAAGGATTAACATCACATGCAAATCATAAGTGACATGATATGGCCATGAACTTGTGGTTTTGATCTCCATCTTCAAAGCACCGGCATGATCTCCATTGTCACCGGCACGACACCATGATCTCCATCATCTTGATCTCCATCAACGTGTCACCATCGGGGTTGTCGCACCCATCATGCTTGTACTACTATTGCTACCGTTTAGCGATAAAGTAAAGCAGTACATAGAGCTTAATGATTGACACACAGGTCATACAATAATTAAAGACAACCCTATGGCTCCTGCCAGTTGCCATACTCATCGACATGCAAGTCATGACATTCTATACAACACATGATCATCTCATACATCACATATATCACATCATGTAATTGGCGATATCACATCACAACATACCCTACAAAAATAACTTAGATGTCCTCTAATTGTTGTTGCATGTTTTACGTGGCTGCTACGGGTATCTAGCAAGAATAATTCTCACCTACGCATAAACCACAACGGTGATACATAAGTTGCTTTTCAACCTTCTCAAGGACCGCCTTAGTCAAATCCGATCCAACTAAAGTAGGAGAAACAGACACCCGTCAGCCATCTTTGTGCAACGAAGTTACACGTCAGTCGATGGAACCGGTCTCTCGTAAGCATACGAGTAAGGTTGGTCCAGGCCGCTTCATCCCACAATACCGCTGAACCAAAACACGACCAAGGGACGAAGCAATGTAAGCATAAATGCCCACAAACTCTTTGTGTTCTACTTGAGATCTCATCTACACATAAACCTGGCTCTGATACCACTGTTAAGGAACGTCGCATGGAAAAAAAATTCTACGTTCACACAAGACCTATCCATGGTGATGAGCATCTATGAGAGGGAGAGTGGATCTACGTACCCTTGTACATCGCTAAGCGGTATGAGTTAAGAAACACAGTTGGTGTAGTCAAACGTCTCCGCGATCCAAATCGCCGAGCGTCCCGCGATCCAATCACGATTCGTCCGGATCAAGCACCAAACGGACGGCACCTCCGCGTTCAACACACGTACAGCTTGATGGCGATCTCCGCCTTCTTGATCCAGCAAGCGGGAGTGGAGAGGTAGAAGAGTTCTCCGGCAGCGTGACGGTGCTCCGGCGATGGTGGTGGAGCTATTCCGGCAGGCTTCGCCTAAGCACTGCAGAAATCCGATCTAGAGAAGAAACTATGCATTGGAGGAACGGGTAGCACCTGGCTGAAAATCTTGTGCCAAAACCCTAAAAACCTACAGTATATATAGGAGGAGAGGAGGAGGAGGCTTGTCCCTCAAGGAGCCATCCCTAGGCTTCGGCCAAACCAAGAGGGAGGAGTCCTCCTCCTCCACTCCTAGTAGGATTAGGACTCCTTCCTTATCTTACCCTTTTTGCCTTTTTCCACCTTTTTCCTTTTGGGCTTTTCTTCCCAGCCGCATGGGCCTTGTGTGGGACTTACACCAGCCCACAAAGGGCTGGTATTCATCCTCCCACATCCCATGTAGCCTCTTGGGTCAAAATACCCCTCCCGATGGTCTCCCGGTACACTACCGGTACTCCCGGTACACTACCGATGAGCCCGAAACCTTTCTGGCGACAAAAATAGGACTTCCTATATATCAATCTTTACCTCAGGACCATTCCGGAGCTCCTCGTGATGTCTGGGATCTCATCCGGGACTCCGAACAACCTTCGGTCACCACCATACATAACTCTATACTACCGAAACGTCACCAAACCTTAAGTGTGCAGACTCTGTGGGTTCGAGAACTATGTAGACATGACCGAGACACCTCTACGGTCAATAACCAATAGCGGGACCTGGATGTCCATATTTTTTCCTACATATTCTACGAAGATCTTTATCGGTCGAACCTCTATGTCAAGGATTCAGTTAATCCTGTATGATGTTCCCTTTGTTCTTCGGTATGTTACTTACCCGAGATTCGATCGTTCGTATCTCCATACCTAGTTCAACCTCGTTACCGGCAAGTCTCTTTACTCGTTCCGTAATACAAGATCCCGTGACTAACACTTAGTCACATTGCTTGCAAGGCTTATTGTGATGTTGTATTACCGAGTGGGCCCTGAGATACCTCTCCGTCACACGGAGTAACAAATCCCAGTCTTGATCCATGCCAACCCAACAGACACCCTCAGAGATACCTGTAGAGCACCTTTATAGTCACCCAGTTACATTGCGACGTTTGATACACACAAGGCACTCTTCCGGTGTCCGTGAGTTGCATGATCTCATGTTCATAGAAACATATACTTGACATGTAGAAAATAGTAGCAATAAACTGGCACGATCATATGCTACGTTTGTAGTTTGGGTCTTGTCCATCACATCATTCTACTAATGATGTGATCCCATTATCAAATGACATCACATGTCAATGGCTAGGAAACCCTGACCATCTTTGACCAACGAGCTAGTTCACTAGAGGCATACTAGGGACAAAGTGTTGTCTATTTACCCACGCATGTAATGTGTTTCCAATCAATACAATTATAGCATGGATAATAAACAATTACCATGAACAAGGAAATATAATAATAAACACTTTATTTATTGCCTCTAGGGCATATTTCCAACTGGAAGAGCTGCCGATGAATAAGGCGAGGGATGTTGCCAAGCTCTATGCTCTGGCAGATAAATGTGCACGGGCTGAAAAAGGGAGAAGGCTCTCCAGCGAGGACGCTGGCACAGGAGTTGACTCTGAGGATGAAGACACCGCCACCTTAGCAAGGAAAGGCCGGTGGTGTAACAAGAAGCACAAGGGCAAGGTCGTGCTTGCCGTCGAGGGAGCCAGCAACCCGGTACCGCCAAGAAGGGAAAGGTTGATGACCCCGGCAAGAATGTTGTCGGGTGTGCCTCCTGCCAGGCTATGGCGGCTGCCGACAAGCCGGAAGGCTCCGTCAAGCAGTATTGTAAGATCCATCACACCAAGGTCCACGATCTCCAGGATTGCCGGCAAGTTGAGCAGCTTGCCGAGAAGCAAAAGGCCGAGTACGAGAGGCGAGACAAGGAGAAGGACCAGGATGGTGCGGAGGGGTCTGGCAAGAAGCGCATCGGCGAGGAGGTCGTTGCAGCAATCCCAAGCAACAAAGAGACCGGCCTGCTCGTGGCCGCGACAAGCAAGAGAGTTATAATGATGACATCGAAGGGGATGACAAGTCCAGCGAGCATGAATTCCAGAAGGCTACAGAGATGGTGTGCATCAAGGGAGGTGCCTCGTCACATTCCTTAAACAGTGGGCGCGCAAGGTTAATGCACGGAGCTGTCTGTCGGTGCCTAGAGACCTCTGAAGTGGTCCAACACTCCTATCATCTTTGACGCCAAGGATCACCATGATCGCACAACTGCGGTCGGGTGCCTGCCATTGTTGGTTTCGCCAACAATTCGCAACCTCAAGGTGACAAAGATGCTACTCGACAATGGGGCCAGCCTAAACCTGATCTCACCTGATGTCATCCAGAGGCTGCAAATTCTTGATGAAGATCTCAAGCCAACAGGCGCTTTCCAAGGGGTCACTTCAGGGAGGACTCAGCCGAAGGGCAAGATCACACTGCCAGTGACGTTTGGAAGTGATATAAATTTTAGGACAGAGAAGATCGTTTTTGATGTCGCCAAGATCTCGTTGTGATACAATGGTATCCTTGGTCGCCCAGTGTTGGCCAAGTTCATGGCGTCCACCCACTTCACCTACAATGTGCTAAAGATGCCCGGGCCAATGAGCGTCATCATGATCAACTCCGACAAGAAAGGCACACTTATCTGTGCCGACCAACTCTACCGGGAGGCAGTTGCAGCACCTATCACCAAGGCACTTGCTCTTATCGTTGAAGCTCCCGGGGGGAAGAAGACCGGCAAGGCCTCTGGCGCACACTCCGGCAAGCGCGCCCCCTCGAGGTGTTGCGCTCCCGTTGATGATGTGCTAGAGAGCTCCATTGGCAAGAGCAAGAAGTCCAAGGAAGCTCCGCCAGAGACTAAAAAAGTTCCCACCAAGGAGGACAGTACGGGAAGGACTTTCACCATAAGTTCCACCCTTGATGACAAATAGGAAAGCGTGCTCATCGCCTTCCTGTGGGCGAATGTCGATTTGTTTTCATGGCAACCATCTGGTATCCCCAGTGTTCCTAGGAAGGTGATTGAGCACCACCTTGTCGTTTGTCCACACGCGCGGCCCGTCAAGCAGAAGGTCCGGAAGCAGGCTTTGGAGGGGCAACAGTTCATTGCCAAAGATATCAAGAAGTTAGAACCGGCCGATTTGATCAGAGGAGTACTTCATCCAATGTGGTTGGCCAATCCAGTTGTAGTGCGCAAGGCAAACGGGAAATGGAGGCTGTGTATTGACTTCACAGACATCAATAAATCCTACCCCAAAGATCATTTTCCCTTGCCGCGCATCGACCAGATTGTGGACTCCACCGCCGGCTGTGACTTTTGTCTTTCCTTGACGCCTATTCAGGCTATCATCAGATTTTCATGGCCAAGGAAGACGAGGAGAAGACCGCACTTATCACCCTGTGTGGTACGTATTGCTTTTCATATACCTTTCAGGTTGAAAAGTACCGATTCTACATTTGCAAGAGCAGTCCAGATTAGTTTGATCCCCAACTACATAGAAATATGGAGGCTTATATGGATGACATAGTGGTCAAAACCAAGGACAAGGCTACGCTCATATCAGACTTAGAAGAAACATTCGCAAATCTGTGCAAGATCAACATGAAGCTCAGCGCTGAGAAGTTTGTGTTCGGCGTCCCATCCGGCAAGCTTCTTGGGTTCTTTGTATCTCAACGTGGAATTGAAGCAAATCCCAACAAGATCAAAGCAATTGAGAAAATTGAAGCACCAAGACATGTCAAGGATGTGTGTCGTCTTGCCGACTCTATTGCTGCTTTGAGTAGGTTCATCTCAAAATCTGCTGAGCGCGACCTGCCCTTTTTCAAAATCTTGAAGAAGGCGGGTCTGATGAAATGGACTCCGAAAGCGGAGGCAGTACTGCGAGATTTGAAGAAGTACCTCTCCTCTCCGCCAGTCCTAGCCGCGCCAAAACCACAAGAGTTGTTGCTGCTATATCTTGCGGCGACAAGTCAAGTGGTGAGTGTTGCATTAGTGGTTTAAATAGAAGTTGATGAAGAAGCAGCGGCAGCGGCAGGACGACCAAGCGACAAGCTGGGACATTCCCCAGCAGGGTCTGGTGCCGACAAGGAGGGATCTACGCAATTGAATGGGACAATTCAGAAGAAGAAGATGGTGCAATGCCCAATGTATTTTGTCAGCTCCCTTTTGCAGGGAGCTAGGTCGAGATATTCTGGCATGTAGAAGTTGCTCTTCGGCCTCCTTATGGCCTCGAGGAAGCTGCACCATTACTTCCAAGAACATGAGATCACCGTTGTCACTCGCTTCCCGCTGCAGCGGATCTTGCGGAACCCAGATGCTACCGATAGGATTGTGGAGTGGGCTTTGGAACTGTCAACCTTTGGTCTCAAGTTTGAAAGCACTTCAACCATCCATAGCAGGGCCTTGGCGGAGTTCATTGCGGAATGGACCCCAATGCCAGATGAAGAAGTTCTAGAGTCAACTCTCCCCGGCAAGGAAACAAATCAAGAGTGGATAATGTATTTTGATGGGGTTATCTCGCTGCAAGGCACTGGTGCCAGAGTGCTACTTGTCACACCCACCGGAGAGCACCTCAAGTATGTGATTCAAATGCACTTCCCTCGGGAGACATCAACAAACAATACTGTTGAGTATGAAGGGCTGCTTGCCGGTCTCAGGATCGCGGCAGACCTTGGGATCAAGAAACTTATTATCAGGGGTGATTCTCAGATTGTCGTTAGGCAGGTGAATAAAGATTAAAAGAGTCCATTGATGGAAGCTTATGTGGATGAGGAGACGAAGTTAGAAGAATGTTTTGACGGCCTACACATGGAGGACCTTCCACATGCAAAGAACAACGTTGTTGATGGCTTGTCAAAGTGTGCTGCCCTTAAGTTGCCTGTGGAACCAGGAACTTTCGTGCTATGACTGACTCAACCATCCATGACACCATCGACTGGACAGGAGAAGAGAATAAAGTTGAGTTTCGGCAAGTATTTCCCGGAAGAGCTCCCAGAAGCCGCCGACGAGAAGGTTGTCGAGGACAACCTCAGGCTTGCCGGTGAGCACCATGCACCGGCAGAGCCTCGGGCCCTTGCCGTGGAAGCACACGCTCCTGCCAAGCTTGCCAGGGAGCAGCAGGCTCCGGTAGGGTCATGAGCCCTTGCCGTTGAGAAAAATGCTCCCCCGGCAGAGAATATGTCTTTAGTCCTTGTTGTCGAGCCCCAGGCTCCAGCATGGGCACATCAAATCGTCCATTTTCTTCAAACAAGAACTTCTTGAGGAACAAGAAGAAGCAGAGAAAGTAGCCTCTCGGTCTAATATGTACAAGTTAGTGGACAACGTCTTGTACAGAAAGAGGCCGAACGATGTGAAACTCAAGTGCATTTATTGAGAAGATGGACTGGAGCTATTGGCGGAGATACATGGAGGCATATGTGGCTCCCACAAAGGGTCAAGAGCGCTTGCCGGTAAAGCATTTTGGCAAGGTTTCTTTTGGCCCACTGCCCTCCAGGATGCAACTACGCTAGTAACCAAGTGTGAGGTATGCCAATTTCATTCGAAGAAAATGCATCAACCAGCTCAAGCCCTTCAAACGATCCCTCTCTCCTAGCCATTTTTGGTCTGGGGGCTCGACATCCTGGGCCCCTTTCCCCATGCTACCGGGGGCTTTTAGTACTTGTACGTGGCAATCGACAAGTTCACAAAGTGGTCAGAAGTGGAAACAGTGAGAAAGGTGACAGCACAGTCGGCCGTCAAGTTCTTCAAAGAACTAGCCTGCCGCTTTGGTGTTCCCAATAGGATCATCACTGACAACGGCACATAGTTCACGAGCCACAGCTTCATCTAGTATGTCCAAGACCTTGGCAGCAAAATTTGTTTTGCTTCTGTTGCCCATCCAACGAGAAATGGCTACGCGGAAAGGGCTAATGCTGAAGTGTTGTGAGGCCTCAAGACAAGAACTTTCGACAAGCTGTGCAAGTGCGGAAGGCACTGGATTGATGAGTTGTTGGTGGTTCTTTGGTCAATCAGAATGACACCAAATCGAGCTTCCTGCTAGACACCCTTCTCCCTAGTATATGGGGTGGAAGCAGTTCTCCCCACAAAACTCACATACGGGTCACCTCAAGTGCTCGCTTACGATGAGCTTGAGCAAGAGTAGTTATGGCAAGATGACGCGATGCTCCATGAGGAAGATCGTCTTTAGGCTGTTGTATGAGGTGCATGCTACCAGCAAGCTTTGCGATGCTATCACAGCCGCAAGGTTCATGCCCGAAGTGTTCAAGAAGGCGACCCTGTTCTTAGGCGAGTTCAATCCACCAAGAATTCAAACAAGTTGACGCCAAAGTGGGAAGGCCCTTATCGGGTAGTACGAGTCACCAGGCCTGGCGCAGTCCGCCTGGAAACCGAAGATGGCATCCCAGTGAACAACTCCTAGAATATCGAACATCTTCGTAAGTTCTACCCATGAGGCGCGGTTGCCGGGTCTCCCGGCAACCACCTTTTGTACAAGTATTGCTGCTGAAGCATGTAATCCTTGGTACAAAGCCAGGCGCAGACCCTGTGCATAGCTGAATAAAGCTAAGTGTTCTACAATCTTGTTGATTCTCATACTTACTTATGTACATGATTGTCTGAGATATTGCGTTGCACCTACTCTCAGCAAGAGCTAACGGACCGCCAAGGTTCCACATCCATATTTTCTCTTCTTTGTTTTTCTCAATGGACAGAAGATTACCTCGCATGCAGCTTTGTCAAGTGGGAATGGTGGTATGGATACCTACGGGCGACATTCAAAAAAAATCTTGCCTGAAGGAGTACGACAACGACAAGATAAGTTGCAAAATCCTAAGCAAATTTTTGTTTTGTTATTCTCCTTAAACGATTGCGACTTTCGTATGGAAAACCTGCATGCTAAGGAACCTTGTTGTGATTGGTTGCGCCCTTATTCTGCTCCGAGTCTGCTCAATTGTCTAGGTGGCCGCATTCAAAACACTAGGGTCTCTTGTCGGTAGCGTCCCCGCCATCAGGCTGCTAAAGTCCCGCATCTAGCGCTCGCGGCAAGGGTGTGCACGCCGGCAAGCTCCCGATCGAGCGTAGGGTGAATACATACAAAAAGAAATTAAGCAAGGGGGATAACATAACATCTGTTCAAAGCATAACAAGTTATATTACATAAATATTGTCACGATTCTGCCATAAGACAAATTGTTCTTGGCATGGGTGGCGGCGAGAAGTAAGGCAGCTAATCCCAGCGGTCGCCTTCAACCCGCTTGACTTGGCTTACCCTGTCAACGATGGGCGCGAGGAGTTCCTCAAGCGCCTTGACGTCTGCATCCTTTGGCAAGCGGCCGAGGATGTTGGAGAGGTTGAGGCTAGGGTTCTTGTGTGCCACCTTGATGAGCACCTTGCGGAGAACGGCCTGGCAGAGCTTGGACAATTCACTGGCTGGTTAGGATGCTCGGTCGGAGTGAAGCTGCTCCAGGGCTCCAAGCATGCAGTCGAAGAACATGGTCACCTTGGCACTAGTGGACACTCTGTCATCGAAAGAGTACCTGAAACCTTCCAGGCCCATGGTGGACAGTTGTGTTGCAAGCTTCTCCGCGACGTTGACGAGCTTCTCGGTCCACACTTGTACTCCATGCACATAGTCATTGTGGACGATGGCAACACTCTTGAACAACTCATTTTCCTCTTGGAGATCCTTGACCAGAGCCCTCTCACGGGTCCTGGCGGTCTCAAGAGTCTCGATCAGCGTAGCCAGCTTCATGTTCAGATCATCAATGGATTTTCTGGCTGAAGAGAGTTGTTTGGTCTTATCGGATACGGTGACCTGCATCTCCATCAGGCTGTCGAGGGCCTTGTCTCTTTCGTACTTGAGTAATGAGACCTCCTTGCCGAGATCCTTAAGGTTGGCCTCCAGCTTCTTCACACTCCCCTCTAGCAAGTTCTTGGCGGCCTCTGCAGCTTCGGCAGCGTCGACGGCCTCCTTCATCTTGCCGGCGTGATCTGCAAATAGAGCTTCAAGCGTCTCCTTGTGTTTCTGCTCTAGCTCCTGGGTCCGCCGCGCGACAAGCCCTTCGATCTCCACTTCCTTGCCTCGAAGCTTATCGGCAAGTGCCTTCTCTCAAGCGACAAGGTCGTCTTCATAGGCATCGAGCCCGATGCGACGCTTCGTCAAGCGAGCGTCCTCTGTAGTAGCCTGTTGCTTGGCCTCCTCCTACGTCTGCTCGACGTCGGACTGCTTCAAGTAGAGTTTGCTCCAGCCTTGTCTCAATTGCTCTAGGCCAGACTTCAACTCCTAGAAAGCTTGGGCGAACCAGGCCTGTGTTTCCTTGATGCGTCCCTGAAAGTCTGCCTCAGCCGCTCCCATTACTGCTGTCCTGGAGTCCAGTTTCTCCTTTTGGGCGTGGTGAAGCGCTTGAAGCTTCCGAAAGTTGTCGCCCATGGTTTGGAGGAGTTGCTCCTCTTGGGATTTGCTGCTGCTGGCACTTGGTTCATCAACAATATCGAGCCCGGCAGTAGTAATGACCTCCTCGACAAAAACTTCCCCTTCAGATGGCATCCCAGTGCTTGTCATGCCGAGGATGCTGACGAACAAGCTATCACCAACCCTGAGGTATCTCCTCTACGAAGGGGCTTTGGGTGTAGGCGGCTGGTCTCTGACGGCAACCTCCCTGACAGTTGTGGGCTTCGTGGTCGGCATAACGCCTGGCGCTCCTGCGGCAAGAATGTCGTCAATACGATCACTGGCCACCTCACTGGCTTTCTCGGAAGACTTCTTGGCGGCCTCCTCATGTGCAACCTTGGCGGCCTCAGCGCTGGCGCCCTCAGCGGCAACATTCTTGGTGGCTTCAGCGGCTTCGGCGGCGGCACTCTTGGCGGCCTCCTCGGCAGCGATCCTACCGGCCTCGATGGCAGCATCCCTGGCGATCTCCTCGATAACGGAGTCAACATCCATGCACTCCGTCGAGGGAATGTATGAAGGCCAAGAAAGCAAATCAAACAAGGTTGAGGTGGAAGTTCAAGAAGACTAAAAAGAAGAACACAATAACAAGTACCTGCGCCAACATCGGTTACCGGCGTAGACCTACCGGTGCCCGAGCTTGCCAGCCCATCCTCGTCGCGGTAAAGCGCATTAGAGGAGGTCCTCGCCGGTGATCCATCTCTGGGCGATGTAGATGATGGAGGCGGCATGTCACGGACGACCTCTAATGGTTCTTCTTGTTGCTGCTCTCATCCTGTACGTCTAGTGATGTCAGCGGCAAAGATGCACACCCCGACACTTTCCAACAGGAAGTGAGTAATGGGCTCACGCTGGGGACTATGTCGGGGGCTGAGTCGAGGGCTGCATCATGGGCTAGCCCCTGGGATGACAGTGGTCGTCTTTGGCGCACTTGAGGTGCTTGTCGGCGGCTCCTCACTCGTCGAGGTCCTCGCCCTCTTCACTACCCTTTGTGCCAATGTTTCCGCGTCTCTATGGAGACAAGCCAAGGCAAAGCAAATGAGTTAAGTAAAACCATAAATTCGAATGGCAAAAGATGCGGCAAGTTCCTTACTCCTCATCTTCTTATCCCGAGCTAAGGGCAGAGAGGTCGAAGGCGATTTTTGCCACGGTGCCCGTGGGAGGAGGTGGAGGTGTGCTCCTCGGTCGCTTGGCCGCAGCAGGTGCAGGTTGCGGACGAGCTTCTTGCCGCCGCGTGGCCTGGTCGGCCGTCCCCTTGCCGGGGACTATGCTACTCAAAGGAGCTTGACGGACCAGAAGCCTAGTGGCGGCGCTCCAAAGGACGCGCCTCTTCCTTGTCACAAGAGACGGGGCCTCCTCGAGCAGTTCCTCCTCAGCTGTGTCTTCGACAGGACGGCCCCCACCAAAGGTGTCGCCTTGCTCCTCAGCGGTCCGCCCTGCCCGGCAAGGTTTTCGCCAGGCAGTGTTTCCCCTCTACTGGCTTCCTCTTCCATGAAGCCGGTGCTGCTTGGCTCTGCGGCAAGTTTTGCTTCCTCCACCCTGCTGGCAATGTATGTCGTTTCTAGCTCGGTGGTGGCACGGATGAGACCCTCTTCTCGTGGACGGCCTTCTCCTTCAGGTTGTCAAATAATTCATGCGTCTTCTTTGCGGGTGGTTCAATCCAGGTCACGTCGAGGCTATTAGCGTCAAACGTCGACATCATGGCGATGATTCGACCCAAAGCAGAGTTGTTGCACAGAGGGATTACGCCTGCCGGTAGCTTACATACAACATCACCCTTGAACAGTTTCTGGCAGAGAGTTGCGTGTTGTATAAATGTGAGATTGTTGTTCAGCCCAGGGCACGGCCTCATGATGTCTGCCGCGTTCCAAAATTTCCAAGCTGGCCTCCCCTTGTTCTGTAAAGGGGCGATGCACCAGCGAAGGAAATCGGTGCCTATCATCTCTACAGTGAGGCCGGCATTGCTGAGGCGGTGAATCCTGGTGGCCGCGACTGTGAGCTTCCCATCCTCAGGGTCGAGGGCACCATCTTGGTTTGCCGCGGCACCATCTTGGTTTGTCTCGGCAAGTAGAAAGGCTAGAAGTCCTTCTCTTGAATGCAACACCCTTTGCCTCGCCACTCATCCCACCTCTCGTAGTAGGCCCCGTCTGGGTAGACCTCCTTGGTTTCTGGAAGAGGAATCCAAGCAACAGCACCAGAAAGGGCTCTGGCTTGTTGGATACGGGGAGTAAAGTAATGGAGGGAAAGGGCGGTGCTAGGAACTACTTCGGCAAAGTTTTTGCAAAGGTGAGCGAAAACTGACATACATGTCACGACATTCGGTGTAAAATCCAAGAGTTGGAAGTCCTAGGTGAACATGATGTCATTGAAGAAATCCGAGAAAGGGGGGCAAAGCCCGCAGTAAAAATAGTCGTCTAAGAAATGATATTTATCTGAGCCGCCCCTTGAAGAACTTGGACTCACGCGGGTGGCAGGATGCGCCATCGTCTCCGTCTCCCACATACACTGGTATCGCTCCCTCTGAGCACTCGCGTCAAGCCTCAATGGAAATACGACGTGCTCCTTACGCATCCTCACCAGCCTGTTCTCCGAGATGGTTTCCACATCCTTGCCCTTGCTGGTCTTGGGCGGCATGGTGGCTATGGAGGTGGAGGCTGAGGGCGGGGAAGGCGTGGAGACGTGGTTGAATGGGGGGAGCTCTGTTTCGGGCTTGAGGAGGAAGACGGCGGCAGTTCTCAGATTGGGAAAGAAAGGAGGCAAATGAGCAATGCCTCTGCGTTTTCCTTTTTTATGGGGAAGGCGCGCGACAGCTTCTTTACCGAAGTAATATGGAAATGTTTCGCTAGCGCGCTCCTGCAACAACCGTGTTGCGCACATATCCCATGTCCCGCATTCAATGGGCATCGTGGGGAGGCGCAGTAAGCGCAATGATCACAATCATAAGCTCATGCCACCCGTGCCCCTGCACTGTTTGGGCCTAGCCCAACAATGCCTCGCATCGTGTGTGTGGCCCAGGCCCGGGGGCTCCTGTGAGTGCACTAGAGTTTTGGGCTCTCTAGTGCCCCTTACTCATGCGCGGGCAGTAGTAGCCACCCTGGCACAAGTCCCGGCAGGGAGCTACTAGGTACAAATGCAGAAGACATCCAAATAATCAAGACCCCCAGCAAAACCTTGCCGGTATGGCCATCAAACCCTCAGGCAAGGCCAAGCCCCAGCAGGGCCCAGCAAGGCGAAGCCCCGGCAAGACGCCGCCAGCGCACAGGCCAGATGTCGCCTCGCCTGGGCACGTGTCGTGGCACCGGTGAGGAGGGGGCTAAGCTGTGCCAATGGGACGGGATCCTATCCCATCCCATAGACAGTCAAAGATGCCTAACGGTGCATTAAATGCACCTGTCCTACTCCTTCAGTGTTAGGTATGATAGCACTATAGCTCTGTACACCCTGTGTACGCACTGTATGCCTCTGTTGGGTTCCCCTTCTAGAGTATAAAAGAAGGCCCAGGGCGAGACAATAGAGGACTTTAGGACTTTTCTTGACTTTTGACTACTTTGGGGACCTTTGACTCCCACCTTCTAGCTTACGGGAATAGCAGTTGGGGAGGCGCGGTGGCATGCCAGAGGTAGGCGGCAGGGTCGCGCGTTAGAGCTTGGTGGTAGCAGGCGGCAAGGGGTTGGCGCGTCGGCGCTTGGCGGCGCCCTATGATGGTGGGATCGGTCCTGGGCGGATCCGGGAGAAGGCGGCGGACCGGCTGCTGGATCTACAGGCGGAGGCAGAGGCGGCGACCGGTTCCGAGTGCGGCGGCAGCGATCCGTTCCAGGGGCTGTGGCAGGGTGGCGCGTGGGTGCTAGTGGTTGTGTGTAGGGAAGTAGGAGGCTGCCAGCACAGGGTGTAGGAGGAAGACGACTGTAATTGGGGCAAAGCGAGAAGGTCGTGGGCACGTTCTTAGGCCGTTCGGGAACACGTTAATGGGCCGGTCGGGCACTGCTCTTAGATCTCAGGAACACCTGTTCGGCCTATATAGAACCTGATGTTATCATAATAACTATTTTGATCCTGGGATCAGAATAGTGCTACTATATATATATATATATCCCCTATTCTTAAATAGTTGCAACCCACTACCTATTTTTCTTCTTCATGCAACCATGCCACATCATGAAGTCATGCATGTGGTATAGTTCAAGACGAGAAGATGCAGCGGATATCGATTCGCCCACGTAAGGTGACACATTACATATCGAAACAACAAACCTTCCTGTGATAATCTTTGGTTTGTGAGGGGCTTGTGACAAAACTTGTCCCAAATTGTACATTATTTTACCAAGGCACATATGAGCCATGCATGTCATGACACCATGCTAAGTTCCATGAATTTTCTGACTAGTTTTTGGTTTACGCATGATTTAAAACCCGTGTTTCTCATTGCTTGTATGGCCAAGCCAAGACCACGAGATGTTTGAAATTTATTCCCATATCTTGCATGGGATCCTAAAGATGCATGTACACTTATATGGTTTTCAACCCATTCTGATGCATCGTACATTGTGAAGGTAGTTCAAATTTCAATTATGCACGTTAAATGATGCATATAAAAGTCGATTAATGTATAAAAAGGCCAAAAAACCATGTATAATTTCATATTTTGGAATGACACTCATTTTGGTATATGTTGCCTCTAGAAATATATAGTACAAGACGAGAAGAGGCAGCGGATGTCGATTCGCCCACATAAGGTGACACATTCCATATCGAAAGAACAAAAGCTAGCTTCCCATGAGTAGCTAAGGTTCGTAAGAGGCTTGTGCCAAAACTTGTCCCAAATCGGACAATTTCTCATCAGGGCACATATGAGCCATGCCATGACACCATGCCATGTTTCCTGGATTTCTTACGAGTTTATAATTTATACATGAATGTAAAACCAAGTTTCTCAATGTATGTGGCCGAGCCAAGTCCCCGAGATGTTTGAAATCCTTTCCGATATCTTGCATGGGGACCAAAGTAGTCATGGACAGTTATATGACTTTTTGACCCATTTTGATGCACCGGACCTTGTGATTTTAGTTCAAATTTTAATTATCCATGTTGTATGCCTAGAGAACTCAATTAAAGTATAAAAATGAGAAAAGAACCCTAAATAATTCTATATTTTAGCAAGACACTCTTACTGGTCCGAATCGCCTCTAACAAAAGTTCATGGTGAGAAGATGAGTGGATGCTGTTTTGCCAACATAAGGTGACGTGTTCCTTATCGGGAACACAAAGATTGCAGTGAGAAGCTCCGGTTTGTAAGGGACTTGTGCCTAAAATTGTCCCAAGTTGGACAGTTTTTTTATCATCGCACATGCGTGCCATGTCATGACAACATGCCAAGTTTTTAGAATTTCTGGCGCATTTTGGATTTACAGTAATTTAAAAACTAAGTTCCTCAACGTTTGTGGCAGAGCCAAGATGTCGAGATGTTTGAAGTTCATTCCCATTTATTGCCCGTGACATAAAGATGAAGTCATGGACACTAATATGTTTTTCGTCCCATTTTGATGCACGGGCATTGGGACGATAGTTCAAATATGAATTATACACATTAAATGTCTAGAAAACTAAATTAATTTATAAAAATGCCAAATAGACCCTGAATAATTCCATATTTTACCATGACGCGGCTATTGGTCAGTGTTCACTACAGATGAATCTTATTGCAATCCAAACATCGTCCTTTGTCGAAGTAACCTCATTTTTTTGTTTTAAAAACATTTTGAAGATCAAGTCTTTCACAAACAGTTCACATTCATGAATCGTGTGTGATGTAGTACAAAATATCTTGGGACAATCCTCATAATGCATGGCTTAGGCCGAAAGCTTCATCGGCTGTAGTACACCGCCGACCAGTTCACCGTGCTAACTCCTCGGACCATTTTACTTTTCAATCATCGTCGGCGAAAGATGGGGACATGGATTCCCATCATGAGGGCAACTTCGGCAACCGACTGCGTCCCGAGCGCGGCCGCATCAGCCATGAGCATGATCTAAACATGCTTGAATGTGGCCCCACCTTCAACAGGGCGACTATAGCAACCGAAAGGGCAGTTGTTGTAGCTGAGAGGGTGGTAGCAACATCCGCGACGGGGATAGCAAATGGCAAGAATGGCACATCAGTTGTCAGTTCCTCAGCGTTCGCCATAGCCCTGATGGCGGACGCCCAGTCCCATCTCAAGGCCGCCCACTCCCATCTCGTGTCGGTCACTACACAAATCACATCAGCCTTCTCCGACACCAGCCGAAAACCCACGCCAGTTGAGTTGGTAATCGTTGAGTGTGCTCAAGCAGTCGCTCATTTGTTGGCGGCCTCTCTAGCCAAGATTGTGGCCATCCATGCCCGGAGCAAGGCCGCCCACACCCGGCTCATGGCGGCCTTATCCAAAGAGATGGTGTACGAAGACTGTGAGATGCTGGAGTATGTGGTGATGGATCCCATGGATCTCCTTTCCCCGGAGGTCGTTGAGTAGGAGCTGGTCACCTACGAGGCGGCGGAGATCAACGAATGCTAGGCGAAATATTAGTCTTTGTCTAGAGCGGTGGTGTTTTGTTAGAGTAATGTTTAGGTCAACTAACTAATGTTTATTAGTTGCTCGATTAAGTAAGTGTGGGTAGTGTTGTAGGCTCTTTTGCGTAGTACTCAAATTTACAAGTGTTGTTAAATTAAGCAATGATGTCGATGACCAATGTAACGAGGGTAATTCGGACAAAAATTTGTGGCCGCATCCCCATTTTCTCTTCCAAATCAACACGAAATGCAAGTACCATGTTCAATGTAGTATCAAATATCTTACGTCGGAAGGTTGGTGACCAAAATTTGCATGTTCAGTCCCATCACACATCGGATAAACTATAGGACACATTTGTGTTGTTGAATATCACACATAGTTATGGTAAAGGCATTGTCTCCGATGTGACTGTGCACACTACTTTTTCGCCGCACTGAATGAAATTTTGGGCTGCCGCACAAATAGTTACCTCCCCCACCCCTCGTACCAACCAAAAGCCACATTTACCCCGGCTTCCCCTTCATTTCCTATTTTCAAACCTTCACTACTTGCTTGCAGCGCCGCCTCCTCACCGGCGACGCTCCTTCCTGCAGCTCGGCCTCATCCATCTAGTCATAGTAAGGTAATCCACATCTTCCCCATACCCCATCCCCCTCCACCCCTCCTCCTCCATTCCACATGCCCCGACCGTCGGCGTGACACATTCCACCAAAATCATCGGCCCAACCCCCGGATAATCGCCGCCGAAAGACATGGTGCACGCAGTATAGCCAGGATCTCAAGGAGCACCTGGCAGCGAAGAAGCAAATCGCGATCACACGCGTGGATGAGGCCGCGATGGCTGCCATGCGTGTTGACCCCAGATTTTGAGCAACACTTAGAGGTCGAGGCTACCGTCAACACCTCGCGTGCGGATGCCACCATGCGTTTGGCTACTTTGAACAACAACTCATTGTGTTTTCTCGAGGGATCTATTGTTGCCTTCAACGATGACTACGAGTTGTTTTCTCGGCGTGCCCGTTCTTTCCTCAACTCCATAGCTGGCAGGTTGGTGCTCGGATAGGCTGAGGCAACTCACCACTATGAGGAGGGCAGCCACGATGTGGAGGGCCCGTCCTCGTCCAAGCCCATCATTATCGATATGTCCAGCGACGAGGAATATCTTGTTTTTTAAGCTTAAGTACTAATGACCTCTGTTCGGCTAGCTACACCTATTACGCATATTTATTTTACCTTTTGCATGTGCTGCTCCTAGATTTTCTTAAGAAACTCTAGTGAAATATGCAATGTAATGCTACTATGCAATCTGACCTTGTACTATTTTCTATTGTGCAATGTGATGCTCAGTTAACTGTTTGGTTCAGTTGTTTTGGTGATCATCTGCAATGTGCTATTGGTATAATTTTGTTTTGTTATGCATGTGAAACATACAATTGCTATATTTCATAGTTCTTAGCATGCTTGGCTTTTCCATGTGGCTTGAATTCATTTGTTGGATCTGCAATGTGTTTATTTTTCATTAACATATTTTATTGATAGCACGCCAAATCTCACTTAAAACGTGATTAATATATATTCCTAAACACATTATAGGGGGAACAATGGGAGACACTGAGGTTTACCATTGAGGTTTGCACTTTCATGATCCTTTGGCTAATAGCACATTATTGTGCAATTGCAGGAACCATTCTAATATTTAGGTTTCTACCAATAATTTGGTCTTGCACATGTAGGTCCTGCCGTAAGAGGTTTAGACCCACTGTTCGACCCATTTTGCATGTGGGGAAATGATGTGTTCATGAATATTAGTCAAATCAAGAAACTCGGAAAGATTGTTAAGATAAAGAAACTCGCGAAGAAAAACAACAAGTTGTTTGTCTGCACAATGAAGAAGGCATCAGTGAACTATAGGATGGTACTATCTCTTTTACCTTGTTTTTTCCCCTTTGTGACATCTCAATTTTTCGAAACAAAAATTTATGTGTATCTTTGTTTCCAGTCCTTTCCAAAGCAGTTCATGGGTGAGTATGTCTCAAACCACATGTACGGTTAAGAGGCGAGGAAGGTATTCATATAACACCCACGGTATAATCTTGAAGTCTTCCTCAAGAGGATGAAGGATGGGTGGGAAACCATCCACATGCACATCATCCAAGGCTCAATATTTGCCTTCTGCTTCAATAGTTTTCTAGACGAGATTCGCCTGTCTATTTACCCAATGATGCTATTTTCCAAAGGTTTTAGATGTTGCATGTGAAACTCAGTCCTGTCGTGTAATTGGGTAGCTAGGTAGTATATGCCTATATGATGTTGTACTATGATGTATTTCAATTATGAAATCCTGGTTGCCATAATATGAAATAAAATATATTGCGTGCTTGATATGAAGTGTTAATTTGTTTACTAACCGGATTATAAATAATAGAGAAATTAGCCTAATTATTGGGGTTTCATATTGCAGACAATTTGTAATAGAACACCGTGAGCGATGACCTCAACAAACCCACACTGTTTCTGGAAAATTGGCATGTTCGATCTGTGAACAATCACACACGACTTTCGGGCACAAACTGTGCACTTTAGAACACCCATTTGCAAATGTTTTCACATAAAACGTGTGTGTGATGGGCATCCCTATGACAAACCATTTCTTCTAGGCACCGGGCGTGATGGCCACCCCTAACACAGACGATGTTTTGCAGAAAATTGTGTGTGATGTCCAATACGAACGGAAACGTACGTTTGGGATTCACTGTGTGGGATGCTAAGCACATCTCACACGATTTCTCCAAAATACCTATTTGTGATGGCCCTTCCAATCTCACATGACATAATATTGCCTATCGTGTGTGATCGGGAGCAGGCATCGCCAGGTTTTACGTGTCATGTGGGATAGCCCCCCCCCTATCGCCCACACATGCAAGGCGATGGTTTGAGACTATGTCACAAAAAGGGGTTAAAACCGTTTATATAGCAGGCGCCTGCACTAGTGTATTTACTTGCCATCGCAAGATCGTAAAAAGCTTGTTTTCCCTTACAATAAAATACCATACATATTTAGGAGCCAGTTTGACAACTTACTTTAAGGATCTTATTCAATCCATAGGTAGATATGGTGGACTCTCGCGGCAAGAAACTGAGTTTAAGGGTTTATGGATGCATAAGTAGTATATCTACTTGGTGCGAAGATTTCGGCTAGCAAAGGATAGGAACAAGCACCACAAGCTGGAGGATCCATGACAACATAACTTCTATGTGAATATAAGCAAACTAACTCATTACGTTTGAGGGAGCCCGGGACTAAGGGGTCCTCGGGCCGTCAAATCATCCCTCCTGGGCTGATTGGTCGGGCCGCTTTGCAGAGAGCCGAACTATGGGGTGGTTCCATAATCAAGAAGGAAAGTTCCAGAGATTGGCATGGCTTCCAAGCATTGAAGAAAGGATCTATGTATATATCTCCCGATGAAGGCCAGTTATGTGTAACCCTGGGTATCCCTGGTGTCTATATAAACCAGAGAATCCCATTCATAGAGAACGAGTCAATCTAGGGTTTTAGCTTATACGATCTTGAGGTAGATCAACCCTGTAATTCTCATCCACATCAATATAATCAAGCAGGACGTAGGGTTTTACCTCCTTAGGAGGGCCCAAACCTGGGTAAACAATGTCTCCTTTGACCCCTATTACCCGTCGATCTAAGATCCACAGCTCGGGACCCCTACCCAAGATCTGTCGGTTTTGACATCGACATTAGTGCTTTCATTGAGAGTTCCGCTGTGAGATCACTGGAAGGGTCAATGGTAAATCAACCTTGTAATTCTCATCCACATCAATATAATCAAGCAAGACGTAGGGTTTTACCTCCTTAGGAGGGCCCAAACCTGGGTAAACAATGTCTCCTTTGACCCCTATTACCCATCGATCTAAGATCCACAGCTCAGGACCCCTACCCAAGATCTGTCGGTTTTGACATCGACATTAGTGCTTTCATTGAGAGTTCCGCTGGGAGATCACTGGAAGGGTCAATGGTGCGTCTAGTCATCAGCGAAGAGATCCGCAACAGGGACGGCTTTGTCCCCGGCCAGGTCTTCACGTTTGGTAACATCATTTTGCATGCCAATTCGGACGGCTGCGTTGGCCAGGTCGAAGGCTTCACCCCAGGTTAGGAAGTCGGGTTTGAGAGCCTAGAGTTTATCGCCTACCCCCGGGGGAATCTGGTATTAACAAAGCCCCTAGCTCCTTTTGCAGAGCCCGCGAGCCCCACGGCTTCGGATTCGGGATCCATGGACCCCGCAACCGGGGCGGTCACTACTCACTATCTCTGGTCCGTCCATAAAGTCCGACCTGGCTGACACACCTAGATTTGTCCCACCCGGATATAACTCGGGAGCGCCCTAGAATGACCCCAAGGAAAGGGTGTCGCGGACTGACTCTGAACACTCAAACAATGAGGATCCCATTGAGATCCCAATGTTGCATAGTTGCTCAGCCAGATCCAAGCTATGAGCAAGGTCGATGGTCGATCTTCAATCTATGATCAAGTAGGACTCAAAGCCGATGACAGGGAAATTCACATCCCACCCATCACGCATTTGATCGCCATCGACGAGTGTCCGGCCAGGAGTTCCCCACTCCAGCCATCGGAGCTAAGAACGGTTTATGTCCCAGTCGCCGACCACCCAGGCCCCTCCGAGAATTCGGAATCTAAAGCTCATCCTGAGATTAAATCAGCACTAGTCGCCGACCCGACACATAAATCGTAACCAGTGCAGCAGAGTTCCATTAAGACCTCACACACTGAGCCTGTCGCGCCAAACCCCGCTGGTATATGGGATGCGGCCACCGAGGTCTTGGACTCACATCCTAGGGGAATACGAAATTCTGCCCCACCCACCACCCAACTCGGGCATCCTTCGAGAGACGCTGAAGAGTTTGGCTCATTGGGCCCAAAGGAAGTCAAACAATGGTTGGGGGAATCAGTCCATCACTTCTGGGCTAGATTCCTGCTCAAAAAAGATAGGACAAAGGTCTGGAGCGAACAAGACATGATCAACGCCTTCCGACACAATTGTTGTGACGAAGGAATCCTCAACGCCCATGCCGGGTGCCAAATTCAAAATTTCACCGAGCTATCAAACTTGGTGCGCAAGTATTGCGCCATGGAAAGTACTTGGCAAGTACAACAAATGCGCACGGAACCGATCCAGGACAAGCAACATAAAGGAATCCGGATAAGGCGCACACTCCCGTGATGGTCGGTCATGCCTGAGCCCGCCGAGAAAAGGAATAAAATCCTTACACGCACCAGAATGGTCCTCGACGGAATACTAGAAAAACCATGCCCAATACACTCGGTCTTGTTAAATACAAATCCGACCTATAGCCTTCGGGAATGTCGGGTCGTCAGGAAAGTCACGAAGAGTGGAGAAAGCATACTCAGGGCCTCACCTCCGGACAACGGTTGAGCAGCGCTACCCGAATACAATGCGGATATCCTCATGATCTACGGGAAATTTTCCTCGAGAAACCACAGGCAAAGATCTGTTCGAGAACTCCATCAAATTTACCATGTGGCAGGAGCGAACTCATGGATGGACACGCCAATTACTTTCGGCAAAGCGGAGCAACCGATATCCTGCATAGACCGAACACCCGCTACCCTGGTATTAAACCCCATAGTCGATGGCTTTAGGTTGAACAAGGTGCTAATGGATGGCGGCAGAGGTCTAAACCTCATTTATGAGGATACACTGGACAAAATGCAGCTCGATAGATCTCGCATCGAATGCAACAACGCTACCTTTCGAGGAATCGTCCTCGGAAAAGAAGCACACTATACCGGATGAGTAACACTCGACGTAGTGTTCGGCACACTTGAGAACTACAGATCCGAAGAGCTTCTTTTCCACATCGTGCCCTTTCACAGCAGCTATCATGCTCTACTAGGACGTGACACCTCCACGAGATTTTAGGCCATACCACATTACGGGTATATGAAGCTCAAAATGTCGAGACCCAACGGCGTGATCACAATTATTAGTGACCCTAACAAAGCTCTCCGGGCGGAGAATAAAAAAGCATCCCTAGCCCTCAAGGTACTAGCCAAGACTCTCGCCGCAAGGGAACTCACTACTCTCCACTCTTTTGTGGACAAGGACGATGTGGTCCTCGACAAATGGCTGAAGTCAACATCCTTCTAACCTGCACACGAGATCATCAAATTCCAAGTCCATCCAACAGACCCCAATAAAATAGCATCCATCAGAGCTCAACTGAACCCTATGATCGATAAAGCATTGCACACATTCTTGTGCGAAAACTGGGACATATTTGCCTGGCATCCCTCAGATATGTTGAGAATCCCACGTGGGCTGGCGGAACACAGCCTGAATATAATAGAAAGCTTCAAGCCCATCAAACAGGCTTTGCACCGATTTTCCGAACCAAAGTGTCAAGCTATGGGTCAGGAACTCGCTAAATTGCTCGAAGCCGGATTCATTAGAGAAATCAAACACCTCGAGTGGTTAGCAAACCTGGTCATGGTGCCAAAGAAGGAAAAATCTTGGTGGCTATGTGTCAATTTCAAAGACCTCAATAAAGCCTGCCCCAAGGATCCTTTTCTCTTACCCCACATAGACCAGGTCATTGATGCAACTACTGGACATGACTCAATGTGCTTCCTTGATGCCGACTCCTGATACCATCAGATAAAAATGAAGGAATCCGATCAGGCCGCAACTGCCTTCATCACCCCTATGGGCCATTCTGCTTCAATACAATGCCCTTCGGATTAAAGAAAGCATGCGCCACATACAAGTGCATGATTGAGACATGTCTAGCAAACCAAATTGGCAAAACTGTCAAGGCCTAAGTGGACGACGTGGTCATCAAGACCAAACACGCTGACCAGTTGGTAGATACCTCAGACAAACCTTTGCGAGTCTGCGGGAATATGACATACGGCTTAATCCAGACAAGTGTATCTTCGGAGTCCCCATCAGTAAACTACTCAAATTCATTGTATCACCAAGAGGAATAGAGGCTAACCCCGCTAAGATACGAGCCCTATCCCAACTCATGGTTCCCATGGAGCTAAAACACGTCCAAAGACTGGCAGGCTGTGTCGCGGCTTTGAGCCACTTCATCTCCCGATTTGGAGGAAAAGCTCTACCACTCTACAGGATGCTCAAACAGAGCAAAAACTTTGAGTGGACTGACGAGGCAGCGACAGCCCTAGAGGAAATTAAAACACTGCTAGCGACCAACCCCACTTTAGCAACACCTCGCACTGGGGAACCGATGTTATTGTACATCTCGGCCACCAATCAAGTGGTCAGCACGGTCCTCGTCAAAAAATGGGAAGCCGGGGGTCACATACTCTGAATACAAAATCCGGTCTACAATGTATCCGAGGTGATCACCCCATGCAAATTCAGATACCCACACTACCAGAAGATGGCCTACACAGTGTTTATGGCATCACACAGGCTCCGCCACTATTTTCAAGAGTGCGCGGTCACCATGACATCCGAGGTACCCCTCAATGACATAATCAACAACAGAGATGCCCCCCGGCCATATAGCTAAACGGGCCATCAAACTCCTTCCGTTCGATATCACCTACAAGCCACGCCGAGCTATTAAGTCTCAGGTGCTGGCCGACTTCCTCGCCGAATGGACAGAGGCTGAGCTCCCCAAAGAGTATAGGACATACGCTCATTGGACGATGTATTTCGATAGATCTAAAACCCTGGCTGAATCGGGGGCTAGAGTCATCCTCACATCCCCCATCGAGGACAACGTCCGGTATGTACTTCAGATCATGTACATTGATTCAAACAACGCGGTAGAATATGAGGCACTGCTGCACGGGCTTCGAATGGCAGCATCAAGGGGGATACAATGGCTCGAAGTACGGGGAACTCCAATCTTGCCATATCGTAGACCAACGGCGAATTTGACGCCAAAAATCCGAAAATGGCGGCATACAGAAACATCGTCCTAACGATTTCTGCACGGTTTGAGGGACTAGAATTCCACCACATCTCCAGAGACAGCAATCAAGTTGCCGACGTCCTCGCCCGCCTGGGCACGAAACATGATTATGTCCCCAAGAACACGTTCCTAGAAAGGCTCTTCAAGCCATTTGTGGTATCGTAGGAACAGAATACTAGCGTAGGGACCAATGGTGCGGACCTGGTTGTTCACCCCATAGCCGAACTGGATGAGCAAATCATCGGCGGCTCTACAGTTGAAGAGACACCTTCGGCACACGAGGTCATGGCAATAATCGCGCCATGGACTGAGCCCTTCCTGGCTTATTGATACATCTCCAACGTATCTACTTTTTCAAACTCTTTTGCCCTTGTTTTGGACTCTAATTTGCATGATTTGAATGGAACTAACCCGGACTGAAGTTGTTTTTAGCAGAATTGCCTTGGTGTTATTTTTGTGCAGAAATAAAATTTCTTGGATTGACCTAAAAATTTACGGAGAATATTTTTGGAATTAATAAAAAAAATTGGCAAAAGAATCAACTTCAGGGGCCACCACCTAGCCACAAGCCAGGGACGTGCCCACCCCCTAGGGCGCGCCCCTGTGGCTTGTGGGCCCCCTGTTGCTCCTCCGACCTCGTTTCCACTCCTATATATTCCTATTTACGGAGAAAATATCAGAGAGAAGAGTTCATCGTGTTTTACGATATGGAGTCGCTGCCACCTCCTAGTCTTCCTCGACAGGGCAGATCTGGAGTCTGATTTGGGCTCCGGAGAGGGGAAATCGACGCTGTCATCATCACCAACCATCCTTCATCACCAATTTCATGATGCTCTCCGCCGTTCGTGAGTAATTCCATCGTAGGCTTGCTAGACGATGATGGGTTGGATGAGATTTACCATGTAATCAAGTTAGTTTTGTTAGGGTTTGAGCCCTAGTATCCACTATGTTCTGAGATTGATGTTCCTATGACTTTGTTATGCTTAATGCTTGTCACTAGGGACCGAGTGCCATGATTTCAGATCCGAACCTATTATGTTTTCATGAATATATATGTGTTCTTGATCCTATCTTGCAAGTTGTAGACACCTATTATGAGTTATGATCCGCATCCCCCAAGGTGACAATAACTGGGATTCTTTCCGGAGATTACCATAGTTTGAGGAGTTCATGTATTCACGAAGTGCTAATGCATTGGTCCGGTTATCTATTAAAAGGAGGCCCTAATATCCCTTCATTTCCAGTAGGACCCTGCTGCCATGGGAGGGTAGGACAAAAGATGTCATGCAAGTTCTTTTCCATAAGCACGTATGACAATATATAGAATACATGCCTACATTACATTGATGAATACATGACATCCGATATAATTATCCATCACTGATCCATTGCCTACGAGCTTTCCATATATTGATGTTTGCTAAGTTACTTTTTCGTTGCTACTGTTACAAACACTACAAAACTGCTACTATCACTTTTGCCACCGTTACCGTCAATTCCATACTACTTTGCTACTGAATACTTTGCTGCAGAAATTAAGTCTTTCAGGTGTGGTTGAATTGACAACTCAGCTTCTAATACTCAAGAATATTATTTGGCTCCCCTTGTGTCGAATCAATAAATTTGGGTTGAATACTCTACCCTCAAAAACTATTGCGATCCCCTATACTTGTGGGTTATCAAGACCTTTTTCTCGCGCCGTTGCTGGGGAGCATAGCTCTATTCTCTGAGTCACTTGGGATATATATCTGTTGATCACTATGAGGAATCTTAAAGATCCAAAAAACAAGATCTACCCCTCAACTACGAGGACAGGTAAGGAACTGCCATCTAGCTCTGCCCTTGATTCACCTTCTGTTATGAGTAAATTTGTGACACCACCACCTCTAGTAATTCTGATATGTCGCAAGTAATTGATGATGCTACTTCTGCTATGCATGATGCTTATGATGATACTTTGCTTGATGATATTGTGCCACTGGGTGAATTTCTTGATGGACAAATTGCTAGAGCCAATGCTGAAACTGGTAATATTTCTGAATTTGATGAAATTATTGAAACTGAACACTATGATACACCTGCTAGACCTAGCTCTCCTAGATATGAATTGCCTAATATACCTAAAGGTTATGTTATGTAAGGAGAGGTAGTTAGGGACTTTCTTGCTTGTAAGGATAGAGATGATCTTAAGAAATTGCTTCACAAGTGGAAAGAACAATCTTTGAATGCTAGAATGCAATATGATCCTAAGTTTAGTACTTCACCTATCTTTGTTACTGATAAGGATTATGAATTCTCCATTGATCCTCAGTTAATTACTTTGGTTGAATCTGATCCTTTCTATGGTTATGAATCTGAAACTGTTGTGGCACATCTTACTAAATTGAATGATATAGCCACCCTATTTACTCATGAGGAAAAAATTCGCTATTACTATATTCTTAAGTTGTTTCCTTTCTCATTAAAGGGTGATGCTAAGATATGGTTTAATTCTCTTGCTCCTGGTTGTGTGAGTAGTCCCCAGGATATGATTTATTACTTCTCTGAAAAATATTTTCCTGCCCATAAGAAACAAGCTGCCTTGCAGGAAATATTTAACTTTGTGCAAATTGAAGAAGAGAGTCTCCCACAAGCTTGGGGGAGGCTTCTCCAATTACTTAATGCTTTTCTTGATCATCCTCTCAAGAAAAATGAAATACTTGATATCTTTTATAATGGACTAACCGATGCTTCTAGGGACGACCTAGATAGTTGTGTTGGTTGTGTTTTCGGGGAACGAACTATTGAACAAGCTGAATTACTATTGAACAATATATTGAGCAATGATAATGATTGGACTATTCCCGAACCACCTCCAAAGCCAACTCCAAAGAAAAAAGGTATTCTATTCCTCAATCCTAAAGATATGCAAGAGGCAAAGAAATCTATGAAAGAAAAGGGTATTAAAGCTAAAGATGTTAAGAATCTACCACCTATTGAAGAAATACATGGTCTTGATAATCCGACACAGGTAGTGGAGGTAAATTCTCTCCTTAGATTTGATGAAATAGATATTCCTTATAATAAGTCTGCTAGCCAATGCTTGGATGAATTTGATAGTTTTATTGTGAAGCAAGAAAATTTCAATGCTTATGTTAGTAGAGAATTGAAACATAATGCTTACATGCTTGCTTGCTCGGGTGATTATTTGAGTAGAACTGTCAATGATCTTAAGCTTATTAGTAAACATGCTTCCATGGTAACTACTCAAGTAGAACAAGTACTAAAGGCGCAAAATGATTTGCTTAATGAGATGAATAGTAAAGACAATGATCCTTCTATTAAAGTTGTGACTAGAGGTGGTAGAATGACTCAAGAACCTTTGTATTCTGAGGACCATCCTAAGAGAACTGAGCAAGATTCTCAGAGAGTTAATACTAATGCATCTATTCGTTCCAATAAGAGTAGGAAAAAGAATGATGATAGTACTTTGCATGCTGCTAGCGAAACTGTTATAGATACATCTGAGAATCCAAATGATATTTATGTTTCTGATGTTGAGACACAATATGGTGATGAACATGAGCCTAGTGATACATTAGCAATGATGTTCATGTTGATGCTCAACCTAGTAATGATAATGATGTGGAGATTGAACCTGCTGATGATCTCGATAACCCACAACCTAAGAATAAAAGGTACGATAAAAGAGACTTCATTGGTAGGAAACATGGTAGAGAAATAGAACCATGGGTTTAGAAACGCATGCCCTTTCCTCCTAAACCATCCAATAAAAAGGACGATGAGGATTTTGAGCGCTTTGTTGAAATGCTTAGACCTGTCTTTTTGCGTATGCGCTTGACTGATATTTTGAAAATGTCTCCTTATGCTAAGTATATGAAAGATATTGTGACAAATAAAATAAAGATACCGGAAGCTGAGATTTCCGCCATGCTTGCTAATTATACTTTTAAAGGTGGAATACCTAAGAAACTAGGAGCTCCCAGAGTACCTACTATACCATGATCTATTAAAGGAAATTATGTTAAAACTACTTTATGTGATCTTGGAGCATGTGTTAGTGTTATGCCTTTCTCTTTATACCATAGACTTGATTTGAATAAGTTGACACCTGCTGAAATCTCATTGCAAATGGCTGATAAATCAACTGCTTTACCATCGGTATTTGCGAGGATGTGCCTGTTGTGGTTGTGAATGTTACTATCTTAATGGACTTTGTTATTCTTGATATTCCCGAGGACGACAGTATGTCGATCATCCTTGGTAGACCCTTTTTGAATACTGTAGGGGCTGTTATTGATTGCAACAAGAGCAATGTGACTTTTCATGTTAATGGTAATGAGCATATGATTCATTTTCCGAAGAAACAACCTCAAGTTCATAGTATCAACTCCATTGAAAAAATTCCAACGATTATTATTGGAGGTTTTGAATTCCCTCTCCCTACTGCTAAGAAGAAATATGATATACTTATTGTTGGGGACACGCATATCCCCATTGAGGTAACCTAGTGTCATTCGAAATTCTCCAGTTTCATGTCATTCGAAAAAAAAGTTTTGTCAATAAGACTTGATCAACCTTATTGATGGACTCTTTTTGACGAGCATGAGATGGATGAATTTAGAAAGCACTACCTTCTGTAACCAACTTTTATTCTCTGTTCCTCAGTTTCAATTTAGCAAAAATGCCATTATTTTCCTGTTTTCTGTTTTATCCGTGCAATAGGAAAATGACCTGAAAATAAAAGTTCCTACAAATTTAGTATGATTTTTTCTGGAATATTTAAGAATTTTTGGCACTGAGTATGCATCAGGGGGCTACACCAGTGGGCCACAAGCCTACAAGGCGCGCCCACCCCCCTGGACGCGCCCTAGTGGCTTGTGGGTCCCACATGGGCCCCTCATTTATTCCAGCCACCGTCCACTTCTTCTTCCTCCAGAAAAAATAGCACCATTGTTCAAACCCATGTTCTAGCTCATTTTGCTGCCATTTTTGATCTCCTTACTCAAAGCTCCATTTGCAAAACTGTTTTAGGGGATTGCTCATCGGTATGTGACTCCTTCAATGGTTCAATTAGTTTTTGTTCTAGTGCTTTACATATTGCAAAAAATTTCTGCTGTGGTGAGCTTGTTCTTGAGCTTGCATGTTAAATTTATATGGTCCCAAGTAGTTTTGATGCATGATATAGATTCTAGGCACTTGTGGGAGTAGTTGCTATGAGTTTTGTTGAGTTTTGTTCACTATTATTTTGATTCACTAAAAATTTCAGAATTAATTTTCAGCAAAAGAGATGATGAGGAGATTGTTAAGAGGCTCTTCAAGCCGGGGTTTTAAAGGAAAAGAAAGTGAGAAGCCTAAATACAATATCCCTCATACCGCGGAGGTTTGTCAATGTGAATGACCAAGTGAAGCATTCTTGAGAGCGGATGGAATTTATGAAGATTTCTATTATTTAGCAGAGAATGCAGGCATTACTGACTTCCTCCATGATAAGTGTGACCAATACCTCTTACTCACTAATACTTTCATGCAAAATTTTCACTTTTATCCTAGGAAAAATCCTCCCATGGTAGAATTTCATTTATATGATGTTCCTAAGGAAATGTCACTTTACGATTTTTGCAATGTTTGCAAAATACCTTTTGAGGGCAGCATCAATGAACCGCGTTCTAGAGACATGGAGGATTTTATTGCCGCAATCACTATGGGGAAGAGAGAGCGGTGTCGAATGCCAGAGCAGCTATTGTACATTTTCCTGTTTTACGCTATTACTCATTATTTACGGGCAGATGTCTACTTGGTCAAGGCGAGAGTGGAAGCCTTAGTTCTCCTGACCTTGCTATTTTGTGTCGTGCTTTACTTACTGATAGAACTTTTAGTCTGGATGCCATCGTGGCCCAATGGTTGAATTTAAACCATTCAAAGGGTCCCATATTTGGAGGTATATATGCGTCTCGTTTAGCTAAACACTTTGAGATACCTATTAGGCTTGACGAGGAAGATGAAATGCTGCTTCCTACAATATATTTAGATTATAATAGTATGGTAGCACGTGATTTTATTAAGAAAGATAATGATAAAAGGCTGCTTTACAACTTAGTATTTAGTCAGGGTACTTGTGAGATTATTACTCTACCTGCTCCTTCTTTGTTCGATATTCATTCAGGCAGGAACACTATTATGCCCGATGACATCTACCGGTATTGGGGTTTGTCGCAACCCCCAGCACCTGAACTGGCACCAGCTCTTGATCCATACCAAGCCCTAGTTTTTTCCATGGGAGCCACAGGAGCTCGCCAACTAGTGGAACCCTCAGTATCCTCCGGAGTATCCAGGAGAGGGTTATTTCCAGCCATGGCCCTAAACCAACTTAGGCCAAAAGCCTAAGCTTCGGGGAGTATGTATTTCTCACCGACATTACATTCATGTTCACACACTCATCTTATTAGTCGGTGTTCATATTTTTTAATTGTATTATCCATGGTAGTTTATTTGTTCTTTTTTTCTTCTTGTGAGTTTAATCAATCTTTAAGAAAAAAATAGTTCTAGCTTAACCTTTTAAGTTTGTTTAGTTGTATCATTAATAGAAAACCCCAAAAAAGATTTCTCGTTCTTCTTTTGATTGTTGGGATCTTTCCCGTGTAAATAATTTTCCTTTCTTTTCTTTGGGTCGTAAGGAGAAGACCACAATGACATGTTGAGTGGCTCTCATATGCATTATTGTTTATCTTATATAGAGCCCATATTTATTTGCCTTCCCTTTTGAGTTATTGTTTGCAGATTCCATCTTAGTCCAATGCACGTGCACTCTTATTATTATTTACATCGTTCGGTCGTGCAAGTGAATGGCAATAATGATGATATATGATGAACTGACTGATATCGAGAAAAGCTGGTATGAACTCGACCTATTTTACTTTTGTAAATATGATTACTCATCATTCTTAATTCAGCCCATTATAGATGAAACATGTTTGCAATGACAATTAGAGATTATAGTTGCTCATGCCATGCTTAATTAGCTAAGAGTGGATAATGGTTTGTCTTGAGTGCCAACATGCGCATTAAAATGGTTGTGATGTAGTATGATAGAATGGTATCCTCTTCTGAATGATTCGAGTGGCTTGACTTGGCACATGTTCACGCATGTAGTTGAAACAAACCAACATAGCCTCCGCGATGTTTATGTTCATGGTGATTTATATCCTACTCATGCTTGCATTGAACATTGGTTAATATCAAAGCATGTTTATGACTGTTGTCGCTCTCTAGTTGGTTGCTCCCCAGACTTTTGCTAGCCTTCACTTGTAATAAGCAGGAATACTGCTTATGCATCCATCTCCATAAACCCAAAGTTTTTCCATATGAGTCCACCATACCTACCTATATACGGTATTTACCTGCCGTTCCAAGTAAATTTGCATGTGCCATTCTCCAAACCTTCAAATAAATATTCCGTTTTGTATGCCCAAATCGCTCATGTAGTGACTAGGGGCTGTCAGTATCTTCCATGCTAGGTGGGTTATTCTCACGATATGTGTTGATTCACTATCATTCACGAGAAAGTGGCTGGTACTCGGGATTCCTAGTCACATGCTCAAAATTCAAATCAAAGTATAATAAAACAAAACTCTCCTAGGATTGTGTTTGTATGGACGGTACCCGTGGATTCGGCCCGCCGTGGAGTGTGATTGATTTGGTGGAGGGGGAGTAAAAACTTTACTATTCTGTTTAGGAACCGCCTATAATGTATCTAGCATGGAAGATATCGAGATCTCTTGGTTGTTATGTTGGCAATGAAATCATACCTCTCAAAATGATTATGCATCCTTGTTTTAAAAGCTCGAGCTCTGGCACCTTTGCAAATCAATGCTTCGCTTTGCGAAGGGCCTATGTATTTTACTTTACCGTTGAGTCATCATCCTCTTATAAAAGGCACCTATTAGAGAACACCACCATCATTTGTATGCTTTCCTATTAATTGATATTGAGTATGAGTATGACTGGATCTCTTTTACCATGAATTACAATGTCCAGTCAGCCCTCGTTCTTCAGAGGTGCTCTGCATTTATGTTTTGTGGTCTTAGAAAGGGCTAGTGAGATACCATTATGTCATATTGTATCTTGTTTTGATAAAATAGTTGTCATCTGAGACTTGTTGTTATTGCTCGCTAGTTGATTATGCCATTGATATGAGTAAATGTGAGCCTAAATGTTATTGTGAATGTGGTTAGTCTATAATCTCTGCTGAAAATCTGAACATAAGTTAGACATATTTACAACGGCAAGATCAAACAGAGTTTGTAAAAGTTTTCTTTATCACTTTTAGTTTATCAACTGAATTGCTTCAGGAAAAGCAAAGGTTTAAGCTTGGGGGAGTTGATACATCTCCAACGTATCTACTTTTCCAAACTCTTTTACCCTTGTTTTGGACTCTAATTTGCATGATTTGAATGGAACTAACCCGGACTGAAGTTGTTTTCAGCAGAATTGCCTTGGTGTTATTTTTGCACAGAAAAAAAGTTCTCGGATTGACCTGAAAATTTACGGAGAATATTTTTGGAATTAATAAAAAATATTGGCGAAAGAATCAACTACAGGGGGCCACCACCTGGCTACAAGCCAGGGGCGCGCCCACCCCCCTAGGGCGCGCCTTTGTGACTTGTGGGCCCCTGTTGCTCCACCGACCTCGTTTCCACTCCTATATATTCCTATTTACGGAGAAAAAATCAGAGAGAAGAGTTCATCGTGTTTTACGATATGGAGCTGCCGCCACCTCCTATTCTTCCTCGAGAGGGGCAGATCTGGAGTCTGATTTGGGCTCCAGAGAGGGGAAATCGATGATGTCGTTATCACCAACCATCCTTCATCACCAATTTCATGATGCTCTCCATCGTTCATGAGTAATTCTATTGTAGGCTTGTTGGACGGTGATGGGTTGGATGATATTTACCATGGGATCGAGTTAGTTTTGTTAGGGTTTGATCCCTAGTATCCACTATGTTCTGAGATTGATGTTACTATGACTTTGATATGCTTAATGCTTGTCACTAGGGCCCGAGTGCCATGATTTCAGATCTGAACCTATTATGTTTTCATGAGTATATATATGTGTTCTTGATTCTATCTTGCAAGTTGTAGACACCTATTACGAGTTATGATCCGCATCCCCCTGGGTGACAATAACTGGGATTCTTTCCGGTGATTACCGTAGTTTGAGGAGTTCATGTATTCACTAAGTGCTAATGCTTTGGTCCAGTTCTCTATTAAAAGGAGGCCTTAATATACCTTAGTTTCCAATAGGACCCCGCTGCCATGGGAGGGTAGGACAAAAGATGCCATGCAAGTTCTTTTCCATAAGCATGTATGACTATATATAGAATACATGCCTACATTACATTGATGAATTGGAGCTAGTTCTGTGTCACCCTATGTTATAACCGTTTCACGATGAATGCCATCCGACATAATTATCCATCACTGATCCATTGCCTATGAGCTTTCCATATATTGATCTTTGCTAAGTTACTTTTCCGTTGCTACTGTTACAAACACTACAAAACTGCTACTATCACTTTTGCCACCGTTACCGTCACTTCCATACTACTTTTCTACTCAATACTTTGCTGCAGATATTAACTCTTTCAGGTGTGGTTGAATTGACAACTCAGCTGCTAATACTTGAGAATATTCTTTGGCTCCCCTTATGTCGAATCAATAAATTTGGGTTGAATACTCTACCCTCGAAAACTATTGTGATCCCCTATACTTGTGGGTTATCACTTACCTTCTACGCAAACAACTCCCCAACGAGAAGACTGAGGCGAGACGCATAGTACATCGGTCAAAAGCCTACAAGGTACATGAGGGTGAGATATACAAGAAAAGCACCACGGTGATCCTCCAACGGTGCATCTCAGAAGAAGAAGGGAAGGAGGTTTTGGCCGAGGTACACGCAGGCATGGGGTCATCACGCAGTGGCGAGGGCCCTGGTAGGCAAGGCCTTTCGAGCCAGGTTCTTCTGGACCACCGCCCAAGCAGACACCCGTACACTCGTCCAACATTGTGTGCAATGTCAACTCTTTGCAAACCAAAGCCACGAGCCCCCAACGGCTCTTCGGACAATTCCGATCACCTGGCCTTTTGCGGTCTTGTGGCTGGACATGGTCGGACCACTTAAAGGGGGGACCAAGAAAAAGAAATACCTTCTAATCATGGTCGACAAGTTCACCAAGTCGATCAAAGCAAAACCAGTAAGTTTAGCTAAGTCCGAGCCGGTTATCGACTCTATATCCGGCATGGTAAACTATTATGGTGTCCCTCATAGCATAATTATAGACAACGGATCGAACTTTACCGCCTAGGATGTGAAGGATTGGTGTGCTAACTTGGGCATCAAGCTCGACTACGCCTCAGTGTATCATCCATAGACCAATGGACAAGTTGAACGGGCCAATGGTCTCATTATGAGTGGTATCAAACCTTGGCTGGTCCGATCACTTCAAGGATCCGACGACCATTGGGTGGAGGAGCTCGACTCCGTGTTATGAGGATTGCGCACCACGCCAAATAGGTCAATGGGGGTATACATCATTCTTCATGGTATACGGTGCTGAAGCAATCCTCCCATGTGACATCATCCATGATGCTCCTAGGGTACGCATGTACGAAGAAAAGGAGGCCGAATTAGATCGGCAGGACGACTTAGATGCCCTGGAGGGAGAGCACGATATAGCTCGGGCTTGATCTTCCTTTTATCAATAGCAAGCTCGGCGTTATCAAAGCAGGGAGGTTCGAGCGAAGACATATAATGTGGGTGAACTCGTATTATGGCTCCCAGAGAAACAGAAGCATAAACTCAACCCCAAATGGGAGGGACCCATTGACGAAGTATTGATAGGAGGATCTTATCGCCTCCACAACCTGCAGGACAACCGCCTGGAACCAAACCCATGGAACAAAGCTCACCTCTGATGCTTCCACAGCTAGACAGGTGTCGCTACCTCCTCTTGAAAACTTTTGTATTTGCTCCTTTATAAATTTCCCTATTATTTTTTTAGGATTGTTTACACTTTCCCAAGCTATGTTCGGCTTAACCGAATTGCAAAAAAAATCCTTTGTCGACATATAAGAGATTGTCATGTTTTACCCAGCAATTCCTAGGGGCTTCCTTAAAATGCAAGCAATTATATATTTACCCTGTGTGCATCCTTCTCGTGTCATTTTACGCCTCTATATGCATCAATTGTACTTAAGTTTTTGCCAAACTGGGTTGCCTCGCACCTATGATTACCCTCTATGTTCCAGAATGTTCGGCTAGAGGGTAAAGGGAGCACCTCTGCGATTGTTACGACTGGGTTACCCGGATACGTACCTTAGACGGGTGAAGCCAAAGGTTAGCTCTCTTAAGAAACAAATTGATCAGCTACGGCGGAGGATGGCATACTTTGTGGTCTTCACCACAAATCTGGATTTTCCTCCAAACATAGCTCCTACCCGCCCAATTACAGGTACATAGCTAGGACATTTGCGGTTAATGCAGAAACCCGAAGAAAGGAACCCATGAAGGAACTATTTTCTCCAAAAGATGTTTCTTACGTTAAGCAGTAATATAACATACCCCTCCAGTGCATGTTTTATCTATTCAAACCACATGGTCGGATTTCCTAGTTCTCCAAAAATGATCTCCTGTTACTATAGGATATATAGTACGGGACACTCCCCATCCATTGGCTGGGGAGGCGGAAGCCAATGGCCGGTTAAGACAATGTTTAAAACACGGGTGGAAACAATTCGGTGCCAAGTACATAGCTACATAGAGACAAAACATTACACAGATCGGTTGAGATCATCTATTATGGCATCCAGGGCGCAGTCTTCTTGAGAAAGACAAGTGGTGGGCATCACTTCATCATAAACCAAGTGAAGGGGTATTTCCTGTCTGTCCAGCCTTGCTAGCCCAACCCAGGCCAGGTGCTCCGGGTCGAGTTTGGTGAAACAGGTCTTCACCATGGCCCACACCTCACGAGCCCCCTCTCGACAAGTTGAGGTCTTCCATAGCTAAAAACAACTTTGGGCTCCTTTAAAACGCTCCGCCAGTTTGGCCATCCCTTGTGGAGGTGTATCAGCTGGCCAGAGCGCCCTTATCATGCTCCTTGAAGCTTTCCTAGATCGCTCGTGCACTATGGCCAATTCTTTTAGCAGATCCCCACCAAATGAGCTGATCTCTTCTTCAGGACAACCAGTTAGGAGGCCTGCGCATGGCATTTGATGTATTTCTCACATACCCCAACAAAGAATACTCTATGACACTCCAGGTTAGAAATTCACTAACAGAACATGTCGCCCTTCAATTTATGGTTGTCCTCATGGGTTTGTGCCAATTTAGTCTTTAAACTTTCAGGCCCTATTTGATAGCTCGGTTTTTTGTATGTATTATAGAAATACCGTAGTTTCTCAAATTACTACGGTTTTAATTACTGTGAGCTGTTTGGCAACCAAAAAAAGTATGGTATTTATAATTGCAGTATTGTCAAAACCGTAGTATTTTCTCTGTATTAAAAAAAGAACTCACAACCTCTTTTTTAAAAACAGAGGACGCGAAGAACACGAATCCGTTCGTTATCACCTTCCTCGCTGCGAGCACTGCTGCCGCCACCTTGTTTTTTAGATCGTCCACCATGGACAATCCAAGAGAAGGCAATGGAAGAAATGATGTCCTCCGTACTTTCGCTTGCGCTCCTCCTTCTTTACTCCTACCCACCATGCATCTAGTCAGTCCACTAGCCAGCCATGGTCGTGCTGATGGCTGCAACGCGAGTCCACAAGGCACTGCTTGTCGAGGCGTCGAGCATGTGCATGCCTACTTGCGTGTGGTCATATCGCGTCTTACGTGTGCCGCTTTGTCATGTCGAAGCCTTGGTCGTCGCTGATGTCCATGCATACGCAGCTCCCTACCGCCGGTCATGCCTCTGTTCTCCTAGCCGGCTCGCCATTATGGGCCACTCTTGGCCAAGCGGCAGCCAAGCAAGACCGCCGTCCAATATTTCGTGTCGGGTCACCGCGCTCACGCCGCCTCTGATGCCCAACATGCCAACTGGTTTGTTTTTGCATGTATGGCCATTCAGTTTGCAAGACCAACTAAGAACCTACATGTTGCAACTGATATGAAATGGCTTTCTATCTATTTTACGTCGTTGTAAACGAGCACTAGCCAAACATGTCACAATATTCTCAATACTACAAAATGTTTTGATGTATGAAAATTGTGGTATCTAGTACCTATAGTCTAAAATACTGTAGTTTTTCAATACTACAGTTTTCGCAATGCTTTGTTGTCAAACACAGTCTCAATTTCTTGGGCTTGTCGTTGGCTTTCCCCTTTGAGTTGGTTCTTTTCTTCATGACATTGTTATAATATGGGGTGACTAGCCTCAAGCTGGGACTCTACATACCTTTGAGCTTCTCAAGATGCATCCAGATATTTCTGGAGCTGACCTATGGATTCAGCTGCTACAACACAATACTTTGTTAGAGAAGGTGTTCCCAACTTTATTTTTTGGCACATAATAAAGCACCTTTTTACTTACTATGTGCCTCTCTGGTGAATTTTATCACCTCCTCCAGTTCAGCTTTGATAGCCTTCAAATCGGTGTGACTAGATTCAAGGTCCTTGGACAACCTCACGTTTTGTTGCCTTAAATCCTGTAAAATGGCAACAAAATGATTAGACCCTTAATTCGGCCGTCCCGACCAAATTAAGGTCCCGAGGCTATCGGGTTAGGACTTATGATCGGTTTTCAAAATTGACTACTTACCCACATATTAAAGGACATTAGTCTGGCAGCTCCTTCGAGGCCTACTCGGGCAGCTCCAAGGTAGCGTCCACCGAACTAAGAGCATTAAACTCTTGGTCAGAAAATTTTGTATGGCGCATGGATTCTTGTCATGTCAATGATTCATTGCACTTTTGACCTCAGAATTAGCAACCGAAACTCCCTCGGAATCTTCTGGGAGTTGATCCGCAGCAGGAGCTCCCGCTTCAGCTCCAATAGGAGCCGAAGGCCTGGGTGAGCGACGGTTATCTGGTGCCTCGGTGGCGTCTTCGGGCTGCTCTACTCATCTCCTGAGTGTTTCAATAAAAGAGACTATGAGTACTTATGGCAATGGCAGCCAAAGGGTAGAGGCGGACTGAATACCTTTGTTGGAGGGTGCGGATGATGTGTTTTCCGCTATCACCCCTCACTTGAGTCTCCCACCAGTGACTAACACGGACCCTGCAGGGGTAGCCCGGGAGGGTGTTCGGCATGTAGTTTGACGACCCTTGGGGGCAGTAGTTGGTATAGTCAGAATGGCGGGAGGCTTGAGCCATTTTTAGGATGAGGCTTTATTTTTGCTTGCAGCCGAAGAAGCAAGGATATGGGGATGACCAGCCGTGAGGGCCACCTTTTGTTCATCGACGCTTTCGTGGTAATATACTCTGCCCTCGAAGATCGTCGAAATCTCTAGGGCATCATGGAATCTAGGATCATCATCCTGGGAGTAATTCTCTGGTTGGGGGTGGGACAGTTGACTGTCTCGACCCAATGTCTCAATTTCTGTTAAAAGGATAGAAAGTTTTTTGATCGTTAAAATCAAGTATAGGCATATGGGATTCATGAATTTAATCGTACATACTCATTCGATGGGTTTGTAGCTGGAGAAGTCTTCCTTGATTGTGAGGCGGGCGAACTCTTCTTTCTCTCCTTTAAAGAGGTCGGTCAGGCTGACTGCTAGCGCCTCCCAATTGTTCAGCCCCTGTCGTCTAGAATGGGTGGTGTCGCTTGTCCCATTGTAACCGCAGGGGGTGCATTCATCGTTGGAGAGGTTGGACACACCGGGTCATCACTATGGCCATCACGTCGATGATGGTTAACCTGTTGTGAACTGGCAACTTCACCTTGGCGACCACGCATTTTACCTCAAGGCTCTCCTATTGAGAGGGGCTCCTTGGTCGCCAGTTGAATCGCTTTTTAAAGGGGCCTCAGAGTGTTTGGGCAGACCCCTCCGAGCTTGGTCGAATAAGGGGACATCCTCAATGTGAAACCATAATGAGGGGCACTTGTTGGGCTCGTTCTTTGGGGTCACGATAGGGTACCCAGTCCCGGCTATGCGCCATACTTCAGCTCCGCCCACTTCCTGGATTGTTCCTCCCCTAGTTTGGGGGACGAGACAGAAATATTTTCTCCATAAATCAAAATGAGGCTCACAGCCCAAAACATCTCATAGAGGGCCACGAAGCCTAAGATGTGAAGAATCGAGCCAGAGGAAAGATTGTGGAGCTGGATCCCATAGAATTCTAGTAGACCCCTTAAGAAGGGGTGAACGTAAATCCTAGGCCTCACAGAAGGAAAGAGAAAAAAGAAAACCCTTTCATCCCCGTGTGGGGTAGGGAAATTCTCCGCAAAAGCTTCGTCGTTCGTACAGATCAACCCAGCGTGAGTGGATGTCAGATATGAAGTGGGGAGATACCCTTGTACTTCAAGATCGCGCGGTTGAATAAGGGAGACGGGACAGCTTGCCCAATCTCCTGTAAGGGGGCTGTGAGGGCTCCTGGATGAACCTAGAGCGCTCTCCATATCTCCAAGATCGCAAGCTTTAGGGCTTCTGGTGGTGATGAAGGGATAAAAGTCGCCTATGACGGATACGATCTACTTAAATAAGAGCTTTCCCTGACGTAGGGGCGGTCCTGTAAAGGGTTGCTGGGTTACTTGTATTTTATTTTACCCACGGGAATCGAGGGCTCGTATCGGTCTTCGAGCATGAAAGTTAATGTTGTTAGCCTCGTGATGCTTCGACAATCGGGAACTTGTCAGCAACTGCACTGTTGTTCCGCAAGATAGAAGGACTGGAGGAACTCGAATCGCAAGCCGGATACTTTGGGCACGTGGAGCTGTCAAAGACTATACACCTCGGCATTGGAGGCTAGTTCGAGGGCTACTGAGGAAGCCTGTGACTAAGGAGTCCTCGGGCCGTCAGATCATCCCTCATGGGCTGATCGGTCGGGCCACTTTGCGGAGAGCCAAACTATGGGGCAGTGCCGTAATCAAGAAGGAAAGTTCCAAAGATTTGTGTGGCTTCCAATCTTTGAATAGAGGATTTGCGTATCTATCTCCTGATGAAGGTCGGTTATGTGTAATCCTGGGTACCCCTGGTGTCTATATAAACCAGAGGTCCCATTGTAGAGGACGAGTCAATTCATGTGGGGTTTTAGCTTATACGATCTCGAGGTAGATCAACTCCGTAATTCTCATCCACATCAATATAATCAAGCAGGACGTAAGGTTTAACCTCCTCACGAGGGCCCGAACCTGGGTCAACATTGTCTCCTTTGTCCCCTATTACCCATCAATCTAAGATCCACAGCTTGGGACCCCCTACCCAAGATCTGCCGGTTTTGGCACTCACAACGTTGTCTTCCTTGTCCAACATTATAACATCCCAAAATTCTAAATTTTCAAATGTTATATTAAATATATAATTATGAAGTTTGTTTGATTGATTGTGTGAAATTGAGTGGATTTTGAAACTTTTGAAAGTTGAATGACAGAGAATAAATGGACTTTCCCAAACTTTCATTTTTGCATTCGGGTTTCAGCGAATTCAATTCAATTCAAACACAAAACCCTATAGTGAAGATAACATGACTTCTTCCATCAAAGAAATAAATAGGGTTTTGAAAAGATTTGAATTCCATTTGAAACAGTTTCAAAAATTTATGCAGCTCAATGAGTTTCATGGGAGAAGATAAAATGACTTCTTCAAATTTTAAGAAAAGAGAGTTCGAAGTTTCAAAGAAACGTTTTGAAAGTTATTTTGAAGTTCTTCTCAAACCACTTCCATTTTGAAGCAATTTGAATTTCCAAATTTCAAAGTCCTTTGGAAAATATTCAAAATTAAAGAAGGAATATGTCGTGGGAATGAACACCTATGGGACCACGGGGATCCCTTTTGGTTCGGCAAGGGGCGGGCTCGCACAAAGAGCCAGTCTGGTAAGCAGCGCACGGGAAGTTTTTACCCAGGTTCAGGCCGCACTGATGCATAAAACCCTACTCCTGCTTGGTTATATTGATCGTGTTCTAGGGTTCTAGCTACATGAGCGCCATGAACGGCTGCTACATGAGCTTGGTAATCTCCAGTTCGTCTAACCGTCGGGTTGTCCGGTTGTTTAACTACCCAACTGTCCAATTGTCTGATTGTCTAACCTTCCAAAAAGTCCTTTTCTATAATGCCCTGGGCCTCCTTTTATACTTAAGGGGATCCCAACAGTGGCGTACAGTGTGCACACGGGATGCACAGTGCTATAGTGCTATCGTACCAAACTCCAACGGAGTAGGACAAGAGCATTCAATGCACCGTCAAGCACCTCAGTCCATCAGTGGGATGGGACGGGGGCCCTTTCCATCGGTGCCGCTTAGCTCCCACCAATGTGGACGCCATGACACGTGTCTAGGTGAATCGACACTTGGCCTGTGTGTTGGTGGTGCTTGTCGGGGCCTTGCCTTGTCGGGGGCCTTGTTTCGCCTGGAGGCTCCGCAGCCCTCCCTGCAAAGTCTTGTCGGTAGTCTTGAGTCTTCTGTGTTGGTGCTTGACAAGTCTTTGCTGGGCCTTGCCTCCGGGGTGGCTACTACTACCCGTGCACGAGTAAAGGGGCACTAGATGGCCCAAAAACTCTAGTGCACCAACAGAATATGACAATTCAAATATTCAGATGCATTTTTAATATATTTGGACAAGGAAATACATAAAATAATAGAAAGTGGTTTCAAATTCAAATTGAAACCAAATTGTGAGTTATTTAGTTTTTATTCAAATTATTTTTCTCCTGAAAACAAATATATGGAAATAAAGGTAAAATGATTTTGTTCAATGAAAAATTGGGAGAAAATAAATTTGAAACCATTTTGGGATTTTAAAATATATTTTGATTGAATTTTAAATGCTACACATGTAGTGTTTGCATTATTTGAAATTTTGGGGACTATATTTGTCTCTTAAAAATAGCTCATGTTTTAGGAAATCCTGTTCTCAAAATGTTGATATATAATATGCCTACATAAAAGTTTTATTGATTTTCTTTTATTTAAGTTTTATTCTCTGTGTTTAATTCTAGAAACAAAATTTTGGTCGAAGCCCAAGTAACCACAGTTGCGTGAGACTTAGCCCAGATCCCCCTCCCGATCCGAATCTCCTACAGATCAGTCATCCTCTCACCTCCCTATTATGAAACCAAGGTTTATCTAACCAATAGGAATATCAATTCACAACCGTTTTCAGCGGCTGCACACAAAAGAGCAAACAACTTGCACCCAACGTGGGCAAGAGGGTTGTCAATCCCCTTGATGTCGTTATTTGCAAGCAAATGAAGTGTGTAGATAATAGTAGATAATTATAAATTGCAAAATAAAATAAAAGGTAAATAAGAACAACAAGGTATTGTTGTGTTTGTAAATATATAAGTGAATAGACCCTGAGGCATAGTATTCCCTAGCGGCATTTCTCATGAAAGTAGGCATAGAGTTGGTAAACAAATTACCGTTGGGCAACTAATAGAAAAGCGCATAGTTATGTGATATTCACAGAAATGATCATGTGTATATAGGCATCATGTCCAAAACAAATAGGCCAATGCATGCCCTCACATATTACTATTACTCCACTTCAAGAGCGCTTTTATGCTAGCCTCTCTACGTATTAAGTCCATGACAAACAGAGTAATGCATGGATAACGATGACATGATGTAGACAAAGTAAACTCAATCAATATGAATAAACCCAATCGTTTTATCCTTAGTGGCAACAACACAAAGACGTATCTTGTCCCCATTTGTCATTAGGATACAAAAACCCATAAGGTTGAGACCACTACAACGCACCCCTCTCACTGAAGAAAGATTAATCTACTTGGCCAAAGCAAATCAATAGATCGGAGAGAATTATGAAGCTATAATGACCATGCAAATATGAATCATAATAATTCGAGAGAAGACTCATGTACTTTTCATGAATAATCTAAACATAAACCCACAATTCATCGAATCCCAACAAACGCATCGCACAAAAGAGTTACATCGGATGGATCAACGCGAAGATGCGATGATCATTATATTGAAGATCAAAAGAGAGAGAGAGACATGTAGGTACTCAAACATTATGATGAGGGCAACGAGGTTGATGAATAGGCCCTCCGTGACTGATCCCCCTCTGGCAGGGTGCCAGAACGAAGATCAAGATGAGATCATGGAGAAATAAATACTTGCGGCGGCGGAAAAAGTGTTTTGGGATGCCCCCAGGGTTTTTGGAATATATGTGAATTTATAGGCCAGAAAACGGGGCCAGGAGGTCTGCCAGGGAGGGACAAACAACCAGGGCACGAACACCCCCTGGGCACGCCCTGTTGACTTGTTCCCCCTCCTGCAGCCTCCGGTCTTCTCCCAAAGCTTCCAGGTCTTCTTTTGGTCCGGAGAAAAACATAAAACAGTTTTGGGGCAATTGGACTTTGTTTGGTACTGTAAACCTGAAAAGTAAAAGCCACGTAGAAAGCAGGAACTGGCACTGGGCACTGTGTCGATAGGTTAGTGCTCAAAAGTATTATAAATTGGTAAACTGTTACTCAAAAAGTATCCTAGAATGATAATGTAGTAGCATGCAACAATCAAAAATTATAGATGCATTGGAGACATATCAAGCATCTCCAAGCTTAATTCCTGCTCGTCTGCGAGTAGGTAAATGATAAAAACAGAATTTTTTATGTGACATGCTACCGAATATGTAATCTTTTGCATGTATTCTCATTGAGAAACGATGAGTTAACAAACATCAACATAGTGATATTTGTAAGCACAAGCAACAAAATCATCAATCTTTCTAAGTATACGATCCTAAAATAATGTTTACCCCCATTCATCTTTTAATATTAGCACGGCATGGCTCCGTCTTCACCACATTAATACGAATGTCAAGCACCACGGTGTCCAAGTCAGGCAATTGGATCATACTTTTTCGAAGTGCATCAACTTTTTATTCTTCACGCAATACATGAGCGTGAACCATGAACATAACATAAGGGTGGAATACAATATGGTGGTAGATATCAAAAGGGTAAAAGTGGAGAAGATAATTTCATATCAACTAGGCATATCAATGGGCTATGGAGATGCCCATCGATAGATGTCAATGCAATGAGTAGGGATTGTCACGCAAATGATGCACTAGAGCTATACGTGTATGGAAGCTCAACTGAAGCTAAGTGGGGTGTGCATCCAACTCGCTTGATCATGAAGACCTCAGGCATTTTAGGAGGCCCATCATTGAAATATACAAGCCAAGTTTATAATAATGAAAAAGTGATTCCCACTAGCCTATGAAAATGACATAACATGAGACTCTCTATATGAAGAACAAGGTGCCACTTTGAGGCATAAGTGTGGTAATTCATAGTAGCAAAGTCCCTTCTCTATGTTTCTCTCATTTTTTAAAGTTATGATGGGCTCATTTGGCATCTCCCATTTTTATTTCCTCATTGGGACAATGCTCTAATAAGGATGATCATCACACTTTTATTTACTTACAACTCGATGTGAAGAACTATGAAACAATATGACTCAATATGAATGCCTCTAGCGGTGTACCAGGATGTGCAATGATCTAGCATGACATGTAAAAATACGATGAACGGTGGCTTTGCCAAAAAATACTATGTCAGCTCTATATGATCATGTAAAGCAATATGATCGTGAACGAACTAGTCCTATCATGTGACAGTGGAATTTGCATGGCAATATATCTCGGAATGGCTATGGAAATACCATAATAGGTAGGTATGGTGCCTGTTTTGAGGAAGATATAATGAGGCTTATGTGTGATAGAGTATAGGTTTGGATGCACCAGCGAAGTTTGCATCGATCCTCGAGGTGAGATGGGCAAGGCAAGGTACCGAAGAGGCTAGCAAAATATGAGGAGGTGAGATTGCGTATGTCCATGGTTTCACATTAGTCATGAAGAAATCATATACTTATTGTAAAGTTTTATTAGTTTCATTAAAAATCAAAGCACTACTCGCATGCCCCGGAGGAGGAGGTTGGGAGGAGTTAACCATCGCGCGCCTCCGATCTGAAACAACACTAGGATTTTAAAAGGAATATAAATACTCACACATCCCCACCATGCCTTTTTAATATTTGTACAAACAAGAAATGAATACCTATTAAAACTCATACTTCTAAGAACCAACAATTATGCGCTCACACCTTTTTCATATTACCACATCAATATCATTAACCCACAATTTCTCTTTTATGTGCTACATGATGGTTTTAATTATCACTCATTGAATACCTATTATTTTTGGACTAGTCTTATGACTCATGCAAATTGCCATCACTATTTATTAACTCTCAGACAAATATAAGTGAAGAATGAGAGTGCAAATATTTCTATAAATCTATACGCCATCGGGCTCAAAAAGAGATACATGAAGTACTAGAGCAACTGCTAAGCTCAAAAGATATAAGTGAAGCACATAGAGTATTCTAACAAATTATGATGAAGGTATGTCTCTCTCAAATAGGTGTGACCAGCAAACGATGAGTCTTCCTAGAATATTACCTTGGAGTGCCTTGGGAATCCCCAAGCTTAGGCTCTTGCCGCTCCTTATTCCTTTATCCATCGTGATAACACCCAAAACTTGAAAACTTCAATCACACAAAACTCAACGAAACTTTGGGAGATCCCTTAGTATAAGCAGCATATCAAATAATTTAGGTACAATCATAAAATGATTCATATTTCATTATTGCACAATAGGTATTGTATTCTAACTTCTCCATAGCTTATACCCCCTAATACTGTCGGTGCACTAGAGTTTTGGGCTCTCTGGTGCCCCTTACTCGTGCACGGGAGGTAGTAGCCACCCTGGAAATGAGGCCCAGCAGGGACTTGCCAGATACTAACACAGAAGAATCAAGACCGCCGGCAAGACCTTGTCGGAAGGGCTATTAAACCCCCATGCAAGACAAGGCCCCGACAAGGCAAAGCCCCGGCAAGGCCCCGCCAGCGCACGGGCCAGGTGTCAATCCACCCGGACACGTGTCGCAACGTCGATGTTGGAGGGGGCTAAGCGGTACCGATGGGACGGTCTCCTGTCCCGTCCCACTGGCGGACAAAGATGCCTGACGGTGCATTAAATGTGCATGTCCTACTCCGTCAGTGTTAGGTACGATAGCACTGTAGCTCTGTACACCCTGTGTACACACTTTACGCCACTATTGAGATCCCCTTCAGAGTATAAAAGGAGGCCCAGGGCGATACAGTGGAGGACTTTTGGATTTTTGGGACTTTCTAGCTCACACATGTGGCAGGTGCTCATAGCGCTCCTGTAGCTAGAACCCTAAGAACACTCTCAATACAATGAAGCAGGAGTAGGGTTTTATGCATCCATGCGACCCAAACCTGGGTAAAGATCCCCATGTGTTGTTCATCATATCGGCTCTTTGCACGAGCCTTCCCCCTTCGGAATCGAAAGGGGTCCCTCCGATCCCATAGGTGTTCGTTCCCCACGACATCTTTAGTGCGCCAGGTAGGGGAAGCTAGATCATGTGAACCCGTTCTGGTGATCAGTGTGCCAGTTTGTTCATATTCATTGTTGCCATGGTCGCCAAGAAGAAGGGCCTGACGGCGGTTGGCCCATCCATGTCTTTCATCCCTGTATCAGCGCAGACAGGAGATGGCATAGACACGGGTGGAGGAGGAGGAGGAGGAGGTACCGAACTTCCATGACGCTCTGGTGATCAAGGCCAAGCAAGCGGCGATGCTCGCCGCGGGGACGCCCATGGCGGCAGCAGGAACCCCCACGCTCCTGGGTCTCAGGACGGAGCGGTGCAACCTACGGGTGGTACGGCAAACTCTTGGGGTGGAAGGGTATCTTCCAGGGCGCCCATTCCGGCGCCTACGCCGCGGCCCTCCTAGGACGCACGTGAAGAGTCGTGCCACGGTGCCCGCAGTTCTCAACGTCCCCACGGAAAAGCTCCTGCACATCATTCCCAAGGTGCGCGGGACCAGCATGCTAGTGGGAGTGTTGTGTCATCGTGGGACCGTGGCGGTGCTCCTTCTAACACGGTTAGGAGTTAGAGCACCTCGCATTCCTTGCACTATTCGCTGCTGACCACGTCGGAGGAAGCGATGGCGCGGGCACAGCTACTCCTAAATTTCCCTTGCCACGAAGAAGCTCGACGATGGAGAGCAACCATTCAGAGCCTCCTTAGCCTCACAGATAAGTTTCGGTCTACCGAGCCAGCTCACGCCAGTGGTGAGAGGGTTGGAGGCGGCGCGACTTCGGTGTACTCTCCTCCATAGCGACATCACCGGTTACCGACTCGACGAACAGACGCTTATGATGGTTACTTGACGGCATCATCTAACCCATGGACACGCGGCGACCAGCGTCAAGTTCTTCGGGAATGGGGCAAGGAAGACGCTCGAACTGCAATCGAGCGGTGGCGGAAAGCGCGCCTCCAGTCTGATAGGAGCGCAGGGCCCACTGTAGACAAGTTTGTGCCAGGTTATCCTGTCAGCCTACCCTACGAAGTGGGTTGTCCAGCGTTTACCCGTGAGCTGTGGCAAGTCCAGTGGACCAACTCCCGCACGTTTAAGCTCGGAGAAGTATGACGGCAAGACTCATCTGTCAGAATTCTTGAGCATCTACACCATTGCGGTGCAGGCTGTCGGGGGTCGCGACGACAAGATACTCGCCAACTACTTCTCGTTAGTGCTTAAGCCCAATGCTAGGTCATGGTTGATGCACTTGCCAGAGGGGTCCATCGCCTCCTGGGTGGACCTATGTCATGATTTTGTTGGTGCCTTCACAGGAGGTCATCAAGCTCCTGGCCATGAAAGTGATCTACACATCATCCCTCGGAAGGAGGGCAAAACTTTGCGCAAGTACATCCAAAGGTTCAGACGCGTGCACCACAACATACCAGATGTTCAACCTGCCGCAGTTATCAGCGTGTTCCATCAGAACGTACGCAACCGCAGGATGCGGGAAGAGCTGGCGATGAACAGAGTCAGGGACGTCGCCGAGCTTTATGCTTTGGCAAACAAATGTGCCCGAGCTGAAGAAGGAAGGAGACTCCCCGGCGAAGACGTCGGTGCAAGGGTTGACTCTGAAGATGAAGACACCGCCACCCAGACAAAGAAGGGTCGGCGGCGGAACAAGAAACGCAAGGGCAATACCGTACTTGCCATCGAGGGATTCGACAACCCCGGCGCCGCCAAGAAGGGCAAGGTTGATGACCCTGGCAATGATGTTGCCGGGTGTGCCTCCTGCCATGCTATGGTGGCTGCCGACAAGCCAGAAGGCTCCGGCAAGCATTATTGCAAGATCCATCGCACCAAAGGCCACGATCTCCAAGACTGGCGGCAAGTTGAGCAGCTTGCCGAGAAGCAAAAGGCTGAATACGAGAGGTGAGATAAGGAGAAAGGCCAGGATGGTGCTGAGGGGTCCAGCAAGAAGCGTGTTGTCCAAGGAGGTCGCCGCGGTAAGCCCAAGCAACAAACACACAGGCCCGCCCATGGTCGCGACAAACAAGAGGGAGATGATGATGACATCGAATAGGACGACGAATCCAGCAAGCATGAGTTCCAGAAGGCTATAAAGATGATGTGCATAGAGGGAGGTGCCTCATTGCATTCCTCCCATAGCCAACTTAAACGGTGGGCGCGCGAGGTTAATGTGGTGGAGCCCTCTATCGGTGCCCAGAGACCTCTGAAATGGTCCAACACTCCTATCATCTTCGACGCCGAGGATCACCCTCATCGTATAACTGTGGTAGGGTGCGTGTCGTTGTTGGTTTCACCAACAATCTGCAACCTCAAGGTGACAAAGATGGTAGTCAACAATGGGGCCAGCATGAACCTGATCTCGCCTGATGTCATCCAGAGGCTGCAAATTACTAATGAAGATCTCGAGCTGACAGGCGCTTTCCAAGGGGTCAATTCAGAAAGAACTCAGCCGGAGGGCAAGGTCACGCTGCCGATGACGTTTGGTAGTGATATCAATTTCAGAACGAATAAGATCATTTTTTTACATCACAAAGATCTTGTTACCATACAACAGCATTCTAGGTCGCCCAACACTGGCCAAGTTCATGGCGGCCACCCACTTCGCTTACAACATATTGAAGATGCCCGGGCCGATGAGCGTCATCACTATCAACTCTGACAAGAAAATCGCACTTATCTGCGCCGATCAGCTCTACCGGGGTGTAGTTGTAGCACCTGCCACCAAGGCACTTGCTCCGGTCGTTGAAGCTCCCGGGGGGAGGAAGACCGGCAAGGCCTCTGGCGCACATTCCGGCAAGCGCACCTCTTCGGAGTGTTGCTCTCCCGTTGATGATGTGCCAGAGAGCTCCACCGGCAAGAGCAAAAAGTCCAAGGCTGCTTTGCTAGAGACCAAGAAGGTGCCCGCCAAGGAGGACGGCACGGGGGGAACTTTCACCATAAGTTCCACCCTTGACGACAAATAGTAAAGCGCGCTCATCGCCTTCCTGTGGGCGAATGTCGATGTGTTTGCATGGCAACCATCTGATATCCCCGGTGTTCCCAGGGAGGTGATTGAGCGCCACTTTGCCATCTGCCCACATGGGCGGCCCATCAAGTAGAAGGTCCGAAAGCAAGCTTTGGAGCGGCAACAATTTATTGCCGAAGAGATCAAGAAACTAGAAGCGGCTGGCTTGATCAGAGGAGTACTCCATCCAACATGGTTGGCCAATCTAGTCGTAGTGCGCAAGGAGAATGGAAAATGGAGGCTGTGCATTGATTTCATAGACATCAACAAAGCCTTCTCAAAAGATCATATTTGCTTGCCACGCATCGACCAGATTGTGGACTCCATCGTTGGTTGTGACTTGTTGTCTTTCCTTGACGCCTATTCTGGTTATCATTAGATTTTCATGGCCAAGGAAGACGAGGAGAAGCCCGCATTTATCACCCCACGTGGTACGTATTGCTTTTTGCTTGTGCTTTTCAGGTTGAAACGTTCTGGTTCTACTTTTGCAAGAGCGGTCCAGATTGGTTTTTGAGCCCCAATTACATAGAAATATGGAGGCTTATATGGATGACATAGTGGTCAAAACCAAGGACAAGGCTACGCTCATATCAGACCTGGAGGAAACATTTGCCAACCTGTGCAAGATCAACATGAAGCTCAACCCTGAGAAGTGTGTGTTCGGTGTCCCAGCCGGCAAGCTTCTCGGGTTCTTTGTATCTCAACGAGGAATCGAAGCAAATCCCGACAAGATCAAGGCGATTGAGCAAATTGAGGCACCAAGACGAGTCAAGGACGTGCAACGCCTTGCCGGCTGTGTTGCTGGCCTGAGTAGGTTCATCTCAAAATCTGCTGAGCGCACCCTACCCTTTTTCAAAATCTTGAAGAAGGCAGGTCCAATGAAATGGACTCCAGAAGCGGAGGCGGCGCTGCAGGATTTGAAGGAGTACCTAGCCTCTCCGCTAGTCCTACTCGCGCCAAAACCACAAGAGCCATTGCTGCTGTACCTGGCGGCAACAAATCAAGTGGTGAGTGTTGCACTAGTGGCTGAAAGAGAAGTCGGCAAAGAAGCAGCAGCAACGGCAGGGCCGCCAGGTGAAGAGCCACGACGTTCCCCGGCATGATATGGTGTCGGTGAGGGAGGATCTATGTAGTTCACAGACATAGTCCAAAAGAAGAAAGCTGTGTAGCGACCAGTCTATTTTGTTAACTCCTTGTTGCAGGGGCTAGATCAAGATATTCTGGCATGCAAAAATTGCTCTTCGGCCTTCTTATGGACTCAAGGAAGTTATGCCTTTACTTCCAAGCACATGAGATCACTGTTGTCACCTGCTTCCCACTACAGCGGATATTGCCAAACATAGAAGCTACCGGCAGGATTGTGGATTCGGCCCTGGACTTATCAAGCTTTGGTCTTAAGTTTGAAAGCACTTCGACCATTCAGAGCAGAGCCTTGGCAGAGTTCATTGCGGAATGGACCCCAACGGTTGATGAAGAGATTCTAGAGTCAACTCTCCCTGGCAAGGAGACTGATCGAGAATGGATCATGTATTTTGATGGAGCTTTCTTGCTGCAAGGCGCTGGTGCCGGAGTGCTGCTTGTCGCACCCACCGGAGAGCACCTCAGATATGTGGTCTAGATGCACTTTCCTCGGGATAGATCAACGAACAACACTGCTGAGTACGAAGGGCTGCTTGCCAGTCTTAGGATCGCGGCGGACCTTGGGATCAAGAAACTTATTGTGAGGGGTGATTCTCAACTTGTCGTTAGGCAAGTGAACAAAGATTACTAGAGCCCGTTGATGGAAGCCTATGTAGATGAAGTGAGGAAGTTGTAAGAACGTTTTGACAGCCTGCAAATGGAGCACGTACCATGTGCAGAGAACAGCATTGCCGATGGCCTGTCAAAGTGTGCTGCCCTTAAGTTACGTGTGGAACCAGGAACTTTTGTGCTCCAACTAACTCAACCCTCCGTGACACCATCAACTAGACAAGAGAAGAGCTGAAAGTTAAGTTCCGGCAAATATTTCCCGTCAAAGCTCCCCGAAGCCGTCGGCGAGAAGGTTGCCAGAGGGAACGGCTGGCTTGTCGGTGAGTACTACGCTCCGGTAGGGCCCCCGGCTCTTGCCGTAGAAGCATATGCTCCCGCCAGGCTTGCTGGACACACTAGACTTCGGTAGGCCCTCGAGCCCTTGCCGTCGAGGCAAATTCTACCCCGGCAGAGGACACGCCTTTAGTCCTTGTTGTCGAGTCACAGGCTCCGACATGGGGGCAACACATCGTCCAATTCCTTCAAACAGGAGAACTCCCCGAGGAACAAGAGGAAGCAGAGAAAGTAGCCCGCCGGTCACATATGTACCAGTTCGTAGACAATGTCCTGTACAGAAAAAGATCGAATGATGTGAAACTCAAGTGCATTTCTTGGGAGGATGGGCTGGAGCTGTTGGCACAGATACACGGAGGCATACGTGGCTCCCACATAGGATCAAGAGCACTTGTCGGAAAGGGATTCCAGCAAGGTTTCTTTTGGCCCACTACCCTCCAGGATGCAACTGCGTTAGTAACCAAGTGTGAAGCATGCCAGTTTCATTCGAAACTATATCAACCAGCTCAAGCCCTTCAAACAATCCCTCTCTCCTGGCCATTTTTGTTCTGGGGGCTCGACATCTTGGGCCCCTATCCCCGCGTTGCCGAGGGCTTTGAGTACTTGTACATGGCAATTGACAAGTTCACAAAGTGGCCGGAGGTGGAAGCATTGAGAAAGGTGACAGCACAGTCATCCGTCAAGTTCTTCAAAGGACTAGTTTGCCGTTTTGGTGTTCCCAACAGGATCATCACTAACAACGGCACACAGTTCACGAGCCGCGCCTTCATGCAATATGTCCAAAACCTTGGCAGTAGAATCTGTTTTGCTTCCATTGCCCACCCAAGGAGCAACGACCAAGTGGAAAGGGATAATGCTGAAGTATTGTGAGGCTTCAAGACGAGAACTTTTGACAGGCTGCACAAGTGTGGAAGGCACTGGATTGATGAGTTGCCGGTGGTTCTTTGGTCAATCAGAATGACACCAAATCGAGCTACCAGCCAGACACCCTTATCCCTCGTCTATGGGGCGGAGGCAGTTCTCCCCACGGAACTCATGTGCGGGTCGCCTCGAGTGCTTGCTTATGATGAGCTCAAGCAAGAGCAGTTGCGGCAAGATGACGTGACGCTCCTTGAGGAAGACCATCTTCAGGTGCTGTGAGAGCTACACGCTACCAGAAAGCTTTGTGCCTCTACCATAGCTGCAAAGTTAATGCCAGAAGTCTTGAGGAAGGCAACCTTGTCCTTTGGCGAGTTCAGTCCGCCTAGAATTCTAACAAGTTGACGCCGATGTGGGAAGGCCCTTATCGGGTAGTACAAGTCACCGGGCCTGGCGCAGTCCGCCTGGAGACCGAAGACGGCATCCTAGTGAGCAACTCCTGGAATATCGAACATCTTCGCAAGTTCTACCCATAAGGCATGGTTGTTAGGCCTCCCGACAACCACCTTTTGTACAAGTCTTGCCGCTGAAGCGTGTAATCCTTGGTGCAAAGCCAGGCTCAGACCCTGTGCGTAGTTGAATAAAGATAAGTGTTCTACAATCTTGATTGATTCTCATGTTTACTTATGTGCATGTTTGTCTGAGGTGTTGCATTACACTTAATCCCGACAAGGGCTAACAGACCGCCAAGGTTCCATATCCACATTGTCTCTTCTTCTTTTTTCTCAAAGGACAGAAGGTTCCCTCACGTGTAGCTTTGTCGGGGGGATGGTGGTACGAATACCCATGAGCGACATCCCAAGAAAAACTTGCGGAAGGGAGTACGAGAAAAAAAAGATAAGTTCCAAAAACCCCAAGTGAATTCTTGCCGTGGAGTTATTTTCCTTGGGAGATTTCGATCTCTATACGGAAAACCTGAACGCACGGGAACCTTGTCGCAATTGGCTGCACCCTCACTGTGTCCAGGACGGCTCAATGGATTAAGTGGCCGCGCCCATGCTCCTTATTTCGTTTCGAGACCACTCAACGACTCAAGTGACAGCACTCGTGCCCTTATTCTATTTCGAGCACGACCAATGCCTTGGGCAATGGTGCCGAGGACGCCAAGGCGTCTTGCCGGCAGTAACACCGCTAGCAGGCTGCTAAGGACTCGTTCCCCAAAGCGCTTGCGGTAGGGCTATGCACGCCGGCAAGATTCTTCCGAAAAGGCATAGGGAAAGTTCCATGCACGGAAATAGTCTAGCAAGGAAGATAATACACGGTCATTCAAAATAGGATGAAATTTACATGAGATATCGCTTTTTCATAAGTACATCTTTATTTGACTTTCTCCCCTAGGGGAGATTACAAGAAGAAAAAGATGGAAAGAGGAGGCGGGCTACAAGAAGAAAAAGATGGCGAGAGGCCCCGGCAGAAGCCCGACCTGACCCCTCTGGACCAGCAGTGCACGAAGGAGTAGGGCTGCCAGATGGGCAGGCAAGAACCTAGCCCCTCCTAGACCAGCATTGCACGGAGGAGAGGGTTAACACGGGCGAAAAGGGGGATGGACCCCAGAAGCTGAAGTCCACGGGCCTGCCGGAAGATCCAGCTGGAAGATGGGGCAGCGCCCGGGACTAAGGCCCCCGACAAGGTCCCCCTGCCGTGAGGGGTAGAGGCGTGAGGCTGGCGGTGATGGTGTGGCTGACGGCCAGTCCGAGCTCGAGTCGTCGGGCTCCTACTTGACCGCCCGAAGACCGAGCTCATCGTCGATGTCTTCACCGCTGTCCTCCTCATCACTCTTGCCCGAGGACAGGCTTTCGGCACTGCTCGAGCTCTCTTCGCAACAGCTGAGACGGACACCGGAGCGCCCATAAATCTTGATGGAGAGCGTATTGGCCTCCATCATTTTAAAGCGAAGTATATGCCCCACCTGGAAGTTGTGGGCGCGGGCGAAGGTCTTCTAGACGCGCGTGAGAAACATGACGCAGTTCGCTGGGTACTCGACGTTTACCCGTGTCGTGCCGTTACAACAACCCGCTATCCGTAACCACAGGATGGGCAGCTTGTCGGCCTCCATTACCCTAGTGAAGAAGTATGGGAGGCGCAAATGACTCCGGAGGGGACCGGCTAGCTCAAGGACGAAATCCAACGATGTCCCCTCGGCATGGGTCTCCTCAAGGGAGAAGCCTGGCGTCGGAGGAGGGGGTGGAGCGATGCTCCGCCTCCCACAACCTCGGCCTCCGTGGCGTCCGTGACCCCTCGTGCCTCTTCCACTGCGCGTGCTCGAACCACCCTCCGCCTTCGTGGCTGAAGCAATGGCATGATCCCGATGAGAACTCCTCCTCAGAACGGAGGATGGTGTCCGCCCTCGCCCCCTATTCAAGGCTAAGGGCGAGCGCTACCTGAAGGTTGGGAAGACGTCGAAGGTCGAACTATGGAGATTTGCACTTGGAAGATGGAAGAAATATGGGTGAGCATCGCTCTCGCTAACCCCCAATTTATAGGGGGGAGTGCGGGGGCTGGCTCTCCCCCACTCCAAAGGATGCCGCCCACCTCCTCCAATAGCGGCGCCCTCGATCACGGGGCGAACATCAACCGCCCCGTTTCTCCAATCCATAGCGCTGCAGTTACTGTTTTCCCTAGGGACTTTAAATCACGGGCGCCCGTTGCTGGCTCCCCGCTATGCATGCGGCGCGCATGGCGGAAATGACCTGACGCAGTAATTAAAAAAATTTAAACGGCTGTGTTGTGCACGTATCCCACGTCCCGCATTCAATGGACGCCGTGGGGAGCACAGTGAGCGAGATGATCATGCCTACATGGCCCTGCCACACAGGCCCGTACACTATTTGGGCCTGGGCCAACAACGCCTCGCGATGTGTGTGCCCCAGGCCTGGGGGCTCCTGTCGATGCACTAGAGTTTTGGGCTTTCCAGTGCCCCTTACTCGTGCATGGGCGGTAGTAGCCACCCTGGTGACGAGGCCCATTAGGACTTGCCAGATACTAACACAGAAGAAACAAGACCGCCGGCAAGACCTTGCCGAAAGGGCTATTAAACCCCTAGGCAAGATAAGGCCCCAGCAAGGCGAAGCCCCGGCAAGGCCCCGCCAGCGCATGGGACAGGTGTCAATCCACCCGGACGCATGTTGCGGCGTTGACGTTGGAGGGGGCTAAGCGGTGCCAATGGGACGGTCTCCTGTTCCATCCCACAGGCGGACAGAGATGCCTGACGGTGCATTAAATGCGTCTGTCCTACTCCATCAGTGTTAGGTACGATAGCACTATAGCTCTATACACCCCATGTACGCACTGTACGCCACTATTGCGATCCCCTTCGGAGTATAAAAGGAGGCCCAGGGCAATACGGTGGAGGACTTTTGGATTTTTGGGACTTTCTAGCTTACACGTGTGGCAGCTGCTCATAGCGCTCCTGTAGCTAGAACCCTAAGAACACTCTCAATACAACGACGCAGGAGTAGGGTTTGACGCATCCATGCGGCCTGAACCTAGGTAAAGATCCCCGCATGTTGTGCATCACACCGGCTCTTTGCACAAGCCTTCCCCCACCGGAACCGAAAGGGGTCCCTTCGATCCCATAGGTGTCCGTTCCCCATGACAGATACAATCCATAGCATTATCAAAACAAGCAAACTATGATTGCAAAAATGGAATCTATCAAAACAGAACGGTCTGTAATGATCTGTAAAGAACCTATACTTCTGTAACTCAAACAATTCTACAAAATTAGGACAACTTGAATAATTTGTATATAAATAGTGTGTACAACATTTAGATCAAAAAGACGTTCCAGTAAAATAAGATAAATTACGCAATGGACACTAAAGTTTCTATATTTGCACTGTCATGGGAATGAGCCTGACAGTAGAAGGTAGGGGTACAAAAGGAGAGGGCAGAGTCCTAGCTATGGCGAGGGTGTACACACGGATGTATGAGTTCAGGCCCCTCTCGTGGAGGTAACAGCCCTACGTCTCAGTGCTCGGGAGCTTTGTCGTGTGGAATGTTGAGATTACAGTGGTTGTGAACCCTTGTGCTAGAGGGGAGGGGCGGCTTATATAGAGTTCGCTGCCCCTCATAATTGTCAGGCATCCAAGGGTCCGATCGTGGGTTTAAAGAATAGCATTACTAGTAACGTACATAATAAAAGCTACTAATGACGATAGCCCTATTGCCTGCCTGTTGGCCTCCTAGGGGTGGCTTCTGGTCTTCTGGCGTCGACTAGAAGTGAGGTCTTCTAAGTGACAGTCGACTGTCAAGTGGAGGAAGAAGTCTCCAAGTGGATTGCCTGTCAAGTGACTTGAGCACCACCGAGAACCCAGTCAGAAGCTTACTTGTGATCTTCAAGTCCTCCAATGTAGTGTCCTTAGGTAGGGTATGTAGGTCAGGCCTAGGACCCTACCCTTGGTACATATCCTCATCATTAGCCCCCGAATGGATCAGGGTTCGAGTGGTGAATGGGAATATCGATGTCATTTCAGAACAGGGCACCAAATCTTCCGAATGATATTCGGGGCTTCAACGAAACTTGCGTCGACCGAATCCTTCGTCATTCGCCCGGATCAATCCAGCCTTGAAAGTGTCCGAGTGAATGTTCAATGCCAATTTTGTTCCGAGTGATCTGAAGGAATCTTTGGAGGTGATGGGTCAGTCTGTCAGACCCGGATCTTGCGGGATACAAAAATTTGGGAAGCACACGTGCTTGCGACGATGACGCCACGATCGGGGCAAGTGGGGGTGTGACGCCTCGATTCTTGCTCCGGTCATTTCGCCACGTACAGGACTTCTTCTGCGGTTGACATGTGCAGTGATCTCGCGGGCCCACCTGTTAGTGAGGCACTCGGCGGGGTATAAATCTCAAATCACCATGGATTGCACAATAATCTTCCCCAAACTTCCTCTCTTCCTCCGCCTCCCTTGTCCTCAGCGCAACACTTTGTTCTTCTCCGACGAGAGCAGCCACCGCGATGACGAAGGGAACCATGTAGAAGCTGGAGCGCACCAAGAAGGGGGCGGCGAAAGGTAAGGGCAAGAAGCCCTCGACCGCTCGGTTCACCGCGCCGGCGGGATGGATGCAGGGAGACTTTCTCCCCTCTGTGGTCACTCAAGCAGACATCGACGGCCTGGTTGCCCATGGGCTTGTGGCGGACGACGCCTGGAGGTTTTCTGAGGGAGAGCGCAAACTGGAGCCACGCGAAGGAGAGCGGGTTCTCCTCCTCTCCCACGTCGAAAGAGGTTTTTCTATGCCTCCCCACCCATTCATTAGAGGTTTTCTGAACTTCTTTGGTGCTTGGCTCCACCACTTCCCGCCGAATGCAATTTCCTACTTGTCTGCTTTCATCACCTTGTGCGAGTGCTTCCTGGGCTGTCCTCCTCACTGGGGGCTATTCAAGCACCTCTTCACGGTTAGATCTCAAATTGTGAAGAAAGCCCACCCTGAGGATGGGAAAACTCATGTATTGCAGTTGTGTGGGGGTCTAGGACTTCAAAAGAGAGCTCGTAGTTCTTTCCCTTATATGACCTTTCCTGAATCTGTTAGAGGCTGGCAGTCGACATGGTTTTATTGCAAAGATGTAGCTTCTCCCAACATGTCGACTAGTCTTTCCCCTTTCACATCTGAACGTCCAGTCGTCCCCAAGTCTCTAAAGGTGTCGGAGGAGGAACAAGTCCAAGTGGGAATCTTGGTGGACACCGTGGTGAAACTTATTCAGGGCGGAGTGACCGGCATGGATCTCTTGGAAACATTCCTCCGTCGACGGATTGAGCCGCCCCAGGCCAGGGATCACACCATGTGGCACTATGCAGGCCCCAAGGATTCGACCAGGACGCACCCAGAAGAGGTTCCGCAAAAAAATTGTCGAGCAATGGCTTCGCAGCATCATCGGGGCATGTGACAATCCCTTAGGAGCCAAGAGGATCCAACCTTACTCGGCCGAAAACCTGCCAAAGAATCTGGTAAGTTGCACTTTGTTGACTGAAGTACTTGTATCGTCGAGTGATCGATTGATTTATTGACTGACTTCCTTGTTTGAATCACGCAAGAGTGGACACATATGTACTCGCCTGTACCCAACGGGAACCAACCTGAAGATGGTGGGGTGAGTGAGGGCAGAAGCATGGACGGTGACGGCTCTTATGACTCCAAAGACGAATACAAAAACTTGGGTGAGAACGAGGAAGAAGTCGAGTCCCCTCCTCGCTCTGAACGCCGCTCCAAGTCTCGCTAAGACCCTGCGACTCTTGAGGACAAGGCCCCGAGCCTAAGTGAGAAGAACCCAAAGCAGAGCCGGCCTTCGACCGTCGAGTCAAGTGAGCGATCGGCGAAGCAACCCAAGCCGAATGTAACCAAACCTCGCAAAGCACTGCCTCGCATGAGGATGGCCATTCCTGTCATCTCCACGTGAGTATTTACTTTCGAATTCTCACTATCGATTGTGACTTTGAATTCTTGTTGACCGAGTGCTATTCGATCCATCAGAGTTGCTACTTCAGTGACATCGCGTCAACATGACAGAGGGGAAGCAATGGACATAGACACTGCCGATGCAGCCACTTCTCACAGAGGTAACCGAATCTTCAGTTCTGCTTCTCAAATATGGTTTGTCGATTGCTAAAGTTAATATTGCCGATTGATAGCTGCAGAAATCATCTAGCTGGAAGATGACAAAGAACATCTTGGCGGCACGGGAGGCGGAAGTGAGACCCTAGGCACCCCGCGCATACGTACTCGAAGAACTTCGTCCGCGCAAATGCCGCAGCGGTCAACCGCCAGATCCTCCCAGGGGATAAGCGACTCGACATGGGTCAGAGCTGACCCTACAGTGCCTCTGACGAGTGCTCCTCCAGCTATATCAACTATCGTGACATCGACTCCAACCGGACCTGCTCAGACTACCTTGACTGCTCCAGCTATTATGCCGATTCCTCCGGTGACGGCCTTTCCTCTGCACCGCATTCTGGAAGATCATACCGGAGCCGCAAAGGAGGCCATGATCCAGGCAGAGCAGATGATGCTGCACACCAAGGAGGCGTACGAGGCAAGCAAGTTGGCTTATGACGCTAGCACAGTGCTTCGTACCAATGTCCGAGTAAGTGCGATTGTAAGTACATTTCCGATTGAATTCCTGTCTTCTTTGACTGTACACCCAGTGGGTGTTTGTTTACCACTTGTAGAATGTTTGAAAGTCCTCCACTCGAATAGATCAGGTCTTAATCGAGTAGGTTTTAGGTCAGTGGGGGCACTCTGAGTGCACCCACTGGGTGTAGTCCCCGAGACCGTTGTCAAGTGCTTGCACCCACAGGGGTCTTATAGTTTGTCGTATACGGGATATGTTTGCCCTTGATCACACCACTCCGAAGCTACTTTGTAGGTTTCATGGATATCATTGATCAACCATGATATGAAGCTACATAAGGATAGATCGCACTTCACGGTTGTCAGTGCGAACCTTTCCAAGGGTGCGGAGTGGGGTGGCATGTCACTCGACAGATTGAGTGATGGATGTTCCAATGATGGATACTTTCTGCCACTCGATAGGTCGAGAGTTGGCAGATCCAGTGGGGGCACACTAAGTGCACCAACTAGGTGTAGTCCTCGAGATCTTCGTTGGGTGCTTGCACCGGCGGGGGTCTGATAGAGACCATTGAATGTTCTGACAGGGCAGACCTTGTCGACTGTTTAATAACCAGTGAGGACACGCTGAGTGCACCCATTGGGTGTAGTCCCCGAGGCTACTGTTGATCGCAGATGATAAGCAGTAGTCCTGAAAACTTGAAATCGGAATTTTTGTCATACGCGGAGTATGAGCGTCACTCGACATGTCGAGTGTATTTTATTTTTCTTCACCGTCCCGCACCGAAGCTACCATGTAGGTTTTGTGATCATCATTTGACCAACCGTCATATGATGCTGCTTCAAAGGTGTGGAATGGGGCTGACAGTTCACTCGACAGATCGAGTGTTAACCGTTCCAGTGGGGGCACTCTGAGTGCACCCACTGGGTGTAGTCCCTGAGACCGTCATCGAGTGCTTACACTGGCGGGGGTCTGATAGAGACTGTCTTGAATTTGTTTACGGTACGCAGAGTACACGAGACACTAGACATGTTGAGTGGACTTTTCGTTGGATTCATCTTCCCCCGGACGCAGGTTTCATGGATATCATTGATCAACCATGATACGATGCTATTCTAGGATAGTGGGGCGGGGTGGTGCGCACCGCCTAGTCGACCGTCTTTGGTCTTCTGCACTTTAGAGTGCTGATATTTCTTGTTGATTGAATTTATTTCTTTGTTGATTTCAGAGGGCTTGTGAACTTGGCACGCAGTACAAGGACCTTGAAGATGAAAGGAACCGGCTGCGCGTGGACTTGGAAGCCTCCAACCGTGCTTTGGAGTGAGTGCGGGCCGAGCTGAAAACTCTGGGAGGTAACTTTTGTTGACCCACTACATTCTCATCCTCACTTTCCATGCTTTGGACCGAGTGCTTTCACTCGAACAGACGTACGCAATGAAAATTGTCGACTCCAAGTGCGACTCAACAATGTTGTTTCTTTAGATACCATGAAGAAAGCATTGGAGGAAAAGGACAAAGCGCTTGCTGATGCCCAACGGGTGGCAAAGGAGAAAAATGAAGTTGTCGACCAGAAGCTGACTGCTGCCAAGAAGATGGAGGAGGAGAACTCGAAACTGAAGCAGGAGTGTGTGGACCTCATCAAGAGAACTGAGCGGCTAACCAAGGGGAGCAATGGCCTGGAGAAGCACTTGGGGGAGTTCTCAACGAAGATGTACATCATGCTCGACGGTGAGTATCTCTGTCGACTGAAATTTATAAAATCTTTGACGACTGTATCTCATCAATACTCCTCCCATTCTTTCTTCCCAACAGAATTCAGCCAAGACTTTGAAAAAGATACTGAGGAGATCAAGCCCAATTTGGATCCCACCAAGTCACCTGTTGGAGATGCGATGGCCATGAACATGCTCAGACTCAACTTCAGGCTCCAAGGTGTTCAAGCGTATGTCCTCCGACTGAAAACTATGATGGAGAGGATCGACAAGGAACTGTGGCCTGAAGACACTTTTCAGCTCGACCTCCCATCTATGATGGCATGCTTGAACGACCTCCCTAGTCGAGTGCAGGCCTGGAAGAAATCTACTGCTTGTTGTGGCGCTCACATGGCACTCTCCCTTGTTAGGGTCCATTGCAAGGATGCGAGGGAAGACAAGTTGAAGGAGCTCCGAGTGGTTAACACGAAGAAACTTCGATTTGAAGATTTCATGGAGACCTTCATCGACGCAGCCACCAGGATCACGGACGGCATTGACTTGGACACGTTTGTCGACCAGCCAGCCCGTCGGGTGCTTGAAAAACTTGATCTTTGAGAGAAAAACTTTATTTGCCTTGGTATGCCGAGTGGAATTGTATTAGCTTTAAAACTTCATTCAGGCCTTAAGCTTGAGCACGTTTGCTTTCTCGCGAAATATTTATCTGTGATTAAACCTTTGGATTTATCTGCATTTGGCTTTCAATCGCTTGTTCGACTGAATTTGTTTTTTGACTTAGGTGAAAGTTGGTTCGCAGCTAAGCTCCCGAGTGTGAGGATTACCCAACACTCGAGGAAGTTTTTAAGCCTAGGCGAAGACTTATTCGCAGCCAGGACGTCAAGTGGATGGATTACTATCCACTCGGCGGGGATTTTAACTTAGGCAAAAGCATGTCCGCAGCTAAGCCCCCGAGTGTGAGGATTGCTCAACACTCGGAGTATGTTTGAAACTAAGCGAAGACTAATTCGCAAATAGGTCGTCGAGTGGATGGACCACTGTCCACTCGGCAAAGGTTTTAACTTAGGCGAAAGTATGTTCGCAGCTAAGCCCCCGAATGTGAGGATTGCTCGACACTCGGAGAAGAATTTTGAACTTAGACGAAGGCTCGTTCGTAGCTAAGTCATCGAGTGAATGGACTGCTATCCACCCGACAGGGTTTTTAACTTAGGCGAAAGCATGTTTGCAGCTAAGCCCCCGAGTGTGAGGATTGCTCGACACTCGGAGAAGAATTTTGAACTTAGACGAAGGTTGTTTCATAACTAAGTCGTCGAGTGAATGGACTGCTATCCACCCGACAGGGTTTTTAACTTAGGCGAAAGCATGTTCGTAGCTAAGCCCCCAAGTGCGAGGATTGCTCGACACTCAAAGAAGAATTTTGAACTTAGATGAAGGCTGGTTCGTAACTAACTTGTCGAGTGAATGGATTGCTATCCACTTGACAGGGTTCTTAACTTAGGCGAAAGCATGTTCGTAGCTAAGCCCCCGAGTGTGAGGATTGCTCGACACTCGGAGAGTTCCCAAGTGTGAAACTGTATGATCGGAATCAATAATAAACTGTGGAAGTCTAATTTTCATAGATGAAGTACTTTTATTACATCAAAAACTCTTCTGTCTCTAAGTATAAAAGCGTCGGAGCAGATCTGCATTCCAGGCTCGTGGCTCGTCTATCTATTTCTTGAGGTTCTATAGGTGATAGGCTCCGTTTTTCAACACTTTGGTGACGACAAAGGGACCTTCCCACACTAGAGCAAGCTTATGAGGTTGCTGTTGATCCACTCGGAGTACCAAGTCTCCCTCATGAAATGACCGACTCTTGACATTCTTCGCATGGAAATGCCGCAGATCCTGCTGATAAGCTATAGTCTGGATCAGAGCCATTTCTCGCTCTTCCTCCAGGAGATCGACACCATCATGCCTGGCTTGTTAAGCTTCAGCTTCAGAATACAGTTCCAGTCGAGGAGAATTGTGAAACAAGTCACTCGGGCGGATAGCCTCGTCTCCATAGACCAGGAAAAAAAGGAGTTCGTCCAGTCGACCGATTAGGCGTCGTTCTCAGGCCCCATAAAACAGTCGGCAGCTCAGTTACTCATGCACCGGCGGCATGATCCAAATTGCTCAAGAGACGAGGCTTCAGACCTTGTAGGGTGAGGCCATTAGCTCGCTCGACTTGTCCATTGGTTTGAGGATGTGCAATAGATGCATAATCCACCCGAGTGCCTTGGGAGGTCCAGAAGTTTCTGAATTCTTCCGAGTCCAAGTTGGTGTCGTTATCCGTGATAATGCTATGAGGAACACCGTATCAAAAAATTATTTCCCTCACGAATGTGACCGCCGTGTGGGAGTTCAACTTCTTGATGGGCTTGGCTTCTATCCATTTTGTAAACTTGTCGACTGCAACCAGCAAATGAGTGAATCCGCCTTTTCCGGTACGAAAGGGACCAACCATGTCGAGTCCCCAAATAGCAAACGGCCAGGCAAGGGGAATCGTCTTCAGAGCAGAGGCCGGCTTATGTGACAAGTTTGCATAGAACTGGCATCCATCACGATGATCAACAATGTCTTTGGCCATCTCATTAGACCGTGGCCAGAAGAACCAGCTTGGTATGCTTTAGCGATGATTGTCCGTGAGGACACATGATGGCCACAATTTCCCGAGTGGATTTCATCCAGAATCACTCGACCTTCTTCGGGGGAGATGCAATTCTGCGTCACACCAGTCGCGCTTTCTCTAAACAGCTGATCCCCAATCACAGTAAAGGCTTTTTAGCTATGCACAATCTGTCGAGCTTCTGTTTCGTCTTCAGGGAGTTCTTGTCTGAGGATATAGGCAATGTAGGGCATCGTCCAATTGGGAATGACTACCAGAATCTCCATGACCAAATCAATTACTGTAGGGACATCGACTTCAGTCAGATCAGTGGAGCTCATAGCTTGTGGGGGCTCTTCGATGAAAGGATATTCTTGCACCGAAGGAGTATGCAGGTGCTCTAAAAACACATTACTGGGGACATGCCGTCGAGTGGACCCAATCTTTGCTAGTTCGTCGGCCGCTTGATTCTTCAGTCGGGGAACATGATGAAGTTCTAGGCCTTCGAATTTCTTTTCCAACTTTCTAACAGCACTACAGTACTCAGTCATAGCGGGGTTTCGAACATCCCACTCTTTCATCACTTGATTTACCACCAAATCTGAGTCACCATAAACCATCAGGCGCTTGACGCCGAGTGAGATAGCCATGCGCAACCCATACAAAAGTGCTTCATATTCTGCCTCGTTGTTGGAGGAATCAAAGTGGATTTGTAAGACATAACTGAGCTTGTCACCCTTTGGAGATATCAGGACAACACCAACACCAGACCCATTCAACATTTTAGAGTCGTCGAAGAACATGGTCTAATGTGCCGAGTGAATCTGGGTTGGCTGTTGCTGTTCAATCCACTCGGCAATAAAATCTGCAAGTGCCTGAGACTTGATTGCTTTCTTGGCTTCAAACTTAATGTCAAAGTATGAGAGTTCGATTGCCCACTTAGCCACTCAACCAGATGCTCGATTGTTGAGAATCTCGGATAACAGAGCATCACTGATGACTGAAATTGAGTGGTCTTGAAAATAATGTGCCACCTTCTTCGCTGATAGGTAAATACCATAAACCAGCTTTTGGTAGTGTGGATATCTTTGCTTCGAGGGAGACAGAACTTCAGAAACATAATAAACTGGTCGTTGGACTTTATAAGCTTTACCCTCTTCTTCTCGCTCGATAGTTAACACCGTACTGACAACCTGATTAGTGGCCACAATGTACAGGAGCAAGGGCTCTTTGCTGCGAGGAGTGGCGAGCACCGGATGGGTGGAGAGTAGGGCTTTGAGTTCAACAAACTCTGCTTCGGCTTCAGGAGTCCACTCGAACGTGTCGGACTTCTTCATCAATCGGTACAAAGGATGTGCCTTCTCACCGAGACGAGAAATGAATTGACTCAATGCTGCCAAGAAACCTATGAGTTTCGGAACATCGTGCACTCGCACAGGAGTCTTCATTCGGGTAATGGCGCTAATTTTCTCAGGGTTGATGTTGATCCCTCGTTCGGAAACGAGAAAACCGAGTAACTTGCCGCCAGGGACGCTGAAAGTACACTTGGCTGGATTCAGCTTTATGTCGTATCTCCTCAGATTGGCGAATGTTTCGGCCAAGTCAGCTAGCAGGTCGGAACCTTTGCGGGACATGACAACTATATCATCCATGTATGTCTTGACATTCCGAGGCATCTGGACGAGTAAACACTTCTGAATCATGCACATGAAAGTAGCGCCGGCATTTTTCAAACCGAATGGCATAGTGATGTAGCGAAAACACCCAAATGGGGTGATGAAGGCTGTCTTTATTTCATCTAGGCCATACAGATGGATCTGATGGTACCCAGAGTAAGAATCTAGAAACGATAAATGCTCACATCCCATAGTCGAGTCAACAATCTGATCTATGAGGGGGAGCGGAAAATGATCCTTCGGGCAGACTCGATTGATATGTTTGAAGTCAATGCACATAAGCAACGACTTATCCTTCTTGGGCACCATAACAACATTCGGGAGCCACTCAGAGTGGTAAATCTCTCGAATGAACTTGGCTTGCAAGAGACGGGCCACTTCTTCACCGATTGCTTTACGCTTCTCCGCCGTCGATCGACGCAAATGCTCCCTGATGGGTTTAGCTTTCGGATCAACTCTCAGACGGTGTTCGGCCAGTCACCTGGGAACCCCCGGCATGTCAGCAGGCTTCCATGCGAAGATATCCCAGTTCTTACGGAGGAACTGGATGAGCTCGGCTTCCTATTTACTGTCGAGTGTTGATGATATATTGGTCGGGACAACAGTTGGATCTGTCGGGTGGATGTGCACTTTCTCCACTTCCCCTGCTGACTGAAATGCCGACTCGGAAGCGAGCTTCTTTGTGCGGAGCAAATCAGCAGGGTCCGCGCTCTTCTTGTACTCTTCCAGCTTGACCATAGCCATCTGATGATTGGCAATCTTGGAGCTTTGCTGGAGGCATTCTTCAGCCTACTGTCGATTGCCAGTGACTGTGATCACACCCTTAGGGCCCGGCAATTTCAACTTGAGATACACGTAACGTGGACGGGCCATGAAACGAGCATATGCGGGTCGACCCAAAATGGCATGATAAGCAATCTGGAAATCCACAACTTCGAACGTCAACTTTTCCTTTCGAACTTTTTTATCGTTCCCAAATGTCACGTCCAACACAATCTGGCTGAGTGACTTGGTCTTCTTCCCTGGGATGACTCCGTGAAATTGCATGTTGCTTTCACTCAGTCGGGACATCGGAATGCCCATCCCTTTTAGAGTATCCACATAGAGGATGTTCAGACCGTTGCCACCGTCCATGAGGACCTTTCGGAGTCGAGTGCCCCCCCCACCGGATCAACCACCATAGCCTGCCGACCGGGAGTGGCCACATGAGCAGGATGATCTGTTTGGTCGAACGTGATGGCGTACTGGGACCACTTGAGGTAGCTGGGGGTGGCAGGCACGGCCATGTTGACTTCCCTGTTGATAACCTTTAATTGACTCTTTCTCCCTACATCAGCGAAAATCACAAGAGTAGCGGTGACATCTAGAAATGTTTCTTTATCTTCATCATCCTTTTTAGGAGTCTTATCACTCGGCGAAGTCTCTTTGAACTGCTGGATAAGCGTTTGACACTGCCGAGTGGTGTGCTTGGGCAAAATCACATTGCCTTCCTCATATTTCCTCGTGTGGATTACACACGGCTGATCCATAATATCAGTCCCTGACTGATTCTTTCCTTTCTTAGGGGCAAACTGTCCTTTAGATTTCCCCATATTCTTTGCATGAGTTGCTAGTGCGGTTGCCTCTGCCTTGACCGGATCATCAGCTTTTCGCTTCTGCTTCCGATTGGAATTACCGCCAGCATCACTGATGATTGCTTTTCTTTTGCCGCTACGGAGACGGTCTTCTTCCTCGCCATTGGCGTACTGAGTGACGATCTCCATCATCTTTCTAAGTGATATGTCACCCGTTCGACCGAACTTCAAATAAAGCTCTCTGTACTTCACACCAGCCTCGAAGGCACACATAGCTTGGTGTTCAGAAACATTCTCCATTGTATGATGCAGAGTGGACCAACACTGAATGTAATCCCTCAAGGTCTCATTGGGCTTCTAGACACAATGTTGTAAGTTGACCAGCCCGGCGGGACGCTTGCAAGTGCCCTCGAAGGTTTGGACAAACACTTGGGCAAGATCTTCCCAACAATATATACTGGATGGAGCCAAGCGATTCAACCAAGCACGAGTTGAACCATCCAACATCAAGGACAGGTGTTTCATTGCGATGTTATCATTGCCGCTGCCAATCTTTACAGCCACTCGGTAATCATCCAACCAAGTCTTTGGTTTTGACTCGCCAGAAAACTTCTCGATCCTAGCCGCCAACCTGAAGTTGGGGGGAATCTCTGCAAAACGGATGGCTCTGCTAAAACACTCAGGACCAGAAATCACAGCTGAGCTGCCACTCGGAAAATCTTTGTCTAGTCCTTCTCTGTGGGCTCTGCCCCAATCGATCCGCTTTTGGGTGAGGATATCACGAGCATCAAAACCTGCATTCCGCTCATCACCAAACGAGCGCCTTTTGTCCTGGTGCTGGGGCACATGCGAACCACCCCGTGGAGTGGGCACCCGACGGTGGTCTTCATGGTGAAACTGATCTCTGACCTACTCTTCACAAAAGCCTCCACCCCTACGGTGCAAGGGAGATCCAGTGTTGTGTGCCGACTGAACGGTTTCCGCCCCAGGTGAGTTGCTGTGTATCCTGTTACGCGACTTCGAAACAACAGAATTCTGACGCTGCACTGCATCTAGCAAAGCTCTGATCTGCATCAACCCTCTTCCAGCCTCTGACCGCGAAGGCTGAATGGAGTCTGCTATCCTAGCAGCAGCTGCAACATTTAACATAGGAGTACGATATACCTCAACGTTGTTATGAGATCCAGTCGGAAACAACTGTCGCTGACGTCGACCGGAAACTGGTGGGCGCTGGCGAGCATGCTCGTCGAGTTCCCTCTGGAGCTCTTCCAGCCGAATACGCGTGGCCTCCAAGGCCTGGGCCTCGGCGGTCATACCGAGATGGGAGTATGAAGGACTTCACCATTGCAACGCGGCTGTTCACTCGATGGGCCGCCATCATCACGCTTGCCGTGGCCAAAGCCCGACGGCGGGCTTTGATGGGAGCCCGCCATTAGGACCTCCACAGTAGGATCACAGCTCTCGCACTCGGAAGGAACATCGGAAGGATCGGAATACGACTTGAACACGCCGTGAAGGGACTTGGCGGGCTTGAGCACTGCAATCTGCAAAGAAGTTTGGTGCGCCGATGCATGCCTGACCCAGCACTGGAGTCATGAGCGACCAGATCGCTTGCGACAACGATCAGCGGGGGGAGTCGACGAGTATGGAGTAGATGGTTGACACAGCAGCACGCCGTAGGGACTCGCGCGGATAATGCGTGGCCCTGCGAACCGGGAGCACCTTGACGTCGAGAGGCACTTCCTGAAGCCATGCCGAATCATCGGCAATGAAGATGAGCGCTCCGAAATGGATCTCATGGCCTGGAGCAAAAACACCGCTGGAAGACATGTCAAAGGATGAAAAACGCAACCTCGTCGGAAGTCGCTTAGACGCCTGCCCCACGGTAGGCACCAACTGTCTTGGGAATGAGCCTGACAGTAGAAGGTAGGGGTACGAAAGGAGAGGGCAGAGTCCTAGCTATGGCGAGGGTGTACACACGGATGTATGAGTTCAGGCCCCTCTCGTGGAGGTAACAGCCCTACGTCTTAGTGCTCGGGAGCTTTGTCGTCTGGAATGTTGAGATTACAGTGGTTTGTGAACCCTTGTGCTAGAGGGGAGGGGTGGCTTATATAGAGTTCGCTGCCCCTCATAATTGTCAGGCATCCAAGGGTCCGATCGTGGGTTTAAAGAATAGCATTACTAGTAACGTACATAATAAAAGCTACTAATGACGATAGGCATAACGCCTGTCTATTGGCCTCCTGGGGGTGGCTTCTGGTCTTCTGGCGTCGACTAGAAGTGAGGTCTTCCGAGTGACAGTCGACTGTCGAGTGGAGGAAGAAGTCTCCGAGTGGATTGCCTGTCGAGTGACTTGAGCACCACTAGGAATCCAGTCAGAAGCTTACTTGTGATCTTCAAGTCCTCCAATGTAGTGTCCTTAGGTAGGGTATGTAGGTCAGGCCTAGGAACCTACCCCAGGTACATATCCTCGTCATGCACCGTATCAATTCTACTCATCTCGTGAGTCATCCCAAAGGCTTTACTTGGCACACACACTAAATCAAACATACAAAACAATCATTACAGAGTCAATAATCATGATATCACACCAAAACATAAAGTAAAAATAAAAGTAAAGATAACTATTGGGTTGCCTCCCAACAAGCGCTATTTTGTATGCCCCTAGCTAGGCATAATGCATAGTTTCAAGTGTTTTCATCTTTGATACTCCACCCATAAGTATCTCTCATTATTGATTCATAAGGTGTTTTAATTATCTTTCTAGGGAAATGTTCCATCCCTTTCTTTAATGGGAGTTGGAACCTTATGTTTCCCTCTTTCATATCAATTATTGCACCTATAGTTCGTAAGAAGGGTCTTTCAAGTATCATTGGACAAGTAGTATTGCAATCAATATCAATCACAATGAAATCTACAGGCACATAATTCTTATTTGCAATACTAATAACATCATTAATTCTATCTAAAGGTTTTAATGGTAGAATTCGCAAGATGCAAGTTTAGGAAACACTCTTGAATATTAGTGAGACCAAGCACATCACAAAGATATTTAGGTATAGTTGAAACACTAGCACCAAGGTCACACAAAGCAATACATTCATATTTATTTATCTTGATGTTGGAAATATGCCCTAGAGGCAATAATAAATTAGTTGTTATCATATTTCCTTGTTCATGACCATCGTTTATTATCCATGCTATAATTGTATTGATCAGAGACTTAGATGCATGTGTGGATACATAGACAAAACCATATCCCTGGTATGCCTCTAATAGACTAGCTCATTGATCAAAGATGGTTAAGGTTTCCTAGCCATTGACATGAGATGTCATTTGATAACGGGATCACATCATTAGGAGAATGATGGGATGGACAAGATCCAAACTACAAACGTAGCATATGATCGTGTCAGTTTATTGCTATTGATTTCTTGCATGTCAAGTATCTGTTCCTCTGACCATGAGATCATGCAACTCACTGACACCGGAGGAGTGCCTTGTGTGTATAAAACGTCGCAACGTAACTGGGTGACTATAAAGGTACTCTACAGGTATCTCTAAGGGTGTCTGTTGAGTTGGCATGGATCAAGATTGGGATTTGTTACTCCGTGTGACGGAGAGGTATCTCAGGGCCCACTCAGTAATACAACATCACAACAAGCCTTGCAAGCAATGTGACTAAGTGTTAGTCACGGGATCTTGTATTACGAAACGAGTAAAGAGACTTGCCGGTAACAAGGTTGAACTAGGTATGGAGATACCGACGATCGAATCTTGGGCAAGTAACACACCGAAGAACAAAGGGAACATCTTACGGGATTAACTGAATCCTTAACATAGAGGTTCGACCGCTAAAGATCTACGTAGAATATGTAGGAACCAATATGGGCATCCAGGTTCCGCTATTCGTTGTTGACCGTAGAGGTGTCTCGGTCATGTCTACATAGTTCTCGAACCCGCAGGGTCTGCACACTTAAGGTTTGGTGACGTTTTGGTAGTATAGAGTTATGTATGGTGGTGACCGAAGGTTGTTCGGAGTCCCGGATGAGATCCTGGAAGTCACGAGGAGCTCCGAAATGGTCCGTAGGTAAATATTGATATATAGGAAGTCCTATTTTGGTCACCGGAAAAGTTCAAGCTCATCGGTAATGTATCGGGAATGCTGGTAGTGTACCGGGAGACCATCGGGAGGGGTAGTTCGACCCAAGAGACTTCATGGGCTGTGGGAGAATGAATACCAGCCTTTTGTTGGCTGGTGGAAGTCCCACACAAGGCCCATGCGGTTAGGGAAGAAAAGCCCAAAGATAAAAGGTGGAAAAAAGGCAAAAAGGCAAAAAAGGAAGAGTCCTAATCCTACTAGGATTGGAGGAGGAGGAGGACTCTCCTCCCTAGCTTAGGCCGAAGCCTCCTAGTAGGATTTGCCCTTGCACCAAGCCTCCTCTCTTCCCCTTATATATACTAGAGGTTTTAGGGTTTTGGCACCGAATTTTTAGCCACGTGCTGCCCGTTCCTCCAGTGCATAGTTTCTCCTCTAGATCGGATTTCTGCAGTGCTTAGGTGAAGCCCTGCCGGAATTGCTCCACCACCATCACCGCGGCTCCGTCACACTGCCAGTGAACTCTTCTACCTCTCTGCTCCCTCTTGCTGGATCAAGAAGGCGGAGATCGTCATCGAGTTGTACGTGTGCTGAACGTGGAGGTGTCGTCCGTTCGGCGCTAGATCGGAAGGACCGGGATCAAGATCGCGAGACGGATCGTGATGACTTCATGGGATGGATCATGATGAGTTCGCGGGACGGATCGTGATGAGTTCGCGGGACGGATCGTGATGAGTTCACGGGACAGATCGTTATTGGATCGCAGGACGGATCATGATGAGTTCGCGGGGCGGATCGTGATTGGATCGTGGGACGGATCGTGATGAGATCGCGGGATGCTCGGCGTTTTGTATCGCGAAGACGTTCGACTACGCCAACCACGTTTCTTAACGCTTCCCGCTTAGCGGTCTACAATGGTATGTAGATCCACTCTCCCTCTCATAGATGCTCATCACCATGGATAGATCTTGCGTGTGCGTAGGAAAATTTTATTTCCCATGCGACGTTCCCCAACAGTGGCATCATGAGCTAGGTCTATGTGTCGATGAGATCTCGAGTAGAACACAAAGAGTTTGTGGGCGTTGATGCTTAGATTGCTTCCTCCCTTGGTCGTGTTTTGGTTCAGCGGTATTGTGAGATGAAGCGGCCCGGACCAACATTACTCATACGCTTATGAGAGACCGGTTCCCTCAACCGCAACTTGTTGCATAGATGGCTTGCGGGTGCCAGTTTCTCTCACTTTAGTTGGATCGGATTCGACAAAGGCGGTCCTTGAGAAGGTTTAAAAGCAACTAGTGTATCACCATTGTGGTTTTTGCGTAGATGAGAATTGTTCTTGCTAGATACCCGTAGCAGCCACGTAAAACATGCAACAACAATTAGAGGATGTCTAACTTGTTTTTGCAGGGTATGTTATGATATGATATGGCCAATTACATGATGTGATATATGTGATGTATGAGATGATCATGTGATGTATAGATTATCACGACTTGCATGTCGATGAGTACGGCAACCGGCAGGAGCCATAGGGTTGTCTTTAATTATTGTATGACCTGCGTGTCAATCATTAAGCGCTATGTAATGCTTTACTTTATCGCTAAATGGTAGCAATAGTAGTAGAAGCATGTTGGGCGTGACAACCCCGGTGGCGACACGTTGATGGAGATCAAGATGATGGAGATCATGGTGTCTTGCCAGTGACAATGGAGATCATGTCGGTGCTTTCAAGATGGAGATCAAAAGCACAAGTTCATGGCCATATCATGTCACTTATGATTTGCATGTGATGTTAATCCTTTTATGCACTTGTTTTTCTTAGGATGACGGTAGCATTATAAGGTGATCCCTCACTTAAATTTCAAGATGAATTGTGTTCTCCCCGAGTGTGCACCGTTGCGAAAGTTCGTCGTGTTGAGACACCACGTGATGATCGGGTGTGATAGACTCTACGTTCACATAAAACGGGTGCAAGCCAGTGTTGCACATGCAGAACACTCGGGTTAAACTTGACGAGCCTAGCATGTACAGACATGGCCTCGGAACACAGGAGACCGAAAGGTCGAACATGAGTCATATAGTAGATATGATCAACATGATGATGTTCATCATTGAAACCACCTCAACTCACGTGATGATCGGACTTGAGTTGGTGAATTTGGATCATGTATCACTCGAATGACTGGAGGGATGTCAATTTGAGTGGGAGTTCTTAAGTAATATGATTAATTGAACTCATTATCATGAACATAGTCAGCAGTGTCTTTGCAAACTGTGTTGTAGATTACTAGCTCACGTTGCAGCTCCCTTGAATTTTTATATGTTCCTAGAGAAATAGAGTTGAAAAATGATGGTAGAAATATTGTGGACTGGATCCATGATCTGAGGATTGTCCTCGTTGCTGCACAGAAGGCTTATGTCCTTAATGCACCGCTCGATGCGCTAACCCCTCTAGCATTGTTTGTAGATGTTGTGAATATCTGACAGGCACGTTCTGATAACTACTAGATAGTTTAGTGCGTCATGCATTACGGCTTAGAATTGAGGCTCCGAAACGTTTTGAACGTCACAGAACATATGATATGTTCTAAGAGCTGAAATTAGGATCTCAGGCTCATGCCCGTGTTGTGAGATATGAGATCTCCAACAAGATTCTTTGCCTGTAATATGAAAGAGAATAGCTCAATCGTTGAGCATGTGCTCAGATTGTCTGCGTGCTACAATCGCTTGAATCGAGTGGGAGTTGATCTTCCAGATAAGATAGTGATTGATATAGTTCTCCAAGTCACTGTCACTAAGCTACTAGAACTTGGTGATGAACTATAAAATGCCAGGGATAGAAATAATGATCCCTGAGCTATTCGCAATGTTTGACACCGCGAAGGTAGAAATCAAGAAGGAGCATCAAGTGTTGATGGTTAGTCAAACCACTAGTTTCGAGAAGGGCAGGAGCAAGGAGGGAAAACATCATGGATAGCAAGTCAGTTGCTGCTCCAGTGAGGCAACCCAAAGTTGAACCCAAACCCGAGACTAAGTACTTCGATTATGAGGAGAGCGGTCGCTGAAGCGGAACAACCCTAGATACTTGGTAGATAAGAAGGCTGGCAACATCGACAGAAGTATATTTGATATACGTGTTATTTATGTGTACCTTGCTAGTACTCCTAGTAGCACCTGGGTATTGGATACCGGTTCGGTTGCTAAATGTTAGTAACTCGAAATAAAAGCTACAGGATAAACGGAGCACTAGCTAAGGGTGAGGTGACGATGTGTGTTGGAAATGTTTCCAAGGTTGATGTGATCAACATCGCACGCTCTCTTTACCTTCGGGATTAGTGACAAACCTAAATAAATGTTAGTTGGTGTTTTGTGTTGAGCATGAACGTGATTAGATCGTGCTTATTGGAACACGGTTATTCATTTAAGTTAAAGAATAATGGTTATTATGTTTACATGAATAATACCTTCAATGGTCATGCACCTAGTAAGAATGGTTTATTGAATCTTGATCATAGTAATACACATGTTCATAACATTGATGCCAAAAGATACAAAGTTAATAATGATAGTACCACATACTTGTGGCACTGCCGCTAAATGTCATATTGGTATAAAGCGCATGAAGAAACTCCATGCTGATGGATCTTTGGACTCATTCGATTTCGAATCGGTTGAGACATGCGAACCATGCCTCTTGGGCAAGATGACTAAGGATCCCATTTTCTGGTTTGATGGAGCAGGCAAGTGATTTATTGGAAATGATACATGTTGATGTATGCAATCCAATGAGTCTTGTAGCATGCGATGGATATCGTTATTTTCTTACCTTCACTGATGATTTGAGTAGATAATAATGTATATTTACTTAATGAAACACAAGTCTGAATCGTTTGAAAAAGTTCAAGCAAATTCAGAGTGAAGTTTAAGATCATCGTGACAAGAAGATAAAATGTCCGCGATATGATCGTGGAGGTGAATATCTGAGTTACGAGTTTGGTATACAACTTAAGACAATGTGAAAGTTGTTTCACAACTCACGCCACCTGGAACACCATAGTGTGATGGTGTGTCCGAACGTCATAGTCGTGCTCTATTGGATATGGTACGAATTATGATGTCTCTTATCCTTTTACCACTATCGTTTTAGGTTTATGCATTAGAGACAACTACATTCACTTTAGATAGGGCATCATCTAAATCCGTTGAGATGACACCGTGTGAATTATGGTTTGATAGAAACTTGAGCTGTCATTTCTTAATGTTTGGGGCTGCAACACTTATGTGGAAAAGGGTTTTCACCTAATGAGCTCGAACCCAAAGCGGACAAATGCATCTTCATAGAATACCCTAAAGACAGTTGGGTAAACCTTCTATCTCAGATCCAAGCATAAAATGTTTGTTTCTAAAATTGGGTCCTTTCTCGAGAAAGAGTTTCTCTCGAAAGAATTGAGTGGGAGGAAGATAGAACTTGATGAGGTTGTTGAACCTTTGCTCAACCAGAGAGTAGCACAGCGCAGGAAGATGTTTCTGTGAAGCCTACGTTAGTTGAAGAGGAAGTTAATGATGATGATCATGAAGCTTCGGATCAAGTTACTATCGAACCTCGTAGGTCGACAAGGACGTGTACTGCTCCTGAGCGGTACGACAACCCTGTCTTGGAGGTCATGTTGTTGGACAACGATGAACCTACGAGCTATGGAGAAGCGATGATGGGCCCGGATTCCGACAAATGGTTAGAGGCCATGAAATCCGAGAAATAATCCATATATGAAAACCAAGTATAGACTTTGGTAGACTTGCTCATTGGACGGCAGGTCATTGAGTACAAATGGATCTTTAAAATGAAGACAGACGCTGATGGTGAATGTCACCATTTATAAAGCTCGACTTGTCGCAAAGAAGTTTCCGGCAAGTTCAAGGAGTTGACTATGATGAGACTTTCTCACTCGTGGCGATGCTAAAGTCTGTTGGAATTATGTTAGCAGTTGCTGCATTTTTCAATTATGAAATCCGGCAGATGGATGCCAAAACATCATTTCCTTCCTTAAGGAAAGGTTGTATGAGATACAACCAGAAGGTTTTGTCAGTCCTAAGGATGCTAAAAGGTGAGCAAGCTTCAGTGATCCTTCTATGGACTGAAGCAAGCATCTCGGAGTTGGAATATACACTTTGATAAGGTGATCAAAGTTTTTAAATCTATACAAAGTTTATGAGAAACTTGTATTTGCAATAAAGTGAGTGGGAGCACTATAGAGTTTCTGATAAGTATATGTGGATGACATATTGCTATTTGGAAATGATGTAGAATTTCTGGAAAGCATAAACGGTTGTTTCAAAAGAGTTTTTTAAGGAAGACATGGATAAAGCTACCTAATTGTTGAACATCAAGATCTATAGAGATAAATCAAGATGCTAGATGAGACTTTCAATGAGTACATACCTTGACAAGATTTTGAAAGAGTTCAAAATGGATTAGTCAGAGAAAGAGTTCTCGCCTGATTTGTAAGGTGTGAAGTTGAGTGAGACTCAAAGCTCGACAACGGCAGAAGAAAGAGAAAGGACGAACGTCGTACCCTATGCCTTAGCCATAGGCTCTATATTATGCCATGCTGTGTATTGCACCTGGTGTGTGCCTTGCCATGAGTCAGTCAAGGGGTACAAAAGTGATCCAGGAGTGGATCACTAGACAGCAGTCAAGATTATACTTAGTGACTAAAAGACTAAGGAGATGTTTCTCGATAATGGAGGTGATAAAGAGTTCGTCGTAAAGAGTTACGTCGATGCAAGCTTTAACACCAATCCATATGACTCGTAGTAGCAATCTGGATACGTATAGTGGAGAAGCCATTTGGAATAGTACCAAGTGGAGTGTGGCAGCAGTGTTTACGGTTTGACATAGAGATTTGCAAAGTACACTCGGATTTGAATGTTGTAGACCCGTTGACTATAAGACCTCTCTCACATGCAAAGCATCATCGAGCCCCAGAACTCATTGGGTGTTAGATTCATAACAATGCGTATCACATGGTGATGTGAACTAGATTATTGACTCTAGTGCAAGTGGGAGGCTGTTGGAAATATGCCCTAGAGGCAATAATAAATTAGTTGTTATCATATTTCCTTGTTCATGATAATCATTTATTATCCATGCTATAATTGTATTGATCGGAGACTTAGATGCATGTTGGATACATAGACAAAACCATGTCCCTAGTATGCCTCTAATAGACTAGCTCATTGATCAAAGATGGTTAAGGTTTCCTAGCCATGGACATGAGATGTCATTTGATAATGGGATCACATCATTAGGAGAATGGTGTGATGGACACGACCCAAACTACAAACGTAGCATATGATCGTGTCAGTCTATTGCTACTATTTTCTGCATGTCAAGTATATGTTCCTATGACCATGAGATCATGCAACTCACTGACACCGGAGGAGTGCCTTGTGTGTATCAAATGTCGCAACGTAACTGGGTGACTATAAAGGTACTCTACAGGTATCTCCGAGGGTGTCTGTTGAGTTGGCATGGATCAAGACTGGGATTTGTTACTCCGTGTGACGGAGAGGTATCTCAGGGTCCACTGGGTAATACAACATCACAACAAGCCTTGCAAGCAATGTGACTAAGTGTTAGTCACAGGATCTTGTATTACGGAACGAGTAAAGAGACTTGCCGGTAACGAGGTTGAACTAGGTATGGAGATACCGATGATCGAATCTCGGGCAAGTAACGTATCGAAGAACAAAGGGAACATCTTACGGGATTAACTGAATCCTTGACATAGAGGTTCGACCGATAAAGATCTTTGTAGAATATGTAGGAACCAATATGGGCATCTAGGTCCCGCTATTGGTTATTGACCGTAGAGGTGTCTCGGTCATGTCTACATAGTTCTCGAACCCGCAGGGTCTGCACACTTAAGGTTTGGTGACGTTTCGGTAGTATAGAGTTATGTATGGTGGTGACCGAAGGTTGTTCGGAGTACCGTATGAGATACCGGATGTCATGAGGAGCTCTGTAATGGTTCATAGGTAAATATTGATATATAGGAAGTCCTATTTTGGTCGCCAGAAAAGTTTCAGGCTCATCGGTAATGTACCGGAAGTGTCGGTAGTGTACCGGGAGACCATCGGGAGGGGTATTTTGACCCAAGAGGCTTCATGGGCTGCGGGAGAATAAATACCAGCCTTTTGTGGGATGATGGAAGTGCCACACAAGGCCCATGCGGTTAGGGAAGAAAAGCCCAAATATAAAAGGTGGAAAAAGGAAAAAAGGCAAAAAAAAAGGAAGAGTCCTAATCCTACTTGGATTGGAGGAGGAGGAGGACTCTCCTCCCTAGCTTTGGCCGAAGCCTCCTAGTAGGATTTGCCCTTGCGCCAAGCCTCCTCTCTTCCTCTTATATATACTAGAGGTTTTAGGGTTTTGGCACAGAATTTTTAACCACGTGCTGCCCGTTCCTCCAGTGCATAGTTTCTCCTCTAGATCGGATTTCTGCAGTGCTTAGGCGAAGCCCTGCCGAAATTGCTCCACCACCATCGTCGTGGCGCCGTCACGCTGCCGGTGAACTCGTCTACCTCTCCGCTCCCTCTTGCTGGATCAAGAAGGCGGAGATCGTCATCGAGCTGTACGTGTGTTGAACGCGGAGGTGTCGTTCGTTCGGCGCTTGACCGGAAGGACCGTGATCAAGATCGCGAGACGGATCGTGATGAGTTCGCGGAAAGGATCGTGATGAGTTCGCGGGACAGATCGTGATTGGATCGCGGGATGGATCGTGATGCGTTCGCGGGACGGATCGTGATTGGATCACGGGACGGATCATGATGAGATCGCGGGACGCTCGGCAATTTGGATCGCGAAGACGTTCGACTACACCAACCACGTTTCTTAACGCTTCCTGCTTAGCAATCTACAAGGGTATGTAGATCCACTCTCCCTCTCGTAGATGCTAATCACCATGGATAGATCTTGCGTGTGCGTAGGAAAATTTTATTTCCCATGCGACGTTCCCCAACACTTTATTTTGATAGTAGGTTCCTACTCATCAAGCAATTTTGTAGGTATAGAAACTTCAAGTTCAAGTTTCTCATCATAAGCTTTTATCATCGCTTCCACTATATGGTTAGTGAAAGCCTTGTTTTGTTCATAACCATTGGGTGAGCTAATAATGGTTGGCAACAGGGAAATACATTATACTAAAGAGCAACTTTCATACTTAAAGTCCTTGTAATCCAAGATAGTGGGCACATCACTAGTTAAAGTTTTGACCTCTCCAAACCCACTTTTTAGTTTTAGCGTTAAAATCATCACCCTCCAAGCAAAAGGGATGAGCTCTAAATAAAGTTGTCTCATCTCCAGTCCCTTTATCACGTATATTCAGAGAGGTAAATGAAGATTCAATAGGATAAGTACCAATCATTTTAAGATCTTCATCATGATTCCGGTAAAAAACGGGTGGAAGAGCTTTTTCTAAGAATTCCCGCTTAGCTTTCAACTTAGTGGTCCTCTCCTTACTTTCATTAATAGATATTTGGATAGATTTAATAGTCTCGTTAAAATCATGCTTAGGTGACAAAGTTTCACTTTTGAGAGTTTCTACATCAAGAGCAATTATATCCATGTTTTTAGCCAAAGTATCTATCATATGCAACTTTTCTTATACCATAGTATTAATTGTGTTCTCAAGATAAAAGGGTATCCTAATAGAATTTGTAGAAGAATTTCCATAAGAATTACCATAATAATTTCCATAGTTATTAGAGAAATTACCGGGGGACAGCCTAGCATTGAAATTTCCTATATAAGCATTGTTGTTGAAATAGTTTTGCGAGATAGAGTTCACATCAATAGCATCATTATTTTGCTCAATAAAATTAGAAAAAGGCATATCATTTGGATCAACATGGGTATTTTTTCTAGCAAACATATGCATAAGAGCATCCACTTTTTCACTCAAAGTCCCATGTTCCAATACTATTATGTGGTAAAGATGAAAACCAAGTCTTAGCTTTATCCCTTAATGAAAAAGGAAATAACTTTAATTTCAAAAAATCATTATCCATGTAATTTTTCTTTTGCATATCATAAATTTCAAAAAAAGTATTAAGATGAGAAGCGGGATCCTCATTAGGACTTCCCGAAAATTGATCTTTCATGGCAAGATTTAGCAATGCAGCATTAATATCAAAGGCATCCGCACTAGTGGCGGGTGGTATAGGAGTACTAATAAAATCATTGTTATTAGTATTTGACAATTCACAAAACTTATTAGTATCTTGAGACATGGTGACCGAGCAAGAAAAGTAACAAGCAGGACAAGTAAACTAGCAAGTAAAGGAGTAAAGTAGTAACAAGCAAAGGTAAATATTATTGTATTTTTGATTTTTATGAGACAAACTAAATATAAAATAAAATAAAAATAAGACAAAGTGAATGATAATTTGTGTGAAGTTACTTGATAGTTGCTGATGATCTTCCTAGGCAACGGCGCCAGAAATGCTTCCTGATACTTGTGATATGCGTTGGGTTTTCCGTGAAGAGGAACGGGTAATTGCAACACAATACGGATAAGTATTTCTCTCAGTTATGAAACTAAGGTTTATTGAACCAATAGGAATATCAATCCAAAACCGTCTTAAGCGGTTAGACATAAAAGAGCAAACAACTTGCACCCAACGCGGGCAAGAGGGTTGTCAATCCCCTTGATCACGTTATTTGCAAGCAAGGTAAGTGTGTAGATAGTAGTAGATAATTATAAATTGCAAAATAAAATAAAAGGTAAATAATAACATCAAGTTAATGTAGCGTTTGTAAATATATAAGTGAATAGACCCCGGGGCCATAGTATTCCCTAGTGGCATCTCTCAACAAAGTAGGCATACGGTGGGTAAGCAAATTACTGTTCGGCAATTGATAGAAAAGTGCATAGTTATGTGATATTCACGGCAATGATCATGCGTATATAGGCATCATGTACAAAAACAAATAGGCCGACTCATGCCTGCACCTATTACTATTACTCCACTTCAAGAGTGCTTCTATGCTTGCCTCTCTACGTATTAAGTTCATGACAAACAGAGTAATGCATGGAGAACGATGACATGATGTAGAAAAAGTAAACTCAATCAATATGAATAAACCCAATCATTTTATCCTTAGTGTCATTAACACAAAGATGTATATTGTCCCCTTCTTTCACTAGGATATAGAAACTTGTCAGGTTGAACCCACTACAACCCACCCCTCTCACTTAAGAAATATTAATCTACTTGGCCAAAGCAAACCAATAGATTGGAGAGAATTACGAAGCTATAATGATCATGCAAATAAGAGTCATAACAATTTTAGATAAAGACTCATATGCTTTTCATGAATTATCTGAGCATAAACCCACAATTCATCAGATCCCAACAAACACAACGCATAAAAGAGTTACATCGGATGGACCAAAGCGAAGATGTCATGATCATTGTATTGAAGATCAAAAGAGAGAGATAGCAATCTAGGTACTAACTACAGACCCATAGGTCTATGGTGAACTACTCACACATCATCCTGAGGGCAGCAAGGTTGATGAATAGGCCCTCCATGGTCGATCCCCCCACCGGAACGGAGCTCTAGATGAGATCGCGGCAAAACAGAGACTTGCGGTGGCGCAAAAAGTGTTTTGTTATGCCCCCTATGGTTTTTGGAATATTGGTGAATTTATAGGCCAGAGAACGGGCTCAGGAGGTCTGCTAGGGAGGGACAAGCCATCAGGGCATGACCACCGCTCTAGGTGCGCCTTGTTGGCTTGTGCCTCCCTCGTGCAGCCTCCAGTCTTCTCCTGAAGCTTCCATGTCTTCTTTTGGTCAACAAAAAATCATAAAAAAGTTTTGGGGCAATTGGACTTCGTTTGGTACTATAAGCCTATAAAGTAAAAAACACGCGGAAATAGGAACTAGCACCGGGCACTGTGTCAATAGGTTAGTGCTCAAAAATAATATAAATTGGTAAATTATTACTCAAAAAGTATCCTAGAATGATAATATAATAGCATGGAACAATCAAAAATTATAGATACATTGGAGTTGTATCAGTTATCGTTCCTCAGCTAAAGTTATACCACAGACTGCTCATTAAACCCCTTTTACTATTACCAATGTTGTTGTTCTGTAGTACTTTCGTGTGCCATCTAATTAATCTCCAGTACAAACAACATATATTTTGTAGTTATCATGTCTGCGCTCTCTTTACTTTTTGATGTATCAAACTCTTGCTACTATTTAAGTCGAATCCTACTATTTAAGTCGTCTCCTACATGCACTCATTACATAATCTCACTATCAATTGTCTTCCATGCATGCAAGAAAATATTGCACTCAATGATATTCTATATAAAAACAAATCCACTAAATGAAACTCCACTAAAAGAAACATGTTCACCCTACAAGGTCCTTGCTCTAACTTGTCCCATGATATGGGTAGCATCATGCATATAATGTATTTCAATGCATCTACTTTGTGGCAATGCCATATGCTTAGCCTGCAGATCATACATGTGAATATGTCATGCCTTCCTGTTTTTCAGTGCCTATTCCATTATTATAACATGTTTTCAAATTCAAGTACCATCATTCTACTTTGTCGCAATACCATCTTCTTAGTTTGTACATAATCCTTCTCAATATCTCATTCATTCTTATTAATCACTATGTACTCCATTTGTCTACCTTATCATGCTTTTTAAAATCGAAGTGTTTTTCTATTGTTCTATTGCAATGCTATCTTAGTGTCCATTGATAGTCATGATTTGTGTTGGGTTTTTCCCCCAAAGAGGAGGGTATGACGAAGCACAATATAGATAAGTATTTCCCTTAGTGAGAACCAAGGTTACCAAACCAATAGGAGGATCACACAACTTTCCGTCCTCAGCGCCTACACACAAAAGAGCACACACTTGCACCCAACGTGAGCAAGAGGGTTGTCAATCCCCTTGAACTCGTTACTTGCAAGCAAATGAGTAGTGTAGTTGACAATAGATAATTGTAAATTCTAAAATAAAAAGAAAACAAATAAACGACATCAAGGTAGTAGTAGCGTATGTAAATATACATGTGAATAGACCCTGGGGCCATAGTTTTCCCTAAAGGCATCTCTCATGTAGAATACATATGGTGGGTAAACAAATCATTGTTGGGCAATTGATAGAAAAGCGCATAGTTATGAAATATTTATCCGTGGCAATTATCATTACATATAGTCATCATGTTCATAAGCAAGTAGGCCGACTCCTGCCTGCATCTACTACTATTACTCCACCCATCGACCGCTATCCAGCATGCATCTAGAGTATTAAGTAAAACAGAGTAATGCTTGGAGAACAATGACATGATGTAGATAAAGTAAATCCAATTAACATGAGCATACCCCATTGTTTTAGGAAGAAATACAAATATGTGTCATGTCCCCTTCTGTCACTGGGATTGAGCACCGCAAGATTCAACCCACTACAACGCACCTCTCCCACTGAAGATAAATCAATATAGTTGGCCAAACTACACCGACAGATCAGAGAAACTTATGAAGCTATCATATAATCATGCATATATGTAAAAGGACCATCAAGGAACACAATATAATTTCATGAACAAACTGAACATAAACCCACAATTCATCGGATCCCAACAAATGCACCGCATGAAGTGAGTACATTGAGTAGATCATCACGAAGATGCGATGAACTTTGTATTGAAGAACATAGAGAGAGATAGCCATCTAGGTACTAACTACGGACTTGTAGTTCTGTGGTGAATTACTCACACATTGCCATAGAAGTAATAGGGTTGATGTAGAGGCCCTCTTTGATGGATCCTCTCCGACAGGGCACCAGAACAGGGCTCCAGATGGTCACATGGCGGAACAGAGACTTGCGGCGACAAAAAAGTATTTTGGCTTAGGGTTTTTGCAATATATGAGAATTTATAAGTGAGAGTACGAGTTCAGGAGAGTCAGGAGGGCCCACAAGCAAACAGGGCATGCCCTGTTGGCTTGTGGGGCCCTCGTGCGGCCCTTGGCCTTCTCCCGAAGCTTCCAAGTCTTCTTTTGGTCCAGAAAAAACCATCAAAAAGTTTCGTGGTATTTGGATTCCGTTTGGTACTGTAAACCTGAAAATCCAAAAACATGCAGAAAACAACAACTAGCACTTGACACCGGGTTAATAGGTTAGTCATCAAAAATAATATGAATGAACAAATTGATGCCCAAAAATTATCCTAGAATGATAATATTATAGCATGGAACAATCAAAAATTATAATTACGTTGGAGACATATCAACATCCCCAAGCTTAATTCCTGCTCGTCCTCGAGTAGGTAAATGATAAAACAAAATGTTCGATGTGACATGCTACCCAACATGTAATCTATTGCTGGTATAATCATTGGGAAATGATGAATTAATAAACATCAACATCGTAATATCCATAAACATAAGTAACATAATCATCGGTTTTCAAAATATATGATCCTTGAAGAATGTTTACCCCCCATTGATTTTCTCATATTAGCATGTCATGGCTCTGTCTTCACCACATAAGTACAAATGTCAAGCACAACCGTGTTAAGATAGGCAATTGGATCGTACTTTTTAACGCACTTCAGCTTTTTATTACTCACGCAATACATGAGGGTGAACTATGGATATAGCATATAGGTGGAATATAATATGGTGGTAGGTTTCAAAGGGGTAAAAGTGGAGAAGAAAGTCCCGCTTCAACTAGGCGTATCAACGGGCTATGGAGATGCCCATCAATAGATATCAATGCGAGGAGTAGGGATTGCCATGAAACGGATGCATTAGAGCTATAAGTGTATGAAAAGCTCAACTAAAGCTAAGTGGGTGTGCATCCAACTTGCTTTCTCATGAAGACATCGGGCATTTGAGGAAGCCCGTCATCGGAATATACAAGCCAAGTTCTATAGTGAAAAATTCCCACTAGCATATGGAAGTGACAAAACATGAGACTCTCTAAATGAAAAACATGGTGCTCCTTTGAATCACAAGTGTGGTAAAAGAGGTAGTAGCACTGTTCCTTCTCTAGTTTCTCTCATTTTTTATTTTCTTTCTTTCTTTTCTTGTATTTTTCGTCCGGAGTCTCATCCCGACTCGCGTGGGAATCATTGTCTCCATCATCCTTTCCTCACCGAGACAGTGCCCTAATAATGATGATCATCACACTTCTATTTACTTACAACGTGATATGGAAAACTAATAAACGATATGACTCTATACGGATGCCTCTGATATTCTACTAGGGTGTGCGATGATCTAGCGTAACATGTATAACAATGATGAATGGTGGCCTTGCCACAAATACTATGTGAGCTACATGATCATGCAAAGCAATGTGACAATGAGTGTACTAGGCATATGATGTAACGCAATGGGAGTTGCATGGAAATATATCTTGGAATGGCTATGAAAATGCCATGATAGGTCGGTATGGTGGCTGTTTTGAGGAAGATATAAGGTGGCTTATGTGCAAAAGAGTGTATCATGTCACGGGGTTTGGATGCACCGCCAAAGTTTGCACCGATCCTCGAGGTGAGAATGGGCAATGCATGGTACCGAAGAGTCTAGCAAATATGAGGTGGTGAGAGTTCGTACATCCATGGATTCACATTAGTCATCAAGAACTCACATACTTATTGCAAGGTTTCATTAGCTCTCTCGAAGAAAAGTACTACTCGCATGCCCCTGGGGAGGAGGTTGGGAGGAGTTAACCATCACGTCCCCCCGACCTAAACAGGACTAGGATTTCAACGAGGAATAAGAATACTCACACATCATCACCATGCTATAACCAATATTTAGATGAACAACAAATTAACGCCCTTTAACTATCTCTATTTTTACTAACCAACAACCATGCAGTCACACCCTTTCATATTACCACATCAATATCATTAACTCACAATTTCTCTTTTATGTGCTACATGAAGGTTTTGATTATGCAATCATTGAATAACTTTTATTTTTGTACTAGTCTTACAACCCATGCAAATTACCTTCGCTATTTATTAACCCTCAAACAAATTTAAGTGAAGAGCGGGAATGCTATTATTTCTATAAAATCTATACACCACCCTGCTCTAGAAGATATAAGTGAAGTACTAGAGCAACTGCTTAGCTTAAAAGATATAAGTGAAGCACAAAGAGTGTTATAATAAATTATGGTGAACATGTGTGTCTCTCAAGTGGGTGTGTCGGTGTCAAAACCGGTGGATCTCGGGTAGGGGGTCCCAAACTGTGAGACTAGGATCGACGATAACAGGAGACAAAGGGGACACGAGTTTACCCAGGTTCAGGCCCTCCAATGGAGGTAATACCCTATGTCCTGCTTGATTGTATTGATGGTGTAAGGGGTTACAGAGTTGATCTACCTCGAGATCGTATGTCTAACCCTAGATGAGTTACTCTCCCTCTATACCCTAAAACCCTCTGGCTTATATAGACGTCAAGGAGGCCTAGGGTTTACACATGGTCGGTTACATGCCAAAGAGATAAACATGCCTATTTACTACATCAAACGTGGAGCACAACCCGTGCTCCTCGAAGCTTCCATCCTGGAAACTGGGCCTTCAAATCATCCATTGTTTGGTAAGTAACCCATATAGTCTGGCCCATAAACAACAGGTCGGCTATCCGAGGACCCCCTAATCCAGGACTCCCTCGGTAGCCCCTGAACTTGCCTCCAACACCAAGGGTCTTCAGCTCCAATTGCTTCACGAACAGAGTCTTCGGCTTACGAGGTGAGTTCCTTCCTGCCGAACCATAGTTCAGCCTCCGAAGATACGTAGTTTTCTGCATAGTGGCACGTCCGAATTCTGTGAGATAAGTTGGCTTTGAAGGCCAAACGTGAGGGGGAAAAAGGTAATGTTTGCTGACGACCTTTACGACAAAAGATCACAGCCCACCACGACCAATAGGCCAGTTATAGGCACTCGATGCGTGGTTCGAGGCCGTCCATCCACACGACCTATGAACATGTCCATCGTGTCCCGTTATATACGGGATATACTTAATCATGCGCACGCAACGGCTCGCACGTATCGGGAAGTGGAGGGATTCACGACGCAGCAAGGGGAGCCCGAATCGATAGACCTCATAAAAGGAGAAAGAAAACCCCCAAAGGCCTTTCATGCTCTCCATTCGACTTCTCCGCCTCCTATTCCCTTGTGCCTCCAGAGCACAGATCTAGGTTTCTCCACCCCCGCTCCCGAGATCAGCAATGGCGGGCTCCAATGGCCAGTGGGAAGCTTCCACGATCACCAACAAGGACATCCTCGACCTCAAGAAAGCCGGTTACCTTCCCGCCGACATTCCTCACACCGCAGCGGAGGAGAGCCAAGTGATCCCCACCCCCAGGCCAGGCGAGAGGGTGGTGCTCATCCCCCACTTCATCAAGGGGTTGAGCTTCCCACTCCACCCTTTTGTCATGGGATTAATGTTCTTCTATGGCCTTGACTTCCACGACCTCCCACCAAACTCCATCATGCATATCTCGGTGTTCATCCTCGTCTACGAGGCCTTCCTGCACGTCAAGCCGCACTTCGGGCTATGGCTGCAGGTCTTCAATATCAAGCCCAAGTGCGCCGGAGGCAAGCACACGGACTGCAGCGGGGCAGTCATTGGCAAGCTCGCCCGCGTCGGGTGTCCGTTGGGAACCTTCATCGACACCATCAAAGGATGGCAGAAGGAGTGGTTCTATGTCACCGAACCACGAGAGGAGGGCCAACTCCCTGCCGCCATTCAGATCTGCCCCCCCCCCACTAGACTGGCTTCATGGACCGAGAAGGGCCTGGCCTGGGGTTCGGGCAAAGAGGTGACCGATCTGTAGAAGCGCCTCCGCTCCCTGGTCGAGGAGGGCATTAAGGTAGCCGATGTGGTCCAGGTGATGCTCCAAAGACACATCCTCCCTTGCCAGTGTCGGAGCACTCCTCTGTGGGCTTGAGAAATCGAAGTCGAGCCCACAATCCAGAATCTCTACCGCATTACGTGGAAGAAGCTGTGGAAGGCGCTCTTCAAGTCGATGAAGAGCTGGCCATCCGAGGAGGAGGACAAGAGCCTGCACGCCGCCAAGACAGACTCCAAGGTATGATTTTCCCCCACTTGGTTGGCTATATTACACACAGAATCACTTCATCCTCTTGTTCGATCTATTCTGACAGAGATGGCAAAAGAAGGCCATCAACATCAACAGTCCGGCTCCTTAGCCCAAAGACAAGAGGACCGGGCTGTTAGCCAAGATGCTCGTGGAGAAGCCTTACGAGGCTCCCACGAAGAAGGAGAAGAAGAAAAAACTAGGTCAGTCTGGCCTTCGCATCAAGGACCAGCCTGATGCTGCATCCGAAGACACTCCCGCCTCCTCAAATGTGGAGGAGGCCGAAGAGGAGGAAGAAGAGGAGGAGGAGGTCAAGAGTGAGGGGGGATAATTTCCCCGCGCCAAGAAGAGAGCGGCATCTTCGGACACCCGGGGGCAGGCAGCTTCTCCTGCCCCGAAGAGGGCGCAACAAGTGCGGATGATCATGTCCGACGATAGCTTAGGCTCGAGCTCCGCGTCCGAAGACCCCGACGAGGTTCCACGAAGGAGCCTAAGGGTCAAGCCCCCTCCATCCAGGTTAGGATCCGAAGACCCTTCTACCTATAGCTAGTAGATTCAGAGATTGCTAACACACAGGTTATTGGTCCAACAACCCCCCACGCGTTATCCCTACCGAGGTAATATCAGATGGGGAGACCCCACCGCCAAACTGGCAGAGAGTGGGGATGCATCGCACCACACCACTCCAGGCGCCACAAAGGACATCGTGGAGGTGTCATCCCAGCCTACTCCGATGGAGGCGGACACAGGGGGCGAGGGAGAAAGCACCGTGGCCGAGGCTAATGCCTCGGCCGTCGAAGACCAGGGGACAACGCCCCGCCCGGACACCGAGGAGGCCGGACATACGGGCAATCAGTCCCCTCCGAGGACATCTCCGGAGTGCAATGTGCCTCCGGAGTACGGACGGCAATTTTATCCATGGATCTGGATACACGCGGATACCCGACCCGGTTGGGCAAGGGTATGGAGCGCATTTCTGCCCATGGATCCGTGGATCTGGATACCCACGAGCAGCCGGTTTGGGCATGGTTGTAATTTTTGCTCCATGGATATCCAACGGATGCCCATATGACACGTGGGCCCCTATCACAGTGACACTAAACTAAGCTAATGTACAACTCCAAGTCACTTGCAGTCACAGAAGGTCAAAGTTCGCCCATGTTCCCTAATCCCCCACAACTCCAATAACATAATTATTAAACCTAATCTCAGTTAATGAATAATAATGAGTTAATTTGATCTTTTGGAAGGCTTCATGCTGATTTTTCTATGTCCATGGAGCTCCATGGGTATCTGGATATCCACGGATTTGGGCATGGGCACAATTTGTGCCCATGGAGGCTTTGGTGGATGGGCAAAGGGTAGGAAAATGGGTCATGGGTCGGATTTGGACCAGCTCCACCCGTCCCAAACCTGACCCATTACCATCCCTACTCTGGAGGCACCGGTCCAATCCCCAATGGGTGATCGAGAGATTCAATCAGCCCCGACACCGCTGACCAACAGGTGGTCGGCCATGGGGGAGGCTCTATCGAGTGCCTCCATCCCTGAGCATCACCGCACCCTTATGGGTGCGATACTACAAAGCGTCCAGTCCGTTATCGACGGACTGAAGGAGGCCTTCAAAGGTCTCCTTGCGGGCTTTCAAGTAAGTCACACGATGTTTTCGTTAAGATTTTTATTTATTCATATTGTATACATGGCAGCCCCGAGCCCTAGGTGAGATGAACAAGCTCACCTAGGGGTCATATCTACAATTTCGGGAAGTGAGTGCCGATGTGATGTATGCATTGTGTGTGTAATGTAGGCTTCGTCATCAGCAGCGGCCAAAAACGGTGTCAAGCTGGACGAGCTGCATCGAAAGCTCAAGCATTCCGAGGATGAGGTGGAAGCCCTCAACAAGAGGTTCGATGAAGCGTAGGGTAAGTCCAAACTAAATCTGGATGCTTTCCCCTCAAAAACTGTCAATGCAGATTCCTTTTTAAATAAAGTTGCATCGTGTTGCAGATTCATCGAAAGAGATCGAAAAGCTCAAGGCCGAGCTTCAACGTGCCAAAGATGAAACAGCCGTGGAGAAGGCGGCGGTCAAAGAAGCGGCCATCGCTCTCTCCGCCCTAAGAGCCACCAGTGATAAACACTAGGCTCGTGTGGCGGAGATACATGATGAGCTCAAGGATGCTAGCAATCAGTGCGAGTCCTTGGAGCAAAAGAACAAGGCGGTCTCGGCCGAACTGTCCACCATGAAATCCGATCTCCAGAAGGAGTGGGTGGACAGACGGTTCTTCGAGGAACAAGTTCGTCAAGCCAAGGAGATAGCCGATGGTAAGACGTACTCCCTAAAGTGCGTATTCAGGGATAGCAAATTCGAATTGCTGTCCCGGGTGTGGCGATCCTCAAGCGCAGCCGCCAATCTCCAAAAGAGTGTGGCGGGCGCCAATCAGCTACTTGCCTCGCGGGGAGAGGAAGACAAAGCTCGGACGTTCTGGGCATTGTTCGGAGCCCCCGAGCGTCCTCCTCTTTTGGTGGAGTAGCTGAAATAGCTGATGGAGATGCATCAGATGGCGGAGCCGGCCATCAAGGACCTCTGTGTCTGCTTATGGCCCAGCGAGCCACTCCCAGGCAACTACTTCGGCTTGGTGCAACGACTGATTGATGCTATGCCCCACCTCGATGCCTTCAAGCGCTCCTCCTGCATCGAAGGAGTCCGTATAGCCCTTGCCAAGGCCAAAGTGCACTGGTCGGGGCTCAATCCGATGAAGGTCGCCATCGACCCACCGCCGCCTGGAAAGGAGCACCAACTCCCCAAGCTTTACTTTGATGGAGTGATGGAGAGTGCGCAGGTTATAGCATCGCAGTGTTCGGGTGAAAAAATATTTGAATGAGCTTGTGATGTGTCCAAAGACTTGTTATAACTTTCAATGATATTAGTATCCGCTCTTATATGATTTTGCATTCCTTTATAACTCATGTATGGTTGTTTAATACTGAAAAATGCGAGTCGTCGGCTTTAGCCCCCACGTAGATACTACATGGGGTGTCTATGCCAATGCACTGTGTCCCTTAGCCAAATTATAGGACCCCGAAGGCGGTTTAGTGCGGCAGACAGGGCAATCAGACTATTATGCTTTATTTCTTTCACTTAATCGAAGGGGCACGAAAAGGACTGCGGGGAGTGTACGATTAGCCACCAGAGTTTTTGCGATGTTTGGACGAGCCGAGGCCGAAGACGACATCATAGTATTTGCACAAAGGGTGAATTCCTCATATAACACGGAATAACCGCTTACGAGGGTTGAAGTATAATACTTCCAACTTGGGGTTCACAGATCGGAGCGCGCATACTATGACAGTCCGTTTTCGGCTTTCTCCTGTGAGGTGCTTGACCAGACTATCCGGAAGCACAATCGCATGGGTGCTCCCTTTTCCCTTTTAGCCGAACGAGCGGAACATAAAGGGGCAAGCACAGGAGCCGGGCAACCCAACTTAATGACCAAAGACATAGTTCGGAACTGATGCATATAAAGCGAATGCCAAGACGCCAAACACGTAATGGTTAAGGCGATTTGTGTTTGAAATCGAGCCCTCGGTCTATTAGCCGGTGACCTCAAGTCATACCTAACAGGTTCACGAGAAGAGGGAGGGAAGAAAAAAGTATGTGCCAAAAATAGGACAAATGAGGCGTACATGCGCCATGCAATTTCGCATTTCCTCAACAACTCTTATAACTCGGATTGCCGAAGTAACTTTTTACAGGCATGTGATAAGAAATAAAGTCCTACAAGAGCTGTTGTACCACGGGTCTTCAATTGGTGACCAGACGTCTTCGCTATGCCCTGTTGCTAGTTGACTCCTGCTTTTAGATGCACCTTGATGGGTGTTAGTGCGGGCGGATCTTGCGAATGAAATCTTGAGAGGCCGCAGTGTTAAAGGTGAGCTTTACGCCATGGGCAGGCTCTTTTAGGAGCGCCTGCATCTTGTCTGAAGACGTATTGATGGTAATAGTTTGGGACGACCGAAGACCCTTCGTAAGTTCCCCACCACTACCCATGGAATCTTAAGTGCGAAGTTGTGCCTCCTCGGCAGGTACTTCACTGGTACTGAGGTTGTGAGGTGGGGGCGAGTCCCTATTGAGGGGAGGAAGGAGGGTCAGAGTTTTCGGTCTGAATCCGAACTCGCTTCCCAGCCTTTTGTGCCTTTACGACGAATGTCGAAGCTTGACGGCCGACTTTGTAGCTGATTTCGGTTGCCAGTGCCAATGCATGTTCATCTGTTCTAAGGGACCGCTCACCGCTCTGTATTGCCATTGACAGTAATGACCCCCTTGGGGCCGGCATCTTGAGCTTGAGGTATGCGTAATGCGGGACTGCGTTGAACCGAGCAAACGTTGTCCGGCCGAGCAGCGCGTGCTAGCCGCTGCGGAAGGGCACAATGTCGAAGATCAAGTTCTCGCTGCGGAAGTTATTGGGCGAGCCGAACACAACCTCCAGGGTTACGAAGACCGTACATCGGGCCTCAACACCTGGGATCACTCCCTTGAAGGTAGTGTTGCTGGGTTTGATCCTTGACGGATCTATACCCATCTTTTTCACCGTGTCTGAGTAAATCAGACTGAGGCTACTTCCTCCGTCCATTAGGACTTAGTGAGGTGATACCCATCTATATTGGGATCTAGGACGAGGGCAGTCGAGCCCCCATGACGGATACTGGTCAGATGGTTGCGCCGGTCAAAGGTGATCGAGTATGCTGACCATGGCTTATACTTTGGAGCTACGGGCTCCACAACATAGACCTCTCGAAGGGCTCGCTTCCTCACCTTCTTAGGTATGTGGGTGGCGTATATAATATTCACTGTTTTGACTTTGGTAGGGAATTTCTTCTGACCGCCACCCATTGGACCCGGAGGCTCATCTTCGTCCTTGTTGCGCGAGCTTTTGCCCTTGTCTTCGGGTTGTATCTTGCCGGCCTGTTTAAACACCCAGCAGTTGCGGTGTGTGTGATTGGCTAGCTTTTCCGAAGCTCCATGGATTTGGCAAGTCCTGTCCACGATCTTCTCGAGCTGAGTGGGTCTGTCACGATTGCCTTTAGGGGGCTTCTTTCGCTGCCCGGGTCGGGAGTTGCGGAATCCGGCATTAACCGTTGTGTCATCGGCGTCATTGCTATTGTGCTGGTGTTTGTTCTTATTGCACTTCAGCTTTGAGTTGCCATCCTGGGCTTCAGGTGCCACTGGATCTTCAGAATTGTGGCTGCGTCTTGCCAGCTAGTTATCTTCGCCCGCACAAAAGGGGGCCATGAGGGAGGTAAGGGCGGACATAGTCCGAGGTTTGTCCTGGCCTAGCTGGCGGGCAAGCCATTCGTCCCAAATATTGTGTCAAAAGGAGGCTATGGCCTCAACATCCGAACAATTGGCAATTTGGTTTTTCTTAGTCAAGAACCGATTCCAAAACTGTCGGGCAGACTCGCCGGGCTTCTGGACGATGTTGCTGAGGTCGGAAGAGTCCAGCGGGCGGACATAGGTTCCCTGGAAGTTAGAGCGAAACACGTCTTCCAAATCTTCCTAGCATCCTATGGAGTTTTCGGGGAGGCTGTTTAACCAGTGCCGAGCTGGCCCCTTAAGCTTAAGAGGTAGGTATTTGATGGCATGGAGATCATCTCCTCATGCCATATGGATATGGAGGAGGAAGTCCTCGATCCATACAGTTGGTTCAGTGGTCTCATCATACTATTCTATATTTACGGTTTTAAACCCTTCGAGGAACTGATGTCGCATTTCTTTACCTGTGAAGCACAATGGGTGAGCGGCGCCTCTGACCCGAGCTATGTCCCACCTGTACTCGGCGTCTGTATGGGGCCGGTTGCGTTCACGGGCTCTGTGGTTTTGGTCGAACCATGGTCTATACTCTCCATGTCTATCCGGTGAGTAATCTCTGGATCCATAGATGGATCTTGAACAACCTGCTTTGTGATCTAAGTCGTCGTGTGGGTCGAACCTGTCATTTGGTTCGAATTGCTCCTTACCCCGTCTTCGGGGCATTGCCGGTACATAACCGGTGTCATTGGACGCTCTGTCACGCCCACGAGGAGGGCAGTTCGGCTTGTCATATGGGGTGTGATGTAGAGACGGAGTGTCAGTGAGTTCATCGTTGAATTGTGGCAGCAACCTTCTCTGAGGGTAGCTTTTGGGATGGTTTGATAGACCAGTGTCGTATACTTCCTCGACCGAGAGGACTTTCGTCCATCGATCAGTGAGGTCGGCCTGTTCGGCTTTGAGTTGCCGCTCTTTGGCCTTTAGGCCTCGAGCCGTTGCTATGAGCCGCTGCCTGATTTCTTCCTAATCCTCGAGGTTATCAGGGATGTACAAGTCATCGGCTTCTGGTGTGTCTTCCTCCTCGACAGGGGGAAGGTAATCATCGCCTTCGAGGTCATTGACGGTATCGGGGTCGTTTTGGTCCTCAAGTTCGTCCGGATCCTCTAACGGGTGCTCGGGGACATCGGGATTGTCATAATCGACGGGGGTGTTACAATCCTCGCTGCTGATAATAACTCTTCTTCCCTTTTTGCTTTTGGACCGCTTATGCGATTTCTGTTGCCTTGATGGTGCATCGCCCGATTTGTCGCCATCATTGTGAGGCATATTGTTGTCGTTGGTGGTAGGAGTATCCACCATGTAGACGTCATATGTAGAAGTGGTTGTCCAATTCCCGATGTTTAAGGGAGTGGGAGCACGATCCTCTTCATCCATGTATACTGCCTCTTCGGAGGCATAGTCCAGCACGTTGGTTAAGTCTTCGACGGTGGCTATCAAGTGGGTGGTGGGTAGGTCAAAAAATCCGTCCCTGCCTGAACTGTAACTGGGTCGGGCGTAGATCGGGGCTAGATCGTAGGTGATCCTCATCGACGAGAATTGTTCCAAGGCCTCGTCAACCATTGAGGGCTCGGTCTAATCCAACTGTTCGGAACTTGCGGGGTTCACCCCCATGAAGTCCACTCATGGAGATTGTTCGGAAAGAACGCATATCCTGTCGTATGGTTTGATAGCCAGACCGGGATGAGAGATTGGGTTGCCGTCATGGGTGACCCCACCGGCGTGTCCAAAGAAGGGGCTCGAGGTTAAAGCCTCAGAGCCCTCGGGGGCTACGGGCGAAGCCGCTAGCCCGATTAGTGACAGGTTGCCCCAAGAGTCGACGGAAAACTCTAGGTTTCTGAATCTGACCTCTTGATCGGGGGAGAAGTTCTCCATGCGGCCTAGATGGTCGGTGGAATCAGCATGCGGCACAACGCTGCCAAAGGCGAAGATCTTCCCAGGAATGAAAACGTCCATGTTGTGGACCTCTTCATTGATGACAAGGCGAGGTGTCAATCCCATCTCGCTCACAGAGGAACTCTCAATGAAAGCACCAATGTCGGTGCCAAAACCGACGGATCTCGAGTAGGGGGTCCCGAATTGTGAGACTAGGATCGACGGTAACAGGAGATGAAGGGGACACAAGTTTACCCAGGTTCGGGCCCTCCAATGGAGGTAATACCTTACGTACTGCTTGATTGTATTGATGGTGCGAGGGGTTACAGAGTTGATCTACCTCGAGATCGTATGTCTAACCCTAGATGAGTTATTCTCCCTCTATACCCTAAAACCCTCCGGCTTATATAGACGTCGAGGAGGCCTAGGGTTTACACATGGTCGGTTACATGCCAAAGAGATAAACATGCCTATTTAATACATCAAACGTGGAGCGCAAACCGTGCTCCTTGAAGCTTCCATCCTGGAAACTGGGCCTTCAAATCATCTAGTGTTCGTTAAGTAGCCCATATAGTCCGGCCCATAAACAACAGGTCGGCTATCCGAGGGCCCCCTAATCCGGGACTCCCTTAGGGTGTGTCAAGCAAACAATGATTGTAGAAAGCTAAAACAAAAGCAAACGACGCTCCAAGCAAAACTTATATCATCTGATGAATAAAAATATAGCTCCAAGTGACATACTGATGGATTGAGACGAAAGAGGGGGTGCCTTCCGGGGCACCCCAAGCTTAGGGTCTTGCCGCTCCTTATTCCTTCATCCATCATGATAACACCCAAAACTTAAAAACTTCAGCACACAAAACATAACAGAAAGCTCGCGAGATCCATTAGTATGATAGGCGAACCATAAACATTAGGTACCATTATAAATTGATTCAGATTTTATTATTTCATAAGGTATTCTATTCTAACTTCTCCATGGCTTATACCCCCCCCCCCCGATATAATCCATAACGTCATCAAAACAAACAAACTATACAAGCAAAAATAGAATATGTCTAAAACAAAACAACCTGTAGTGATCAACAAAGACACCATACTTTTGTAACGCCAAACATTATAAAACATTAGGAAAACATGAGGAATTTGTATACCGATATTATGTTAAAAATTAAGATCAAAAATATATTCCAGTAAAATCAGAGAAATTCTACACTCGAAGCAAAAGTTCCTGTTTTTTGCACCGTATCAATTCTAATTTTCATTCAAGTCATCCCAAAGGCTTTACTTGGGACAAATACTAATTTAAACAGAAAAACACAATCATTACAATAGCAATAATCATGTTATCTCACACAAACATAAAGTAGAACAAGAAAAATAAGATAACTATTGTGTTGCCTCCCAACAAGCGCTATTGTTTTACGCCCCTAGCTAGGCATAATGCACACGATCAAGTGTTGTCATCTTTGACACTCCACCCATAAGTAGATCTCATGATAGATTCATAAGGTGGTTTAATTCTCTTCCTGTGGTAGTGTTATAGCCCTTTCTTTAATATAAATTGGAACCTTATGTTTCACTCTTTCATATCCATAATGACACTTATAGTTCATAAGAAAGGTCTTCCAAGTACTATTCGACAAGATGGATTGCATTCAATATCAAGCACAATCAAATCTATAGGCACATAATTTATATTAGCAATAATAAGCATATCATTTATTCCACCTAAAGGTTTCTTAATGGTAGAATCCGCAAGATGCAAGTTAAGGGAACAATATTGTATATCGGTGAGACCAAGCACACCACAAAGAGATTCAGGTATAGTTGAAACACTAACACAAAGGTCACATAAAGAATTGTGTTCATATTCTTTAAGCTTTATTTTCATAGTAGGTTCCCATTCATCATGCAATTTTTTAGGTATAGAAACTTCTAGCTCAAGTTTCTCACCGTAAGCTTTTATTATCGCTTCTACGATATGTTTAGTAAAAGCTTTATTTTGTTCATAGGCATTAAGTGAGATAATAATGTATTGCAGCAAGGAAATACATTCTACTAAAGAACAACTCTCATAATTAAAGTCCTTGTAATCCAATTTAGTGGGCACATCACTAGTTAACCTTTTGACCTCTCCAAACCCACTTTTTTCAATTTTATCATTAGAATCATCACCATCCGAGCAAACGGGACGCCTTCTAGCTAAAGTTGACTTATCTGCAGTCCCTTTAAAATATATTTTCAGATTATTAAACAAATATTCAATAGTATATGTATCGGTCATTTTAAGATCTTCATCACATTACGGTAAAAATGGGGTGGAGGAGCTTTTCCCAAGAATTCTCGCTTAGCACTCAACCTAGTGGTCCTCTCCTTACTTCCATTAATAAATATTTGGATAGATTTAATAGTCTCTTAATATCATGATTTGGTGGCAATTTTTTAAGATTTTCCACATCAAGATCAGTCATATCCATATTCTTAGCCAAGTCATCAACTTTATGCAACTTTTCTTCTACCATAGTTTTAAAATATTTTTAGAACTAATAAATACTTTAATGGTGTTCTCAAGATAATATTATAAAATATTATTATTTGTAGAAGAATTTCCATAGAAATTACCATAATTATTATGGGAATTAACGGGATACAGTCTAACATTGAAATTTCCTCTATAAACATTGTTGTTGAAATTGTTTCACGAGATAAATTCACATCAATAGCATCATTATTTTGCTCAATCCAAGTATACAAGGGCATATCATTAGGATCAAAATGAGCATGTTTATTAGAAATCATATTCATAAAAGCATCAACTTTTTCACTTAAAATAGCGATTTCCTTAACATAATTTACCTTCTTACCAGTTGGAGCTCTTTCGATATGCCATTAAGAGTAGTTTCTCATGATGTTGTCCAGAAGTTTGGTGGCCTTTCCTAATGTCACCTCCATGAAGGTACCACCAAAATCTAGAAGATTTCTAGACACAAAGTTTAGTCCATCATAGAAATTTTATATAGTCATCCATAAGTTCAAAACATGAGTAGGGCGATTTCTAATCATCAATTTCATCCTCTCCCAAGCTTGTGCAACATGTTCTTGGTCATGTTGCTTAAAATTCTTAATTTTATTCCTAAGGGGGGTGATCTTAGCAGGAGGAAAATACTTGGCAATAAAAGCGTCTTTACACTTATCCCATGTTCCAATACTATTACATGGTATAAAGATGAAAACCAAGTCTTAGCTTTATCTCGTAGTGAAAAACAAAATAATTTTAACTTGACCACATCATTATCTATATCCATTTTCTTTTGCATATCACATAATTCAACAAAGTTATTGAGATGAGCAGCGAGATCCTCACTAGGACTTCCCAAAAATTGTTTTTTCATCACAAGATTTAGCAATGCAACATTATTATCATAAAAATCCGCACTAGTGGCTAGTGGTATAGGATTACTAATAAAATCAATGTTATTAGTATTTGAGAAGTCACACGACTTAGTAGTATCTTGAGACATGGTGACCAAGCAAGCAAAGTAACAAGCAGAACAAGTAAACTAGCAACTAAGGCATGCAAACAAGTAAACTAGCAAACTAGCAAAGATAAATATTTTTGTTTTTTTGTTTTTATAGAAAGAAAAATATAACAACAAATAAAAAGTAGAACAAGTGAATGATAATTTGTGTGAAGTTACTTGATAGTAAGTTGATGATACTCCCTAGCAATGACGTCAGAAATCCTTCATAATACTTGTGATCTTTGTTGGGTTTTTCGCTAAAGAGGAGGGGATGATGAAACACAATATCGATAAGTATTTCCCTAGGTGAGAACCAAGGTTATCAAATCAATAGGAGGATCACGCAACTTTCTGTCTTCAACGCCTACACACAAAAGAGCACACACTTGCACCCAACGCAGGTAGGAGGGTGGTCAATCCCCTTGAACTTGTTACTTGCACGCAAATGAGCAGTGTAGATGATAATAGTTAATTGTAAATTGTAAAATAAAAACAAAAAAATAAATGGCATCAAGATAATAGTAGCGTTTGTAAATATATATGTGAATAGAAAAGGGGCCATAATTTTCCCTAGAGGCATCTCTCATGTAGAAGACATACGGTGGGTAAACAAATTACTATTGGACAATTGATAGAAAAACACATAGTTATGCAATATTACCCTTCATATTTTAAAGGAAATAAATATTTGCCTAGACTCAATGGAAAATATCATATGATAAGAACCAAAGGATACCTCCTTTTCTATTCCTATTGATAGCATTTGAGATACATAACATCTCATTTCCTAGAAGTTTCCTATTCCTATCCCATGAACCATAAGAGGCCTAATAGTTTATCCAAATTTGACCCTTTTTGTACCGCTATACACGATATCGGCGATGGTCTAAGCTATAGTTCTTGACCGATCGATGACCCATGCCTGCATGAGCACGGGGTCCGCTAGGACCCAGGCCAGCATGACATCCCTCTGCACGAATGATGCCCGCCCGCCTCCTCGGAGCCCGCCTAGGTGTTTGTCGTCACTTTGGAGGACGAGTCGCCGTCATCACCAACGAGGTAGCAGGTGAGGCAATCACGCACCTTGGAGACCACCGAACATGGCAGCTCCTCCTTCATGGCGATCGAGCATACTGGTTGCCGGACTACCGACCGGATGAGGACGATGTCACCACCTCCTTGCGGCGCCAAAGACGGATGCGTGGTAGGGACATTGACTACTCCTTCACGCAACGTTTGTTTTATACGCCACGCTCGCGCTAGAGTGGAAGAGATGGCAATCGCGGACCAAGGTCGTAGAACGACCGCCAGATCACCACCTACATCTGATGCGCAGACTCTTCATCTGTTGTGTCAGCCTCCATGAGAAAGGGCTTCTACTCCTCATCGTGCGAGGAGATGGGCTCCAACTTCACCTTGAAGGGAGCAGTCAATGCCAATGGGCCTGGGAAACACAGTCGACGGAGCTCGAAACCAAAGCTCACACCGAATCAGGAAGGGTGCAAGGAGAAGTACTTCAATCTGTCAGACTTGCAGGTCGCGACTACTAGAGCTAGGGGTATGTAGATTTGTGGAAATGAGAAGTGGCGGTGTAGTGTTGTAGGGTTTGAGTCCAGGACCGACCGACTTAAATAGTGGGACAGGTGAACCAACTTTGCTTCCGTGCGGGCAATGATCGGAGTAGGCTACTCGGTCACTGCACCGGTGTGAATGTCGGCCAGCCGGACAGACATTGCTAGTCGACATGAATTCATAGCTTCGCCTCGTTAGCTCATGTTTGCTCTCACCGGCTTAAATGCGACATATAAAGCAGATGAAGGGATGGAGCTAAGCAATAAGTTTTTGACATGGGGTCGCGTTGTCGAAAGAGCCTACATGATGGTTATTCGGACCACCGTAAACCTTTTGAGGGATTTCGGACGTGCAGGCGGGCCTGATTAATAGAAGAAAAAAAAGTCCGGACTATGCGATGCCGTGGTACTTATACTACTCCTATTTGAGAGCGGTTTGGCGATCCGCGTCGCCTTATTATGGCGTGATGGTTCCATAAACAGCAAACATCCTACTCGATGCTCGATAGCTCTCAGATCCCCCGTCCCCACCCCCACCCCGACCCCCAGCAACGCGGAGGCGACCTCGCGATGCCGCCGCCGCCGCCGCACCCGAACGGGGGGAAAGTAACGCCGAATCTGGCCATGGACGCCGAGGGCACGCGCCTGCTTAATCTCACCGTCCTGCAGCGCCTCGACCCCGCCGTCGAGGACATCCTCATCACTGCCGCGCACGTCACACTCTACGACTTCAACATCGACCTCAACCAGTGGGTCAGGGCTCCTCTCATCCGACGCCTTTGCTGCACTCGACCACGATCCGATCTGATTTTATTTCTGTTTCGTGCAGAGCCGGAAGGACGTGGAGGGATCGCTCTTCGTGGTGAAGAGGTGAGGCAGATTGGGGAAAACGTGTCTAGGGTTTATATGTGGGTTTTGTGCGCGTGCAGCAGCTAATTGTATCAGGATTGCGTGTAGGAACTCACAGCCGAGGTTCCAGTTCATCGTCATGAATAGGCGCAATACGGGTACGTGCATCTTTGATCTAAGTTGGTTGGCTGATCTCTCCTACTTGCTGTATTTGATTACCGACGTACTAGTTTATATATTGCACAAACAGAAGGATCTGCAGTACACACTGGGTCCTTCAAATAGGATAGAGATCACGGTGGAACATTCTTTTCTGTCAGTGCGTCCTGAACCCTAAGACTGACTTGCGTTAAGTAGATTAGATCATTATTGATGAAGTAATGTATTAGTTACATTAAAATGAATTGGTTATAGTACGTTGGTCGATTCAAACAGATTTGGGCGGTGCTGAAAAATTGCATTTCTTTTATTGTCGATGCTGAGCCACATTGAAAAACCAATAATTAGTTTTTTATGACGCTGTTTTTATTCAGGCTGATAGTTAACTCTCCAGTGATGTGGTTACAAGGGATCGGAGATGATCTAGGAGGGGTTGGTATGATCTCAATCGAAGGAAAATAGGTGTAGGTTGTGCTTTCGAGAGTTTGCTAAAAAAAATGCGATGATTTTAGAAAGTTTAGGATCTTGCAGTAGCTCTATGGCTGCATACAAGTCTGACAGGGCCTGGAGCACTATTTCTTGGTCAATGGATCCACTGGAGAAATCTGATACATATCAAGACAGTATCGATCTAAATTCTTATTATCTTTTAGATAGACTTAGTATAGAGAAAAGCCGTGAACTGTCACATGCACACAAAATATATGCCCATGTGAACACACTGTGAACAAGGTTTGTCATTCACGTCTATGAGTAGCCAAAAAGTCTGGGGTTTGGCGTTCTGTTTCTCGTATCTTTTCGTGATTTGTATTTTTACATAAGGTATTTAGAGTGTAGTCATAGACTAACAACTGCTAAGCTTGTGTAGATGCTATTTTTTTCTATGGTATACAGTAAAATGATTGGCCCATGAAAAAATCGTGTTCTATATTTGACAGATAATCTCGTGGAGGATTTGTTGAGTGATTTTGAATATGAACTCCAGCCTCCATATTTGTTGTATCGGAATGCCACACAGGAAGTAAATGGCATTTGGTTTTATAACCAACAGGAGTGCGAAGCTGTTGCTAGTTTGTTTGGAAGGTAAAGTTTGTCTACCCCTCCTCCCCCCTCCTGGGTCAGTGGCTTATCTTTCTTTTTACAAGTGTGTAGTTAGTGTACCCGATGACCCCACTTTTGATATCTTCGGTGCTAATATATTTAGTATTTAGTGGTGTTCAGATTACGTACTTGCACAGAATGTATATGGTTTGGCAAACACCAAATATATATTGTAAAAACAAGCGGTCAAAGTTTAAGATCATGCAAACATTAAAATATGACATCTTCAGGAAACGGGAGGAAGAAATTGGACTTCGGAAGTTTTGCATACTCTGTAGTTGAAACTGTTGAACACTTGAACTTCCTAACTAAGAACTGTCGGATACTCTATTTGCATTTAGGCATTGAACTGCTTAAGTAGTCCTCAGAGTATGTGGTTGTTTGAACTATTTGTTGTCTTAAGTACACATTCACCAATATCTAAATTACTAGCTGCAATAAATGATTCTATCTTATCGGCAGGAATTAGTACACAATATAGCTGTTGTTTGCTGCTATTCATTTTGCAGTAAGAAATTTTGTTTCAATCCTTTTCGGGCAGGATACTGAATGCTTATGCCAAAGTGCCCCCAAAGCCGAAAGTGCCATCCATAAAAAGGTTCTCTTCTGTACTTGTGGACGTTAAACTTGTTTCATCTCTTGAGTTCAGTTGTCCAATTTTATTGTAATCGGAGCTTTGTTTTGAATTCTGTATTAAATGTACGTCTGCTGAATCATTTTGGTGTGCGGCAGTGAGTTTGAGGAATTAGAGGCTGTTCCTACATCCTCTGCCATAGATGGTCCCCTTGAACCTCCTCCATCATCTACAGCTGTAGTTTCTGATACCCCTGATGAATCGTTTGCCAGTTATTTCAGTGTAAGTTCTCTCTGAACTTTATCGTTGTTTCATTCTAGTTTCTTCATGAGATGATGCATATTTGCAATAGTTTGGTCATGGTCGGGGGTTTAACTCGGTCCTAACACAACTCATTCCTCATTTATTATTTTGTTTGAGAAAATGATACGAGGTTGGCTCATCACCACCTCATCCCTCACAAGCAAAGGCTAGTAAAGAGAGGGAAGGAAACTCCTCCTAAATTTCCTTGCTTAAGCTCAATAGTGTATCTTCACTTATCTGGTTTGTGAATTCATTGTCCATTGTGTTTCTTGAGTTATAAATGTATATCAGTGATTTCTAAATATGGTACTTTCACTGTACTGTTATTCATAGTGTCAAACATGCCTGTTGAATTCTGTCTGGACAAAACTTACAGGGTGTTGCTAACGCTGGGAATGTACCAACGACACCAATGACTGGAAGAGCTCACCCACCCGCAGAGTCTGTTGCATCCTCCCACATACCTGTGATCATGTCATCTGCTACTCCAACACATCAGATGAGTGCTTCATCAGCTCCTCCACTGCCCCTCCACACTAATGCACATGCTGGCCGCTCGACAGACCTTGTAACTCCGGCGTTCTTTGTGCCTCCGTCATCCTCTTCCACATCTTTGGTGCAACCGGCTTCATCCTTGATGCCTACAGCGCCACCTCTTCATCCAACTTCCACATCCAGCCAACGTCCACCATATGGTACCCCACTTCTTCAACCCTTTCCACCACCAACTCCTCCTGCATCCCTTACCCCTGCACACAGTGATGGGCCTATTATATCGAGGGATAAAGTTAAGGTTGCCTTCCAGAGACTCGTTCAGGTATGTTCTGCATTGAAAGAAAAAACAAGGTGTAATCTTCCTGCTTTTATTTTCTTTTGACACTTCTTCTATTGCCTAACAGAGTGACGAGTTCATCGATTTAATCTACCGGGAGTTGCTGAATGCTTGCTAGTCCTTGTGAAGTACAGTATCTGTTTGTCATGTTTGTGACAAACATGAAAGGAGTGCTTCTGTTCTTTGTGAGTTGTGTATGCCTCTTAGCCTTTAGTCATCAAACTACTGTATAGCTTTGTCCTAATGCGTTGATGTAGAGTCCTTCACTCCTTGATAGCAATGGTTGGTAGTATATCGGTATCTCTTGTTTCCAATATCTTTGTTGTCGTACAGTATATTTATGTAACTGAAAACGCCGAGATGAAACAGGTTATGTGGGCGACAGTGCGCCATAACATTTATGTACCATGTTTTTTCGTTTAACAAATACTCTCTTTGTCTGGAAAAGTTGCCGAGATGAAACAGGTTATGTGAGCGACAGTGCGCCATAACATTTATGTACCATGTTTTTCCGTTTAACAAATACTCTCTTTGTCTGGAAAAGTTGTCCGGTGCGTAGTGTTATGGCAATTTCGCAAAAAGAACATCGTAGTTAGAAAACTGTTTACAAACACGGCCTTGTCTCCATCTTCTTCCTCCGTCCATCGCCAGGGGCAGGCGTCGCCCAGCTGCGTGATTCGCCGCCGCACAAGACCAGCTCTGCCACCGCTGCCACAAGACCAGCTCCGCCACCGCTGCCCAGGCACTGCTCCGCCCATGCCGTCGCCACTGCCCAAGAACTGCGCCGCCGCGATCCAGTACGCGCGTTGCCGGAACTTCCCGCCACGATCTGGCGGAGCTCGTCCTCCTCAAGTGCCTGGGTCTCGATCATCTGGACCAGGAGCGCTTGACCTTCTCCCCTGCTGCCCGTGCCCGTGCTACTGCTCTGCCGCGCGTCGCCGGTGGAGCTCTTCCAGTGCTGCTAACTGCTCTACCGCGCGTCGCCGGTGGAGCTCTTCGAGTGCTGCTACTGCTCCTTTGCCCTGCGCGTGCTGCTCCTCTTACTCTTTCCGTGGTGGTGGTGGTGGTGCTACTCCTTTGCCCGTCCAGAAACTAGCTCCTCGTGCAGTTGTGCTGCCACCAGAGCTCCTCTACACTCTGAAAAGGGCACTGTTATGGTGTTAACTGAATCTTGTACTGCCAAATTTACACCAGATGATTTTGAGGATTTGCCAAATTTGCTTGACTGAATTTTTGGAACAGAAGCTCTAAATTCAAAAGAACAGTCCTACTGTTGTGACTCCACTTTGATTACTGCTAATTTGTTCAGTGTAGAAGTTTACAAATTTTAGAGAGCAAAAAACTGAAAATTTCATGACCAAAAACTGAACATTTCTTTACATGAGCATAGAAGAATCTGAAAAACAAGCAAAGTTCCCTACGAGCTTGAACAAGCTGAGTGTTGTTTCAGTTGCTTGTGTACACAAACTTTATGCTCTTCATATACACAAACTGATTTAAAAAAGAAGCTGAACCTGAAGCCAAGGTGAAATTGTTCACCTGAAACTAATTTTCTTCAGCTAAGATATTTTTCTTCAACATACTGTAGTATACCTTCAAAGACAACACCTGCTTCTCTAGCTTTTCATTTGCCTTAACCATCTGGTATTTCTCCTGAGAAAGCAAATGTAAATGAAATTCAATAAAACTTTGCTCCTAATCTTCTCATTTTATGTCAATACTTGCTCTCATTTTAACTGGAGTAGTTTGCATCACACCTATCTTCATGCTATTTACTTTTAGCTGACGGTAAGAAAAAATGCGCACAAAAACTTGGAAGTCCATCAGATAATCTAACCTTCTGATGTAATGCTGGTAATATGGCACATTGTCGAACACGACAGACCTCCCTATCAGCCGAGATCAGACCAATAGTAAGAAAAGCCAACAGTCTTGACAGTAAATAAGAATGAAAATTGTGAATGACAGATTAGTCTTGTCATGGTTACACCTATGGAGTATCAAGTTTAATCTGATGACTTTCCAAACTCATCTTCCAAACTATACTTATAGAGCCATCTAGGGCAAGGTGGCAACATTTTGCCATCTGATGACTTTCCAAACTCATCTTCCAAACTATAATGTGGAAAAAGAGGTATCTCAATCCATTGGGAATATGGGATCACTTACTCTTTTGACATAGCGTGTGTTCCTTGCAAAACATAGTGTGTGTGTCAATGGTCTCACTCACAGGATGGATCCTTGCTTCCTTTCCTTGACACAAGCAAACCAAATGAAATGAGATCTTATTTATTTACAATCAAAACAAAACAAGGAAGCATGGAAAAGTGAAAGGAGAAAGGATTTGCTGCATGGAACAAAGGATTTGCTGCATGATAGCATAATTTTTGAACTTCCATTGCACACTGTAGGACAACACTGATCAAATTTCATTTCATGACTTTACTGAATTTTCTATAGCATATCATTTCATGACCTTACTGCAGCCGCCGTGCTTGGAGAATGCTTGGAGAAGTCGACCTCCTCGTCGAGGCCCAACTCCGGCTCGCCGCTGCTCCTGCTCCAAGCACAAGTTTGATACTTGTCCCTCAAAATATTCAGATATTTACAGGTAAAATTTTGTTGAAAAGGAAGAAGCTCATTCATTATTTCACAAAATGAAAGGTGGGGAAGGAAGGAAGCAGAGATTGTACCCATTAGAGTAGTTTCTGTTGAATATCTCCAACATCATCCTCTGGATCTTCGCCGTTCCATCATCCATGTCTCCTTGTCTTGGGTTTTGTCTGCAATATTGCCCAACTAGAAAGATAATGGCAGAAACTGAATAAAACAGCAACAAGATCATCAGGCATCTTCTTATCAAAACATGTAGAGTTCATGGCTTTCCGGATGGTCCAACATAATGGTGTCCCACCAACCAAGACCATTTTTCTATGATCTTGTGGAAAGAGGTTTAGCCAGGGGCCAACTAAATCATCAATGTCTTTCGGGGGCCTGACTTCACCGAATCATGTGTATATTGTTTGTGTAGCAAAACAATGTAAGCAGCAAGTCTTGAGATGTTGACAAAATTTTAACACTTAATTTTTTCTTCTGATTATTTACAACTATTACTCCAATTTCAGCACTTAATCTGAATACCTTGCTAAAAGGTTTCGATTTTTTAAATCCCAGAAACAGTTTCAGTTTTCCTAAAAAAACAGTTTCAGTTGAATGTTTTTCAGTTTTCAGTTAATTGCTAATTTAAAGGAGTACACCACATCCTGCAGGTTTCAGTTTCAACAGTGAAAAATCTTACTAATTTTTTCCTTTACTCATGTACCGTACCAAGTTTTACAAAGTTTTCAGTATCAAGTTCTTTTCTTAACAAGAGTGGGTGACATCAAACTTTGCTGTAATTTCAATCCAAAAATGTTAAGTTTCCTACAATAATCACTTAGGTTTATCATACTCCTTGGGAACTTTACTAAACAAAACTTTGCTGAACTGAACAAAACTTTGCTCCTTGATCAATTTACTAAACTGAACAAAACTCGCTTCTTCCGCATTCCTCCCCTGAATTGTTGGGTTTGGAGCAGCAACCGATCCGAGTTCGCATTGAAACACACACAAGAAAACATTCTCAACACCTAGTTCAGTAGAGATGTCTCTCCATGGAAACCATGTCTCCCTCAAGCAACCAACAAACAACGAATAATTCTGCATATCTGAACTCTGAAGAACGGAACACCATCGGAGCTTCACAAATTTGAGTATCAAAGAATGGTGATAACATCGGAGCTTCACAAATTTGCAGCCCCAAAATGAGCACTCCCCCTCCCATATACAGGTGTAAAAAACTCACCTCTGGCGCCGGCGAGGGGAGGAAGTGGCAGCTGACGTCCGCCATCGTCGTCGCTCTCCCTTCCGCTCGCTTCTCCCCACCCTGGCCTGGTGGCGTTGTGAGAACTAGAACACAAGTAAATCAACGCCGGGACGGGGCCGACACTCACCAAGGTCGAACCTTGACGAGCAGGCACGAATCTGGCCGCCACCATGGCCTGCTCGATGGTAGACAAGGATGGGGGCAACAGGGAGGAGCTGGCCATGGAGAAGGAAGGAGGGTCGTCCGCAAGCAGAGGCAACAGGGAGGAGCTCGCCATGGCGACGACGAGGGACTCTACGAAGTAGAAAAGCCGTTCCTTGAGCTTCGCGGGGGAGCTACAACGCGACGAAAGGCGGATTCCTTGAGCTTCCCGAGGGAGCGGAGGAGGGACTGCACGAGGCACCTACGACGCAGCGGAAGGGAGGAGCGACGGAGGCGCCGGTGAGTGGGCGAGCGGGCGTCGCGGGGCGGAGTCGCCGGCGAGTGAGGGCGTGGTCGGGGGAGAGGGAAGGGGACGGGGACTGCGGGTTATGTCGGGATAACATAAAGGTCTTTTCTGCAAAATGTGCGTGGTGACAAGTTTTATCGGACGGAGGGAGTATTTCATATGGTTTATTATTCGTGTTACCCCTGGTTTGCTAAGGGGACTCCCAAGCAAAACAAGGAATGTGGTTCTCTATGACATTGCTTGTGGCACTCAAAGCTTATACAACGTCATGCGTGGAGGAGCATTGGAAGAACGATGAGCACATGGTAGGCTAGTTGGTGCAACAGTGGCAGCCCGCAAGTGCTCAACAAGTTTCAGTTTGCACTTCAAGGAGTATATAAAGTATAAACGGTTACTCTAAGTATGTGCGAGAGCAGAGATGCAACAAGGTTGAGGTTGTCAAGGTGGATCATCTATTGGGGCTGAAGAATATCATCATCGTTGTCTAGTTCATCACCATTGCAGTCCTGTGGTGCTGGTTTGTGTGTGTAAGGTGTAATAGTAGTGTGTAAGCTCATCAAGTAGGGTACAAGGTGAGCACAACTCTATGCTTGTACGCAAGCAAACAACATGTGACCACAACCAATACGGGCAACCAAACGCGAAGCGAAGAGGCATTGCTACTATGTAGGAAGAGAGCATGAAGGCGACCAATCAACATGTTTTTACCTGTATACGCTCAGCCAGGCCCAACTAGGCCAAGTATGCAAATAGGCAAAAATGATGCAGATAATCAAACGCGTCCCTGGTGTATCACAGTGTCCAAATGTCCATGCACATAACCCTGTGCTGATTTTGTGTGTGGGTTTTTCACCCAGGTAATGGTGCGGGATTCTCAACTATCAAACACACCCTTTTGTATGAGTGCATTTCCAAACCGAAGGAGTTTGACTCCACCCAATCCCCTCAAATTCCCTTCTAGTCCATAACCCCTCCTCAATACAAAAATGTTGGGTGTGAGATCCCAACGGGGATCCGTCAGAATTGACAAAGTAATTAAGTAATTTGAAGAACGGAACTAGGGTTTTAGTCCAATTGAGGAAGCCATATTCTATTATTGTAACTAGAGTGCATCAAGTTCTAGCCATTGAGGTAGAAATAATAAGGGAATAAACGGAAAATATGCCACTACCCCACGTTATATAGGCATACATTTATTTGAGAGCAACTGTCGAAGTGAACGTAACTAATCTGAAACGGTGACTTGGCCTGAAGCCATCCTAGCCATCAAGCGAAGCGAGATAGGCCATCTGATAACTGAACTTGATTGACACCTTTAGAACATCCTAAAGGACCTTATGTTGAGGAACGCCATGCTTCGGTGGTGGTTATTAAAAATACAAGGAATTCTTCCGGAGACAAATTTTGTCACTGTATCGACCATTGGACTACTTCTTGGTTGTGTCGAGGAACAACGTAGTCGGTACCGTCTTAAAGAGTACCATCCTTATTAACAAGTGGGTAAATTTGGGAGTTGGTATATCCCGAGAGGTGAATGCTTTTGTAAGTTGATTGACATGAAAAACTAGGTGAATCTTCACATGCTATGGAATTGGTTTGTAAGCGAGGTTCCCTGCCTTCTGAATGATATGAAATGAACCATAGTGTTTATGTTGCTACTTAAAAGCACCTCGAAATCCAAATGTTGCGAGCCTTAGGGTGCCATCTTCAAATATATCAGGTCTCCAGTAGTGAATTGTTGATCTACTCTTTCAAGATCAACATATTTCTTCATTCCTAATTATGCTTGTTGCAAATGGAATTTGAGTTCATCCAGCCAGGTTTGTCTTGTAGTCAAAATATCTCTAGAGTCATGCTCTGCATGCCCAATAATAAAGCTCACTCATTAAGGGAGGTGGAAACCCACAAGGCCTCATTTGACAAGGGAGGTATTGCAGCCCCAAAGTGGATGTGGATTTGGTTAATCCCTCTCCACCCAATCCCCTCAATTCCCCACCAACCCCCTCATAAATCCCTCTATTTGGTTAAACCTCCTACAACAATAGCATCATAGCAAACGTCCAACTCTCCTTTGTTCCGCATGTGGCTCTGGGAGTTTTCTGTACCACGTGGATTGGGAGGGATTCGTGGGTGGGGGTTGGCCTGCACAATCCCTGCGTACCAAATGGGCTGAAAAGGATTTCTAGGGATTTGGGCCCTGCACGGATATTCCCCTTCAAACCTCCCCAAACCTCCTCGAGAAAACAAGTCCTAAAGGGATTGGAAGGGAGAGATAATCAGAGATGTATGGTAAGTAGAATTGTACCACGGTTCTGTTGATGGGAGTGATGACACCCACTTTTTAGGCTCAGTGTTGGCCATGCACTTTATAGGTCATCCGTTTGGAGGTGATAGGCTATGTTGTCCCGCAGTTCTAGTTTCAGAGCCTAGAAAATATCTCTCCACAAGTTAATAGTAAAAATTTGATCCATGTATGAGATAATGAGTAGATATGTACCATGTAGCTTGATTATGTTGTCAATAAAAGTTGTCGCTATAGTTTGAACTCTGTAGGGTATGAAGTATGAAGGGAGCATATCTTGTGAAATGATCCACTACAAAGAAAATTACCTCTTTATCTAGAGAATCGAGCAGTCCTTTGATGAAATCCATCATAATGTTTTGCCATACCATATCAGGAGTAGGTAGGGGATCCCACAGGCTAGAGGCAAACAATGCTCACTCTTAGATCGTTGATAGACATGACACCGAGAAATAAAAACATCAACATCTTTGTTTAATCCATGCCAATAGAAGATGATCTTAACTCTCTAATATGTTGCCCTCACACTAGAGTGAGGAATGCAACAATAAGTACTTTAGTTTTTAATTCGTTATTATGTCTCCCTACAAGTCTGCCCTTATGTCTGATAAGGTTGGATGACGGAGTATAAAGAGAATTTGGGGTGTTCTCAGAGTTGCACTAGTAGTTTCTCTAGCAGAGGTTTAAAAGTGTCATCCTGCAAGTACCTATTCAGTATGTCCTGAACTCAACATGTTGCACTTGAGAAATAGAAAACAATGAGCAGAATTGTAATAAGCAATTACCCTTGTTGAAGCACGACTTCACCGATGCCCGTTCTAGAAGCACATGTCTCTAATACAATTTTTTTGAGAAATTTGGTAGTGCAAAGACTGGGGCAGATATGACAACTTGTTGTAATGTGTGAAAAGCATTATCATGACCAATAGACCAATGGAAATTCCCCCTTTTCAACAGTGCATTAGTGGTTTCCAAAATTAATGAATCTTCTGTAATACTAATATCCCACTAGTTCTAAAAAGCTCTTGATGTGAGTTACACTTGAAGGAATTTTCCAATCAACAATGGTTTAAATACTTTCAGTATCAGTAGAGACACCAATACTGGAAATTAGATGACCAAAAATATACCGCTTGCTTGACCCCAAAGGCACATTTTGATATTTTGGCAAAAAATGTGTTGGAGGTGTTCTTCTTTTTTTTGGCTGTACACTAGGATGTCATAAAAAACAAGAACGAACTTCCACGGATAGGGGCCAAAAATTTCATTGACCAGTGCCTGAAATGTGCCCGAGGCATTTGAAAGACCAAAATGTAGGACTAGAAATTTATAATGGCGAAAGTAGGATCTAATGGTTATTTTGTGTATGTCAGCCTATGCGATCCTCGTGGTAACCTGACCTGAGATCCAATTTAAAAAATATTGTGTTCCAAATAATTCATCCAACTGGTCCTCTATCACTAGTTTGGGAATTTGTTTTCAATAGTTAGATCATTGAATTTTCAATAATCAATGCAGAGTCACCGTGTGAAATTATTTTTCTTTACTCAAATTGCAAGTGAAGCATATGGACTTTGGCTAGGCCAGATAATCCCATTAGCTAACAGAGTATGCACTTGGCTTTCCATTTCATTCTTTTGAATATGGTACACTCTATATGGTCAAATATTAGGGTATCTCCACCTTCATGGTCGATCACAGCCAATCACCCCTCTATCGGTCATCGACATTGGTGGCAGACGAAGAGGAGGCAATGGCCTTCACGAGCTCCACTTTTCATGCCTTGTTGTTCATGGCGACCAAGAGCAAGGCGACTCTCACAATGGTTTGTGCAAGGTGTTGGGGAACATTGCATGGGAAACCAAAAAATTCCTACGCTTCACCAATATCAATCTAGGAGATGAACATCTACGAGAGGACAGATCGGATCCACATACCCTTGTAGATCGCTAAGCGGAAGCATTAAGAAACGCGGTTGCTATAGTCAAACGTCTTCGCGATCCAAATCACAAACCGTCCCGCGATCCAATCATGATCTAGTGTCGAATGGACGACACCTCCGCGTTCAACACACGTACAACTTGATGACGTCTTCGCCTTCTTGATCCAGCGAGAGGGGCAAAGTAGTAGATTAGTTCCGGCAGCACGACGATGTGGTGACAGTGGTGGTGAAGAACAATATCCGCAGGGCTTTGCCAAGCAAAATGGAAACTATGACGGAGGATAAACTAGAGAGGGCGGGTTTACGACACATAGCTTGGGGAAATCTTGACGTGTTCCGGGTGCTAGCCCTACCCCTCTAGTTATATGTTGAGCCCTGGGGTCGTTTCTTGGAGAAAGATCCTCCTCAACGTTGGTTTGGAATGCAAGGCAAGAGTCCTCCTCGGACTCCAGGACCATACGCCAGGGTCCTTGGCGTCTGGCCCCAGACGTGAGTTGTTGGGGAATGCATGCAAAAAAAAAATCTACGCACACGCAAGATCTATCCACGGTGATGAGCATCTACAAGAGGGAGAGTGGATCAACATACCCTTGTAGATCTCTAAGCGGGAAGCGTTAAGAAATGCGGTTGATGTGGTCGAACGTCTTCGCGATCCAAATCGCAAGCCGTCCCACGATCAGATCATGATCTATCCCAATCTAGCGCCGAACGGACGACACCTTCGCGTTCAGCACACATACATCTCGATGAAGATCTCCGCCTTCTTGATCCAGCAAGAGGGGGCAAAGAGGTAGATGAGTGCTCTGATAGCACGACGGTGGTGGTGGAGCTGTTCCGGCAGGGCTTTGCAAGGCACCGCCGAGACAACCTAGAGGAGAAGGCGATCTAGCGAGGGGAGAGAAGGCTGCACCGTGGCTTGGGGTGTGGCTGCCCTCTCTCCCCTCCAATATATATAGGAGGAAGGGAGAGGGGATGGCGCCCTAGGGTTTCCCCATAGGGTCGACCGAACTAGGGAGGAGGAGGAGTCCTCCAATTAGGAGGTGGGCGCGGGAGGAGTCCTCCTACTAGGACTCCTCCCCTCTCCTTTTCCCCTATGCATAGGCCCATAGGGGTTGGCTTCTCAGCCTAATAGGGGCTGGTGGGCCAGCTCTACAACCCATTTGGCCCCTTGGGGTGTGTGGGCCCCACTTGGTGGATCCCCATAACCCATTCGTCACTCTCGGTACACTACCGGAAATGCCCGAAACTTTTCCGAAGTTCAAACACCACTTTCCTATATAGCAATCTTTACCTTCGGACCATTCTGGAGCTCGTCGTGACATCGAGAATATCATCCAGGACTCCAAACAACCTTCGGTCACCAACATACGTAACTCAATACTACCAAAACATCACCGAACGTTAAGTGTGCAGACCCTACGGGTTCGAGAACTATGTAGACACGATCGATACACCTCTACGGTCAATAACCAATAGCTGGACCTGGATGCCCATATTGGTTCCTACATATTCTATGAAGATCTTTATCGGTTGAACCTATATGTCAAGGATTTAGTCAATCCCGTATGTAGTTCCCTTTGTTCTTCGGTATGTTACTTGCTCGAGATCCGATCGTCGGTATCTCTATACCTAGTTCAATCTCGTTACCAGCAAGTCTCTTTCCTCTTGTCGTAATACATAATCCAGTGCTAACTCTTTAGTCACTTTGCTTGCAAGGCTCATTGTGATGTTGTATTACCGAGTGGTCCCCGAGATACCTCTGTTGGAAATATGCCCTAGAGGCAATAATAAAATGGTTATTATTGTATTTCCTAGTTCATGATAATTGTCTATTATTCATGCTATAATTGTGTTAACCGGAAATCGTGATACATGTGTGAATACATAGACCACAACGTGTCCCTAGTGAGCCTCTAGTTGGCTAGCTCGTTGATCAATAGATGGTCTCGGTTTCATGACCATGGACATTGGATGTCGTTGATAACGGGATCACATCATTAGGAGAATGATGTGATGGACAAGACTCAATCCTAAGCATAGCACAAGATCGTGTAGTTCGTTTGCTAAAGCTTTTCATTGTCAAGTATCATTTCCTTAGACCATGAGATTGTGTAACTCCCGGATACCGTAGGAATGCTTTGGGTGTGCCAAACGTCACAACGTAACTGGGTGGCTATAAAGGTACGCTACGGGTATCTCCGAAAGTGTCTGTTGGGTTGACACGAATCGAGACTGGGATTTGTCACTCCGTGTGATGGAGAGGTATCTCTGGGCCCACTCGGTAAGACATCATCATTATGAGCTCAATGTGACTAAGGAGTTAGTCACGGGATGATGTATTACAGAACGAGTAAAGAGACTTGCCGGTAACGAGATTGAACAAGTATGCGGATACCGACGATCGAATCTCGGGCAAGTACCATACCGATAGACAAAGGGAATTGTATACGGGATTGATTGAATCCCTGACATCGTGGTTCATCCGATGAGATCATCGTGGAGTACGTGGGAGCCAACATGGGTATCCAGATCCCGCTGTTGGTTATTGGCCGGAGAGGTGTCTCGGTCATGTCTACGTGTCTCCCGAACCCGTAGGGTCTACACACTTAAGGTTCGATGACGCTAGGGTTATAGGGAAAAGGTATACGTGATTACCGAAGGTTGTTTGGAGTCCCGGATGAGATCCCGGACGTCACGAGGAGCTCCGGAATGGTCCGGAGGTAAAGATTGATATATAGGAAGTCCAGTTTTGGTCACCGGAAAGTTTTCGGGCTCATCGGTATTGTACCGGGAGTGCCGGGAGGGTGCCGGAGGACCCCCGGGAGGGGGTGACGACCAAAGGACCTCATGGGCCCTTAGAGGAGGTGTGCCAGCCCATATTGGGCCAGCCAATACCTTCTAGAAAGGGCCCATGCGCCAGGGATCTGGAGATAGAGGCAAAAGGGATTTAAAAGGGGGAGATCCACCTCCCGTGTGGGAGGAGGACTCTCCCCCCACTTCGGCCGAATCCCTCCTCCTTGGAGGAGGGGCCAAGCCAGCCCTCCCTCTCCTTCCTCCTATATATATGCAAGGGTTTGGGCAGGTTTGAGATGACGAACTCTTTCTCTCTCGCTGCAGCCCTATTCTGCTTCTTCCTCCTCCGAAGTGCTTAGGCGAAGCCCTGCCGGGATACCTTGCTACTCCACCACCACCACGCCGTCGTGCTGCTGCTGGAGCTCTTCCCCAACCTCTCCTTCCTCCTTGCTGGATCAAGGCGTAGGAGACGTCACCGGGCTGCACGTGTGTTGAACGCGGAGGTGCCGTCCGTTCGGCACTTGATCGGATCTACCGCGATCTGAATCGCTGCGAGTACGACTCCATCAACCGCGTTCTTGTAACGCTTCCGCTTAGCGATCTTCAAAGGTATGAAGATCCAATCTCTCCCCACTCGTTTGCTGGTTTCTCCATAGATAGATCTTGGTGACACGTAGGAAAATTTTGATTTACTACTACGTGTCCCAACAGTGGCATCATGAGCTAGGTCTATGCGTAGAATCTATGCACGAGTAGAACACAAAGCAGTTGTGGGCGTCGATTTTGTTAATATGCTTGCCGTTACTAGTCTTATCTTGATTCGACGGTATTGTGGGATGAAGCGGCCCGGACCAACCTTACACGTACGCTTACGTGAGACTGGTTCCACCGCCTGACATGCACCAGTTGCATAAGGTGGCTAGCGGGTGTCTGTCTCTCCCACCTTAGTCGGATTGGATTCGATGAAAAGGGTCCTTATGAAGGGTAAATAGCAATTGGCATATCACGTTGTGGTTTTGGCGTAGGTAAGAAACGTTCTTGCTAGAAACCTATAGCAACCACGTAAAAACTTGCAACTACAAATTAGAGAACGTCTAACTTGTTTTTGCAGCATATGCCTTGTGATGTGATATGGCCAGAAGGATGTGATGTGATGCATTGTGATGTATGAGATTGATCATGTTCTTGTAATAGGGTTCACGACTTGCATGTCGATGACTATGACAACCGGCAGGAGCCATAGGAGTTGTCTTATTTATTGTATGACCTGCGAGTCAATCACAAACGCCATGTAATTACTTTACTTTATTGCTAAGCGTTAGCCATAGCAGTAGAAGTAATAGTTGGCGAGACAACCTCATGAAGACACAATGATGGAGATCATGATGATGGAGATCATGGTGTCATGCCGGTGACAATGATGATCATGGTGCCCCGAAGATGGAGATCATAGGAGCAAGATGATATTGGCCATATCATGTCACTATATTGATTGCATGTGATGTTTATCATGTTTACATCTTATTTGCTTAAAACGACGGTAGTAAATAAGATGATCTCTCAATAAAATTTCAAGAGAAGTGTTCACCCTAACTATGCACCGTTGCTAAGGATCGTTGTTCCGAAGCACCACGTGATGATCGGGTGTGATAGGTTCTAACGTTCGCATACAACGGGTGTAAGCCAGATTTACACACGCGAAACACTTAGGTTGACTTGACGAGCCTAGCATGTACAGAGATGGCCTCGGAACACGGAAGACCGAAAGGTCGAACATGAGTCGTATAGAAGATACGATCAACATGGAGATGTTCACCATGGATGACTAGTCCGTCTCACGTGATGATCGGACACGGGCTAGTTGACATGGATCATGTGTCACTTAGATGACTAGAGAGATGTCTATCTGAGTGGGAGTTCATTGAATAATTTGATTATGTGAACTCGATTATCATGAACTTAGTCTAAAATTGCCTTTAATATCTATATTGTAGATCCAATGGCCAACGCAAATGTCAACCTCAATTTCAACGCGTTCCTAGAGAAAACCAAGCTGAAAGATGATGGAAGCAACTATACGGACTGGGTCCGTGGCTTGAGGATCATCCTCATAGCTTCCAAGAGATTGTATGTCCTTGATGCACCGCTAGGTGACCCACCCATTCTCCCAGCGGACCAAGACGTTACGAACGCTTGGCAGTCACGCTGCGATGATTACTCTCTTGTTCAGTGCGGCATGCTTTACAGTTTAGAATCGGGGCTCCAAAAGCGTTTTGAGCAACACGGAGCATATGAGATGTTCCAAGAGCTGAAACTGGTTTTCCAAGCTCATGCCCGAGTTGAGAGATATGACATCTCTGACAAGTTCTTCAGCTGTAAGATGGAGGAGAACAGTTCTGTTAGTGAGCACATCCTCAAGATGTCTGGGCTTCACAACCGCTTGACTCAGCTGGGAGTTAAACTCCCGGATGACTCAGTCATTGACAGAATCCTCCAGTCGCTTCCACCTAGCTACAAAAGCTTTGTGATGAACTACAACATGCAGGGGATGGAGAAGTCCATTCCTGAGTTGTACTCGATGCTCAAATCAGCAGAGGTCGAGATCAGAAAGGAGCATCAAGTGTTGATGGTAAACAAGACCACTAGTTTCAAGAAAGGCAAGGGTAAGAAGAACTTTAAGAAGGACGGCAAAGCTGTTGCCGCGCCCGGTAAGCAAGTTGCCGGGAAGAAGAAGAACAAGAATGGACCCAAGCCTGAGACTGAGTGTTTCTATTGTAAGGGTACCGGTCACTGGAAGCGAAACTGCCCCAAGTACTTAGTGGATAAGAAGGTCGGCAACGTTAAAGGTATATGTGATATACTTGTTATTGATGTGTACCTAACCAGCGCTCGTAGTAGCTCCTGGGTATTTGATACTGGTGCAGTTGCTCACATTTGTAACTCCAAGCAGGAGCTGCGGAATAAGCGAAGGTTGGCAAAGGACGAGGTGACGATGCGCGTCGGGAATGGTTCCAAGGTCGATGTGATCGCCGTCGGCACGCTACCTCTACATCTACCTTCGGGATTAGTTTTAAACCTTAATAATTGTTATTTAGTACCAACTTTGAGCATGAACATTGTATCTGGATCTCGCTTGATACGAGATGGCTACTCTTTTAAATCCGAGAATAATGGTTGTTCTATTTATATGAGAGAAATGTTCTATGCTCATGCCCCGCTGGTCAATGGTTTATTTTTGATGAATCTCGAACGTGATGTTACACATGTCCATAGTGTGAGTACCAAAAAGTGTAAAGTTGATAACGATAGTCCCACTTACATGTGGCACTGCCGTCTTGGCCATATTGGTGTCAAACGCATGAAGAAGCTCCATGCTGATGGACTTTTGGAGTCACTTGATTTCGAATCATTTGACACATGCGAACCATGCCTCATGGGCAAGATGACCAAAACTCCGTTCTCCGGAACAATGGAGCGAGCAACTGACTTGTTGGAGATAATACATACCGATGTATGCGGTCCAATGAGTGTCGAGGCTCGCGGTGGCTACCGTTATGTTCTCACCCTCACTGATGACTTGAGCAGATATGGGTATGTCTACTTAATGAAACACAAGTCTGAAACCTTTGAAAGGTTCAAGGAATTTCAGAGTGAGGTCGAGAATCAACGTGACAGGAAAATAAAATGCCTACGATCTGATCGTGGCGGAGAATATTTAAGTCACGAGTTTGACACGCACCTTAGGAAATGTGGAATTGTTTCACAGCTCACGCCGCCAGGCACACCTCAGCGAAATGGTGTGTCTGAACGTCATAATCGCACTCTATTGGATATGGTGCGATCTATGATGTCTCTTACCGACTTACCGCTATCATTTTGGGGATATGCATTAGAGACTGCCGCGTTCACTTTAAATAGGGCACCGTCTAAATCCATTGAGACGACACCGTATGAATTATGGTTTGGAAAGAAACCTAAGCTGTCGTTTCTAAAAGTTTGGGGTTGCGATGCTTATGTGAAGAAACTTCAACCTGAGAAGCTCGAACCCAAAGCGGAAAAGTGCGTCTTCATAGGATATCCCAAAGAGACTATTGGGTATACCTTCTACCTACGATCCGAAGGCAAAGTCTTTGTTGCCAAGAATGGATCCTTTCTAGAGAAAGAGTTTCTCTCGAAAGAAGTAAGTGGGAGGAAAATAGAACTTGATGAGGTAATTGTACCTCCACTCGAACCGGAGAGTAGCGCAGCACAGGAAGTTGTTTCTGTGGAGCCTACACCGGCTAGAGAGGAAGTTAATAATGATGATCATGAAACTTCAGATCAAGTTGCTATTCGAAGGTCCACTAGGACACGTTCCGCACCAGAGTGGTACGGTAATCCTGTCCTAGAGATCATGTTGTTGGACAACGGTGAACCTTCGAACTATGAAGAAGCGATGGCGGGCCCGAATTCCGACAAATGGCTTGAGGCCATGAAATCCGAGATAGGATCCATGTATGAGAACAAAGTATGGACTTTGGTGGACTTGCCTGATGATAAGCGAGCCATTGAAAATAAATGGATCTTTAAGAAGAAGACTGACGCAGACGGTAATGTGACCGCCTATAAAGCTCGGCTTGTCGCTAAGGGTTATTGACAAGTTCAAGGAGTTGACTGCGATGAGACATTCTCACCCGTAGCGATGCTAAAGTCTGTCCGAATCATGTTAGCAGTTGCCGCATTTTATGATTATGAGATCTGGCAAATGGACGTCAAAACGGCATTCCTTAATGGCTTCCTCAAGGAAGAACTGTATATGATGCAGCCGGAAGGTTTTGTCAATCCTAAAGATGCTAACAAGGTATGCAAGCTCCATCGCTCCATCTATGGGCTGGTGCAAGCATCTCGGAGTTGGAACATTCGCTTTAATGAGGTGATTAAAGCGTTTGGGTTTGTACAGGTTTATGGAGAACCCTGTATTTACAAGAAAGTGAGTGGGAGCTCTATAGCATTTCTTATACTGTATGTGGATGACATGCTGATAATGGGAAATAATATAGAACTCTTGGAAAGTATCAAGGCCTACTTGAATAAGTGTTTTTCAATGAAGGACCTTGGAGAAGCTGCTTACATATTAGGTATTAAGATCTATAGAGATAGATCAAAACGCCTCATTGGTCTTTCACAAAGCACATACCTTGAAAAGATATTGAAGAAGTTCAATATGGATCAGTCCAAGAAGGGGTTCTTGCCCGTGTTGCAAGGTGTGAGATTGAGTACGACTCAATGCCCGACCACGGCAAAGGATAGAGAAGAGATGAGTGCCATCCCCTATGCTTCAGCCATAGGCTCTATCATGTATGCCATGCTGTGTACCAGACCTGATGTGAACCTTGCCATAAGTTTGGTAGGGAGGTACCAAAGTGATCCCGGAGCGGAACACTGGACAGCAGTCAAGAATATCCTGAAGTACCTGAAAAAGACAAAGGACATGTTTCTCGTTTATGGAGGTGCCGAAGAGCTCGTCGTAAAGGGTTACGTCGATGCTAGCTTCGACACAGATCCGGACGACTCCAAGTCGCAAACCGGATACGTGTATATTTTGAATGGAGGGGCAGTGAGCTGGAGCAGCAGCAAGCAAAGCGTCATGGCAGCATCTACATGTGAAGCGGAGTACATAGCTGCTTCGGAAGCAGCAAAGGAGGGAGTCTGGATGAAGGAGTTCATCACCGACCTAGGAGTGATTCCGAATGCGTCGGGCCCGATGACTCTACTCTGTGACAACACTGGAGCTATTGCCCTTGCGAAGGAGCCCAGGTTTCACAAGAAGACAAGACACATCAAGCGCCGCTTCAACTCCATCCGTGATTACATTCAGGAGGGAGACATAGATATTTGTAAAGTGCATACGGATCTGAATGTCGCAGATCCGTTGACTAAACCTCTCTCACGAGCAAAACATGATCAACACCAGAATGCCATGGGTGTTCGATTCATCACGATGTAACTAGATTATTGACTCTAGTGCAAGTGGGAGACTGTTGGAAATATGCCCTAGAGGCAATAATAAAATGGTTATTATTGTATTTCCTAGTTCATGATAATTGTCTATTATTCATGCTATAATTGTGTTAACCGGAAACCGTGATACATGTGTGAATACATAGACCACAACGTGTCCCTAGTGAGCCTCTAGTTGGCTAGCTCGTTGATCAATAGATGGTCTCGGTTTCATGACCATGGACATTGGATGTCGTTGATAACGGGATCACATCATTAGGAGAATGATGTGATGGACAAGACTCAATCCTAAGCATAGCACAAGATCGTGTAGTTCGTTTGCTAAAGCTTTTCATTGTCAAGTATCATTTCCTTAGACCATGAGATTGTGTAACTCCCGGATACCGTAGGAATGCTTTGGGTGTGCCAAACGTCACAACGTAACTGGGTGGCTATAAAGGTACGCTACGGGTATCTCCGAAAGTGTCTGTTGGGTTGACACGAATCGAGACTGGGATTTGTCACTCCGTGTGACGGAGAGGTATCTCTGGGCCCACTCGGTAAGACATCATCATTATGAGCTCAATGTGACTAAGGAGTTAGTCACGGGATGATGTATTACGGAACGAGTAAAGAGACTTGCCGGTAACGAGATTGAACAAGGTATGCGGATACCGACGATCGAATCTCGGGCAAGTACCATACCGATAGACAAAGGGAATTGTATACGGGATTGATTGAATCCCTGACATCGTGGTTCATCCGATGAGATCATCGTGGAGTACGTGGGAGCCAACATGGGTATCCAGATCCCGCTGTTGGTTATTGGCCGGAGAGGTGTCTCGGTCATGTCTACGTGTCTCCCGAACCCGTAGGGTCTACACACTTAAGGTTCGATGACGCTAGGGTTATAGGGAAAAGGTATACGTGATTACCTAAGGTTGTTCGGAGTCCCGGATGAGATCCCGGACGTCACGAGGAGCTCCGGAATGGTCTGGAGGTAAAGATTGATATATAGGAAGTCCAGTTTTGGTCACCGGAAAGTTTTCGGGCTCATCGGTATTGTACCGGGAGTGCCGGGAGGGTGCCGGAGGACCCCCGGGAGGGGGTGACGACCAAAGGACCTCATGGGCCCTTATAGGAGGTGTGCCAGCCCATATTGGGCCAGCCAATACCTTCTAGAAAGGGCCCATGCGCCAGGGATCTGGAGATAGAGGCAAAAGGGATTTAAAAGGGGGAGATCCACCTCCCGTGTGGGAGGAGGACTCTCCCCCCACTTCGGCCGAATCCCTCCTCCTTGGAGGAGGGGCCAAGCCAGCCCTCCCTCTCCTTCCTCCTATATATATGCAAGGGTTTGGGCAGGTTTGAGATGACGAACTCTTTCTCTCTCGCTGCAGCCCTATTCTACTTCTTCCTCCTCCGCAGTGCTTAGGCGAAGCCCTGCCGGGATACCTTGCTACTCCACCACCACCACGCCGTCGTGCTGCTGCTGGAGCTCTTCCCCAACCTCTCCTTCCTCCTTGCTGGATCAAGGCGTAGGAGACGTCACCGGGCTGCACGTGTGTTGAACGCGGAGGTGCCGTCCGTTCGGCACTTGATCGGATCTACCGCGATCTGAATCGCTGCGAGTACGACTCCATCAACCGCGTTCTTGTAACGCTTCCGCTTAGCGATCTTCAAAGGTATGAAGATCCAATCTCTCCCCACTCGTTTGCTGGTTTCTCCATAGATAGATCTTGGTGACACGTAGGAAAATTTTGATTTACTACTACGTCTCCCAACAACCTCTCCATCACACAGAGTAACAAATCCCGGTTTCGATCCATGCCAACTCAACAGACACCCTCAGAGATACATGTAGAACATCTTTATAGTCACCCAGTTATGTTGTGACATTTGATACACACAAGGTATTCGTCTGGTGTCAGTGAGTTGCATGATCTCATGGTCATAGGAACACATACTTAAAATGCAGATAACTATAGCAATAAACTAGCATGATCATATGCTACGTTCATAGTTTGGGTCTTGTCCATGACATCATTCTCCTAATGATGTATCCTGTTATCAAATGACATCTCATCTCTATGGCTAGGAAACCTTTGACCATCTTTGGTCAACGAGCTAGTCTACTAGAGGCATACTAGGGACATAGTGTTGTCTATGTATCTACACATGCATTTGAGTTTCCAATCAATACAATAATAGCATGGATAATAAACGATTATCATGAACAAGGAAATATAATAGTAACCACTTTATTATTGCCTCTAGGGCATATTTCCAACAGTCTCCCACTTGCACGAGTCAATAATCTAGCTCACATCACTATGTGATTTACATTGTAATGAATCTAACACCCATACAGTTCTGTAGTTGATCATGTTTAGACCTTGAAAGAGGTTTAGTCAACGGGTTTGCAACATTCAGATCCATGTGCACTTTGCAAATATTTATGTCCTCCTACTTGATGTAACCACGGATGGAATTGAAGCGTCACTTTATGTGTCTGGTCCTCTTGTGAAACCTTGATTCCTTGGCCAAAGCAATGGCACCAGTGTTGTCACAGAACAGAGTCATTGGGTTCAGTGCACTGGGCACTACTCATAGATCTGTCATGAACTCCTTCATCCAAACACCTTCCTTCGCCGCCTCTGAGGTAGCGATGTACTCCACTTCGCATGTAGAATCAGCTACCACGCTCTTCTTGGAACTGCACCAGCTTACCGCTCCCCCATTGAGAATGTATACGTATCCGGTTTGAGACTTAGAGTTATCCAGATCAGTATCAAAGCTTGCATCGACGTAACCCTTTATGACGAGCTCTTGATCACCTCCATAAACGAGAGACATTTTCTTAGTCCTTTTCAGGTACTTAAGGATATTCTTGACTGCCGTCCAGTGTTCCATTCCTGGATCACTTTGAAACCTTCCGACCATACTTATGGAAAGGCTGACATCGGATCTTGTGCACATCATTGCATACATGATAGAGCCTATGGCTGAAGCATAGGGGATGACACTCATCTTCTCTCTATCCTCTGCAGTCACTGGGCATTGAGTCTTACTCAACTTCACACCTTGCAATACAGGCAATAACCCCTTCTTGGACTGATCCATTTTGAACTTCTTCAAAACTTTGTCAAGGTATGTGCTCGGTGAAAGTCCTATCAAGCGTCTCGATCTACCTCTATAGATCTTGATGCCTAATATGAAAGCAGCTTCTCATAGGTCCTTCATTGAAAAACTCTTGTTCAAATATTCCTTCATGCTTTCCAACATTTCTATATTGTTTCCAATCAGCAATATGTCATCCACATATAATATTAGAAATGCTATAGAGCTCCCACTCACTTTCTTGTAAATACAAGCTTCTTCGTAAACTTGTATAAACCCAAACATTTTGATCACCTCATCAAAGCGAAGATTCCAACTCTGAGATGCTTGCACCAGTCCATAAATGGATCGCTAGAGTTTGCAAACTTTGTCAGCATTTTCTAGATTGACAAAACCTCCTGGTTGTATCATATACAACTCTTCCTTAAGGAAATCATTAAGGAACGCTATTTTGACGTCCATCTGCCAAATTTCATAATTGAAAAATGCAGCTATTGCTAACATGATTCTGACGGACTTATGCATCGCTATGGGTCAGAAGGTCTCATCATAGTCAACTCCTTGAACTTGTGAAAAACCCTTTGCCACAAGTCGATCTTTATAGACGGTGACATTACCGTCCACGTCCGTCTTCTTCTTAAAGACCCATTTGTTCTGAATGGCCTTTCGCCCTTTAGGTAATACTTCCAAAATCCATACTTTGTTTTCGTACATGGATCCCATCTCTAATTTCATGTCCTCTAAGAATTTGTTGGAATCCAGGCCCATCATCGCTTCTCCATAGCTCGTAGGTTCATCGTTGTCCAACAACATGACCTCTAAGACAGGGTTACCATACCACTCAGGAGAAGTACATGCCCTTGTCGACCTATGAGGTTCAATAGTAACTTGATCTGAAGCTTCATGATCATCATCATTAACTTCCTCTTCAACTGATGTAGGCTCAACAAAAACATCTTTCTGTGCTACGCTACTCTCTGGTTGAAACAAACATTCAACAACCTCATCAAGTTCTATATTCCTCCCACTCAATTCTTTTGAGAGAAACTCTTTCTCAAGAAATGACCCGTTCTTAGCGACATACACTTTGCCTTCGGATCTGAGATAGAAGGTATACCCAACCGTCTCTTTTTAGTATCCTATGAAGATGCATTTCTCCGCTTTGGGTTTCAACTTTTCAGGCTAAAGATTTTTGACATAAGAATCACATCCCCAAACTTTAAGAAACGACAACTTTGATTTCTTGCCAAACCATATTTCATATGGCGTCGTCTCAACGGATTTCGATGGTGCCCTATTCAAAGTGAATGCAGCTGTCTCTAATGCATAACCCCAAAATGATAGTGGAAAAATCCGCAAGAGACATCATAGAACGCACCATATCTAATAAGGTTTGATTACGATGTTCAGACACACCATTGCGCTATGGTGTTCGAGGCGGTGTCAATTGTGAAACAATTCCACTGTCTTAAGTGACTGCCAAACTCATAACTCAGATATTCTCCTCCTCGATCAGATCATAGGAATTTAATCTTCTTATTACGACGATTCTCAACTTCACTCTGAAATTGCTTGAACTTTTCAAACATTTCAGACTTGTGTTTCATTAAGTAAATATACCCATATCTTCTTAAGTCATCAGTGAAGGTGAGAAAGTAACGATATCCACCGCACGCCTCAATGCTCATGGGTCCGAACACATTAGTATGTATGATTTCCAACAAGTCACTTGCCCGTTCCATTGTTCCAGAGAACGGGGTCTTAGTCATCTTTCCCATGAGGCATGGTTCACATGTGTCAAGCGATTCAAAATCAAGTGACTCCAAAAGTCCACCAGCATGGAGCTTCTTCATTCTATTTACACCAATATGACCTAAGCGACAGTGCCACAAGAAAGTGGTACTATGATTATCAACTCTACATCTTTTGGCATGAATGTTATGAACATGTGTATCATCACTATCGAGATTCAATAAGAATAAACCCCTCACATTGGGTGCATGACCATAAAAGATATTACTCATATAAATAGAACAACCATTATTCTCTGATTTAAATGAGTAACTGTCTCGCCAGAAACAAGATCTAGATATAATGTTCATGCTTAACGCAAGCACTAAATAACAATTATTCAGGTTCATAACTAATCCCAATAGTAATTGAAGGGCGAGCGTGCCGACGACAATCACATTAACTTTGGAACCATTTCCCATGCGCATCATCACTTTATCCTTTGTCAGCCTCCGTCTATTCCATAGCTCCTGCTTTGAGTTGTAAATGTGAGCAACTGAACCGGTATCAAATACCCAGGCACTACAATGAGAGTTGGTAAGGTACACATCAATAACATGTATATCATATATACCTTGTTTGGTGTTGGCCGCCTTCTTGCCAGCCAGATACTTGGGGCAATTCCGCTTCTAGTGACCTGTTCCCTTGCAATGAAAGCACTCAGCTTCTGGCTTGGGTCCAGCTTTGGGTTTCTTTACGGAAGGGGGCAACTGCTTTCCCACTCTTCTTGGAGTTACCCCTCTTGCCCTTGCCGTTCTTCTTGAAACTAGTGGTTTTATTGACCATCAACGCTTGATGCCCCTTCTGTATTTCAGACTCAGTGACTTTCAGCATCGCAAACAGCTTGGTGACTGACTTGTTCATCCCTTACATGTTATAGTTCATCACGAAGCTTTTGTAGCTAGGTGGCAGTGATTGAAGAACTCTGTCAGTGATCGCCTCTAGCGGAAGGGGCATCCCTAAATCAGCCAGACAGTTCGAATACCCAAGCATTTTGAGTATATGTTCACTGACAGACCTGTTCTCCTCCATCTTGCAAGCATAGAACTAATTGGATGTCTCATACCACTCGACCCGGGCATTCTTCTCAAAGATAAGCTTCTACTCCTGGAACATCTCATATGCTCCATGACGTTCAAAACGTCTTTGAAGTCCCGGTTCTAAGACATACAACATTGCACATTGAACTTTTGAGTAATCTCCAGAACATGCCTCCCACGCGTTCACAACATCTGTAGACGACACTGGAGCGGGTGCTTCACCGAGCGGTGCATCAAGGAGATATGCCTTTTGGGAACTCGTGAGGATAATCCTTAGATTATGGGCCTAGTATACAAAGTTACTTCCATCATATTTCAACTTGGCTTTCTCTAGGAACACATTGAAATTCAGGGTACTACCGCGCGAGCCATTGATCTACAACATAAATTTGCAAAGGTTACTAAGACTATTGTTCAAGATAATAAGTTTAGTTAATCATATTACTTAAAAAATTCCCACTCAAATTGACATCCCTCCGGTCATCCGAGTGATACATGATCCAAATTCACCAACCCAAGTCCGATCATCACATGAGATGAGGTGGTTTCAATGGTGCACATCTCCATGTTGATCATATCTACTATATGACTCATGTTCAACCTTTCGGTCTCTTGTGTTTCGAGGCCATGTCGGTACATGCTAGGCTCGTCAAGTTTAACCCGAGTGTTCTACACGTGAACACTGGCTTGCACCCATTGTATGTGAACGTAGAGTCTATCACACACAATCATCACGTGGTGCTTCGAAACGACGAACTTTCGGTGCACGGGGAGATCACAATTTTATCTTGAAATTTTTGTGAGGGATCACCTTATAAGTCTACCATTGTCCTAAGCAAAATAAGATGCATAAAAGGATTAACATCATATGCAAATCATAAGTGACATGATATGGCCATGAACTTGTGCTTTTGATCTCCATCTCCAAAGCACCGACATGATCTCCATCGTGACTGACATAGCACCATGATCTCCATCATCACGATCTCCATCACTATGTCGCCATCGGGGTTGTCACGCCCACCATGCTTCTACTACTAATGTTACCGTTTAGCGATAAAGTAAATCATTACATAGCGCTTAATGATTGACATGCAGGTCATACATAATAAAAGACAACCCTATGGCTCCTGCCGGTTGCCGTATGCATTGACATGAAAGTCAATATTAACTATTACAACATGAACATCTCATACATAAAATATATCTCATCATGTATTTGGCCATATCATATCATAACATACCCTACAAAAACAAGTTAGACGTCCTCTAATTGTTGTTGCATGTCTTACGTGCCTGCTATGGATATCTAGCAAGAACGATTCTTACCTGCACAAAACCACAACCGTGATACACAAATTGCTATTCAACCTTATCAAGGACCTCCTTTGTCAAATCCGATCCAACTAAGGTGGGAGAGAAAAACACCCGCCAACTATCTTTATGCAACAAAGTCGCATGTCGGTCTATGGAACCAGTCTCTCGTACGTGGACGAGTAAGGTTGGTCCGGGCCGCTTAATCCCACAATACCACATGAATCAAGAAAAGACCAAGGGAGGAAGCAGTACGAGCATCAACGCCTATAAACTCCTTTTTGTTCTACTCGTGATCTCATCTACGCATAGACCTAGCTCATAATGCCACTGTTGGGGAACATTGCATGGGAAACAAAAAAATTCCTACGCACATGCAAGATCTATCCATGGTGATGAGCATCTACGAGCGGGAGAATGGGTCTACATACCCTTGTAGATCGCTAAGCAGGAAGAGTTAAGAAAAGAAGTTGATGTAGTCGAACGTCTTCGCGATCCAAATCGCAAGCCGTCCCGCGATCCGATCACGATCCGTCCCGATTTAGCGCCGAATGGACGACACCTCCACGTTCAGCACACGTATAACTCAATGACGATCTCCGCCTTCTTGATACAACAAGAGGGGGTGGAGAAGTAGATGAATGCTCTGGCATCACGACAGCGTGGCGACGGTGGTGGTGGAGCTGTTCCGGCAGGGCTTCACCAAGCATCGCCGAGACAATCTAGAGGAGAAGGCAATCTAGTGGGGGGAGAGAGGGCTGCACCGTGGCTTGGGGTGCGGCTGCCCTCTCTCCCCTCCAATATATATAGGAGGGAGGGGGAGGGGCTGGCACCCTAGGGTTTCCCCCTAGGGTCGGCCAAACTAGGGAGGAGGAGGAGGAGGAGTCCTCCTCCAATTAGGAGGTGGGCGCGGGAGGAGTCCTCCCCCTCTCCTCTTTCCCTGCACATAGGCACATAGGGGCTGGATGCCCAGCCCACCAGGGGCTGATGCGCCACCTCTAAGGCCCATGTGGCCCCTTGGGGTGTGTGGGCTCCACTTGGTGGACCCTCAGAACCCATTCGTCACTCCCGGTACACTACCGGAAATGCCCGAAACCGGAGTTCAAACACCACTTTCCTATATATCAATATTTAGCTCCGGACCATTCCGAAGCCTCTCATGGCATCCGGGATCTCATCCGGGACTCTGAACAACCTTTGCTCACCAACATACATAACTCAATACTATCGGAACGTCACCGAACGTTTAGTGTGTAGACCCTACGGGTTCGAGAACTATGTAGACATGACCGAGACACCTCTACGGTCAATAACCAATAGTGGGACCTACCTGATGCCCATATTGGTTCCTACAAATTCTACGAAGATCTCTATCGGTTGAACCTCTCTGTCAAGGACTCAGTCAATCCCCTATGCAGTTCCCTTTGTTCTTCGGTATGTTACTTGCCCGAGATTCGATCGTTGGTATCTCTATACCTAGTTCAATCTCATTAATGGCAAGTCTCTTTACTTGTTCCATAATACAAGTTCGCATGGATAACTCTTTAGCCACTTTGCTTGTATTACCAAGTGGGCCCTGAGATACCTCTGTCACACGGAGTAACAAATCCCAGTATCGATCCATGCCAACTCAACAGACACCCTCGGAGATACTTGTAGTGCATCTTTGTAGTCACCTAGTTACGTTGCGACATTTGATACACACAAGGTATTCCTATGGTGTCAGTGAGTTGCATGATTTCATGGTCATAGGAACATATAGTTAATATGCATGAAACCATAGCAATAAACTGACACAATCATATGCTACGTTCATAGTTTGGGTCTTGTACATCACATCATTCTCCTAATGATGTGATCCCATTATCAAATCACATCTCATGTCTATGGCTAGGAAACCTTTGACCATCTTTGGTCAACGAGCTAGTCTACTAGAGGCATACTAGGGACACAATGTTGTCTATGTATGCACACATGCATTTGAATTTCCAATCGATACTATTATATCATGGATAATAAACGACTATCATGAACAAGGAAATATACTAATAACCACTTTATTATTGCCTCTAGGGCATATTTCCAACACCAGGGTCCCTAGCGTCTGGCCCCTTGCCTTTGCAAAACTCCTTTTGCACCTTCCTAAAGCCTCGTGGGCTTTACCCCTTGGCACAAATAAAGTGTTCTCGTACCCGAACATTTCGGGAAACATCCGAAACCTCCTCTGGTGAATTCCGGAACCCTTCCGAAGACCAACCACTATTATCCCATATATCAATCTTTACCTCTGGACTATTCTGGAACTCGTCGTCATGTCCGTGATCTCATTCGGAACTCCCAACAACCTTCGGTCACCAACATAAAAACTCAACTATAGTTATATCGTCACCAAACGTAAGTGTATAGACCCTGTGGGTTTGAGAACTATGTAGACATGACCGAGACACCTCTACGGTCAATAACCAATAGTAGGACATGGATGTCCATATTGGTTCCTACATATTCTACGAAGATCTTTATCGGTTGAACCTCTATGTCAAGGATTCAGTTAGCACGATATCTAGTTCCTTTTGTTCTTACTTCCCCGAGATTCGATCGCAGATATCTCCATACCTAGTTCAATTTCATTACCGGCAAGTCTCTTTACTTGTTTCGTAATACAAGATCCCGTGTCTAACTCTTTAGTCACTTTGCTTGCAAGCTCATGTTTTATTACTGAGTGGTCCATGAGATACCTCTCCATCACACGGAGTAACAAATCCTTGTTTTGATCCATGCCAACTCAATAGTCATCCTCGGAGATACCTGTAGAGCACCTTTATAGTAACCCAGTTATGACGCGACGTTTGATACACACAAGGTACTCCTTCGGTGTCAGTGAGTTACATGATCTCATGGTCACAGGAACATATACTTGACATGTAGAGAACAATAGCGATAAACTTGACACAATCATATGCTACGTTCACAGTTTGGGTCTTTTCCATCACATCATTCTCCTAATGATGTGATCCCGTTATCAAATGACAACTCATCTCTATGACTAGGAAACCATAGCCATCTTTGATCAACGGGCTAGTGTCTCAGAGGCTCACTAGGGACAAAGTGTCGTCTATGTATCCACACATGTATTTGAGTTTCCAATCAATACAATTCTATCATGGATAATAAACATTTATCACGAACAAGGAAATATAATAATAACCATTTTAATATTGCCTCTAGGGCATATTTCCAATAGTCTCCCACTTGCACTAGAGTCAATAATCTAGTTCACATCACCATGTGATTTACACCCAATGAGTTTTGGGGTTTGATCATGTTTTTGCTTGTGAGAGAGGTTTTAGTCAACGGGTCTGCAACATTCATATCTGTGTGTACTTTGCAAATCTCTATGTCATACTGTAGATGCTGCTACCATGCTCCACTTGGAGCTATTCCAAATGACTGCTCCACTATACGTATCCGGATTACTACTAAGAGTCATCCGGACTGGTGTCAAAGCTTGCATCGATGTAACCCTTTACTACGAACTCTTTATCACGTCCATAATCGGGAAACATTTCCTTAGTCCTCTAGTTACTGAGGATAATTTTGACCACTGTCCAGTGATCCACTCTTGGATCACATTTTGTTCCCCTTGACAGACTCATGGCCAGGCACGCACCAGGTGCGGTACATAGCATGACATACTATATGGAGCCTACGGCAAAGGCATAGGGGACGACCTTTGTCCTTTATCTTTCTTCTGCCATTGTCGAGCTTTGAGTCTTACTCAACTTCACACCTCATAAATCAGGATAGAACTCCTTCTTGGACCGATCCATTTTGAACTCTTTCAAAATCTTGTGAAGGTATGTACTCATTGAAAAATCTTATCAGGCGTCTTGATCTACCTCTATAGATCTTGATGCCCAATATTCAAGTAGCTTTATCTAGGTCTTCCTTTGAAAAACTCCTTTCAAACAACCCTTTATGCTTTCCAGAAATTCTACATCATTTCCGATCAACAATATGTCATCCACATATACTTATCAGAAAATCTATAGTGCTCCCACTCACTTTCTTGTAAATGCAAGTTTCTTACAAACTTTGTATAAACCAAAAAGCTTTGATCACCTTATCAAAGCATATAATCCAACTCCGAGATGCTTGCTCTAGTCGATAGAAGGATCGCTGGAGCTTGCATACCTTTTAGCATCCATAGGACTGACAAAACCTTCTGGTTGTATCACATAAAACCTTTCCTCAAGGAAACCGTTAAGGAAACGATGTTTTGACATCCATCTGCCAGATTTCATAATCGAAAAATGCAGCAACTGCAAACATAATTCCAACAGACATCAGCATCACTACGGGTGAGAGAGTCTCATCGTAGTCAACTCCTTGAACTTGCCAGAAATTACTTTGCGACAAGTCGAGCTTTATAAATGGTGACATTTACCATGAGTGCTTGTCTTCTTCTTAAAGATCCATTTGTACTTAACGACCTGCCATTCGTCGGTCAAGTCTACCAAATTCCATACTTGGTTTTCATACATGGATCCTATCTCGGATTTCATGGCTCCTAGCAATTTGTTGGAATCCGAGCCCATCATCGCTTCTTCATAGCTCGTAGGTTCACTGTTATCTAACAACATGACCTCCAAGATAGGATTGCCGTACCACTCAGGGCAGTACGTGTCCTTCTCGACCTATGAGATTTGGTAGTAACTTGATCTGAAGTTTCATGATCATCATCGTTAGCTTCCTATTCAATTTGGTGTAGGCGCCGCAGAAACATCTTTCTGCGCCGTGCTACCATCCAACTAAAGTGACGGTTTAATAACCTCATCAAGTTCTACCTTCCTCCCACTCAATTCTTTCAAGAGAAACTCTTTCTCGAGGAAGGGCCCATTTTTAGCAACAAACACTTTGCCCTTGGATCTGAGATAGACGATACACCCAACTATTTCCTTAGGGTATCCTATGAAGACGTATTTGTCTGCTTTGGGTTCGAGCTTACCAGGTTCAAGTCTTTTCACATAAGCATCATATTCCAGAACTCTAAGAAATGTAGCTTAGATTTCTTCCAAACCATAATTCATATGGTGTCATCTCAACGGATTTATATGGTGCCCTATTAAAGTGAATGTAGTTATCTCTAATGCATAACCCCCAAAATGATAGTGGCAAATAGGGAAGAGACATCGTAGTACACACCATATCCAATAGTGCACAACCATGTGTAGGATCGAAAGTAGTTCTAGAGGGAGGGGGTGATTAGACTACTTGACCAAATAAAAATCTTCATTTTCCCAATTTTAAGTGTTGGCAGATTTTAGCATTCATAGCAAGTCAAGCACACCCTACACATGCATATCTACGAGTATAGCAGCGGAAAGTAAAGACAAGCATGAGTAGTAAAGCAAGGTTAGGAAGATCAAACACAATTTGGAGACACGATGATTTTTCCTGTGGTTCCGGTAGGTGGTGCTATCGTACGTCCACGTTTATGGAGTCTTTAACCCACGAAGGGTAATGATCGCGAGAGACCATGGAGGGCTCTACCCATGGAGGATTCCACAAAGAAGCAACCTCGACTATACCATGATGGCCTACGTCCACGGAGGACTAGCCTAAACCGGGTAGATCTTCATGAAGTAGGCGATCTCCTTGCCCTTACAAACTTCTTGGTTCACTCCACAACACGAAGTAGGAGGCTCCCAAGTGACACCTAACCAATCTAGGAGGCACCACCCTTCAAAAGGTAATAGGCTCGATAATGTCGATGAAATCCTTGCTCTTGTGCTTCAAGATGATAGACTCCTCAACACACAATCACTCTCTCACATATTTTGCTTTGGTGGAAGAGATTGATTGGGTGGACAGCAACTTGGGGAGGCTAGAGATCAAGATTCATATAGTTGGAATAGAATGGCATGATCTCAACACATGAGTAGGTGGCTCTCTCTCAGAAAATCAGTTGGTATGAGTGGGGGTCTGTTCTGAGTGCCGCACTTTCGAGTGAGTGGTGGTGGAGGGGTATATATAGACAGCTCCAAAAATCTAACTGCTACACCTTAAGTGACCAACTCGATGACACCGATGTGTGAATCTCGGTGGTACCGAGTGATACGTCCATTTGATATTTATATCATTATGGGCTGTTACTACACGTTATGGTACAATACTTATGCCTTTTCTCTCTTATCTTACAAGGTTTATATGAAGAGGGAGAATGCCGGCAACTGGAATTCTAGACTGGAAAAGGAGCAAATCTGAGATACCTATTCTGCACAACTCCAAAAGTCCTTAAATTTTACGTAGAATAATTTTGGATTTAATAAAAAAATACTAGCGCAAGGATCAACCAGAGGGGGCCACCTGTAGGCCACAAGCCTGCTAGGCGCGACCACCCCCTGGCCGCGCCTAGCAGGCTTGTGGGGCCCCTATGGCTCCTCCGACGCCCATCTTATGCTATATGAAGAATTTTGACCTGGAAAAAATTAGGAGAGATCTTTCGGGACGAAGTGCCGCCGTCTCGAGGCGAAACTTGGACAGAACCAGTCTAGAGCTCCGACAGGGCTGTTCTGTCAGGGAAACTTCCCTCCCGGAGGGGGAAATCGAAGCCATCGTCATCACCAATGATCCTCTCATTGAGAGGGGGTCAATATCCATCAACATCTTCACCTTCACCATATCCTCTCCAAACCCTAGTTCATCTCTTGTATCCGATCTTTGTCTCAAACCTCAGATTGGTACCTGTGGGTTGCTAGTAGTGTTGATTACTCCTTGTAGTTGATGCTAGTTGGTTTACTTGGTGGAATATCATATATTCAGATCCTTTATGATAATTAATAATCCTCAGATTATGAACATGAACATGTTTTGTGAGTAGTTAAGTTTGTTCCTAAGGACATGGGATAAGTCTTGTTATTAGTAATCATGTGAATTTGATATTCCCTTGATATTTTGATGAGATGTATGTTGTCTCTCCTCTAGTGGTGTTATGTGAACGTCGACTACATAACACTTCACCATTATTTGGGTCTAGGGGAAGGCATTGGGAAGTAATAAGTAGATGATGGGTTGCTAGAGTGACAAGATCTTAAACCCTAGGTTATGCGTTGCTTCGTAAGGGGCTGATTTGGATCCATATGTTTCATGCTATGGTTAGGTTTACCTTAATTCTTCTTTCGTAGTTGTGGATGCTTGCGATAGGGGTTAATCATAAGTGGGAGGTTTGTCCAAGTAAGGGAAGCAACCAAGCACCGGTCCACCCACATATCAAATTATCAAAGTAAAAAACGCGAATCAAATGAGCATGATGAAAACTAGCTTGACAGAAATTCCCATGTGCCCTCGGGAGCGCTTTGCTTTATATAAGAGTTTGTCCAGGCCTGTCCTTTGTTACAAAAAGGATTGGGCTACCTTCCTGCACCTTTGCTACACTTGTTACTTGTTACTCGTTACGAATTATCTTATCACAAAACTATCTGTTACCGATAATTTTAGTGCTTGCAGAGAATACCTTACTGGAAACCGCTTGTCATTTCCTTCTGCTCCTTGTTGGGTTCGACACTCTTACTTATCAAAAGGACTACGATAGATCCCTGATACTTCTCCAACATATCTATAATTTTTGATTGTTCCATGCTATTATATTATCTATTTTGGATGTTTTTATGCATTAATATGCTATTTTATATTATTTTTGGGACTAACCTATTAATCTAGAGCCTAGTGCCAGTTTCTGTTTTTTCCTTATTTTTGAGTTTCATAGATAAGGAATATTAAACGGAGTCCAATCAGAATAAAACCTCTATAAAGATTTTTTCTGGAAAATATGGAAGCCACGAGACTTGAGAACCAAGGGAGAGGAGCTTCCACAGGTCCACAAGCCCGCTTGCCGCGGCTAGGGGGGTACCCCGCGCCAGGCAGGCTTGTGGGCCCCTGGCACCTCGTCTAACCCTAATCTCGTCCAATAAATACCCAAATCTTCCATTATTATCAGAACGAGCCACGAGAACTCTTTTCTGCCGCCAGAAGCCTCCGTTCCCGAGAGATCCAATCTTGGAGCCTTTTCCGATAATCTGCCGGAGGGGGATTCGATCACGGAGGGCATCTACATCAACTCCATTGCCCCTCCGATGATGCGTGAGTAGTTCACCACAGACCTACGGGTCCATAGCTAGTAGCTAGATGGCTTCATCTCTCTCTTTGCTTCTCAATACCATGTTCTTCATGATCTTCATGGAGATCTATCCGATGTAATACTCTTTTGCGGTGTGTTTGTCGAGATCCGATGAATTGTGGGTTTATGTTTAGATTATCCATGAATCTTATTTGAGTCTTTCCTGAATTCTTATATGCATGATTTCATATCTTTGCAAGTCTCTTTGAATTATTGGTTTGGTTTGGCTAACTAGATTGGTAATTCTTGCAATAGGAGAAGTGCTTAGTTTTGGGTTCAATCTTACGGTGTCCTCACCCAATGACATAGTAGGGGTAGTGAGGCATGTATTTTATTGTTGCCATACAGGGTAAAAATAAGGGGTTTTCATCATATTGCTTGAGTTTGTCCCTCTACATCATGTCATCTTACCTAATGCGTTACTCTGTTCTTCATGAACTTAATACCCTAGATGCAGGCAGGCGTCGGTCCATGTGTGGAGTAATAGTAGTAGATGCAAAATCGTTTCAGTCTACTTGTAACGGGCATGATGCCTATATGCATAATCATTGCCTTGGATATCTTCATAACTATTCACTTTTCTATCAATTGCTTGACAGTAATTTGTTCACCCATCGTAATACTTGCCATCATGAGAGAAGCCATCTAGTGAAACCTATGGCCCCCGGAGTCTATTTTCCACATTATATTTTCAGATCTAAAACCCAAAACACCAAAAAAAATACTTGCTGCATTGTTTTCACTTCTAGTTTTACTTTCCGTTCAAGCATCCTATTATATCTATCTCTACTAGACCTCATCCTTGCAAATAACCGTGAAGGGATTGACCACCCCTTTATAGCATTGGGTGCAAGAGTTTGATTCTTTGTGCAGGTATATCTATTGGTGGATCGCTTGTGTCTCCTACTGGATTGATACCTTGGTTCTCAAAAACTGAGGGAAATACTTATCTACTTTGCTGCATCAAACCGTTCCTCTTCACGGGAAACCAACGCATGCTTGAGAAGTAGCAAGAAGGATTTCTGGCGCCGTTGGCAGGGAGATACATAGCAAGTCAATAATACCAAGTACCCATCACAAAATCATCTATTTCATTTACATTATTTTCCATTTGCCTCTCGTTTTCCTCTCCCCCACTTCTAAAACGATTTTCAAAAAGGTTTGCCTTTCGCCCTTTTTTTCGTTCGTCTCCTCGTTTGCTTTTTGCTTGCTTGAGTGCTTGATTGCTTGCTTTGTCACGATGACTCAAGAGAATACCAAGTTGTGTGACTTTTCCAATACTACTAATAATGATTTTATTATTACTCCGATTGCTCCCGCCACTAGTGCGGAATCTTATGAAATTAATGCTGCTTTGCTCAATCTTGTTATGAAAGAACAAAAATTTTCCGGCCTTGCTAATGAAGATGCCGCATCCCAACTAAATACTTTCGTTGAATTGTGTGATATGCAAAATAATAAAGATGTGGATAACGATATTGTTAAATTGAAGCTATTTCCATTCTCACTACGAGATCGTGCTAAAACTTGGTTTTCATCTTTGCCTAAAAATAGTATTGATTCATGGAATAAGTGTAAAGATGCTTTTATTTCCAACTACTTTCCGTCTGCTAAGATCATCTCCCTTAGGAACGATATAATGAATTTTAAGCAACTTGATCATGAACATGTTGCACAATCTTGGGAGAGTATGAAACTTATGATTAGGAATTGCCCCGCGCATGGCTTGAGTTTATGGATGATTATATAAATTTTCTATGCTGGATTGAATTTTGCTTCTAGGAATCTCTTAGATTCCACTGGGGGTGGAACTTTGATGGAAATCACATTAGGAGAAGCTACTAAACTCCTAGATAATATTATGGCAAATTACTCTCAATGGCACACCGAAAGATCTCCTACTAGTAAAAAAGTGCATGCTATTGAAGAAATTAATACTTTGAGTGAAAAGATGGATGAATTAATGAAATTGTTTGCTAGTAAGAGTGCTCCTATTGATCCTAATGATATGCCTTTTTCTACTTTGATTGGAAATAATAATGAATCTATGGATGTGAATTTTGTTGGTAGGAACAATTTTGGTAATAACGCTTATAGAGGTAATTTCAACGCTAGACCGTTTCCTAGTAATTCCTCTAATAATTATGGTAATTCCTACAGCAATTCTTATGGAAATTATAATAAGATACCCTCTAATTTTTAGAGTAATATTAAAGAATTCATTAGTAAGCGAAAAAGGTTTCAATGCTATGATTGAAGAAAAATTGCTCAAGATTGATGATTTGGCTAGGAATGTTGATAAAATTTCTCTTGAGATTGATTCTTTAAAAATAGATCTATTCCACCCAAGCATGATATTAACGAGTCTTTAAAATCTATGAGAATTTCTATGGACGAGTGTAAGGAAGTAACCGCTCGAGTTCATGCTAAGCGTGAATGTCTTGAAAAAGTATGTTCTCGTGATAATATTGATGAAGATCTTAAAGTGATTGATGTGACTCCTATTGAATCTTCGTTTTCCAATGTTAATATTTATAACGATGGGACTGGAGATGAGTCAACTTTAATTAAAAGGCGTCCCAATGATTCAGAGTTTTTAGATCTTGATGGTAAGATTGATAAAAGTGGGATTGAAGAGGTCAAAACTTTAAATGGCAATGAACCCACTCTTTTGGATTTCAAAGACTTTAATCGTGGTAGATGCTCTTTGATTGATTGTATTCCCTTGTTGCAATCCATGTTGAATTCTCCTCATGCTTATAATTAAAACAAGGCTTTTACTAAACATATTGTTGATGCTAGGATGAAGGCTTTTGAAGAAAAACTTGAGTTGGAAGTTTGTATACCTAGAAAGCTTTATGATGAGTGGGAACCTACTATTAAGATTAATATTAAAGATTATGAGTGCCATGCTTTGTGTGATTTGTGTGCTAGCGTTTCCACTATTCCAAAAACTTTATGTGATGTGTTAGGTTTCCGTGAATTTGATGATTGCTCCTTAAATTTGCATCTTGCGGATTCCACTATAAAGAAACCTATGGGAAGAGTTAATGATGTTCTTATTGTTGCAAATAGGAATTATGTGCCCGTAGATTTCATTGTTCTTGATATAGATTGCAATCCTACGTGTCCTATTATTCTTGGTAGACCTTTCCTTAGAACAATTGGTGCAATTATTGATATGAAGGAAGGGCATATTAGATTCCAATTCCCATTAAGGAAGGGTATGGAACATTTTCCTAGAAAGAAAATAAAATTACCTTATGAATCTATTGCGTTTTTCCTAGATACCAAAGATACCAAAGATATGAAGGAAGGGCATATTAGATACCAAAGATGACAATACCTAGATCTGTTGCGTTTTGCCTAGCTAGGGGCGTTAACAATAGCGCTTGTTGGGAGACAACCCAATTTTATTTTGCTTTTAGTTTTTTGCTTCTATTTTGGTGTATTTGGCACATTATTACTTCTGTAGTAATTTCATTTTTGTGTTTAAATTAGTGTTTGAGCCAAGTAAAACCTTTGGGGTGATCTATGGTAGTTGTTCATTTGATCTTGCTGGAAAACAGAAACTTTTGCGCTCAGTCCAGGATTTTTCTGAATTTTTCAAAGCGTCAAATTGATCTGAAATTTTTACATAGGATTGATATACAAATTTTCCTGGTTTTCCTAATGTTTTAGAATTTTTACAAACCACCTTTCCTAGTTAGAATAAAGGAACATGCTAAAGCTTCAACTATGGTTCGTAAGAGCTGTGCTAGAACACCTACACCCCCTGAGAAAATTAAAGTTGAGCCTGGTATTGCTATGGTTAAGGATATTTTGGTAGATAATATTGATGGGCATGTTATTCAATTTTGTGATGAAGCTGCTAGAATTGCTAAACCTGATGCTAAGATAAACATAGACCCATTGTTGGCACACCTGTTGTTTCTGTTAAAATAGGAGATCATTGTTATCATGGCTTATGTGATATGGGTGCTAGTATGAGTGCAATTCCCTTCTCCTTATATAAAGAGATTATGAATGATATTGCACCATATGAGTTAGAGGAAATTGACGTTACAATTAAGCTTGCTAATAGAGACACTATATCACCAGTTGGGATTATTAGAGATGTTGAAGTCTTGTGTGGGAAAATAAAATATCCTACTGATTTTCTTGTTCTTGGTTCCCCACAAGATAATTTTTGTCCCATTATATTTGGTAGACCCTTATTGAATATCGTTAATGCCACGATAGATTGTGAGAAGGAAACAATTACCATAAGTTTTGGGGATACGTCTCATGAGTTTAATTTCTCTAAATTTCATAGACAAACCCATGATAAAGAATTGCATTGTAAGGATGAAATTATTGGTCTTGCCTTTATTGCTGTGCCTCCTACTAATCCTTTAGAGTAATATTTGCTAGACCATGAAAATTATATGCATATGAATGAAAGGAATGAAATAGACAGGATTTTGTTTAATCAGCATCCTATCCTAAAACACAACTTGCCTGTTGAAATACTTGGGGATCCTCCTCCACCCAAGGGTGATCCCGTGTTTGAGCTTAAACAATTACCAGATACTTTGAAATATGCTTATCTTGATGAAAAGAAGATATATCCTGTTATTATTAGTCCTAACATTTCAGAGCATGAAGAACAAAGATTATTGAAAACTCTAAAGAAGCATCGTGTTGCTATTGGATATACTCTTGATGATCTTAAGGGCATTAGTCCCACTCTATGTCAGCACAAAATTAAAATGGAGCCTGATGCTAAACTAGTTGTTGATCACCAACGACAGTTGAATCCTAAAATGAAGGAAGTGGTAAGAAATGAAATATTAAAGCTTCTAGAGGCAGGTACCATTTACCCTATTGCTGATAGTAGATGGGTTAGTCCCGTTCGTTGTGTCCCTAAGAAAGGAGGTATTACCGTAGTTCCTAATGATAAAAATGAATCGATCCCGCAAAGAATTGTTAGAGGTTATAGAATGGTAATTGATTTTAGGAAATTGAATAAAGCTACTAGAAAAGATCATTACCCTCTACCTTTTATAGATCAAATGCTAGAAATATTATCCAAATACACACATTTCTGCTTTCTAGATGGTTATTCTTGTTACTCTCAAATACCTATGTCAAAAGAGGACCAAGAGAAGACCACCTTTACCTGACCTTTTGGTACCTTTGCTTATAGATGTATGCCTTTTGGTTTATGTAATGCACCTGCTACCTTTCAAAGATGCATGACTGCTATATTCTCTGATTTTGTTGAAAGGATTGTTGAGGTTTTCATGGATGATTTTTCTGTTTACGGAACTTCTTTTGATGATTGTTTGAGCAACCTTGATTGAGTTTTGCAGAGATGTGAAGAAACTAATCTTGTCTTGAATTGGGAGAAGTTCCACTTTATGGTGAATGAAGGCATTCTCTTGGGACATAAAATTTCTGAAAGAGGTATTGAAGTTGATAAGGCTAAAGTTGATATTAGAGGTATAAGAAGTTTCCTTGGTTATGCTGGTTTCTATAGGAGATTTATTAAAGATTTCTCTAAGATTTATAGGCCTCTCACTAATATTTTGCAAAAAGATGTTCCATTTGTTTTTGATGATGATTTTGTAGAAGCTTTTGAAATTCTCAAGAATGCTTTGATTTCTGCACCTGTTGTTCAACCACCTGATTGGAACCTACCCTTTGAAATTATGTGTGATGCTAGTGATTATGCCGTAGGTTTTGTCCTAGGATAAAGAGTTGATAATAAATTAAATGTTATTCATTTTTTGACCATAATTTACAATCCCCTGGATGTGATCTAGGGGTGGTTCCCACTAATGGGAAGAGTATTAAAGTAGAGAAAAAACCATGGGACAAGGAGATGATGGGAAAGCAGCTATTACAAGGATATAGCTAAGAGTGTAATGTAATCCCAAAAAGCTTTGTTCACTCTGTATTTGAGCCAGAGTAAATCTGATTTAGTTCTCTCTCTCCAAGCTGTCATGGTGAGTTATATATGCGTGAAAATCAGGTTGTTTCTCACTTTCCATATGTTCCATGGCATAATACCCACAATCTCAAAGAACAGATGACCTGCAAAGGTTTGCTTGACAGGTTGGAGATCCTGCATCCGTGGTTGATTGTGGCTCCAAGTGATGCCAACTCTGACCCAGCAGGCAGAGCTGAAGGAGCACATAAAAATGAGGTGATCAATTGTCTCATCAGTCCTAGAGTCACATAAAACACAGGAAAACCCATCATCAGTGTTGAAGTGCCTTCTTCTTAGCATATTTCTTGTGTTTATCCTACCAGCCAGAAGAAACCACATAAAGACCTTGAGCTTCATCTGTAGTTTTGAACTCCAAATCCACCTGATGGGAGGTGGAGCAATGATGTCCTTGTGGGAGTTGCTATAGAATTTTTTGGATGAGTAAGAAGACCCCCCATCATGTATCCAGGCGTCCAGAGTCTCATTTTGGTCTAGATTATTCGTCCTGAGAGATTAGACCTGTTGAAGCTCTGCAAATGCTTCTCAAGATAGTGGCAAATGAAATAAGTTCTCTAAAGCATTTGAGAGATTAGAATAGAAGAGGTGCACTGAACAATTCTCGTTGATGACAAAAGTGAACAGGCAAGGGAGCCGAGTTGCAAGAGGAGCATTATTCCACTTATGAAGCCACATGACAGTGTTTTTTCCATTACCAACCACACAAGAGGAAACACCTCTGAAAATGGGCATCAATTTACATATTTGTTTCCACCAAAAAGAACCACAGGATGGAGAAGCATGTGGAATGGATGAGTTGTAGTAAGTATCCCAGAGTAGTTGAACCCAAGGGAGATGTGCTCTGTTATAAAATTTATCCAAGAACTTGAGGAGCAGGGCTTGATTTTGTACCTTTATGTTGATAACTCCCAGGCCACCTGAGGACTTAGGGCAACATACTCTATTCCATGCAACCAAAGAATTACAGGAGGTGCCTTGCTCAATTTTTTTGGTCCAAATAAAATGCCTTCTGACCTTGTCAAAATACTGCATGAACTTTGGATTTAACTTGAAAGTACGCATAGCAAAGTTCATCATAGATGCCGCTAGAGAATTTACAAGTGTGATTCTGGACGCATGGCAAAGCAAAGAGCAAGTGCTGGATAGTTTTCTCTCAACTTGATCCACTAATGGCATTAGATCGGTCATTGAAGGTTGGTGGTGCCAAGAGGCAAGACAAGATATGTGAATGACATTTTGCCCACCTCACACCCAAACTCCTCAACAAGATTCCTTGCCACATCCCTATTAACATTGATTGGGGTCATAACCGATTTTTGAAAGTTTATCTTTAGGCCCGAGGAGGAAGCAAAATCTTGGAGCACCTATTTGAAATGAGAAAGCTGTTGTGGGCTAGCAGGTAGCACAATTAATGTATCATCTGCATACTGAACAATGGGATATTGCCCCTGCCTAGGGATCAACAGACTAAGATTGCCTTGCTGAAATTCATAATTGATAATATGTTGAAGTAATTCAATAGCTAAGACAAATAAAAGAGGTGACACAGGATCTCCTTGCCGCACACCACGTTTGCAGTGGAAGGACTTTCCCGAAACAACATTTAGTAAGACTGAAGAATGGCCAGAAGCAAACAGAACCTTAATCTAATTAACCCATCAGGGATCAAAGCCCAACTTATGCATCATGATGAAAATCAGCTCATGCTGCACTAGGTAAAAAGCCTTTTCAAAATCTAGCTTAAGGAGCACAATTGCACGACTAGGATGCTGACATTGATGGATGAATTCAAATTCCCAAGCTAAGCAATCTTGTATAGATCTTCCTTTGATGAACCCATATTGATTTTCATGGATTATTTGTAATATGACCTTCTGTAATCTATCAGCAAGCAGTTTGGTCAATAACTTAAGACAACAGTTTAGCAAAGAAATGGGCCGATAGTGATTGACAGTGGTTGGGTTTAATTTCTTTGGGATTAGTGTGATTAAAGAGGAATTTAGACAATCCAAAGAAATCGTACCCTCCCAAAACTGCGAGCAAAGGGAGTAGAAATCCTCCTTGATAATGTCCTAGCATGATTTTAAGAAGCAACCATTGAATCCATCCGGACCTGGTGCTTTATCAAAAGGAATAGTTTTAAGTGCATCATCAATCTCCTGATGAGTAAAGGGTGCAGATAGAGCTCCCAGGTCCACTGTGGCCATAACTAATGTCTCAAGATTGAATTTCATGTCCAATTATATTGATTGGCCAAGTCTTTCTCTGAAAGGATGAAAAAGAGCATCTGCCTTACTATCATGATCATTTAAAAGGATACCATTGGGCTGCGTAAGTGTAGCGACCCGACTCAAAATGAGTCAAGCCTCTGTGTGTTCTGTGCCATCCTTGGATCAGTATGCTGGTACACACAATACATCAATGTATATATCAAAGTGCAATCACATGTAATTAACGTAAAACTGATATATAACTTAAAATCTCAGCGGAAGCGATCAACGGGAGCGGAGTCCCAATAACACCAACGGCATGTTGAGTGTGGACCGTAACCCTGAATCGTACTCTTACTCGTCGTGGAAGAGTATCTGCAACATGAGAAGTTGCAGTCGTGTAGGTCAGTACATTGAATGTACTGGCAAGATCACCATAGTAGAAAAGAAGATAAAATCTATTTATGTGCAAAAGGCTTTGTGGCTCTGTGTCTGAGTTTTTGCGTAAAAGCTGATTTTGTTTTCCTACCACAAAGGAATGTCAGGAGTTTCACTATAGAGTTACCTATCATGACATGGTTCCGCCAACCGATGTCCAAAATGCCCACAAGTATCATAAGTTTCCCACAATTAATTATCACTCCAGTGTTGAGAGTTTAGAGATAGATCCAAGTCTAGAAGCTCAATTTGTCCGTAACCGGGGACACGGCTAATCGATTAGATTTAACTCTGCAGAGTGTTGTGTACTTTACCCACAAGATTCGTTCCCTCCTGGTAAGTCCTCGCACTGCATGGTGTTTGAGAACAGGATGAACGAAACATGGTCTTTCAGAGTGTTTCCCTGACTACCGACAGTGCCCATCCAATCCTAACGTTGATTACATCTCGTAGAACTGCCTAGCCAGAGTCACAAAAAAGATCAACCAAGTCAGAGCCCATAATGACTTGTGGCTACATAGGTAAGCTTCCGGGCATGAAGTATTCATTCGTCTCTTTGAGTCTGGGTGAGGCTTTCCGCGTGAATACTGGCACTTCCCTAGCAACACCTAGGCTAACCACTGGCTTCCCCAGGGAGCCGTTCCAACCATCCTTCACCCAGTAATGTGTATTGAAAACTTGTTTCTCGAGTCTCGAAGTCTTGAGGTCTTGAAGATACAGGACTTGAAGATGCCTTCCTGAAGTTGTCGTCTTGACGTAGAGTCCTCCTTCTCACACCACTCATGATCACTCATACCAGACCCCGTATACTTTAGCATAGCATTGAAATAACTAACATTCTCGGGGCTTTGGTAACAAGTGGTGGGTTCCTACCTCATGCATTCTACTCAACTACAATAATTTCAATAACACTACTGGAGGGATTTGTTGAATGATGTCACTACATGCAATAAAACATAGGTATGAAATGGATGGTCAAAGTGAACTTGCCTGTACTGTTGATGAAGAATAATATCGTTCTTAGAAGTAACTTGATAGACTATTCGTCACTCTCTGATAAAAATCTATATAATCAAACATTGCATTCTTATAAGCAATCATACTACCAGTCAAATACTAACAATCAAAAAGGCAACACAAAACCAAAAGCAACATGGTTGTGATGAAGGAAATACTTAAGACAAAACTCAAAATAACAAAACTACATCAACACAACTAAGGTGGTGATGAAGGAAATACTTAAGACAAAACTCAAAGTAACAAAACTACATCAACACCACTAAGGTTGTGATGAAGGAAATACTTAAGACAAAACTCAAAATAACATAACTTCATCAACACAACCAAGGGTTAGTTTTCTCTACAAATGATCCTATTTTCATAAGTAACTAAACAAAAACAAAGTAAAATATAACAAAAGTATTTTAGTAAATATTTTATTAGCAAAAAGAATTACTTTTGAAGAACAACTAATAATTAAGAAAACAATACTCTAACAACTTAAGTTCTTGTCTACTAGAACATATCAGCAGAAAATACCAAGTTAATAAATGAAAAACAGGTTTTTAAAACAAATAGAAAGTATTTTCTCATAAGTCTTTATTTTGCAAAAATAACTAATTGAAAAGCTTTTATAAAGATTCTTAGGTTGATATAAAACAAGGTCATCCTTGGCTTAAACTACACAGAATCTGTTTTGCTTGAAAATACTACTATAAAATATTCTAAAAATTTCCAAACTCTACCTACTGATAACTAAGGTCACTAGTGACAAGTAGCAAAAAGAATCAACTCAATATATATTTTTAAACTCAAGATATTTAGAAAACAATATTTGAATCAAATCTATTTGAATCCAATTTTAAGATATTCAAATATGGTCAAACTTGATATCAACAGAAACTACATAAACTTTGTGACACAATGCAAAAATAATCAATCAAAAACTCTGAATATTTTAAAATATATAACAAAAATAAAAACAGAATCTATTGTGTTTTCTAAAACAAAAATAGAAAAAGAAAAAAGAAAAAAATTAGCTAACGGACAGGGTGCTACGTGGCAGGCTGTGATTGGCCCTAAGGGGTGCATATTCTAATGTTTCGGGCGAACGACCGATGCTTAAAGAAAAACGTTTCGGCTAAACTAAATCGAGGAAAAAACCGTCTGGTTCATTTAATTTAAACCGAAGGGGTACGGGGTTCTAATCGTGGCCCTAGATCTACGATCGAACGACTGAAAGAGAGAGAGGGGCTCACAGAGGAGGGGTCGCCGATGATGGAGTTTCTCCGGCAAGGCCGAGGCGGCGAGGTCAACGGGGAGGCGTCTTCAGTGGTCTTCCGGCCACGGCGACGGCACCAGGCAATGCAGACGAGGATGGCGAGTCGGGTGGTGGCGTTAGCGAGGCTCGAGGGCGACGGGGTTGAGCGGGGCGAGCTCGGGAGCGGTGGTGGTGCTCGGGCGTCGACAGTGAGAGGAGCTCCAGTGGTTTTTGGGGCACGGCGAGTGCACGGAGAGGTGCGGGCGAGGGTGGTGGAGAGGATGGCGTGCTCGGTTAGCGAGAGGGGTGGCTAGGGCGAGCACGGGAGCGGCAATGGCACGGCGGCGTCCGGTGGATTCCGGCGAGCGATAGCAGCGAGGAGAGGGCACGGGCAGAGGGGGAAATGGGAGGAATGGTTAGAGGTGAGGCAGGGGGTCCTTATAGGGGCCTCGGGGTGGTTGGGGAAGGAAAGAGGGGAGAGATCTCCGGCTCGGGGTCGCCGGCGTGGTGCGGGGCGAGATGGAGGGGACGACCGTGGTGTTAGCAGGATCGGTCGGTGCGGCCGGGGCGTCAGCGAGAGAGAGGGAGAGGGCACGGTCAGCGGTGACCGTTGCGGAGGGGTTTCGGGGGAGGGGTTAGAGGCGGTGGGCCAGGGCTTTAATACGCGTTAACTATTTTCCTTTTTATTAATTGCCAGAGCATTAAAATATCATTAAGGCATTCAAAACCTGTCCAAAAAATAAAGTTTTATATATCAAAATGATCAGGAAAATAAATTCCATTGAATGAACATTTTTACACGGACAAATTAAATACTTTAAAAAAATTTATTTTTCAGAAATTGCCTAAATGGCTTTATTTATTTTTGCAAATATTTTTTCAAATAACCCCTTGGGTTTTATGGTTCAAATACTTCACAAAAATACACCTGGTTTGGAGTGTCATATTACTCCTCTCAAAAACTTTGTCAAGGGGTTTGAATGCTTACAAATTCAAACAGGGAATTCAAATATGAAAGTGAAACTCCATATGAGAAATTTTTAAATGGTTTTCAAATTCCCTTTCCAAATCTTTTCATGTTGAAGAAGTCATGTCATCTTCTCTCATTGATTTGAAAAGTAAGAATTTGAATTCAAAAGAAAATGGGAAAGTCATTTTGTTCTCTCTCATTCAAAAGTTTCAAATTTCTCTCAATTTCAATCACTCAAGCAAACAAGCATTCATTCTAATATTAATTATAACATTCCAAAATTTGGGATGTTACAGTAAGGCTGGCAATTGAGTTGAAACGGTGTATCTCCGTGGCCATTCTCTGAAAGAATTTCGTGTTCCCATCCCCATATTTTATATAGCGGATAGTGAACCTTGCACGCCAATAATTTTTTTATAAGCAAGCAAACGAGTAATGTGACTTTTGAGGATGATTTTGAAGTTCCATTCCTGAATAAGCAGAGACCATTCTTCCTCAATGCCATCAATTAGCGTCAGGATTTTTTCAAAGTTGCAAATTAACAAGGAGAGCTGGGACAACGACTTGCTCCAGTGCTTTAAAGCATACCTCAGGTTCTTAAATTTTAAACTTAGTTTCTTTGCTGCATCACCCGGGCCGACCAGGGAATTCCAAGAATTAGAGACCACCTCTTTGAATCTTGGGTGGGAAACCCAAAAATTTTCAAACCAAAAAATCTTTGATCTAGGGATATTAGTCTGTACTGAAAAAAGACAGGGTATGTGATCTGAGACAGGGCGAGGCATGGACTTAACAATGGTATTTGGTTAGGAAGATGTCCAGTGGTTCAGAGTGAAGAGCCAATCGAGCTGCTCGAGAAGAGGGTTTTGCGGCATATTGCTCCAAGTGTATGTAGAGCCCTTAAGAGGGATTTCCACCAAATTGAGGGATCTAATTATATCATTAAATGTGATCATATCAGAGATGTCACCACCTGGCCTATTTCTGTTTTCTGGTGATCTCATAAAATTGAAATTGCCAAGCAAAACCCAGTCAGCATTAGGTGCAATGTGCAAATCATAAAGCCACAAAACAAAAGCACCCCTCTCTTCCCTATCACAAGGCCCATAAATATTTGAAAGCATCCATTCTGCAGAAGATTGGGTCGATTTGAACGAGATAGAAAGAGCCCATTTGTGGGAGTGAAGGACTATACCAGTGAACAAGGAGCTGTTTCAAATAACCAATAAACCACCATAATTACCAACAGAAGGGATGTACGCAAATTGATCAAATCGTTGGGGGAAAAATTTATGCAGATAAGAGTGATCAAAGTGCCCGTGTTTCGTTTCTTGAAGGCAAATAACAGAACATCTAGAGTTATCAATGTGAGATCTTAAAGATGTATACTTTTCATCTGCCCCAATCCCACGTACATTCCAACAAATAATATTCCAGGAACTATAAGAACGATTCATCACGATGCACTGAGCTCCAAATAACAAGTTTGATAGGACATGAGCTAATAGGCAAAATAACGACAACCAATAAACCCTTAACGTCGTCTGATCTAGCAAAGGTTGCGAGGAAAAAACATAGTACATAAAACAATAAGAAGAGCATAAGAGGGGCAGTATGCACTCCATGAAATCGCATTACAATTTTAGTCCTGCACTTGGTTGTCCTTTGGGGCAAGCAGCTTCTACTCAGACAGTTCAGATTTTGGGATGCCACATTCGGAAATGCCTAACTGCTATAGTTTGGACACTGAAAGTGGTTCTGAAACTTCCCCCGCTGGTGATGGGTCTAGGATACGGAGAGCAACAGCAGGAGCAATGAGGGACTTTCACTTATGACAATCAGATAGTTGGGGCACTTTGAAGCCACGAAACATATTGTTTCTAGGAGTTCTCCGAACTTCAGATGTAACAATCGGACTTGCAGACCTTCTTACTCTCTTTTTGGAAGTAGTGAGTGCAGTAGTGTTATCAACAGAGGAAGCAACAACCTTCATGGAAGAAGGAGTTTCAGGGATCTTCATAGACTCTGTCACAATAGGTTCAGAAAAGATAGCTTCAGAGGATCCCTCAATGGCCAATGAAGGTGAGTCCAAAAAACATAGTTTCCTTGTCACTTTCTTATCAGGAGTGACATGGGCAGCACCACTATTGAACATAACGTGTACTCCAAGAAACCTGACCAAGCTCATAGGCATAATGTGGCTCTGAATGCACTTGTAATCTTTAGGGAGAGATGGGAAAGAGGCAGCCTTGATCACAGAAAGCGCCAGAATGAAAGCCATTGGAACATCACCAACAGAAACAGAAATCTGATCAGGAAAGGTGTTCTCTCTGGTGAAGCAAAAACTGACTTGAATCTGATCAGTAACATCCATCGGGGACCCCTCCCTAGAGGCAGACGAGACCAACGCATCGTGATATGCAAACAGAGGACTATCCACCATGTTTCCATCAAGCACCATTCCATTAGAGAAGTGAACACCTTGCTCCCGAAGCATTGCCTGATAATTGATTTGTCCTCTTGCTGGGATGAACTGTGGTGGTCGCGGGGCTTGCAGAAGTGCCTGATTGTTTCCTCCAGCATGGACTGCACCTTGTGGGAACACACCATTACGGGCAAGCCAGGCCTAGAGTCTGACTTGAAAAGCATGTTCAGCAGTTGTGTGTGGTCCAAACAGAGGATGTGCATCTCCATTAGGGGGCAAGGAATCTTCACCATCCAGAGGGACATCTTGCACAAACACATTAGCAGCATCAGGCTTGAGAAGAACCACTAGGACTGTCTAGGATCTCCTTTGTCCCCCATCTGACGCATGACAATATCTTTGGGGACAAGAGAGGGACACATAAGCCAGACCTGTGATAGAAATCCCTACAAAGGTTCTCTTGGACTGTACCATGATAGAAGTTTACCAAACTGAGAAACCGCCTTATCCACCCAAAATTGAGTCTGATAGTTTAGGGGAAAAGCTAGCATCAGAACCCACGAGTTTCTACCCAGCACCGGCATGCGCATATTAACAACTTCATCATGCGTAACAAAAGTGACCTCAACCTCCTCATAAATCATGTAAGTTCTTCCCAGAATAGCATCTCTCATGGGAACAGTGCGGATGTAAAATAACCCAAGACCAAGAGGAGAATCTTCAAAAAAGCGTACTGAGAAACCATTGTGATTGAGCATACCAGCCACCTCAGATCTTGCTTCGCCACCTAGATGAATAGGGATTGATGAGCTTGTCCCCGCAGTGAGGAACTGGTCGTGGCTAAGTGGTGGGTGACCGCTGAGCGCCAAGTCTGCCTGAGCCTTCCGATCAACCGGGCCATGATCCACCATCACGCCATGGGTCAAAAACGCAAAGGGATTCAAAGGGAAGTTCGCCATGGAGGATATGGAGCGGAGAGTATGAGCTAGAGGCGGCGGGCTGGAATAAGGAATGACCGGGGCAAAGACGTCATTATTTATGGTGCTCTCGGGAATCCAAACATACTTCCTGGAATATTTCAATCGTTATCATTCAACTACCGTGTGTCCATAAACCCAACAGAACTGACACCATGGCGATCCAGCACATCGAGATGCAGGATGGCCCACAACCAGGCACTTAACACAAAATTGTACCTATGATTTAGGAGTCCAAAGACAATCTTCAATATTTGTAGAATTGATCTTGGTTAACTGTCTCCCAAAATTTCTCTGCGGGCATTGTTTATGCTGGTGACCAATAGAAAAATAATGAGATCCAACGAGAAAGCCAACTAAAAATTCAAATTTTCCGGGCTTGCCACTCCTCCAAACAACCTCGGTTGGAATAGTGGAGGGTTCTTCAGGGAGGACCAAGAACTAAGGCAAACCAAGAATGAACCAATTTTGAATGGATTAGAAAGAATTACCTCATCTAACAGAATAAAACATGAATCCCCTGGATTAAGCACATGTGCAGATGAAGTAGGGATAATCAACTTATTCACTTCTTTAGAGTCCATGCCATTGAAAGCGGAAATCCACTTCTGAGCCATTTCATCAAATTTTGACTCACCCTTGAATCGAGGTTTGATCGCAATAGATTTTGGACCTAAACCATGATCTTCAACATGTAAATCCAAGGGAATATTATGAAGATATCGTTGCTTGGAGTGATACCTCCGAGGACTAGGAGACCAATCAATGTCATTGGGTGGGAATAGCCGATCGCACTGGGACCTTGATCCATGAAACAGATCAAAAGAACAAGAGAAGGCAGGCAATTCAAACCCCCCTAGTAATCGTATAAAATGACCTACACGATTGGAGGCAACAGAGAAGCGGAAACAAAGATCTGATAATTGATGGGCATTGAAACCCTTAATGTTGCCACCCAGACATGAACAAAGGGCCATAGCCACGGATTCCACATCCAATAAAAAAGTACTTGAATGAAAGGACACCACCAAGAAGAACTCCGAAGAAGGAAGAGATCCATTAAAATGGACGGAAGAATGGAAACGCCAACGCACCTGAGCAACCACATTTTGGCCATGAGAGAAATCCCAATCGATGATGTAATCCATCCTAGCAATCTAGAGGGAGCCATTGTGACGGTGGAGGTGGAGAGGTGGAGGGGAGGGGGAGGTGGGAGAGGGAGCCATCCGAGAGTATCAAACGTTGTCGCCTTAAATGTTATTCATTATGCTAGCAAAACTGTAGACAATGCTCAAAGAAACTATGCTACCACTAAAAAGGAATTTTTAGCAGTTGTGTTCATTTCTGATAAGTTTAGACCCTATATTGTTGATTCTAAAGTAACTGTTCACACTGATCATGCTGCTATTAAATATCTCATGGAAAAGAAAGATGCTAAACCTAGACTTATCAGGTGGGTTCTTCTGCTACAAGAATTTGATTTGCATATTGTTGATAGAAAGGATGCTGATAACCCCGTAGTAGATAACTTGTCTAGGTTAGAATATGTTCTTGATGACCCACTACCTATTGATGGTAGCTTTCGTGATGAACAATTAGCTATCATAAATGCTTCTCATAATGCTCCTTGGTATGCTGATTATGCTAATTACATTGTCGCTAAAATTATATCGCCTAGTTTCACATACCAACAAAAGAAAAAGTTCTTCTATGATTTAAGAAATTACTTCTGGGATGACCCACACCTTTATAAAGAAGGAGTAGATGGTGTTATTAGACGTTGTGTACCTGAGATGAACATGAACATATCCTACAGAAGTGTCATTCCGAGGCCTATGGAGGACACCACGCTGGAGATAGAATTGCACATAAGGTATTACTATTGGCCTACTCTATTCAAGGATGCTCGTAAGTTTGTCTTGTCATGTGATGAATGTCAAAGAATTGGCAATATTAGTAGACGTCAGGAAATGCCTATGAATTACTCTCTCGTTATTGAACCATTTGATGTTTGGGGTTTTGATTATATGAGACCTTTTTCAACGTCCAACGGGTATACTCATATTTTAGTTGCTATTTATTACGTTACTAAGCGGGTAGAATCTACTCCAACTAGTAGTGTTGATCATAACACCTTTATTAAGATGCTTAAATAAGTTATTTTCCCTAGATTTGGAGTCCCAGAATATTTAATGATTGATGTTGGTTCACATTTTATTCATGGTCCTTTCCATAAATTGCTTGCTAAGTATGATGTTAACCATAGAATTGCATCCCCTTATCATCCTCAGTCTAGTGGTCAAGTAGAATTAAGGAATAGAGAAATTAAATTGATCTTGCAAAAGACGGTTAATAGATCTAGGAAGAGTTGGTCTAAGAAACTTGACGATGCATTATGGTCTTATAGAACTACTTACAAGAATCCTATGGGTATGTCTTCGTATAAAATGGTTTATGGTAAAGCATGTCACTTACCTCTAGAGCTAGAGCATAAAGCTTATTGGGTAATGAAAGAGCTCAACTATGATTTCAAACTTGCTGATGAGAAGAGGTTATTTGACATTAGCTCACTTGATGAATGGAGAACTTAGGCCTATGAGAACGCCAAGCTATTTAAAGAGAAAGTTAAGACATGTCATGGTAAAAGGATACAAAAACTTGAATTCAATGTAGGTGTTCATGTCTTTCTATACAATTCTCGATTAAGATTTTTTGGAGGAAAACTTCTCTCTAAATGGGAAGGATCATACATCATCGAGGAAGTATATCGCTCCGGTGCCATCAAGATCAACAACGCCGAAGGCACAAATCCGAAGGTGGTACGGGCAAAGAATCAAACACTATATTTCAGGTACTCCCATTAATGTTGAGACCAACGTTATCATTTCCATAACTCCCGAAGAGCATATTAGGGAGACCTATCGGAACATTTCAGACTCTAAAAAAGGAATAGGTACGTGGTACGATAAGTAAACCAACTCCAAAAGTTTCCAAATAGCAATTTTATTCAGTTTTGGAATATTTAAAAAATTAGGAAAATAAAAAGCAGTCCAAAGGACGCATAGGGAGGGGACAAGCCTGCTAGGCGCGGCCACCCCCCTTGCTGTGCCTAGGGGGCTTGTCACCACCCCGTGCGCCCCTTGACTCTGTTTTCTTGTGGAACACCCCATCGGGTCGGCAAAAATTCATTATATAATCTCCCGAAGGTTTCGACTTTTGTATCACGACAATACCTCCTGCTTTCATTTTGAGTTGTTTCTACAACAGAGTTAGAGCAAGATGTCGTCCCAAGAGTCGATCGGGGAGAGTCGTGTTTCTCACCCGACACAGGAGCCCGAGGCATACATTGAAGCTAACCAGTTTGGGCAAACCATGGAGGAGGATATGGAGGCTGACTTAAAAAGGGTGGATGCCATGGAGGAAGACCAAGAAGTTAACTCTCATCCACAACTCGGGGCCATGTTGTAGGAACTTCTGAGCGCACCCAAATTCCGTCATTCGTCTCAATGCTAAATTCCTTACTTATGAAAACTTGAAAAAGAGTGTTGTCTTTTCACCCGCAGCAACGAGACATCCCTGGGTGAAGGGATCTCTATCAGTCAATGGAAAACTGCACAAGGAAGTAATGGATCTCAGGCAGCAAAATAATAAGCTTGAAGAGGAGAATCACATTCTGAAGGGTACCATCACCAAGAACATCGCACCATCACATCTGAAGAAGGACACCTGAGTACATGGGTATGTGCACTCCCCTTGGCTTCTGCCAAGCTTGGGGTAGGTGCCCTAGTATCGTATCACACTACACCTTTTTTCCTTTTTTGTTTTTCTTATCTTTCCTAGTTCGATCCTTTTTGATGTTGTTTTGATCTAGTACAATAAAAGTTTTAGTATGATCTACCTTTTAGTCTTTGCTTTTGCTCCCCTTATGTAAGCAAGTCTGAGAGTTATATAATAAAAAGTAGTTTTGATGAGAGGGCTTTGCTAGATTAGTATGCTCTTGAAAGTAATGAATATAGAATAATAGAACAAAAGAAAAGAGTATACATAATGATCTTATGGGGAGTAATGACTTCACATATAAAAAGTATGGTGATTGAAATTTGTTGGGAGTTAACAAGCATAGTAATTGGTCATTGGTGCAATTCAAAGGAAGTGATAAAGAAAGAGAGATTCACATATAAATATATTATCTTGGACATCTTTTATGATTGTGACCACTCATTAAAATATTACATGCCAAGAAGTTGATGTTGCACAAGGAAGACACCATAATAGGTTATGTTTGCTTGCCTCCAGATAGAAGTTATATGGTTTTAGATCCTCCAACATGTCGTGCTTGCTTCCACCTCATATTAGCCAAAACTTCCACACCAAGTAGAGATACTACTTGTGCATCCAAACACCTCAACCCAGTTTTGCCATGAGAGTCCACCATATCTACCTATGGATTGAATAAGATCCTTCAAGTAAGTTGTCATTGGTGCAAAAAGGCAATAAAAATTGCTCTTAAATATGTGGATCTTTTATTGTAAGGGAAATAAGCATTGTATGAACTTGTGATAGTAAAGAAATAATAGCGCCGGACTGCATAATAAAGGTTGCTTATCACGAAGGTCAATACAACACGACGTTCCTCTGCACTAAGGGTTTATGCATCGAAAACGAAAAGCGCATGACAACCTCTGCTTCCCTCTGCGAAGGGCCTATCTGTTACTTTTACCTTTTAGTACTCACCTTTATGGAAGAGTCATGGTGATCCTCACCACTTCCTATATTTCGCCTCTCTCTTGGCAAGCATTATGTGTTGGGGAACAATCTAGACTTATATATCCACTCGGATGTGGGTAATCATGAGTTATGATTGTTGGCATCACCCTTGAGGTGAATAGTTGGGAGGCAAAATCATAAGCCCCTATCTTTCTCTATGTTTGATTGAAGCTTTGATCTCATGGGTACTGCGTGAGTGCTAGCAATTGTGAAAGACTAAAAGATGATTGAGTATGTGGATTTGCTTTACAAGCTCTTATATTGAATCTTTCCAATGTTATGATAAATTGTCAATTGGTTCAATGACTGAGATCATAGTTTGTTGGTTGTCAATAGAATTCTTGTTTCATACTTTATCTTGTGAATGAATTGTTACTCTAGTAGAAAGAATCTCATACAATGAGTATCGTTGTTCTAAAAGTTGATCACGATGCCCTCATGTCTGTATTTTATTTTATCGACACCTCTAACTCTGAACATGTGGACATATTCATCGATCTCGGCTTTTGCTTGAGGGCAAGCGAGGTCTAAGCTTGGGGGAGTTGATACATCCATTTTGCACCATGATTTTATATTGATATTTATTGCATTATGGGATGTTACTACACATTATGGTATAATACTTATGCCTTTTCTCTCTTATTTTACAAGGTTTACATGAAGAGGGAGAATGCCAACACTTGGAATTCTAGACTAGAAAAGGTGCAAATCTGAGATACATATTCTGCACAACTCCAAAAGTCCTGAAAATTTATGGACAATATTTTTGGATTTAATAAAAAATACTGGCACAAGAATCAACCAGAGGGGGGCCACCTGCAGGCCACAAGCCTGCTAGGTGCCGCCACCTCTGGCCGCGCCTAGCAGGCTTGTGGGGCCCCTATGGCTCCTCCGATGCCCATCTTCTGCTATATGAAGCGTTTTGACCTGGAAAAAAAATCAGGAGAGAGCTTTTGGGACGAAGCGCCGCCGTCTCGACGCGGAACTTGGACAAAACCAATCTAGAGCTCCAGCAGGGCTGTTCTACCGGGGAAACTTCCCTCCCGGAGGGGGAAATCGAAGCCATCATCATCACCAATGATTCTCTCATCGAGAGGGGGTCAATCTCCATCAACATCTTCACCAACACTATCTCCTCTCCAAACCCTAGTTCATCTCTTGTATCCGATCTTTGTCTCAAACCTCATATTGGTACCTATGGGTTGCTAGTAGTGTTGATTACTCCTTGTAGTTGATGCTAGTTGGTTTACTTGGTGGGAATAACATATGTTCAGATCCTTTATGATAATTGATACTCCTCTGATTATGAACATGAACATGTTTTGTGAGTAGTTACGTTTGTTCCTGAGGACATGGGATAAGTCTTGTTATTAGTAATCATCTGAATTTGGTTTTCGTTCGATATTTTGATGAGATGTATGTTGTCTCTCCTCTAGTGGTGTTATGTGAACGTCGACTACATAACACTTCACCATTATTGGGGCCTAGGGGGAGGCATTGGGAAGTAATAAGTACATGATGGGTTGCTAGAGTGACAGAAGCTTAAACCCCAGTTTATGCATTGCTTCGTAAGGGGCTAATTTGGATCCATATGTTTCATGCTATGGTTAGGTTTACCTTAATTCTTCTTTCGTAGTTGTGGATGCTTGCGATAGGGGTTAATAATAAGTGGGAGGTTTGTCCAAGTAAGGGCAGCACCCAAGCACTGGTCCACCCACATATCAAATTATCAAAGTAATGAACGTGAATCAAATGAGCATGATGAAAACTAGCTTGACAGAAATTCCCATGTGTCCTCGGGAGCACTTTGCTTTATATAAGAGTTTGTACATGCCTGTACTTTTCTACAAAAAGTATTGGGCTACCTTACTGCACCTTTGCTACACTTGTTACTTGTTACTCATTATGAATTATCTTATCACAAAACTATCTGTTACAGATAATTTCAGTGCTTGCAGAGAATACCTTACTAGAAACCGCTTGTCATTTCCTTCTACTCCTCGTTGGGTTTGACACTCTTACTTATCGAAAGGACTATGATAGATCCCCTATACTTGTGGGTCATCACCGAGTTGCTCCAAAGGTAGCAACTTTTGAATCTCGGTGAGACCGATATATAAATCTCGGTTCACCGATTAGGTGACCAACGGTCAGATTGCCAAACTTGATGACGCCGATTCAACAAACTCGACAGGACCAATTTTGTGAAATTGGGTAACATAATGTTGGTAAGCCAAACTCGGTGGCACCGAAACAGAATTGGTTGCATCGAAGGATTAGGGTTTGGCTTGAGTCTGTTTGAGTCTGGGAATCGGTGGCACCGAGTGGGAGTTGTTGGTTGCATCGATTTTGAGTGTTTGGCTTTGGAGAGACTTTTGTGGAATAGCTTGTGGGTGTTTTTGGTGACTATGACTTGTGCACGTGGATCATCTTTGTTCACCAACAATACCTTACCCCCTTTTAACAGTATTGGCTTTCCTATGGACTCAAAGTGATTTATCACAAATATAAAATGTAGAGTCCTCTTGCTTGAAGCTTTGACAAACTATTTCCTTGCATCTTGGGGTATTCCACAATCCTTTAGCCAACCCATCATTGAACTTTTCCTGAAATATGCTTAGTGGAAACATTAGTTCAATGACATATATGTTGTTATTAATTACCAAAACCACCAAGGGAGCAAATGTGCTTTCAATCTCCCCCTTTTGGTAACTGATGACAACATATATATCAAAGCTTTGACATATGATATAATCAATGAATGTAATCATCGCTTTGAGAAGTATGTGATAAGCAAGAGCTCCCCCTAAATTTGTGCATTATTTTTAAATTTGTGTTTGAATGCAAATGCACAATCGATTAGGTACATGGGGCAGTTCTTCCATGTCACATACAACTTGGTGGTGTGCGAGAATAATAATATTGAATAACATAGCACAACACAATCAAACAAAGTGAATGATCATCTCATAAACATCAAAAGGATAGGAAATAGTATCAACACACATTAAATTGTATGATCAAACACGAACAAAAGTTTAACATGCTTGTGTTAAACTACAAGCAACCAAAATACCAAATGTTTTCAAAACAACAATAAAAACCAACGCTCTCTCACTCGAAGCCTAAAGATCTATATACAACTTCTCTCCCTTTGGCAACAAGTTACCAAAAAGTCCAAAGTGATATAGCTAATCGTTCTTCTGGGGCTGATCTCTTCTAGTGGTCGATGTCGGAGTCGAGAGAACTGCGTCGGCGAAGACCTCTGCAGATGTCATGGACGGAGTTGGAGTAGCAACTAGAGGAATTGGAGGAGCTGATGGAGATGAAGTTATGGTAGCAGGTGCTGATGAAGAAGGCCTCAACTCTGGAGCTGGCACTATGGCTGATCTAGCCTAGGTAGTGAAGTGTGTGCCTGGCCTGAGAGGAGATTCATCATCATCATCCTCCTCCTCATCATCATCATCTATAGAATGAGGAAGAGGCACAAAGTCAAGTTCCTTCTTGAGCTCATTCATGGTCCTGGTCAGCCCATCCACCTTGTCATTGAGCGTCTTGACCCTATTCTCAAAGATCCTCACAAGACTATTCTGGTTCTCTAATGTGTCCTTGATGTCCTTATGCATGCCCTGAACTGTCGAGATCAAGAGATCCATATGCGCATTCATGGATCTAGGGACTTGAGCACTAGTGGCTCTAGCTGACTCTGCCTCTGTCTGTGCTTCAGCTGCAGCTGATGTGGGATGTTCTGGGTCCATCACCACAACATTGTCCTCAAAGTCTGGCTGTAGGGGCAAGTGGGGTCTGTCTAGAGCAAAGATGTGCTTCTCTAGCTTGGAGTTGATGGGCATCTGAATGTAGGGTGCATAGCAACAAGAACACTTCTGATCAGCAACAACCCTCTCCACTATCTCCACAATCAGACCCATCACTCTGAATCTATGATGCTGGTCAATATGAAGCAACAAGTTGATGGAGTAGCCTCAGATCATCTTCTCGTCTCCTGACTTAGGTGTCAAGGTATGCTTCAGAATGGTGTTAATGGTTTGGAGACTTGCCTGGAGGTAATAGATGGATCCTAGCTTATGATACTGAAGATGTGTAGCAGGGATAGCATTACACATGTCCTTCATGGCATTGTGGCTTGCCTTGGACTCTGAGTACACAAAAATATCTCCATCCTATGCCTCTGGGACTCCTAAGATGGTAGCCCACTCATCAATAGTTGACTCATATCTTGCTCCTTCTGTCATCCACACAATCCTACCATCTCCATAGAAGTGAGTAGTGATGTAGAATTGCATGATCATCTCACCGTTCCATGCAGTGAAGTATTTGCCAACAAACTCTTCAAGGCCAACATAGTGGAAGTTGTCTTGTACATGGGGGAAATAGTCTTGATGGTCCTTGATGTACTTCCAGTCAACATACCTCATGTCACTCACAGCTGGACTCTTGTCAAGCAACATAGTCTCATAGAAATCCTGTTTCTCCTTGGTGTAGAACCTATATTCCACAACTGTCTTCCTCCTTTGTGAGTAAGGATCAACGACTATCCACTCTCCCAAACCTGCATCCTTATTCATCTTCATGTCCACAACAAGTGGATGACTGGCATTGTGCTCTGGAAGGTGTGGTCTGAGCTTCATCAATGAAGACATGGTATCCTCATAAATTTCTCTCAAGGTAGATTCCTTGTTTTTCTCAAAAGCTGGAATATGTCTGGATGTCCTCTTGGACTTTTCAGCAGCAACCTTCTTGGGGGTAGAGTTGGTGCTCTTGGATGGACCCTTGCTTTGGCATAACATCTAACAAAAGCTTCTTTTTCTTCTTCGGGAGGGGCCTTGACAACTTGCTCTTCCTCCTCATGCTCATCAGCAACACCAGCAGTCTCCTCTGGGTCCTCATATATGGAGGTAGCCCTGCTAGTCATATAGACAATCCTCTTCCTGGCATTCTTCTTCTCTCCTGCCTTCTTAGGAAATGACCTCCTTGGGGGCTCGATGGTCATGGTATCCCTAGCACTCTCAAGTGCTCTCATAGCCTCAGGACTGGCATATGTCTTGCTAATTGCTCTCTTGGAAGAGATGGCTTCATTTGCAGACTTCCTTGCATCCATGTATTGCGTCTTGGCAAGAACTTCCTCTGGCCCTAGTAGCAGCCTTGGGCAACCCATGAGAACTAGGGGTGCCTGGATCTGAAAAGGAGCTAGACTCACGACTAGTGCCTGAACTCATGTCAACATTCCTCTCCTGCAAATTTTGACTGTCCTGTGAACCTGACATAGCTGACCGTGTGCATAGAGTATAGAAGAGTAGAAGAAGATAAGTCATCACAAGATGCAGATGTTTTTGAATGTTTGAACAGAAAAATCTTAGATGTAGTTCACAGCAAAAAGGAATTTCGGTGTCACCAAGTCAAAACTATCGGTGCTACCGAGACACACAATACCCTTAACAAAAACTTGGCAGCAGTTTCGGTCGGACCGAAAACTACCACTCGGTCTCACCGAGTAATGTCCTCAGTGGCACAAAAGGAAAATCGGTGGAACCGATTTTTCTGACACGATATCACTGAGATGTGGTTTTGCGGGCAACTAAACCTAATTTTTTTTATTCACTAATCTACTGAGCTCTCTAGGGGATTTAGGAGTTTGCAAACGGTCGATTATCGATAATGTAAACTCCAATGCGCAAGAATCGGATGGGGGGCGCAAGGAGGGACGGATCCATACCCTACCTCAGTGAAGGATCCGCTACGACAACGACGATGGAGAAGATTTCGTCGGCGACGGTGATTCCCAACGGCGGAGACGCACGAGGAAGCAAAGGCAATGACCAAGGGTCATGAATGGGCAGCGTAGGGTTTGTGATAGAGGCGAAGTTGTCCATGTCTTTCGATGAGATGGTGGCAATTGTTTTTGGTGGAGTAGACTTTGACGATCCGACTATGAACGTGTGATGACATCGCGCTTTAGCGATCAGTAAACCAACTCCGAGAGGTTATTGACCATGCTGGAGCACGATCAACCTGACCACGAGGGTCTATTTCCTGCACGCAAACGAAGAACAAGAAAGAAACTAAGATTGCAATATGGATATTGTTAATATAAGTGGAAAGCTTTATTGATGAAGTGGTGTTCTGTGACGCCTTTGTCTGGTCGTGGAACGCAAACGAAGAACGCGATGTTGCAGCTATGGCAAACTTGTAATCTAAACAAAACACAAACCTAAAACGACACCCTAAGGGCTGTATATATGGGGGAATAGAGGGGAATTTTGTGTCCCCTTGGAGGAGGGGTACGAAACCGACCCTAACTCAGTTTCCCCATACATACGGACTCTAAAAACAGCCTATAATATGGTATTTGGAAATTACATGGGCCTGGCCCAAAAATAAGGTGGCGCAACACCTATATTAGCCTATGGACGAATTTTATAAAGTGGCATCATGCATATTTCGTCCAAGGCTTCTCGCTCTCATTATGGTGGCTTCAAAGTGCGAAAATCATCACTGGAAACTCCATTATTCTTTCCCGCGCGCTCACCTTCTCCTCCATGTTTGATCCTGCTCCAATGGTCATCCTTCTTGTCCATGCTAGGTCCTTCATTCATAAGTAAAACAAAAGTATCTCATTTAGGGAGCATCAATGTTCATGAACATTAGAAGGATTTCCAAGAAATGAAAGTACCTGGTAATTCAATTGACGTGCGCGAGCTCTAGTAAGTGGTCCTATATGTACAGCAGTCGGGGTTGTGGGTGTAACATTAGTGGGGATGTCCTCATCAGTTTGGAGGGGGGTGACGGGTTGAAGAAAAATTCAAAGGTCGGGTCCGCCTCTTTATATACCCGCGACTGTTGGTGACACCGATTCTAAATTTTCGATGTCACCAAGTTCCTCAACTATCAGTAGACAGGGAAACTCGGTGTAACCGAGAATATGGAATCGGTAGTACCGAGATTGAAAACTAGATCAACCCTAGGCATTAGGTGAGACCAAGATTTTGTGTTGGTTCCATCGAGATGCACTTGGGAGGTTTTAATGGTCAGTCCTTTGTCAATACGGAACTCCGAGTGCTCCTCACATTGAGAGATCAAAAAGTACTTGTTCAAATTTTGTGATGTAGCATGAATTAAATATGAGATGAGAAAGCATAGACAGCTAGAGAAGTGGTCCTAGGAATTATTGTTCATACAATTGGCAAAATAAAAATGAAAAAGCCAAATAGCAACAATTGAATGTCATCGAATGAGTAAATAAATGCAGACCAACATGCTCACACAATAAGGTGTCAAATGAAATCATGGCAAACATGCACATACACACTAGCATCTATCAAGCACTTTGGTGATGACAGAGTCATCTATATATGAGTATATTGACTTAGGGGCCAAGTAAGAATACTTGATCATAGGTCATACTCATCGTTTAAGCACAAGTGGGGTTACCACTTTTACATAAAGCATTTAATGTTGTCACATACTATGAGATGCTTTAAATCAAGTCTTAGAGTAAAGCTCCCCCTTGATGTGACATCCCCCCATAGGAGGGATAAACTAACCTTGGGTTTTGTCGACGAAGACTTCATGTAGGTGAGTAGTAGTGGGTGCTCAATGTTGATGAAGATCACCATGAGTTGGGAGCATCCTTATTGTTTCCTTACTCTTCTCACCTACATGGGTTAGTCCCAACACACAAGAGACAAATACAAGGATATCTATGGACATGGAGTGCAAAGTATATAAGATGATGCCCATTGATTTGTTGATTACCTTGTCCCTTTCTTACCTTTGAGGGAATTTGTGACTCCTTGAACTATTACATGATGTTGATGTGGATTGCAACTAGTTCTTGCCAATAATGAATATGAGTGAATTTCATTGGCGGAGTCACCCCTCAAGAACTTTTCTAGTTGTTCTTCTTGGGGATCCACATCAAGTTGATGGGGATCCTTGGTGTTGAAGTAGCACTTGTAGAAGTTGAGATTGTAGTAGCCTTGGGAACCCACTTCACCATAGCTCGAGATTCATCTTCATATGAGTTAATGCCCTTTAGGTAGTCTCCGTTTATTACCTAGCTTTTATTTCGAATTACTAACATTAGCAACTGAACCGGTATATAATACCTAGGTGCTACTAGGAGTACTAGTAAGGTACACATCAATGACACGTATATCAAATATACTTCAGTTGACGTTGCCAACCTTCTTATCTGCCAAGTATCAGGGCAGTTCGCTACCAGTGACCGTTCCCCTTATTATAGAAGCACTTAGTCTCAGGGGCAGTACGCTCACTGTTTTCCTTAGTTAACTCATGAATCTTAAATATCAATTCAGCACGTTCTTTAGCATCAAAATTAACCTTTTCCGGAGATGGAAGAGGCAACAAATCAACAGGTGTACGAGGTAAGAAACCATACACAACTTCAAAAGGGCACATCTTAGTAGTAGAATGTAGAGAACGGTTATAAGAAAACTCAATATGAGGCAAGCATTCTTCCCACATTTTTAGGTTATTCTTCAAGACAACCCTAAGCATAGCAGACAATGATCTATTGACTACTTCAGTTTGTCCATCAGTTTGGGGATGACATGTAGTACTAAAAAGCAGTTTAGTCCCCAACTTAGCCCATAAACCATCATCGAATGTTGCATCTGAAACAATTGTATTTGGCACACCATGCAACCGAATAATTTCACGAAAGAACAAACCAACAACATTAGCAACGACATCACTTTTATGACATGGTATAAAGTGTGCCATTTTTGAAAATCTATCCACCACAACAAATACGCTATCTCTCTCCTTCTTTGTTTGAGGTAAACCTAAAACAAAGTCCATTGATATATCCTCCCAAGGAAACCTAGGTACAGGCAAAGGCATATATAAACCATGAGGATTGAGTGGTGACTTAGCTTTTTGATATGTAGTGCAGCGAGCAACATAATGCTCAACATCCTGTCTCATCTTTGGTCAGAAGAAATGTGTAGTAAGTACGTCCTCCGTCTTCTTCATGCCAAAGTGTCCTATTAATCCTCCTCCATGCGCTTCCTGTAACAACAAAAGACGAAGGGAGCTAGCAGGAATGTATAGCTTGTTAGCACGGAACACAAATCCATCATTAATGATAAACTTGTTCCATGTTCTCCATTCTTTACAATTCTGCAACACATCTCTAAATTCAGCATCATGCACATATTGATCTTTGATGGTCTCCAAACCAAATATTTTAAAGTCAACTTGTGAAAGCATAGTATAACGACGAGACAATGCATCAGAAATAACATTTTCTTTACCCTTCTTGTGTTTAATGACATAAGGGAAAGTCTTAATGAATTCAACCCATTTAGCATGTCTATGGTTCAATTTTGCTTGACTTTTAATATGTTTCAAAGATTCAGGATCAGAATGTATAACAAATTCTTTGGGCCATAAATAATGTTGCCATGTTTCCAAAGTCCGAACAAGGGCATGCAATTCCTTATCATAAGTAGAATAATTAAGACTAGGCCCACTCAATTTTTTCAGAAAAGTACGCAATAGGTTTACCATCTTTTAATAACACACCTCCTAATCCAATTCCACTAGCATCACATTCAAGCTCGAAAGTCTTATTAAAATCAGGAAGTTGGAGTAAAGGAGCATGTCTTAACTTATCATTCAAGACTGTGAAGGATTCTTCCTATGCGATACCCCAACCAAAAGGCACGTCCTTCTTTGTAAGCTCATTGAGAGGCGTAGCAATGGTGTTGAAATCTCTCACAAAATGCCTATAGAAAGCAGCAATGCCAATAAAACTCCTCACTTGTGTGATCATTTTGGGCTGCGGCCAACTCTCAATAGCTTCAATCTTGGCTTTATCAACTTCAATTCCCCGTGGAGTAACAACATAGCCAAGAAAAGACACTTGGTCGGTGCAAAAGGTGCACCTACAAAGGTTACCAAACAAACATGCATCATGTAGAGCAATAAAAATAGCACGTAAATGTTCCAAATGTTCCTCCAAAGATCTACTAAAAATCAGTATATCATCAAAATACACTACCACAAATCGTCCAATGAAAGCACGTAAAACCTCGTTCATTAATCTCATGAAAGTACTAGGTGCATTAGTTAACCCAAAAGGCATGACTAACCACTCATATAATCCAAACTTAGTTTTAAATGTTGTTTTCCATTCATCTCCCAATTTCATAAGAATCTGATGGTATCCACTACGCAAATCAACTTTGGAGAAAATTGTAGAGCCACTTAATTCATCAAGCATATCATCTAGCCTAGGAATAGGATGACGATAACGAATAGTATATTATTGATGCCTCTACAATCCACACACATATGCGATGTACCATCCTTTTTAGGCACTAAAATAATAGGAACAACACAAGGACTAAGGGATTCACGTATATAAACTTTGTCAAGCAACTCCTCTACTTGACGCATAAGCTCCTTCGTCTTCTCTAGATTGGTACGGTATGGCGCACGGTTGGGTAGCGATGCACCAGGAATTAAGTCAATCTGATGCTCAATCCCTTGAATAGGTGGCAATGCCAATGGCACGTCTTGTGGAAAGACGCCAGAAAACTCCTGCAAGATGTTAATGACAGCAGGAGGCAAAGAGGGAGGCATGTCCTCGAATGAAAATAACACCTCTTTGCATACAAAAGCATAACAAACAGATTTAGTAACATACAACTCAGTAATATCAAATTTAGTAGCAAGTAAACATCCACTCTTTAATTTTATTTCAGATGCAACATTAGATGAGGGTTTATTAGGCTTATGGTGTTGCTCAAATTCCTTTGCTACAATCTGATTTTCACTCTTATGTAGCTCTTGTTTTGCTTTACTAGCTCTACCAATGTCATCTTTCATATTATGTTTAGGAGACATAGGAAGCAAAGTGATATTTTGATCCTTATGAACAAGAGTATATTGATTTGTCCTACCATGGTGTACAATTTTTTATCAAATTGCCATGGTCTATCAAGTAAAACAGAACATGCTTGCATGGGTACCACATCACAATCAACATAATCTGAATATGTAGCAATGCTAAAATGCACACGAACAGTATGTGTTACCTTAACCTTGCCACTGTTGTTGAACCATTGGATGTAATAAGGATGCTGATGTGGTCTGGTGGTTAGAGACAACTTCTCTGCCATCTCCATGCTAGCCAAGTTGTTGCAACTCCCTCCATCGATGATGACGCGAACAGAACACTCCTTCACAACTCCCTTTGTATGGAACAGGTTGTGCCTCTGAGTCTGCTCAGCCTGTGTAACCTGCACACTCAGAACACGTTGAGCAACTAAACTTTCATACCTGTCCGCGTAGTCAGCAACCATGTAATGTGTCTCTTGTCTAGTATCCTCGACACCCTGTTCTTCACTTGCGATTAGAGCCAAAGTCTCCTCATCATAATCACTAGCAGAGTCATATCCACCATTCTCTGTAACAACCATCACACGCTTGGATGGGCATTCCCTCGCATAGTGACCTCCCCCTTGCAACGACGACGTATAACCTCATGTGTTTGCCCTGTGGATGCAATGGATGAAAAAGAGCTCTGTACAGGCCCGGAAGGTGTGCTCTTCGTGGAGGGTGGGGCAGGGGCTTGTTTCCTGGTATCTCCGTTGGAGTTGGAGGTTGAAGTAGGTGGTGTTGCAGCAGGACGTGTGGAACTAGAGGAGGTACGTGGTGTCCATGATGAAGTGAGCTTGCAGAAAAAGTAGTTCTCGCCATTGCCTGTCGATCCCGCACTTCACGTTCAGCTTTGCAAGCAAGATGGAATAAATGAGTGATAGTGTTATACTCCTTATACTCTAGAATAGTCTGAATCTCTCTATTTAATCCACCCATAAAACATGCAAGCATAGCTTCATTCTCCTCAACAATACCACATCTAATCATGCTAATTCTTGATAATATTCCTCTACAGAATTTTTTCCTTGTCTTAAACACTGCAAATTTTGAAGCAATTCACGTTGATAATATGGTGGCACCCAACAATTATGCATAGCAGTTTTTAAAGAAGCCCAAGTAGTTGGAATATTAGCATGATGTATTCTACAATGTCCTGACCACCAAACACAAGCAAAACTAGTGAATGAACAAACAGCAGCAGCAACACGTCTATCATCAGGAAATTGTAAGCATGTAAAACATTGTTCTGTTTCTAACTCCCATGTAAGATATATGTCAGGAATATATCTGCCCTCAAATGTCAGAATATTCAATTTAAGTTTAGGGAGATGGTCATGATCCCGTACCTGAGGGGGTGGTGCGGCCCTATCGTTACAGTTGTATCCATGTGGACAACCTGGTGCGTATGGTGGTGGTTGCCCCTGAGGCTGATCTGGAGCAACCTCTCCCTCATCATCGTAATCACCATCATAATCCTCAACCTGCTCAACGACAGTAGCAGCAGGAGCCACAGAAGTAGCAGCAGTACCAATAGTACCAGTATGTTGGACTTGGCCGAGAGGCACACGTCGTGCTCGTCGTTCGAGAGGGATACGAGCTGTAGCTAGTGGTGGTAGACGGGCAAGCACCTCATTGAACTTGGCTTCGATCTTGGTGTCGAATGTCTTCTCCAAACCATCTAGCTTCTCTATGGCCTCTCCAAGGTTGTTCACGAAGTCTTGTACCTGGTCAGCCATCATTTGTTGAGATTTATCATGGAGCGCTTTGTTTGTCATGGTCTCCCAGTCAATCTCGTCGTCTTGTGATCCTAGCATGGTTAGGAGCAAGAGGAAACACACATTAATATGAAGCCTATAGACTACTGGGAAGTTGAGGTGGTGGTGGTGGTGTGTCACAAATCCTTAGAGCGAATCTCAAATTCTTACCAGTTCTTACCCAGCAGCAGGCGGTGATCGGCAACCATTGTAGTCAAAACTCTCAAAGCTTGGATAGAGTGATTGCCAGGTGGTGTCAAAACACACGACGTAGATGTATGTGGAGCTGGGATGGCTTATTATATGGTAGCAAAAAGGGTCAGCAATAATCAATTCAGAGATGTAAAGTTGAATAAACGCTCAACGACGGTACTGTGCTGGTCCTAGGTTAGACCGTGCTAGAGACGCGAGCCTAAAACACCAGCAAAGTCACGAAGCTACACAGAAACAAGGGAAAAGCACACTCTGATTTTTTTCTCTTTTTTTGGCGCCTCTTTTTTTGCGCTTTGTTTTTGCTCAGAAAATCGCTATAATGGCGAGTGTCTCAAAACTCTTCCCAAGTCGTATAAGCAGGATAGGCACGAAAACAATTTGGCGGATTTTTTTTTCTGGAGCGATTCGGGGGCTGCGACGACCAAAAACTTCGACAAAAATCACTATGATGGCAATTGTCTCAAAACGCTCCGGAGAACCTAAAATCAGGGTAGGTAAAAATATTTTCACCCCCGAAAATTTTGGGCCAAAACATGTTCTGAAAAGCGTGCCAGTCTTTTTTTTCCGACACCTACTCAGGTAGGAAAACGCGAATCCAAAATCAAAAGGATGTCAAAACTAAACCTAAAACGAGATGGACTCGGATTGGTGGCGGATTTGTGGTGGTATATATCGACACCAATGGATAGTGATGGTGGGTGGTGATATATGGCAGCAGTGATGATGGTCATGGTATATGGCAACTACGAAGACGATGCGGTGGCGGTGTGACAACCTGTGAACAAAACTCGAAACTCTAAAGGACTGGACACTAAGACCAGCAACTCGAGATGACGATGTAACCGCAAATTCAACAAAGCAAAATACTGAAAAGACTATGCAAAGGCTTAGATTGGTTCGAGTATGGTGATCTAGCCCTAATTTTTTGTGGCTTTTTCGTGTACTATAGGTATTAAGAATAGATGCGATCTAAACTACGAAAAACTAGTAAAATCTCAACGAGGAACCTGGAAATCTAATACCACTTGATAGAGGGGAAATTGTCCCTGTCTTTCGATGAGATGGTGGCTATCGTTTTTGGTGGAGTGGACTTTGACAAGCCGACTACGAACGTGTGATGACGTCGCACCTTAGCGATGTCTAATCCAACTCCGAGAGGTTATTAACCATGCAGGAGCACGATCAACCTGACCACGAGGGTCCATTTCCTGCACACAAATGAAGAACAAGCAAGAAACTAAGATTGCAATCTGGATATTGCGAATATAAGAGGAGACCTCTATTGATGAAGTGGGTCTGTGTGACGCCTTTGTCTAGTCGTGGAACACAAACGAAGAACACGAAGTTACAGCTATGGCGAACATGTAATCTAAACAAAATCCAAACCTAAAATGACGCCCTAAGGGCTGTATATATGGGGGAATAAAGGGAAATTTCGTGGCCTATTGGAGGAGGGGTACAAAACCGACCCTAGCTCAGTTTCCCCATACATACGGACTCTAAAAACAGCCTATAATATGGTATTTCGAAATTACATGAGCCTGGCCCAAAAATAAGGTGGTGCAACACCTATATTAGCCTATGGACGAATTTTATAAAGTGGCATCATGCATATTTCGTCCAAGGCTTCTCGCTCTCATTATGGTGGCTTCAAAGTGCGAAAATCATCACTGGAAACTCCATTATTCTTTCCCACGTGCTCACCTTATCCTCCATGCTTGATCCTGCTCCAATGGTCATCCTTCTTGTCCATGCTAGGTCCTTCATTCCTAAGTAAAACAAAAGTATCTAATTTAGGCAGCATCAATGTTCATGAACATTAGAAGGATTTCCAAGAAATGGAAGTACCTGGTAATTCAATTGACGTGCGTGAGCTCTAGTAATTGGTCCTGTATGTATAGCAGTCGGGGTTGTGGGTGTAACATTAGTAGGGATGTCCTCATCAGTTTGGAGGGGGCAACGGTTGGAAGAAAAATTCAAAGGTCGGGTCCGCCTCTTTATATACCCGCAGCTGTTGGTGACACCGATTCTAAATTTTCGGTGTCACCAAGTTCCTCAACTATCAGTAGACAGGGAAACTCGGTGTAACCGAGAATATGGAATCGGTAGTACCGAGATTGAAAACCTGATCAACCCTAGGCATTAGGTGAGACCGAGATTTTGTGTTGGTTCCACCGAAATTCACTTGGGAGATTTTCATGGTCAGTCCTTTGTCAATATGGAACTCCAAGTGCTTCTCACATAGAGAGATCGAAAAGTACTTGTTCAAATTTTGTGATGCAGCATGAATGGAATATGCGATGAGTAAGCATAGACAGCTAGAGAAGTGGTCCTAGTCATTCTTGTTCATCCAATTGGCAAAACGAAAATCAAAAAGCCAAATAGGAACAACTGAATGTCATCGAATGAGTATATAAATGCAGACCAACACGCTCACACAATAAGATGTCAAATGAAATCATGGCAAACATGCATATACACACTAGCATCTATCAAGCACTTTGGTGATGATGGAGTCATCAATATATGAGTATATTCACTTAGGAGCCAAGTAAGAATACTTGATCATAGGTCATACTGATCGTTTAAGCACAAGTGGGGTTACCACTTTTACATAAAGCATTTAATGTTGTCACATACTATGAGATGCTTTGAATCAAGTCTTAGAGTAAAGCTCCCCCTTGATGTGACATCCCCCCATAGGAGGGATAAACTAACCTTGGGTTTTGTCGAAGAAGACTACATGTAGGTGAGTAGTGGTGGGTGCTCAATGTTGATGAAGATCACCATGAGTTGGGAGCATCCTTAATGTTTCCTTACTCTTCTCACCTACATGGGTTAGTCCCAACACACAAGAGACAAAAACAAGGATATCTATGGACATGGAGTGTAAAGTATATATGATGATGTCCATTGATTTGTTGATTACCTTGTCCCTTGCTTACTTTTGAGGGAATGTGTGACTCCTTGAACTATTGCATGATGTTGATGTTGATTACAACTTGTTCTTGCCAATAATGAATACGAGTGAATTTCATTGGCAGTGTCACCCCTCGAGAACTTCCCTAGTTCTTCTTCTTGGGGACCCACATCAAGTTGATGGGGATCCTTGGTGTTGAAGTAGTACTTGTAGAAGTTGAGCTTGTTGTAGCCTTGGGAACCCACTTCACCATAGCTCGAGATTCATCTTCATACGAGTCAATGCCCTTTAGGTAGTCTTCGTTTATTCCCTAGCTTTTATTTCGAGTTACTAACATTAGCAATTGAACCGGTATCTAATACCCAGGTGCTACTAGGAGTACTAGTAATGTACACATCAATGACACGTATATCAAATATACTTAAGTTTACGCTGCCAACCTTCTTATCTGCCAAGTATCAGGGACAGTTCCACTACCATTGACCGTTCCCCTTATTATAGAAGCACTTAGTCTTGGGTTTGGGTTCAACCTTGGGTTTCTTCACTGGAGCGGCAACTGTCTTGCCATTCGTGAAGTTTCCCTTCTAGCCATTGCCCTTCTGGAAACTAGTAGTTTTACTAACCATCAAAACTTTATGCTCCTTCTTGATTTGTACCTTCGTGGTGTCAAACATCGTGAATAGCTCAGGGATCATCTTTTCCATCCCTGGCATGTTTATAGTTCATCATTAAGCTCTAGTAGCTTGGTGACAATGACTTGGAGAACTATATCAATCCCTATCTTATATGGAAGATCAACTCCCACTCAATCAAGCGATTATAGCACCAAGACAATCTGAGCACATGCTCAACGATTGAGCTATTCTGCTTCATCTTGCAGGCAAAGAATCTTGTTAGGAGGTCTCATATCTCCCAACATGGGCATGAGCCTGAAATCCAATTTCGACTCTTGGAACATCACATATGCTCTGTGACGTTCAAAACGTATTTGGAGCCTGAATTCTAAGCCATAATGCATGACGCACTGAACTATCAAGTAGTCATCAGAACGTGCCCGTCAAATGTTCACAACATCCATAATCGCCGCTTGAGGGGGTGGTGGACCGAGCGGTGAATTAAGGACATAAGCCTTCTATGCAACAACTCAGGACAATCCTCTAATCATGGAGCTAGTCCGCATAATTGCTACCATCATCTTTCAACTCTATTTTCTCTAGGAACGTATAAAAACACAAGGGAGCTACATCGCGATCTATTGATCTACAACATAATTTTGAAAAGACAACTTAGACTATGTTCATGATAATGAGTTTAATTAATCATATTACTAAAGAACTCCCACTCGAATCAACGTCCCTTAGGTTGTCTTAGTGTGACATATATTCCTCAATTGTATCAACTCACAATTGGTATCATGTCATTTGAATATATCATGTTCTTCCTTGCATGACTAACCTATGTAGGTGAAAAGTGAACGAAAATAACAAGGATTGCTCCCAACTCAAGATGACCTTCATCAACTTCGAGCATCCTCATCAAGTTCACCAACAAGCTACATCATCAACATCACTCAAAGGTATGTACTCATATCCTTGATATAGCTTTACTCCAAGTCATGAGATAAAGAAACTCAAGCGACATGAAGACATTAAATGCTTAATACAAAAATGGTAAACCCATTTTGAGCTTAACGATGAGTATGGCCTATGATCAAGTATTCTTGCTTGACTCCCTAAGTCAATATACTCTAATATAGGTGACGTAGTCACCGCCCATCATCTAGTCATATGAATTGAGTGGAGAACCCTTCTCGTGTTGCTCTTTGACATTTCCATTCAACTCTAGCCTAGATGAAAATTCATTATAAATCTTTTTGAAAATTCAATCCATATCTTTTTGAAAATTCACTTCAAATATTTCTGAAAATTCATTGCAAATCTTTTGAGACACTCTGAAAAATTCCATTTGACAAAGTTGCGAAGTTTCTGTTTTCCAACTCGGAGCCTCCGATCATAAAAACTCGGTTCTACCGATATTGCAGTCCTACTGCAGAAATACATATCGGTGCCACCGAATCTTTTGCCTCGGAGCCACCGACCTCTATGCGCCATGTCTGCTCAGTTTTATGATAAACTTAATGATTCCAATGATGTAGGGGGAGAAACATCAAGAGATATAATCTCAAATAATCAAGGATCCCCACGTTAAAGGGTTTTCAGATCTTAAGAGGGAGAAAAACAATTTTCAAGGAACCCTTATCTCAATGCTCTCAATGACCCTATATCTCTGGGATCCCTTCCCACTCTATGATCCCTTTTATCTATCCCTTGTGACCTTTTTGGAAATTAGTGCCAAAGGGGGAGTGTTAGTGCATCTAGTGCCCCTTTGTGATTTTGGTGTATTAAAGACTTATAGGTTAAGGAACTAATGTGTTTGTGAGTGTACACATGCTCTATAAGTCGATGAGGAGTTCAATAAATTCGTAGATTACCGACCCCCAAAAATGTATGTCTTCAACTGAAGACTTTTCTGAAGACTTTGGTATTCCTTGAAGACTTTGAAAATGAAGAAGTTGGTGTGACCTTGAAGATATGAACGAGGACTATGAAGCATGAAGACTTTTGTTTTCGTAGTTTCATTTCCTTTCTTTGAGTCATAGGAAACACCATACTATTAAAGGGGGTCGAGGTAATACTAAAGAAAATTTCCAACTGATGCTCAACTCCAAAAGCCTCAACCTATCCAATCCTTTGAGTGAAGCCTTTGGAAATCTCTTGCAGTTTAGTCGAGTTCTTCAGTGATAGAGATGATGATCTTGTGGTCTCTGATGAAATTGATCTTACTGAGGAGTTAGGATTTTGCTAGTGCGAATTGCCTACAAGTGAGGAACATGATATGTCTGAGGACTTTCATAGTTCGAAATTCCGACTGTTGCTCTGCTTAGCGCTAGCTGTCCGCAATCATAATACCCTGGCTATAAATAGCCACCCCCACAACCACTAGTTGGTTGGCTGCTCTGAGAGAGAACTTACACTTGTCATTTGAGAGCAACCCATCCTCCAAGGACTTTGAGAGAAAATCATCAGTGAGGAAAGACCCAAACCACCAAACCCAAAGTGATTGAGCATCACTAAAGAAATTCCTGTGTGGAACCGACGCTTGTTACCTTTGAGGACTGTGTATCCTCCAGACAGTTAGGCATCATGGTCTAGTGCATCGTGCAGTCAATTGGGGATCACGGAGTGACCTTGGTTTAGAGCATCCAGTAGTCAATTCTGGATCGCCGGGTGACCAGTTTGTGAGGGTTTTGGAAGTCTACCCTGAAGACTTACCACGAGTGTTGGGCGAGGACTGTGACCTTAGCTCAAGGAGAATACGGTAAGGACTGTGTGTCCTAGGACTGTGTGTCCTGTGGTTTAAATACTAGGCCATTTCAAACCAGACGTACGACTGTCACAGCAGTTGGAACTGGGTCCTCAAACCATTGTCTTCATCGAGCTACCTGGTACTATTTCCTCAACCCCTCTATTCCCCGTATACGTGTTGATGAAATTGATCGTTAGTGTTTGAAGAATTTGACAGAAGACTATCACAATTTCCTCACCTCAAATTCTTCAAGTTACCTTGTTCCTTACCTGCCTATCCTATATCATGCTACTTGTAATCTGTGCATGTTTTATTTCATTATGATGATTATGTTGTCACTATGTTCGTCATGCACTTGAGTACTTATTCTGCTGCTAGTTATTCATCACATTTCAAATTCCTCAAGTGATGAATTTGTAAAAATCGCCTATTCACCCCCCCTCTAGTCGATATAACGCACTTTCAATTGGTACCAGAGCAAGGTACTCCCTTATTCTGTGTGATTTTGGTTTAACCACCCGGAGTTCTAGTTATGTCGACTGCAGGTATGATCAAGGTTTCCGCAGGATGTCCTACCTTCGATGGATGGACTATCCCTACTGGAAGAACAAGATGCGTATGCATCTCGAGGAAATTGACAATGATCTCTGGTACGTTGTGGGAAATGGTGTTCCCCGCATTTCTCCGTCGTTACTACTGCTGATACGAAGAGATTCAAGCAACTCGCTTCTCAGGCGAAGAATATCATCTGTGGCCATCTGAGCAAAAGTCAGTATGGCAGAGTGAGTGCTTTGGAGACTTCTAAGCTTATCTAGGATAGGTTGTCCAAAGTCAATGAAGGTGTTTCCACTCAACGTGACTCTCGTGTTGATCTTCGCAATCTCTTCAACCGCTTCAAGAGACTCGACAATGAAAATGTTCAGCAAACTTTTGATTGTCTGACTGATATCTCCAATGAGCTTCAAGCATTGGGTGCCACTGATATCACCGACCATGAAGTGGTGAAGAAACTGCTAAGATCTCTTGACTCCTCATTTGATACTCTGGATTTGATGATTCAAGAGCGTGGAGACTACAAGTCACTTGATCCTGCTGATATTCTTGAGAGACTCAATACTCATGAATTCCAACAAGCTGAGAAGAGAGACCTCTATGGGCCAAGCTATGGAAGATCCCGTGCTCTGAAGGCAAAAGAAATTTCCTCATCCAAAGACGAAGATTCTGACAGCAGCCTTGGTGATCCTGAAGAACTAAGTCAGGAGTTAGCAATGCTCGTGAGGAAATTCCAGAAGTTCTCAAGGAGAGGTGGATTTGGAAAGTCATCAAAGAGTGGTTTGAGGAAATCATATTCCTCTGATGACTACAAGAAAAGAACCTGTCACCGTTGCAAGAAACCTGGTCACTTTATCTCTAATTGTCCTCTCTTGGAAAAAGATTCAAAGAAGAAGAAGAAATACAAGGATGATAGTTCTGATGACTCAAAGAAAAAGAAGAAATCTTCAAAGTCCTCATCTTTAATTCCTCAAAGCACAAGCAGAACGGTTCTAGAAAGGCTCGAGCATTCATTGGCACGGAAATGGATTCTAAAGAAGAATATGAAGAATATGAAGAAGAAGAAGAATCTGAGGTGGAATCAGAATCTAGTGTTGCAAGCCTTGCTCTCACCACTGCTTTCGTTAGCAAGTCCATCTTCAACGATGAAGAAAATGACTACTCCAATGACTCTGACGTTAGCAATGATAATTATGCTCCCACCTATTGCTTCATGGCAAAAGGTTCAAAGGTACACAAACATCATTCCTCATCTGAATCAAGTGAAGATGAATCTGATGAATATGTGAAACCTAGCTATGCTAAACTTGTTAAACTTGCCACTAACCAACAAAGTGCACTTGAAAAGCTTCAGAAAATGCTAGACAAAAGCAATGATCTGTTGAACGATGAAGTGGATCGGACTCAAACTCTGTCTGACGATCTCAAAAGTCTTCAGACAAATATGATAACCTTCAGAGTCATCATAATGCTCTCTTGGACGATCATGATAAGCTTTCCTATGAACTTCTTCAAAGAAAGCAAGATCTTGAGAAACTAAGGGTGTCACATGAGGATCTCCAAAGGGAAAATGATTCCTTACTGGCTCAACAGATCAGTACCGCTCAGGAAGAATTTGTTCCACCTTGTTTGAAATGCATCGAACATGAAACTGCTAATTCTTCACCTGAATGTTCAAATGCTTCTATTCCTGCAAATTCTTCAACTATTCCAATGGTTTCAAATTCCTCATCTGAGGATACCACAAGTATCATTGACGAAAATGCAGGGTTGAAGGAATTGTATGTGACAGGCATGTACAAAAGTCTTAAAGGGCATCAAACCCTTTGCGATGTCCTCAAAAAGCAGATTCTGAACAAGAACCCTAGGAAAGAAGGTGTTGCCTTTGTGAGGAAACTCAACGCTGATGGATCTTACTGGACACCTGAGCGGTAACCCAGAACCTCATGGGTTGCTACGAAAGGACCTCCTGTAGATCCATCCACTTTATCTGGCTTTACTTGTGAAACTTCATATTCCTCTGATGAGTCACTTGACTCCAACTACAAATTCTTCAAAAATCAGAAAGGTGAAGTATTTGCTAGATTTGTTGGAACTAACTGCATGAATGGTTCTCATACGAAGAAAATCTGGGTTCCCAAGAGCTACCTACAAAATCTTCAAGTGAATATCGTCACGACACCACTCATGAAGAATAGGAACCCAGATCAAATTCCTCTTATGGACCAAAGTCTTCACTTGGACCAAATTCCTCAAATGGTGAAAAATACCATTCTCGTGCTAATGCATCTGTTTCGCAGGGAAAATCTAAGAGTTCTGAATATGTGCATTATTCTTCAAATCATTATGTTCATAAGTCCTCGAAGAATTTCTCTGCCTATTCATATGAGTACTCTAACCCTCGTCCTGTGAAACGACGCGCGCTTGCTTCAATGCCTCCCTTCTCATATGGTACTCGCAGAATGATGAACTCTTTACCACCCCTCCAGATGTGGGTGGTGAAGAAATTGGACTAATTTCTTATGTAGGGTCAGGTCTCCAGATGAACTTGAACATCTAATGAACTTGCTAGAGACGTGAGGAAATGATTGAAAGGACACAAGCTAAGCTTGTAGAAATGAATTCCTCATTTCTCACGTCCTCACACTACTTGCTTACTATCTTGTGTGATGGAATTCTGTCTGATGTAATTGAAGTCATATTCTTCACTCTGAAGCATATGAGTTCGTAAGTTGTACTAATTCGTCTTCAGGATGAAACTCCAAAAGCTACTTAGTGGGTCCTCGATAGTGGGTGCACAAATCACATGACTGGTGACAAGAGTCTTCTGATGAATTTGCCACTTGCTCCATCTCATCTGACGCATATCACCTACGCAAACAAAGGAAAAAAAGCAAGGTATTGGGTCTAGGTAAGGTTGCAATCTCAAAGGTCCGAACCATGGATAAGGTGATGCTTGTCGAATCCCTTGGGTTCAACCTTATGTTTGTCTCAATGCTTTGTGATCTTGATATGGTTGTCGTATTTGGAAGATATCGTTGTGTTGTCATCATGGAATCTGACAATTCCAAAGTCTTCGAAGGCTTTAGGAGAGGAGACTTGTATATTGTTGATTTCTCTACAGGTCCTCAGCCTGCCACATGCCTACTTGCAAAGTCCTCAGAAGGCTGGCTGTGGCATCGACGACTTGGACATGCTGGTATGAGGAACTTGCACACGCTCATGAAGAAAAAGCACGTCATTGGCATTGAGGGTGTCAAATTCCTCAAGGACCACCTTTGTGGTGCATGTGAGTCTGGAAAGATGACCAGATCCAAGCATCCATCGAAGACAATCATGACCATGACTCGACCCTTTGAATTGCTTCACATGGATCTCTTTGGCCCCACTCATTACTCCACACTAACAAATTCTTCAAGTTTTTATGGCTTTGTCATTGTTGATGATTACTCTCGTTACACTTGGGTGCATATTATTCTATACAATTCCGAAGTGCAGGATGTCTTCAGACGATTTGCTTCAAGGGCCTCCATGAACTTTGGCGTCAAGATCAAGCATATCAGGAGTGTGATAATGGGACTGAGTTCAAGAACACCAATCTTGATGAATATCTTGATGAACTTCGAATTACTCATGAGTTATCTGCCCCTTATACTCCTCAGCAGAATGGCGTCGTGGAGCGCAAGAACATGACTCTTGTTGAGATGGCTTGCACCATGCTTGATGAATACAAAACTCCTCGTCGCTTCTGGCCTGAGGCAATTGATACTACATGCCACATCATCAACATGGTATATCTTCAAAAATTCTTCAAGAAGACTTCGTATAAACTTATGACAGGCAAGAAACCCAATGTAAGTTATCTCAAAGTCTACAGTGCAAAATGCTGGATTAGAGATCCTCACCATAGTTCTAAATTTGCACCGAAAGCACATGAAGGTTTTATGCTTGGTTACGGAAAGGACTCACACACCTACAGAGTCTTCAACACCTACCACCACAAGGTTGTTGAAACTGTCGATGTGTGGTTTGATGAAACTATTGGCTCACAAAGAGAGCACCTACCTTCTGTGTTAGATGAACAGTATCCTAAGGAATCCATTAAGATGAAGGCTACTAAAGATGTCATACCCACTGAGGAAGTTATTCCATTGAATGAAGACAATCATGCTGATACACCTGAAGAAAATGGCGCTGATGAAAGTCCTCGGCCACGTCAACCTGCTCACCCAAGAGTTGCAAATGAAGTGCATGTAGGCAAAATCATCAAATCAATGCACAAGGTCCTCTCACTCGCTCAAAAGCTTCACATTTGACTAACTTTTGTGGGCACTTTGCCTTTGTCACTATCATAGAGCCTAGCAAAGTTGATGAAGCATTTAAGGAGCCCGAGTTGATTCAAGCTATGCAAGAGGAATTGCATCAATTCAAGATCAACAACGTGTGGGAACTTGTCAAGTGGCTATATCCTCGCAAGCATAACATCATAGGTACCGCAAGTGGATCTACCGCAACAAGCAAGATGATAATGGCCTTGTGGTGAGGAATAAGGCTCGTCTTGTAGCTCAAGGCTACACATAGGTTGAAGGAATTGACTTTGATGAAACTTTTGCACCTGTTGCTAGACTTGAAGCTATTTGCATATTGCTTGCTTATGCTAACCATCATGATATCATCTTATATCAAATGGATGTGAAAAGTGCATTCCTCAATTGTAAGCTTGAGGAAGAAGTATATGTTGCTCAACCCCCAGACTTTGAAGACCCTAAGCATCCTGAGGAAGTCTTCAGACTCAACAAGGCCCTCTATGGCCTCAAGCAGGCCCCTCAGGCGTGGTACGACACTCTGAAGGAATTCCTCATGAAGAAAGGCTTCAAACCCGGTTCACTCGACCCAACTCTTTTCACAAAATCCTATGACATTGAACTATTCATATACTAAATATACATAGATGATATTATGTTTGGCTGTACTGACAAATGTTATAGTGATGAATTTGCCTATATGATGAGTGAAGAATATCAAATGTCTATGATGGGAGAGTGAAATTCTTCTCAGGTCTTCAAATTCATCAGCAAGACAATGGCATCTTCATATCTCACGAGAAATACCTCAAGGATGTTCTAAGGAAATTCGACATGCAAGATGGCAAAGGCGTCAAAACTCCAATGCCTTCAAAAGGCCACCTCTACATTGACGAAAATGGTAAAGATTTTGATCAAAAGGTATATCGCTCCATGATTGGCTCATTATTGTATCTATGTGCATCTAGGCCTGATATTATTCCCGATTCCAAGCAACATTGAAGGAATCACACCATAAGGTTGTGAAACATATTCTTCGATATTTAGCTCACACACCAACACTTGGATTATGGTATCCCAAGGGCTCAAATCTTCACCTCGTCGGATACTCTAATGCTGACTATGCTAGAGACCGTGTGGATCGCAAGTCAACCTCAGGCACATGTCATTTCCTCAGACGATCCTTAGTCTGTTGGTCCTCGAAGAAGTAGAACTATGTGTCACTATCTACTTCTGAAGCTGAATACATTGCTGCTGGTTCATGTTGCGCTCAGTTGCTATGGATGAAGCAAACCCTCAAGGACTATGGCATCAAGTTGAAGAATGTGCCTCTCTACTGTGATAATGAGAGTGCCATCAAGATTTCTTACAACCCAGTTCAGCATTGCAAGACCAAGCACGTCCAGATTCGTCATCATTTTCTTTGAGATCATGTACTCAAGGGAGACATCTCCATCGATCTTATTCCCACTGAAGAACAACTGGACGGTGTCTTCACAAAGCCCTTGGATGAAAAGAGATTTTGCAAGTTGCGACGTGAGCTAAATATCTTAGAATCTTATAATGTTCTTTGAAAAAGGACACACATCCTAACACTTATGAAAAATTGATGACTTAGATGTGCAACACACGAAGTAACATTTTTCTTCAATCAATGAAGAATAACCCTCTAAGTGTGAAGAAATTAACGAGGAATTTGATTCTCATAACCCTACGACAATTGTACGCGGTGTCTGAACTCATCATTCTTATACGGTGGGTCACGCCACCAACCAAAGTTGAAATTCTTCAAAGTTGAGTTTTTCGTCATTTTGCAAATTCCTCAAGTTTGCAAATTCCTCAAGTTTTCAAATTCCTCAACTTTTCAAATTCTTCAAACTTTGAAACTCATGTTCTTCATTGACTATATACATATATATTTGAGTTTTCAATGTCCTCAATAGCATTCACTTATTGCTAATTCTTCAAGTTGATTTTCATCTAAGTGAATGTGATCGGACCCCTTCCCCCTCTATGCTAAACTTAACCCAGTCTGTTCACAAATTCTTCATATGTGTTCTACTTTGAAACTCGTTCAAAGTCTTCACTGTCTCCTTGACAGCTGAAAATTTGTGACCGGAAACTTTAAAATTTTCACTATCAAAAATTTTGGCGTTTCCCGCTCAAATGGTTCCCGATTCCCATGACTGGATAACCCACAACCCCCCCCCACTATCGCCACTACTCAAAACGTGGGTGGCACATGTCGCGTGGAGAGCAAGGTTCAGGGGCAATCTGGTCCAAAATCCTCGGATGGATTGGTTTTCACCTCCACTATAAATACCCCTCCCCTTTCACTGTGCTCGGTTACTCCTCAATCCTACTCTCTCCCGAGCTCCAACCTAGTGCTGCCACTGAAAACATCGCCACCGGTGTGGAAGAGCTTCACTGCCTCGACCTCGCCATCGCTGTACTCGCATCGGCCGATGAAGTCTTCATCCCGCCGCCGCTGTAGCTGTCTCCCTCTACCGAGCTAGGGCGTGGGAGATCTGGACTGACGAACTTCCTCAATCTCATCTCTTAGTTCGTCGTGTTCTTTGCTAGGGTAAATAAAATCTATTTTTACCGCTCTTGTTTGATTTTCAAGTTTTCCTAAATCTTCACAAAGGTGTTTATTCTTCAAGAGTCTCATTCTAAAGCACCTTACATGTTCATACACTTGATGATTTTCCCTAAGTTATGATTTTCTTCAAGATTCCTAAATTGTGTGAATCCTCAAATTTTGCACAACTCTGGAATCTAAGACAAAGAACACTTAGTGAAATTCCTCAAGACACCCATGGTCAAATTCCTCACACCTGATTTTATTGAAAAAATTCTGAGAACGCATATGACCTCTTCAAACTCCTCGCACCTATACTCTGTTCACAGGTACAAACATGTCCGCTGATGAATCACTAGGTTCTCATCAACTTAACTCATTTCCAGCGTTTATTGAGGAAAACTGTGCACTTCTTCAGAGTCCTCAAGAGTTCAAAATCCTCAGCTGAAGAAAATGGCTGATGGGAAGAAGCCACAGAAAGGTGGAAAGAAAGCTAAACAGAATACTGCTTTTGAGATACCTGAACATTTGTATGCTGGTTACTGTACACCAGATGAATCCATACATGGCAAAGAGACAAAAGAACAGAGGAAAATCAAATTCAGAGGATTGAACGGACGTGGGTGAGGGAATGGAAAGTGTATCGCTATGTTACTCCCAAATATATGAAGAAATTTTCTCTCAAACCCCCTTGCAATAGGGATCCTCCTGCTGATGATCAAGAGGTTGATCCTACAAGTGTTGCTCGCGGTGAAGACTTTCCCGCTGAGTGGGCAAAGCATCAACTCAAACTTCAGAGAATTGCCGAAGCTGTAGTGAAGAAATTCAATGAAGACTCTGCTGCTGCTGCCTCTGCCGGAGCCTCTGCTAGTCCTCCGAAGAAATTGATGTTGAAGAAATATGTTGTGAAGTCAAATTCTTCAACTTCAAAATCATCACAGCAGATTCCTCAAGCTTCAAAGGCCTTAGCCGCTAGTACGGTTGCTGCTCAGTCTTTAACTGCTGCTGCAAAGTCCTCAACTCCTATGCATCTTGCATCTTGTCAGAGGACAGAGGGATTCTCAATTGCTTCAGGGGCATTAGCAAGTTCTTCAGCCCAAGCACATTCCTCAAGCAGTCCTTCCCTGAGGAAAATGAAAGCAACTACTGGCCGAGGAATTCGGCCAAGTCCTCAACCCAAGAAGGTGGCATTCCCAATTCCATCAGATTCCTCAGATGAAGCTGATGATGAGGAACTTGCTGCGATCATCAGAAACAAGCAAGAACGAGTGCCTCAAGCGAAGGGCACTCAAATTCCTCTATTGCTTGATCCAAAATAGGTGCTTAACTTCATTGATATCTGGCACAAGGATCCTAAAACGCCCATTGATGACTTGAAGCTGCCTCCTGGTCCTGATCATGTCCTCACATCTTTCAGAGCTGAAGAAGAATGGAAGTATGAAAAGGCCAGACAAACCAAGAAAGCTCAATACAAGAAAGAGCATTTCTTGAAGAAAAATGTTCTGAATCTGTCTCTTGAGGAACTTGTGAAGATGCAGTCTGAGATCAAAGACCTGAGTGAGGAATTCAATGCATACTATGTTGATTGGCAAGGCGCCAAGGTTCGCTTTGTCAACATAGCTGATAAAGTCATCACTAATCACAACTCAAGGGTTGCATCTTGTTCGCAACCACAAATTCCTCAAGTTGATGAATCTGCTCAACCAAGTAAAGAAACTGCCTGCGCGGCTGAAGAAAGTCAGCCCGCTAAAGAACATACTAGGACAACCTCCACTGTTGTGCCTGAAGAAATTGACAGACCAGCTGAAGCTTTTGCTGCGCTTGAAGAAAATGTAGCACCTTCACCTTTAGCTGAAACAGCCAAATCATGACACGTGAAGACAATCAACCTTCCTTCTGCATTAGAAGTGAAGAAGACTAAGGCTGCTAAGAAGAAGGCTCTAAAGAGAAAAGCTTCAACTTCGGATTCCTCAGCCATGAAGAAGTTGAAGACCCTGCCAAAATCTTGAACTGAACCATTTGATGCCAGTCCAATCTCCTCAGCACCAGCCTATGAGATAATTCCATTTGGCGTTGAACTATGTCATCCCAGATGATGATGATGAAGAGGATCATTCTGTTGCTTCGACAGAGCAGATTGATGAAGAAATTGACATTGAAGAAAATGCTTCAACTCAACAGGTATCATCGCCCTAGCCTCAGTTCACTTCTGAAGAGGTTGGAGTTGAAGAAATTGATGAGGACGTGGACATTGGCGACACAACACCTGTCATCAATGATGAATATTGGGAAGCTGCTCACCTAAATTCCCCAATGACAACTCCTCTGTCACAGATTCCTCAGTCCCTAGCCCAGGCTGAAGAAATTCATGAAGAATCTGGTGACTTGGCCGCTCCAGCCACTGAATAAATTCCAGCTGCATCAGCTGATGACTTTGCTGCTCCAACTGCCACTGAGGAAACTGCTCCACAAATTCCTCAGTTTGAAGAAATTCCTTCTATGCCTAAGGAAATTAAGGGCCGCTTCAAGCCAAACCTTTAGCTGAAGCCAAGGATGCCATTCAAAGGCTCAAAGTGCGCCAAATTCCTCAAGTCCATTTTCTTCAATGAGCACATGTTCTTCACTAGTCCCAATCCATATGACTTAGCAAGGGCCGGTCGAACCATATTCTGGACTCCAACTCAGATGAATTACTATGCATCGGTTCTGTTTGACAGGAAGAAAGTCTTCGAGTACCACCAAATTACTCATGCTGATATGGAACCAATTCCATCCTTCACGTCGGTGCTCTCTGTTCTTCACGATGCTGGAATTCTTCCCTTCTTTGTGGACATTTGTGATTGGAATGAAGAGCTAATTCTTCAATTCTATGCCACACTGCACATCATAGGTGATGCCACTGACATCAACTCCTGGATCTTGGATTGGATGACCGGATATACTCACTTCACTGCTCTAGCATCTAAATTGCTTCAGCCAGTCCCTGTCCCAATTCCTTCAGAAGAAGCTTGTTGCCTGTTTGACGAAGCCGCACTACCAAATCAACTGATGCAAGTGCTGATGAAATCGCTGTCTCCTGTAAAATCTCAATGGACAACCTTCCTTGTGAAGGATTTGCTCTATGTGCCTAGGACGGTCTACCGCATTCTCACCAACGCCCTATGTCCTTAGAAGGGCCACAACTCTGAAGAAGAAGAAGAGGAGGGAGTCATGAAGAACATGCTATTCAACATCATTCATGGGATTCCCATCAACTTCCATGATTTCTTCATGAGGACATTGGCGAATGTAGCACTAGCCCCATTCGAACTGAAGCCTTATGCACCTTGGATCATGAAGTTCATCAGATCAAAGTCTTCAGTTCCCTTCAAGGAGGACTTCCAGAATCACTTCGGCTTCTTGCCCCCAATTTAAGTCCTCAAGAGGACAATTGCCTTAGTTGAAGGAAAAGGCAAGGCTGTCATTGATGAAGGCACTCGTCCATTGGATGGCTAGTTTCACAATGCTACATCGTTCTCCACCAATGATGACACTGCAACTCAGGATTCTGAAGCAAATGCCTCAGTTCAAAAACCTCAAGAGTCTGCCCCTCGTGTGATGACTAATCGTGAGCTTCTCATAAGTCTTCATTAGAAGATTGATCGCAATCACAAGTAGGTGAAGCGTCAGTTGGCTTCCATTGTTCAGAACATGACTGTAACGCAGAACTCTGTGAAGAAGAATCACTACTATGTGCACGAAATCCTCAACCGCACTTGGGCCATTCTGTCTCACCTCAAGACTCCTGAAGAACTGAAGGAGTTGGATCTTGAGGAAAATCTTGACTGGGCTCGTCAACCACAGAAGAAATTCAAGAAGGTTCAAGTTCCTCTGATGGTCACAAGTTCATATTCTTCATCGCGTGAGATAGATGAAGCTAAGGACATTGACGACACTACGGCGGGCCCTGCATTGACAAATGACCCCGACACCACTGGCGCTCCTTCCTCACCAACAAGATGAAATTCTTCAAGGGGCATTAGTCCTCACTTTTTCGTCCCTTTGGTCTTCGATGACAAAGGGGGAGAAAATTTGAGTTAGTATTCAAGCGGGTCGTTATATATGGGCTATTTTTTTTAATTTACAACTCTTGCTCTTCTGAAGGTTTTGTTGGTTGAGTTGTAAACTTAAGTCCGATGGTGGTCTAACTCTTTTGAACTGCTTTCCGCATGCTTATTTCCTCATGCAACTTAATGCATGCATGCTGAATTTTGTTAGACACAATTTTCATCATGCATTTCAAATTCTCATATCATATGTTAAATGCGTGTATGAATTACAAGATACAGGGGGAGTTCTCCCTGTTTTTAACCTATCATGTGCATTTACAGTTCAAAGCAAATTCCTCAAAAATGCACATCTTCAGGGGGGTTATTCTATATCTTGCAATCAAATTCCTCAAACTCAGTAATTACACTTCATATTATTATCCCCGTTGAAAACTTAACCTATTTGTCATCAATCACCAAAAGGGGGAGATTGTTAGTGCATCTAGTGCCCCTTAGTGATTTTGGTGTATTGAAGACTTATAGGTTAAGGAACTAATGTGTTTGTGACTGTACAGAGGCTCTATAAGTTGAGGAGTAGTTTGACATATTCGGAGATTACCGACCCCTAAAAATGTATGTATTCAACTGAAGACTTTGGTATTCCATGATGACTTTGAAAATGAAGAAGTTGGTGTGACCTTGAAGATATGAACGAGGACTATGAAGTGTGAAGACTTTTGTTTTTGTAGTTTCATTCCTTTATTTAAGTCATAGGAAACACCGTACTGTTAAAGGGGGCCGAGGTAATACTAAGGAAAATTTCCAACTGATGCTCAACTCCAAAAGCCTCAACCTATCCAATCCTTCGAGTGAAGCCTTTGGAAATCTCTTGTAGTTCAGTCGAGTTCTTCAGTGATAGAGATGATGTTCTTCTGGTCTCTAATGAAATTGATCTGACTGAGGAGTTAGGATTTTTCCAGTGCGAATTGCCTACAAGTGAGGAACATGATATGTCTGAGGATTTTCATAGTTCAAAATTCCGACCGTTGTTGTGCTTAGTGCCAGCTGTCCCCAATCATAATATCCACATAACGGTCATATCATTGGGGGCATTTATGTCTTATCATGTCAGGTTGCACCCTGGCTATAAATAGGCACCCCCACAACCACTAGTTGGTTGGCTCCTCTGAGAGAGAACTGACACTTGTCATTTGAGAGCAACCCATCCTCCAAGGACTCTCAGAGAAAATCATCAGTGATGAAAACCCCAAACCACCAAACCCAAAGTGATTGAGCATCACTAAAAAAATTCTTGTGTGGAACCGATGCTTGGTTACCTTTGAGGACTGTGTATCCTCCAGACGGTTAGGCGTCATGGTCTAGTGCATCCTGCAGTCAATTGGGGATCACAGAGTGACCTTGGTCTAGAGCATCCAACAGTCAATTGTGGATCATCGGGTGACCACTTTGTGAGGGTTTTGGAAGTCTATCCTGAAGACATACCACGAGTGTTGGGCGAGGACTATGTGACCTTAGCTCAAGGAGAATACGGTAAGGACTGTGTGTCCTCGAACTATGTGTCCTCTGGTTTAAATACTAGGCCGCTCCAAACCAGACGTACGACTGTCACAGCAGTTGGAACTGGGTCATCAAACCATTATCTTCATCGAGCTACCTGGTTCTATTTCGTTAACCTCTCTATTCCTCGTATACATGTTGATGAAATTGATCATTACTGTTTGAAAATTTTGACTGAAGACTTTCACAATTTCCTCACCTCAAACTCTTCAAGTTACCTTGTTCCTCACCTGCCTATCCTGTATCACACTACTTGTAATCTGTGCATGTTTTATTTCATCATGATGATTATGCTGTCACTGTGTTCCTCATGCACTTGAGTACTTATTCTGCTGCTAGTTATTCATCACATTTCAAATTCCTCAAGTTGAAATTCTTCAAGTGATGAATTTGTAAAATTTGCCTATTCACCCCCCTTTAGTCGATATAACGCACTTTCAGGGACAAATATCAAAACTTCAAAGCTTACATAACAATGGGGGAGATATATATCTAAAGGGAATAATATCTAAGCATTTTTGCATTATGGGGAGAGATGATCATGAAAATAAGAAGTGTAACCTTATCATATAAAAGGGGAAAAAACTTATCAATGATCCCTTATGACACAAATACTTCTTAAGGAGAAGAGAGAAGGATGTATTTGAAATTTAATTCTCATATGCTTTAGATTTTCTTAGCCCTACCTACTCTCAGTATCTATATACTATGATTCACGGAGAAAGAGGAAAACTTTCAATTGGTGTCTAGGGGAGAAGTCTCTAAACTCATTTGGAGACATATCATTATCAAGAAATCATTACTTATATGTCCTCAATATCTTGGTACTCTTGGTTCCATTTGCATTTGCACTATCAAATACACTTGTGTTTCCTAACATTGTTTTCTTGAGTGTGTTCCTACTGTTAAATGCTGAAGGACCTCAAGGTAATTATATGCATCATATTCTTGTTCAAGATGATCTCTTGCTCCTTGCACATATTGGTTGCAAGAGTAAGTCTTGAACATCAAATCATTTCATTCTCATATATTTGATGCATATTGCCAAGATATACATGACTTCTCATGTCCTTCCTACCATGTGCGTGTACATGCATTCAAAAGCAAGTATCCTTAAAATGGATTGCACACATCTAAGGGGAGCTTGTATCAGTCATGCATCCCTCAAAGTCTTCATAAATTTATGTATATCTTAAATTGAAGCTTTGATTGTGTGTTGTCATCAATTACGAAAAAGGGAGAGACTGAAAGCTCAATATGCTCCCTTGGTGGTTTTGATAACTCATGACAACATACATTGTCTCTTGGACTAGTACTTTTATCTAGTGTATTTAAGATAAAGTCCACAGAGAAGGTTGGCTAAGGAGTGTGGAGAGTATCCCCAAGAAGATGAAGAAGAAGGAATATCATTGGCAATTGCTTCAAGCAAGAGGGCTCTACATTTTACCTTGTGAGAAATCACTTTGAGTCCATAGGAAAGCAAATACTATCAAAAGGGGGTAAGGTACTGTTGGTGAACAAAATGCTCATACATGCACAAGTGATAGTCACCACATACACCCACAAGCTCTTGCACAAAAATCTGTCCAAAGGCAAATATCCAAACTCGGTGCAACCAACACTTCCCACTCGGTGCCACCGATTCTCATCCTCAGACAGATTCAGCCATACCCTAGCCCTTTGGTGCAACCGATTCTGATTCGGTGCCACCGAGTTTGGGTTGTCAACTTTCTATTACGCAAATTCAAGAAATCGGTCCGACCGAGTTTGTTGAATCAGCGTCACCGAGTCTGGTAATCTGACCGTTGGTCACCTAATCAGTGCAACCTTGTTTTATGTATCAGTCTCACCGAGATTCAAAAGTTGCTACCTTTTAGGCAACTCGGTACCATCGAGATTAATACATCGGTGTCACCGAGTTGGACTTATGAGGTGTAACTATTGGATTTTTGGAGATGCCTATATATCATTGTTGAGGAAATCGTTAACTGGTAGCTGCTCGGTTGGTTTGCAAGTAGGGGATTAATAGGCTAATCAGCAAGTTAATTGGACATTTAATCAATTAATTGGGCGATTTATCAGTTAATCGGCTACCCGGTGACCTTATGAGTAGGGATTAATCGGCAAGTTAACTGGTTTATCAGATGAATTCTTGAACGGGACTATATATACCCCTCCACCACCACTCACTCATAAGAGAAGCATTTAGAATAGATCCCCACTCATACCAACTGATTTTCTGAGAGAGCCACCTACTCATGTGTTGAGATCATGCCATTCCATTCCAACCATATGAATCTTCATCTCTATCCTCCCCAAGTTGCTTTCCACCCAATCAATCTCCTCCACCAAAGCCAAATCTTTGAGGGAGTGATTGTGTGTTGAGGAGTCTATCATCTTGAAGCACAAGAGCAAGGAGTTCATCGACATTATCGAGCCTATTACCTTTTGGAGGGTGGTGCCTCCTAGATTGGTTAGGTGTCACTTGGGAGCCTCCTACTTCGTGTTGAGGAGTGAACCAAGAAGTTTGTAAGGGCCAGGAGATCGCCTACTTCATGAAGATCTACCCCGAGTTAGGCTAGTCCTCCGTGGGCGTAGGCCATCATGGTATATTCGAGGTTGCTTCTTCGTGGAACCCTCCGTGGGTAGAGACCTTCGTGGACTCTTGGGACCGTTACCCTCCGTGGTTTGAAGACTCCATAAATGTGGACGTACAATAGCACCACCTATCGGAACCACGGGAAAAATCTTCATGTCATTCATGCGTTTGATCTTCCTATCTCTGCTCCTTACTTCCATGTGCAATGTCTTTACGTTCCGCTGCTATACTTGATGACTTGCATGTGTAGGGTGTGCTAGACTTGCTATAATTGCTAAAATCTGCCAACACATAACTTTGCACCTTGTGTCGATTTTAAATTCCTGCTAGTAGTCTAGTCACCCCCCCTCTAGACATACTCTTCTAGTGATCCCACAATTGGTATCAGAGCTCTGGTCTCCATTGCTTCGGTCTCATCACCATGGAGGAAGATGGATGTGTCTAGTGTGGAGAGTTTGTATTGTAGAGTGCCCATTCTTGATGGAGAGTACTATAGTCGATGGAAGAATTCTATGATTTATCTATTTGAAAAATTCCATGTGAGAAAACATAATTAAAATCCCATGTGCTCCCCATTGATGAATTGCATTGCACACACGAAGAGGAAACAAACATGCTTGGTAACTTTAGAACTGTCAATCTAATTGTTAGAGGTTTACCAAGATTCTTGCTTTCTCAATTGAAGAACTTTGCTTGTGCTTATACTTTGTGGAATGATTTGGAGAAATGATATCCAAATCTTACATTAAGTAATCTTGATGAAATTTTTTGTAAAACTATTGCTTTTCACAAAATGAAGCCTAGTGATCCAAACTTTGATAAATGTGTATTTGAGCTTCGTGATCCTATGCGTGCTAAAGGAGATGTCACAACTATCAACAAAATATTATTGAAGCCATTCACATTCATAAACTTGAACATTGTCATGGTTACGATTCTAACGAGTCTCTTGGTTTCTATGATGAGGAGATTTCGCAAAATGATGACAATGAAGAACATGGCTACTATGATGAAGATGATTTGTTCGACTTCTAGCATGAAAAGATCATGAAGAATCAAAGTCTAATGACAAACTTCAAGGATTACATGTCCAGTGGAAAAGAGTGGATTCTCGACAGTGGATGTATGGATCATATGACTGGCGTTAAAGACATGTTTCAAGAGATCACACCTAATCAAGGTCCTCAAAGGTACATGACCTTTGGAGAAAACTCGAAGGGTAAGGTACTTGGCCTTGGTAAGGTGGCCATATCTCATGATAGCTCCATTCAGAATGTAATGCTTGTTGAATCCCTTGGCTACAATCTTCTTTCTGTATCTAGACTAGCAGACTTCGGTTTCAATGTGCTACTTACCAAAGTAGATTGACAAGTATTTCGACTTGATAATCATAAAATTGTCTTTACCGGTATTCGTAGAGGTGATCTATACATTATCGATTTCACTCAAAAGGCCCAACCTCGTACTTGTCTCATTGCAAAATCTTCTAAAGTTTGGGTATGGCATAGAAGGCTATGACATGTAGGCATGCACAATCAAGATAAGCTTATCAAGGGCGATCACATTCTTGGTGTTAAAGATGTTATCTTTGACAAAGATAGGCTTTGTAGTGCTTGTAAAGCAAGAAATCAAGTAGGTGGAAGTCTTCCAGTCAAGAACATCATGACCACTAAGAGACCGCTCAAGTTACTTCATATGGATCTTTTTGATCCCAATGCTTACAAGAGTCTCGGTGGAAACTCTTATGGTCTAGTTATAGTTGAAGATTTTTCCAGATTTACGTGGGTATTCTTTCTTGGTGATAAGTCGCAGGTACAAAATATCTTCAGGAACTTTGCACGCAAAGCACAAAATCAATCTGAAGTGGAGATCAAGAAGGTTCGAAGCGATAATGGATCAGAGTTCAAGAACACCCATGTGGATACCTTTCTTGATGAAGAAGGTATCTCAGATGAGTTCTCGACTACGTACACGCCTCAACAAAATGGAGTTGTTGAGAGAAAGAACTGAACCCTCATTAATATGGCAAGAAGGATGCTTGAAGAATACAAGACGCCAAGACACTTTTGGGCAGAAGCCGTGGAAACAACATGTCATGCCACAAATCGACTCTACTTGCACAAGCTTCTTGGTAAAACGGCGTACAAGCTTCTCACTGGTAACAAACCCCAAGTTGGATACTTTTAGGTATTTGGATCCAAGTGTCACATTCTTGATAAGCATTGTCATGCTAAACTTGTTTCCAAGTCTCATGAAGGTTTCCTACTTGGTTATGGATCGAACTCTCACACCTATCATGTCTACAACAACTTCACTCAAAAAGTTGAAGATACGGTAGATGTGAAGTTTGATGAGTCTAATGGTTTGCAAGTCGATTTTTTTCCAAATAATGTAGGTTATAAAGATCCTTCGGAAGCTATCCAAGATTTTCCCATCGGCAAGATTCGTCCCATGAAGGTGAAGGAAAGTACTTCATCAACCCAAGTGGAAGGTCCTACTTTGGATTAAGGCTACTGAAAAAATGACATGGAAGCATCCACAAGTGGTACACGACAAGATGAAGGAGAGGAGGAAGTACATCATGAAGATCCACCCTAACGAACTTCACCACCACCTAAAGGAGACGACCACTTTGACAACAGCGGAGAGGAAGGAGATGATGATGATGAAGAAGAAGCTCCTCCAACTAACAAGCCAAAGCTACCCCGAATTCGAGCACAAGTGACCAAGAACCATCCCCTAAACCAAATCTTTGGTGACATACAAATAGGGAGGATCACTTGATCTAAAACTAGCTTGGCTAACTTTTGTGAGCATTATTCTTTCATCTCTAGCATTGAACCCTTGAAGGTTGAATGCTACCTCTTGAGCGTGCATTGGTTTTCCCTTGAAGAGGAAACGGTGATGTAGCAAAGTAGATGAGTATTTACCTCAGTTGCTGAGAACCAAGGTATCAATCCAGTAGGAGGAACAAGCAAGTCACCAATGGTTGCACCTACACAAATGATCAAACTCTTGCACCCAGCGCTATAAAGGGGTTGTCAATCCCTTCACAATTATTTGCAAGGATTAGATCCGGTAGATATAGATGTAAATAAGAACGGTAAATAAAGTGCAGCAAAGTAGTTTTGGTATTTTTGGTTTATAGATCTGAAAGTATAATATGGAAAGTAGACCCGGGGGCCATAGGTTTTGAAAGTGCGTTATGTCGACTAGAGGGGGGTGAATAGGAGATTTTTACAAATTCATCACTTGAGGAATTTCAACTTTGAGGAATTTGAAATGTGATGAATAACTAGCAGCGGAATAAGTACTCAAGTGCATGAGGAACATAGTAACAACATAGTCATCATGATGAAATGAAACATGCACAAATTATAAGTAGCGTGAAATAGGATAAGCAGTGATGAACAAGGTAACTTGAAGAATTTGAGGTGAGGAAATTGCGAAAGTCTTCAGTCAAATTCATCAAATAGAAACAATAAATTTCATCGACAAGTATATGAGGAATAGAGGGGTTGAGGAAATAGAACCAGGTAGCTCGATGAAGACAATGGTTTGATGACCTAGTTCCAACTGCTGTGACAGTCGTACGTCTGGTTTGGAGCGGCTTGGTATTTAAACTAGAGGACACACAGTCCTTGTCGTATTCTCCTTGAGCTAAGGTCATACAGTCCTGGCCCAACACTCGAGGTAAGTCTTCAGGGTAGACTTCCAAAACCCTCACAAACTGGTCTCCCGGTGATCCAGAATTTACTGCTGGATGCTCTAGACCAAGGTCACTTCGTGATCCCCAATTGACTGCAGGATGCACTACACCATGACGCCTAACCATCAGGAGGATGCATAGTCCTCAAAGGTAACAAGCATCGGTTCCACACATGAATTTTTTCAGTGATATTCAATCACTTTGGGTTTGGTGGTTTGGTTGTGGGTTTTTCCTCACTGATGATTTTCACTCAAAGTCCTCAGAGGATGGGTTGCTCTCAAATGACAAGTGTCAGTTCTCTCTTGGAGCAGCCAACCAACTAGTGGTTGTGGGGGTGGCTATTTATATCCAGGGTGCAACCTGACATGATAAGACATAAATGCCCCCAATGATATGACTGTTACGTGGATGTTATGATTGGGGACAGTTGGCGCTAAGCACAGCAATGGCCGGAATTTCGAACTATGAAAGTCCTCAGACATATCATGTTCCTCACTTGTAGGCAATTCGCACTAGCGAAATCCTAACTCTTGAGTCAGATCAATTTCCTCAGAGACCAGAAGAACTTCGTCTCTGTCACTGAAGAACTTGACTGAACCGTAAGAGATTTCCAAAGGCTTCACTCGAAGGATTGTATAGGTTGAGGATTTTGGAGTTGAGCATCAGTTGGAAATTTTCATTAGTATTACCTTGGCCCCCTTTAATAGTACGATGTTTCCTATGAACCAAGGAAAGGAAATGAAACACGAAAACAAAAGTCTTCACGCTTCATAGTCCTCATTCATATATTCACGGTCACACCGACTTGTTCATTCTCAAAGTCTTCAGGGAATACCAAAGTCTTCACCAAAGTCTTCACCAAAGTCTTCAGTTGAAGACATACATTGTTAGGGGTCGGTAATCTCCGGATGTATCAAACTCCTCATTGACTTATAGAGCCTATGTACACTCACAAACACATTAGTTCCTTAACCTATAAGTCTTCAATACACCAAAATCACTAAGGGGCACTAGATGCACTAACAATCTCCCCCTTTTTGGTGATTGATGACTAATAGGTTAAGTTTTCAACGGTGATAATAATATGAAGTGTAACTACTGAGTTTGAGGAATTTGATTGCAAGATATAGAAGAACTCCCCCTGAAGATGTTCATATTTGAGGAATTTGCTTTGGACTGCAAATGCACATGACAGGTTAAAAACATGGAGAACTCCCCCTATATCTTGTAATTCATACACGCATTTGATCTTATGATATGAGGAATTTGGGATGCACGATAAATGGTGTTTGATGAAATTCAACATGTGTGCATTAAGGTACTTGAGGAAATAAACATGCGAGGAAATAGTTCAAAAGAGTGAGACCACCATCGGACTTAAGTTTACAACTCAATCAACAAAAGCTTCAGAAGAGCGAGAGTTGTAACTTAAACAAAATAAGCCCATATATAGAGATCCGCTCGAAGACTAACTCAAATTTTCTCCCCCTTTGTCATCGAAGACCAAAAGGGACGACAACGTGAGGACTAACGCCCCTTGAAGAATTTCATTGTGTTGGTGAGGAAGGAGCGCCAGCGTTGTCGGGGTCGTTTGTCGATTCAGGGCCTGCCGCAGTGTCGTCAATGTCCTCAGCTTCATCTGTCTCACGCGATGAAGAATATGAACTGGTGACCATCAGATGAACTTGAACTTTCTTGAATTTCTTCTGTGGTAGACGAGCCCAATCAAGATGTTCCTCAAGATCCAGCTCCTTTAGTTCTTCAGGAGTCTTGAGGTGAGACAATATGTCCCAAGTGCGGTTGAGGTTTTCATCCACATAGTAGTGATTCCTCTTCACAGAGTTTTGCGTCACAGTCATGTTTTGCACAATGTAACCAAGTTGACGCTTCACCCACTTGTGATTGCGATCGACCTTCTAATGAAGACTCATTAGAAGCTCACGATCAGTCATCACACGTGGGGTAGACTCTTGAGGTTTTTGAGCTGAGGCCTTTGCTTTTGAGTCCTGGGTTGCAGTGTCATCATTGGTGGAGAAGGATGCAACTTTGTGAAACTATCCATCCAATGGATGAGTGCCTTCATCAATGACAACCTTGCCTTTTCCTTCCATTGAGTCAATTGTGCTCTTGATGACTTCGATCGGAGGCAGGAAGCCAAAATGATTCTGAAAGTCCGCCTTGAAAGGAACTGAGGACTTTGACCTGATGAACTTCATGATCCAAGGAGCATAAGGTTTCTATTCAAATGGGGCTAGAGCAGCAATAGCCAATGTCCTCATAAAGAAATCATGGAACTTGATGGCAATCCCATGATTGATGTTGAACAACATATTCTTCATGACTCACTCCACTTCCTCTTCTTCAGAGTTGTGGCCCTTCTGAGGACATAGAGTATTTGTGAGAATGTGATAGACCGTCCTTGGCACTTATAGTAGATCCTTCACAAGGAAGGTTTTCCATTGAGGCTTTCCAGGAGCCAATGGCTTCATCAGCACTTGCATCAGTTGGTTTGGAAGAGTAGGTTCATCAAACAGCTGACGAGCTTATTCATAAGGAATTGGCATTAGGACAAATCAAAGTAATTCAGATGCTTGAGCAGTGAGATGTGTTGATCCTGTCATCCAGTCCAAAACCCAGGAATTGATGTTAGAAGCATTTCCACTGATGTGCAAAGTAGCATAGAACTGAAGAATGAGTTCTTCATTCCAGTCACAGATGTCTATGCAGAAGGGAAGAATGCCCGCATCATGAAGAACTTGGAGCACCGGCGTGAATGATGGAAGTATTTCCATGTCAGCATGAGGAATTTTATGGTGCTCGAAGACTTTCTTCTTTTTGAACAAGACTGATGCATAGTAGTTCATCTGAGTGGCAATCCAGAATCTGCTTCGTCTAGCCCTTGCCGAGTCATACGGATTGGGGCCAGTGAAGAACATGCGCTCATTGAAGAAATTGCTTTTGAGGAATTTGGGGCGCGCTGAGCCTTTTAACGGCATTCTGGGCTTCGCTTGAAGATTTGGCTTGAAGCGGCCCTTGATCTCCTTTGGCATGGGAGGAATTTCTTTAGTCTCAGGAATTTGCGGTGCAGGTTCCTCAATAGCAGTTGGAGCAGTAAAGTCATTAGCTGATGCAGCTAGAATATCTTCAGTGACTTTGGTTGTCAAGTCATCAGATCCTTCATGAATTTCTTCAGTCTGAGCTGGGGACTGAGGAATCTATGACAGAGGAGTAGCCATTGGTGAATTTGGGTGAGCTCTTTCCCAATATTCATCGTTGATGAGGGGAGTTGTATTTCCAATGTCTACATCCTCATCAATTTCTTCAATCCCGGACTCTTCAGCTGTGAACTGAGGCTGGGGCGATGATACCTGAGGAGTTGAAGAATTTCCTTCAATTTTGATGTCTTCATCAATCTGCTCTGTCGAAGTAGCAGAATGATATTCTTCAGTTTCTTCATCTGGGATGACATAGTCAACACCAAATGGGATGATCTCATAAGCGGGTGCTGAGGAGAGTGGAGTGGCATCAAATGGTTCAGTTGAGAACTTTGGCAGAGTCTCAAACTTCTTCAATGCTAAGGATTCTGAAGTTGAAGCTTTTCTTTTTAGTGCCAACTTCTCAGCACCCTTAGTTTTCTTCACTTCTGATGCAGAAGGAAGGTTGATTGTCTTCACCTTTGATGATTTGTCTGATTCAGCAGAAGGTGAGGGTGGTACAATTTCTTTAGGCACGATTGATGCAGTCGTCCTTGAGGTTTCAGTTTCATCAGGTGCACCAGTGGAGGGTGCCCTGGCAGGTTCTTCAGTGGTCTTACTTTCTTCAGTAGCACTGGCAATTTCCTTAGTAGGCTGAGCAGTTTCTTCAGCCTGAGGAATTTGTTGCTGGGAGCAAGATGCAACTCTTGAGTTGTGATAAGTGATGACTTTGTCAGCAATGTTGACGAACCGAACTTTGGTGCCTTGCCAATCAGCATAGTATGAACTGAATTCCTCACTTAGGCTTTGAATTTCACACCTCACCCTCACAAGTTCTTTAGGAGACAAATTTAGAACATTCTTCTTCAAGTAATGCTCTTTCTTGTACTAAGCCTTCTTGGTTTGTCTTGACTTCTCATATTTCCATTTTTCTTCACCAATGAAAGCTATGAGGACATGATCAGGACTAGGAGGCAGTTTCAAGTCATCAATGGGTGTCTTGGGATCCTTGTGCGAGATGTCAATGAAGTTGAGCATTTGTTTAGGATCAAGCAACACAGGAATTTGAGATCCCTTTGCTTCAGCCACACGTTGTTGCTTGTTTCTGATGATAGCTTCCAGTTCCTCATCATCAGCTTCATCTGATGAATCTGATGGAATTGTGAAAACCACCTTCTTGGTTTGAGGACTTGGTCGAATGCCTCGCCCAGGTGTTGCCTTATTTTCCTTCATAGAAGGACTGCTTGAGGAATGAGTTTGGGATGAAGATCTTGCTAATGCCCTTGAAGCAATTGAAAATCCTTCAGTCCGTTGTCTTGAAGCAAGGTGCACAGGGGTTGAGGACTTTGCAGCAGCAGCCGAGGACTGAGCAGCAACTGTACAAACAGCCGAGGCCTTTGAGAGTTGAGGACTTTGAGCTTGAGGAATCTGTTGTGATGACTTTGAAGTTGAAGAAGTTGGCTTCACAGCAGATTTCTTCATCACAGATTTCTTCAGAGCACTTGTAGAGGCTCCGGCAGTGGCAGCAATAGCAAAGTCTTCATTAAATTTCTTCACTGCAGCTTCGGCAGTTCTCTGTAGTTTGAGTTGATGCTTTGCCAACTCTGCGGGAAAGTCTTCACCGCGAGCAACACTGGTGGGATCTACCACTTGATCATCAGCTGGAGGAGCCCTAATGCAAGGGGGTTTGAGTGCGAATTTCTTCATGTACTTGGGAGTAACATAGCAATACTCCTTCCATTCCCTCACCCACCCCCGTTCAATTCTTTGAATTCTGATCTTTCTTTGTTCTTTTGTCTCTTTGCCATATTTGGACTCATCTGGCGTACAGTAACCAGCATACATTTGGTCAGGAATCTCAAAGGCAGTATTTTGTTCAGCCTTCTTTCCACCTTTCTGTGGCTTCTTCCCATCATCCATTTTCTTCAGCTGAGGATTTTGAACTCTTGAGGACTCTGGAGAGGTGCACAATTTTTCCTCAAGAAATGTTGCAAATGAGTTAAGTTGATGAGAACCTAGTGATTCATCAGCGAACATGTTTGTACCTGTGAATAGAGTATATGTGCGAGGAATTTGAAGAGGTCATATGCGTTCTCAGAAACTTTTCAATAAGAATAGGTGTGAGGAATTTGACCATTGGTGTCTTGAGAATTTCACTAAGTGTTCTTTGTCTTAGGTTCCAGGGTTGTGCAAATTTGAGGATTCACACAATTGAGGAATCTTGAAGGAAATCATAACTTAGAGAAAGTCATCAAGTAAATGTACATGTAAGGTGCTTTAGAATGAGATTCTTGAAGAATAAACACCTTTCTGAAGATTTAGGAAAACTTGAAGATCAAATAAGGGCAGTAAAATTAAATTTTATTTACCCTAATGAAGAACACGACAAACTATGAGATGAGATTGAGGAAGTTCGTCAGTCCAAATCTCCCACGCCCTAGCTCGGTAGAGGGAGACAACTACAGCGGTGGCGGGGTGAAGACTTCCGCGGCCGATGCGAGTACGGCGATGGAGAGATCGAGGCAGTGAAGCTCTTCTGCATTGGCATCAGTGATTTTAGCGGCGGCGCTAGGTCGGAGCTCGGGAGAGAGAGGAAGTGAGTAACCGAGCATGGTAAAAGGGGAGGGGTATATATAGTGGAAGTGAAAACCAATCCATCCGAAGATTTTGGACATGATTTCCCCTGACCCTTGCTCTCCATGCGGCAGGTGTCACCCACGTACTGAGAGGTGGCGATAGTGGGGGATCGTGAGTTATCCAGCCGTGGGAATCAGAACTGTTTGAGCGGGAACCACCAAAAATTTTGATTGTGAAATTTGAAAGTTTCCGTTCGCAAATTCTTCAGCTGTCAAGGACACAGTGAAGACTTTGAACGAGTTTCAAAGTAGAACACATATGAAGAATTTGTGAACAGATTGGGTTGAGTTTAGCATAGAAGGGAAAGGGTCCGATCACATTCACTTAGATGAAAATCAACTTGAAGAATTAGCAATAAGTGAATGCTATTGAGGACATTGAAAATTCAAATATATAAGTATATAATCAATGAAGAACATGAGTTTCATAGTTTGAAGAATTTGAAAAGTTGAAGAATTTGAAAAGTTGAGGAATTTGCAAACTTGAGGAATTTGAAAATTTGAAGAATTTGCAAAATGACAAAAAACTCAACTTTGAAGAATTTCAACTATGGTTGGTGGCGTGACCCATCATATAAGAATGATGACTTCAGACACCGTGTACAATTGTCGTAGGGTTCTGAGAATCAAATTCTCTATTAATTTCTTCACATTCAGAGAGTTATTCTTCATTGATTGAATAAAAACATTACTTCGTGTGTTGCACATCTAAGTCATCAATTTTGCATAAGTGTTAGGGTGTGTGTCCTTTTTCAAAGAACATTCAAAGATTCTAAGATATTTAGCTCACACCGCAACTTGCAAAATCTCTTTTCATCCAAGGGCTTGGTGAAGATATCGGCCAGTTGTTCTCCAATGGGGATGTGGTCGATGGAGATGTCGCCCTTGAGTACATGATCTCGAAGAAAGTGATGACGAATCTGGATGTGCTTGGTCTTGGATGTTGAACTGGGTTGTAAGCAGTATCGATTGCACTCTCGTTGTCGTAGTAGAGAGGCACATTCTTCAGCTTGATGTCGTAGTCCTTGAGGGTTTGCTTCATCCACAGCAGCTGAGCGTAGCATGAACAAGCATCAATGTACTCAGCTTTAGAAGTAGATAGTGAGACATAGTTCTACTTCTTCGAGGACCAACAGACTAAGGATCATCCGAGGAAATGACATGTGCGTGAGGTCGACTTACAATCCATACAATCTCCAGCATAGTCAGCATCAGAGTATCCGACGAGGTGAAGATTTGAGCCCTTGGGATACCATAACCAAGCATTTGTGTGTGAGCTAAGTATCGAAGAATATGTTTCACAGCCTTATGGTGTGATTCCTTCACTGTTGCTTGGAATCGAGCACACATGCAAACACTCAGCATAATATCAGGCCTAGATGCACATAGATACAATAATGAGCCAGTCATGGAGTGATATACCTTTTGATCGAAATCTTTACCATTTTCGTCAGTGAAGAGGTGGCCTTTTGAAGGCATTGGAGTTTTTACGCCTTTGCAATCTTGCATGTCGAATTTCCTCAGAACATCCTTGAGGTATTTCTCTTGTGATATGAAGATGTTGTTATCTTGCTGACGAATTTGAAGACCTAAGAAGAATTTTAACTCTCCCATCATAGACATTTGATATTCTTCACTCATCATATAGGCAAATTCGTCACTGTAACATTTGTCAGTACAACCAAAGATAATATCGTCTACGTATATTTGGCATATGAACAGTTCATTGTCATAGGATTTTCTGAAAAGAGTTGGGTCGGGTGAACCGGGTTTGAAGCCTTTCTTCATGAGGAATTCCTTCAAAGTGTCATACCATGCCCAAGGGGCCTGCTTGAGGCCATAGAGGGCCTTGTTGAGTCTGAAGACTTTGTCAGGATGCTTAGGGTCTTCAAAACCTGGGGGTTGAGCAACATATACTTCTTCCTCAAGCTTACCATTGAGGAATGCACTTTTCACATCCATTTGATATAAGATGGTATCATGATGGTTAGCATAAGCAAGCAATATGTGAATACCTTCAAGTCTAGCAACAGGTGCAAACATTTCATCAAAGTCAATTCCTTCAACCTGTGTGTAGCCTTGAGCTACAAGACAAGCCTTGCTCCTCACCACAAGGGCATTTTCATCTTGCTTGTTGCGGTAGATCCACTTGGTACCTATGATGTTATGCTTGCGAGGATCTGGCCGCTTGACAAGTTCCCACACATTGTTGAGCTTGAATTGATATAATTCCTCTTGCATAGCTTGAATCCACTCAGGCTCTTTGAATGCTTCATCAACTTTGGTGGGCTCTATGATAGAGACAAAGGCAAAGTGCCCACAAAAGTTAGTCAAATGTGAAGCTTTTGAGCGAGTGAGAGGACTTGGTGCATTGATGTCATCGATGATTTTGTCAATCTGCACTTCAGTTGCAACTCTTGGATGAGCAGGTTGATGTGGCTGAGGATTTTCTTCAGCACCACTTTCTTCAGGTGTATCAGCATGAATGTCTTCATTTGTTGGAATGACTTCCTCAGTGGGTATGATGTCTTCAGTAGCCTTCAGCTTAATGGATTCCTTGGGAGACTGTTCATCTAACACAGAAGGCAGGTGCTCTCTTTGCGAGCCATCAGTTTCATCGAACCGCACATCTATAGTTTCAACAACTTTGTGGTGGTAGGTGTTGAAGACTCTATAGGTGTGCGAGTCCTTTCCGTAAAAAGCATAAAACCTTCATGTGCTTTCGATGCAAATTTAGAACTGTGGTGAGGATCTCTAATCCAGCATTTTGCACCGAAGACTTTGAGATAACTTACATTGGGTTTCTTGCCAGTCATAAGTTCATACGAAGTCTTCTTGAAGAATTTGTGAAGATATACCTTGTTGATGATGTGGCATGTAGTATCAATTTCCCCAGGCTAGAAGCGACGAGGAGTCTTCAATTCATCAAGCATGGTGCAAGCCATCTCAACAAGAGTCCTGTTCTTGCGCTCCAGGACACTGTTCTGCTGAGGAGTATAAGGGGCAGATAACTCATGAGTAATACCAAGTTCATCAAGATATTCATCAAGATTAGTGTTCTTGAACTCAGTCCCATTATCACTCCTGACATGCTTAATCTTGACGCTAAAGTTGGTGGAGGCCCTTGAAGCAAATCGTCTGAAGATATCCTGTACTTGAGTCTTGTACAGAATAATATGCACCCAAGTATAACGAGAGTAATCATCAACAATGACAAATCCATACAAACTTGAAGAACTTGTTAGTGTGGAGTAATGAGTGGGGCCAAAGAGATCCATGTGAAGCAATTCAAAAGGTCGTGTCGTGATCATGATTGTCTTTGAGGGATGCTTGGATCTGGTCATCTTCCCAGACTCACATGCACCACAGAGGTGGTCCTTGAGGAATTTGACACCTTCAATGCCAATGACGTGCTTTTCCTTCACGAGCATGTGCAAGTTCCTCATACCAGCATGTCCAAGTCATCGATGCCACAACCAGCCTTTTGAGGACTTTGCAAGTAGGCATGTGGCTGGCTGAGGACCTGTAGAGAAATCAACAATATACAAATCTCCTCTCCTAAAGCCTTCGAAGACTTTGGAGTTATTAGATTCCATGATGATAGCACAACGATATTTTCCAAATACGACAATCATATCAAGATCACAAAGCATTGAGACAGACATAAGGTTGAACCCAAGGGATTCGACAAGCATCACCTTATCCATGTTCGGTCCTTTGAGATTGCAACCTTACCTAGACCCAATGCCTTGCTTTTTCCTTTGTCTGCGTAGGTGATATCCTTCAGATGAGATGGAGCAAGTGGCAAATTCGTCAGTAGATTCTTGTCACCAGTCATGTGGTTTGTGCACCCACATTCGAGGGCCCACTCAGTTGCTTTTGGAGTATCATCCTGCAGATGAATTATTACAACTTACGAACTCATATGCTTCAGAGTGAAGAATATGGCATCAATTTCACCAGGCATAATTTCATCACACAAGATATTAAGAAAGTAGTGTGAGGACATGAGAAATGAAGAATTCATTTCTACAAGGTTAGCTTGTGTCCTTTCAAGCATTTCCTCAGGTCTCCAGCAAATTCGTCATATGTTCACGTTCATCTGGAGACCTGACCTTGCATAAGAGATTAGTTCAATTTCCTCACCACCCACATCTGGAGGGGTGGTAAAGAGTTCATCATTCTATGAGCACCATATGAGAATGGTGGCATTGAAGCAAGGGCGCTTCGTTTCACAGGGCAAGGGTTAGAGTACTTATATGAATAAGCAGAAAAATTCTTCGAGGACTTATGAACATAATGGTTTGAACAATAATGCATATATTCATAAGTCTTAGATTTTCCCTGCGAAATAGAGGCATTAGCAAAAGAATGATATTTTTGACCATTTGAGGAATTTGGTCCAAGTGAGGACTTTGGTCCATACGAGGAATTTGATCTGGGGTTCCTGTTCTTCATGAGTGGTGTCGTGAGGACATTCACTTGAAGATTTTGTAGGTAGCTCTTGGGAACCCAGATTTTCTTCATAGGTGAACCGTTCCTGTAGTTAGTTCCAACAAATCTAGCAAATACTTCACCTTTCAGATTTTTGAAGAATTTGTAGTTCGAGTCAAGTGACTCGTTAGAGGAATATGAAGTTTCACAAGTAAAGCTAGATAAAGTGGATGGATCCACAGGAGGTCCTTTCACAGCAACCCATGAGGTTTTGGGGTACTGCTCAGGTGTCCAATAGGATTCATCAGCATTGAGTTTCCTCACAAAGGCAATACCCTCTTTCCTAGGGTTCCTGTTCAGAATCTGCTTTTTGAGGACATTGCAAAGGGTTTGATGCCCTTTGAGACTTATGTACATGCCTGTCACATACAATTCCTTCAACCCTGCATTTTCGTTAGTGATACTTGTGGTATCCTCAGATAAAAAATTTGAGACCACTGGAATAGTTGAAGAATTTGCAGCAATAGAAGCATTTGAACATTTAGGTGAAGAATTAGCAGTTTCACATTCGATGCATTTCAAACAAAGTCGAACAAATTCTTCCTGAGCGGTACTGATCTGTTGAGCTAGTAAGGAGTCGTTTTCCCTTTGGCGATCCTCATGTGACACCCTTAGTTTCTCAAGATCTTGCTTTCTTTGAAGAAATTCATAAGAGAGCTTCTCATGATCGGCTAAGAGGTCATTATGATGACTCTGAAGGTTATCATACTTTGTTTGAAGACTTTTGAGATCGTCACACAGAGTTTGAGTCCGATCCACTTCATCGTTCAATAGATCATCGCTTTTGTCTAGAATTTTCTGAAGCTTTTCAAGTGCACTTTGTTGCTTAGTGGCAAGTTTAACAAGTTTGGCATAGCTAGGTTTCACATATTCATTAGATTCACCTTCACTTGATTCAGAAGAGGAATGATGTTTGTGTACCTTTGAGCCTTTTGCCATGAAGCAATAGATGGGAGCATAACCATCATTGATGACGTCAGAGTCGTTGGGGTAGTCATATTCTTCATTGTTGAAGATGGACTTGCTGACGAAAGCAGTAGCGAGAGCAAGGCTAGCGACACCAGATTCAGATTCCCCCTCAGATTCTTCCTCTTCTTCATATTCTTCCTTAGAATCCATTTCCTTGCCAATGAATGCTCGAGCCTTTCTGGAACCATTCTTCTTGTGCTTTGAGGAATTAAAGATGAGGACTTTGCAGATGAGGACTTTTAAGATTTCTTCTTTTTCTTCGAGTCATCAGAACTATCATCCTTGTATTTCTTCTTCTTCTTTGAATCTTTTTCCTAGAGAGGACCGTCAGAGATAAAGTGACCAGGCTTCTTGCAATGATGACATATTCTTTTCTTGTAGTCTTCTGAGGAAACTTATTTCCTCAAACCACTTTTTGATGACTTTCCAAATCCATCTATCCTTGAGAACTTCTGGAATTTCCTCACGAGCATTGCTAGCTCCTGACTTAGTTCTTCAGGATCACCAAGGCTGCTGTCACAATCTTCTTCTTCGGATAAGGAAATTGCTTTTGCCTTCAGAGCACGAGATCTTCCATAGCTTGGCCCGTAGAGGTCTCTCTTCTTAGCTTGTTGGAATTCATGAGTATTGAGTCTCTCAAGAATATCAGTAGGATCAAGTGACTTGTAGTCTCCACGTTCTTGGATCATCAAGGCCAGAGTATCAAATGAGGAGTTAAGAGATCTTAGTAGTTTCTTCCCCACTTCATGGTCAGTGATACCGGTGGCACCCAGTGCCTAAAGCTCATTGGAGATATCAGTAAGACGATCAAAAATTTGCTGAACATTTTCATTGTCATGTCTCTTGAAGCGGTTGAAGATATTGCGAAGAACATCAACACGAGAGTCACGTTGAGTGGAAACACCTTGGTTGACTTTGGACAGCCTATCCCAGATAAGCTTAACAGTCTCCAAAGTACTCACTCTGCCATACTGACCTTTGCTCAGATGGCCATAGATGATATTATTTGCTTGAGATTCGAGTTGCTTGAATCTCTTCACATCAGCAACAGTAACAGTGGGAGTGACAGAGGGTACACCATTTTCCACAATGTACCAAAGATCGTTGTCAATAACTTCAAGGTGCATACGCATATTGTTCTTCTAGTAGGGGTAGTCCGTCCCATCGAAGGTAGGACATCCCGCGAAAACCTTGATCATACCTATAGTCGACATAACTAGAACTCCAGGTGGTTAAACCAAAATCAAACAGAACAAGGGAGTACCTTGCTCTGATACCAATTGAAAGTGCGTTATATCGACTAGACGGGGGTGAATAGGCTATTTTTACAAATTCATCACTTGAGGAATTTCAACTTTGAGAAATTTGAAATGTGATGAATAACTAGTAGCGGAATAAGTAATCAAGTGCATGAGGAACATATTAATAGCATAGTCAATCATGATGAAATGAAACATGCACAAATTACAAGTAGCCGGAAATAGGATAAGCAGTGATGAGCAAGGTAACTTGAAGAATTTGAGGTGAGGAAATTGTGAAAGTCTTCAGTCAAATTCTTCAAACAAAAACAATCAATTTCATCAACAAGTATATGAGGAATAGAGGGGTTGAGGAAATAGAACCAGGTAGCTCGATGGAGACAATCGTTTGATGACCCAGTTCCAACTGTTGTGACAGTCGTGTGTCTGGTTTGGAGCGGCATGGTGTTTAAACCAGAGGACACACTGTCCCAGGACACACAGTCCTTACCGTATTCTCCTTGAGCTAAGGTCACATAGTCCTCGACCAACACTCGAGGTAAGTCTTCAGGGAAGACTTCCAAAACCCTCACAAACTGGTCACCCGGTGATCCACAATTTACTGTTGGATGCTCTAGACCAAGGTCACTTCGTGATCCTCAATTGACTGCAGGATGCACTATACCATGACGCCTAACCGTCTAGAGGATGCACAGTCCTCAAAGGTAACAAGCATCGGTTCCACACATGAATTTCTACAGTGATGCTCAATCACTTTGGGTTTGGTGGTTTGGTTGTGGGTTTTCCTTACTAATGATTTTCTCTCAAAGTCCTCGGAGGATGGGTTGCTCTCAAATGACAAGTGTCAGTTCTCTCTCGGAGTAGCCAACCAACTAGAGGTTGTGGGGGGTGGCTATTTATAGTCAGGGTGCAACCTGACATGATAAGACATAAATGCCCCCAATGATATGAACGTTATGTGGATGTTATGATTGGGGACAGCTGGCACTAAGCACAACAATGGTCGGAATTTCGAACTATGAAAGTCCTCAGACATATTATGTTCCTCACTTGTAGGCAATTCACACTGGTGAAATCCTAACTCCTCAGACAGATCAATTTCCTCAGAGACCAGAAGAACTTCGTCTTTGTCACTGAAGAATTTGACTGAACCGTAAGAGATTTCCAAAGGCTTCACTCGAAGGATTGTATAGGTTGAGGATTTTGGAGTTGAGCATCATTTGGAAATTTTCCTTAGTATTACCTCGGCCCCCTTTAACAGTACGATGTTTCCTATGACTCAAGGAAAGGAAATGAAACTACAAAAACAAAAGTCTTCACGCTTCATAGTCCTCGTTCATATCTTCACGGTCACACCAACTTCTTCATTCTCAAAGTCTTCAGGGAATACCAAAGTCTTTACCAAAGTCTTCAGCAAAGTCTTCAGTTGAAGACATACATTTTTAGGGGTCGGTAATCTCCGGATGTATCAAACTCCTCATCGACATGTAGAGCCAGTGTACACTCACAAACACATTAGTTCCTTAACCTATAAGTCTTCAATACACCAAAATCACTAAGGGGTACTAGGTGCACTAACAGGTTTCACTAGAGGCTTCTCTCTTGAAGGCAAATATCATGGTGGGTAAACAAATTACTATCAAGCAATTGATAGAAAAGCGAATAATCATGTAGTTATCCAAGGCAATGATCATGCATATAGGCATCACGTCCGTGTCAAGTAGACCGAAACGATTCTGCATCTACTACTATTACTCCACACATCGGCCGACTCCTGCCTGCATCTAGAGTATTAAGTTCATGAAGTACAGAGTAACACATTAAGAAAGATGACATGATGTAGAGGGATAAACTCAAGCAATACGATGAAAACCCCATCTTTTTACCCTTGATGGAAACAATACAATACGTGTCTCGCTACCCTTACTATGTCACTGGGTGAGGACATCGCAAGATTGAACCCAAAACCAAGCACTTCTTCCATTGTAAGAATTACCAATCTAGTTGGCCAAACCAAACCAATAACTCGAAGAGACTTACAAGGATATGAAATCATGCAAATAATAATTCATAGGAGATTCAAATAAGATTAGTGGATAATATGAACATAAACTCACAATTCATTGGATCTTGAAAAACACACCACAAAAGAGGATTACATCGGATAGATCTCCATGAAGATCATGAAGAACATGGTACTGAACATCAAAGAGAGAGAAGAAGCCATCTAGCTACTAGATATGGACCCATAGGTCTGTGGTGGACTACTCACACATCATCGGAGGGGCAATGGAGCTGATGTAGATGCCCTCCGTGATCGAAACCCCCTCTGGCAGATTGCCGGAAAAGGCTCCAAGATTGGATCTTTGGGGAACGGAGGCTTCCGATGGTGGAAAAGTATTTGCATGGCTCTTTTTGGTGTTGGGGGAATATTTGGGAATTTATAGGCCAAGAATTAGGGTTAGAAGACATGTCGGGAGGCGACAAGCCTGCTAGGTGTGGCTAGGGGGGCGCGCCTAGCAGGCTTGTGGCTCCCTGGCACCTCCCCTGCCATGCACTCCAAGCTTGATTGATTTGTTTCCTTCCAAAGGTTTTATTCCGTTTGGACTCCATTTAATATTTCATATCTCCAAAACTAAAAAACAAGGAAAAAACAGAAACTGGCACTAGACTCTAGATTAATAGGTTAGTCCCAAAAATAATATAAAATAGCATATTAATGCATGTAAAACATCCAAAACAGATAATATAATAGCATGGAACAATCAAAAATTATAGATATGTTGACAAACTCATCTATTATACATGGATAATATAATAGCACTAAAACACTTTTCCGCTGCGAGAAGCCTCCGTTGCCGAGAGATCCAACCTTGGAGCCTTTTTCGGTAATCTACCGGAGGCGGATTTGATCACGCAGGGCATCTACATCAACTCCATTGCCACTCCGATGATGCGTGAGTAGTTCACCATAGACCTTCTGGTCCATAGCTAGTATCTAGATGGCTTCTTCTCTCTCTTTGCTTTTCAATACCATGTTCTTCATGATCTTCATGGATATCTATCCGATGTAATACTCTTTTGCGGTGTGCTTGTCAAGATCCTATGAATTGTGGGTTTATGTTCACATTATCCATGAATATTATTTGAGTCTTTCCTGAATTCTTATATGCATGATTTCATATCTTTGCAAGTCCCTTTGAGTTATTGGTTTGGTTTGGCTAACTAAATGGGTAATTCTTGCAATGGGAGAAGTGCTTAGTTTTGGGTTCAATCTTGCGGTGTCCTCACCCAGTGACAAAGTAGGGGTAGCGAGGCACGTATTGTATTGTTACCATCAAGGATAACAAGAGGGGGTTTTCATCATATTGCTTGAGTTTATGCCTCTACATCATGTCATCTTACCTAATGAGTTACTCTGTTCTTCATGAACTTAATACTCTAGATGCATGCAGGAGTCGGTCGATGTGTGGAAATAGTAGTAGATGCAGAATCGTTTCGGTCTACTTGCCACGGACGTGATGCCTATATGCATAATCATTGCCTTGGATATCATCATAATTATTTGCTTTTCTATCAATTGCTTGACAGTAATTTGTTCACCCACCGTAATACTTGCTATCATGAGAGAAACCTCTAGTGAAACCTATGCCCCCCAGGTCTATTTTACATATTATACTTTCAGATCTAAAACCAAAATACCAAAAATACTTTGCTGTATTATTTTTATCTTTTGTTTACTTTCCGTTCAAGCAATTTATCTCTATCATATCTAATCCTTGCAAGTAACCTTAAAGGGATTGACAACCCCTTTATAGCGTTGGGTGCAAGAGTTTGATTCCTTGTGTAGGTACACCTATTGGGGACTTGCTTGTATCTCCTACTGGATTGATACCTTGGTTCTCAACAACTGAGGGAAATACTTATCTACTTTGCTGCATCACCCGTTCCTCTTCACGAAAACCAACGCATGCTCGAGAAGTAGCAACGTATCAGCATCCCCAAGCTTAATTCCTGCTCGTCCTCGAGTAGGTAAATGATAAACATAGAATTTTTGATGTGGAGTGCTACCTAACATATTTATCCATGTAATATTCTTTATTGTGGCATGAATATTCAGATTTGTAAGACTCAAAACATTCAAGCATACTAGCAAAGCAATTGTATCTCTTCAAAATATAATGGCAAAAGAAAGCTATCCCTACAATATCATATGGTCTGGCTATGCTCCATCTTTGCCACATAAAGTATTTATATCATGCACAACCTCGATGAAAAGTCAAGCAATTGTTTTCACACCTTTATGTTCTCAAACTTTGTCAACTCTCACGCAATACATGAGCGTGAGCCATGGATATAGCACTATAGGTGGAATAGAATATGGTGGAAGTTGTCAAGGAAAGGGAGAAGATAGTCTCACATCAACTAGGCGTATCAACGGGCTATGGAGATGCCCATTAATAGATATCAGTGTGAGTGAGTAGGGATTGCCATGAAACAGATGCACTAGAGCTATAAGTGTATGAAAGCTCAAAAAGGAACTAAGTGGGCATGCATCGTGAAGAAAAATCCCACTAGCTATATGAAAGTGACAAAATAGGAGACTCTCTATTATGAAGATCATGGTGCTACTTTGAAGCACAAGTGTGGAAAAAGGTAGTAGCAATGTCCCTTCTCTCTTTTCTCTCATTTTTTCCTTTTTTGTGGGCATCTAAGGCATCTTTTATTCATTTTTTAACTTGGGCTTCGTTGGCCTCTTTTTTCATAAAGTCCAGAATCTCATCCCCACTTGTGGGGGACTCATAGCTTCGATCATCCTTTCCTCACATGGGACATGCTCTATTAATGACAATCATCACACTTTTATTTACTTACAACTCAAAATAAAATTACAACTCAACACCTATGACAAAATATGACTCTATATGTAATATGGAAGTGATGGTGCATGTCATAAAAGGAAACGGTGGAAGTTGCATGGCAATATATCTCGGAATGGCTATGGAAATGCCATAATAGGTAGTTATGGTGGCTGTTTTAAGTAAATATATATGGTGGCTGTTTTGAGGAAGTTATATGGTGTCTGTTTTGAGGAAGGTGTTTGATATACCAGCGAAAGTTGCGCGGTAATAGAGAGGCTAGCAAAGGCGGAAGGGTGAGAGTGCGTATAATCCATGGACTCAACATTAGTCATAAAGAACTCACATACTTATTGCAAAAGTCTATTAGTCATTGAAGCAAAGTATTAAACATATGCTCCTAGGGGGGATGTTTGTAGGAGTTAACCATCACACGCCCCCGACCCTCACACAAAGATCGACAATCTATAAACAAGTCATGCTCTGACTTCCTTACATAACGGTTCACCATACGTGCATGTTACAGGAATCCCAAATCTTTACACAAGTATTTTTACCAAATCACAATCACTTCCTAACATGTATCTTAACAGTACCATCTTTATATCTCAAAACTTTATGCAAGGAATCAAACTTCTCATAAATACTCAATGCACTTAATATGGAAGTTTTTATTATATCCCTTTTGGATGCCTGTCATATGAGGACTAAATTCATAACCTAGACCAATTACCATGCTGTTTTAGAAACTCTCAAAATAATATAAGTGCGGTACGTGAGTTCAAGTATTTCTATAAAACGCAAACACCACCATACTCTAAAAGATATAAGTGAAGCACATAGAGCAAAATTGCCTAACTCAAAAGATATAAGTGAAGCACATAGAGCATTCTAATAAATTCACGATTCAGCGTGTCCTTCTCAAAAAATGTGTGCATGAAGGATGATTCTGGCAAACTAACAAGCAAAGACTCATATCATACAAGATTCTCCAAGCAAAACAATTATCATATGGTGAATACAAATATAGCCTCAAGTAAATTTACCGATGGATTGAAGACGAAAGAGGGGATGCCTTCTGGGGCATCCCTAGGCTTAGGCTCTTTGGTATCCTTGAATATGACTTGGGATGCATTGGGAATCCCCAAGCTTAGGCTCTTTCCACTCCTTATTCCATAGTCCATCAAATCTTTACCCAAAACTTGAAAACTTCACAACACAAAACTTAAGAGAAAACTCGTGAGATCCGTTAGTATAAGAAAATAAATTACCAATTTAGGTACTATTGTGGACTCATTCTTTTTTATGTTGGTGTCATGCCTACTATAATCTAACTTCTTCATGGTTCATACCACATGATACAACCCAAAGATTCATCAAAATAGGCAAACAACTCAAAGAAAACAGAATCTGTCAAAAACATAACAGTCTATAGAAATATGGAAACTTCGTATACTTATGTAACTCAAAAAATTCTGAAAATGAGAAAAACCTGGGCAATTTATATATCAATCTTGTGTAAAAATTTGAGACTCATTCGACACTCTTAAAAAATTAGAAAATTCCTGGACTGAGCGCAAAAGTTTTTGTTTTTTAGCAAGATCAAATCAACAACTACCATAGATCACCCCAAAGGTTTTACTTGGCTCCAACACTAATTAAAACATCAAAACACAATTAATACATAACTAATAATGTGGAAAACACTCAAAAACATAATCAAAAATAGAACACAAAAATAAAATTGTGTTGCTTCCCAACAAGCGCTATTGTTTAACGCCCCTAGCTAGGGAAAACGCAATAGATCTAGGTATTGTCATCTTTAGTATTAGCAACTTTTGTGGGGACCTTCTCAAATCCAGGGGGTTATTTCCTTTTTGCCACATTTGTGGAGGAGGGATCCATCATAATATCCAAAATGTCCAATCGCTTATTGCAAAGGGTAAGCAAAGTGTTCAAGCGATTTAGGTTTCCATTGATATGTTTAAGGGGTTTGTGATATTGTTGCAACTTGACCAAGTGCTTATGTAAGTCACCCAATTTGTCGAGAACTTGAACACCATCTTGTGAGAAAGAAAAGCCCTTTTTTGGTGGAGGAACCCCTAAAATCCCTTCCAAAACTTCATAAGCAGCATTTGCATCTAGCTCAACAAAATTTCCTTTTGAGGCAAAATTTAGAAGCTCTCTATGATGCAAAGTTAATCCAGTGTAAAAATTTCTAAGAAACACTTTTGCATCTCCTTTTAAATTGGAAATACGATAAGATTCCATTAGCCTATACCAAGCATCTTTCAAAATTTTCCCTTGTTTTTGTTTGAAGTAAAGAACTTCAAAATCTGGTGACACGAGGGACATAGCAATGCTAGACATAACAACAAGAAGAAGATCTGACAGAAAAGGAAGGCAAACAAAAGAAGGGCGAATAAAAAGGCAAATATTTTTGGTATTTTCTAAAAATCGTTTTAGAAGTGGGTGAGAGGAAAACGAGAGGCAAATGGCAACTAATGTAAATGCAAGTGATGAGTTTGTGATGGGTACTTGGTAGGCTTGATGTGTATCCTCATTGACAACAGTGCCAGAAATCCTTCTTGCTACCTCTTGAGCGTGCATTGGTTTTCCCTTAAAGAGGAAAGAGTGATGCAGTGAAGTAGATAAGTATTTCCCTCAGTTGATGAGAAACAAGGTATCAATCCAGTAGAAGGAACAAGCAAGTCACCAATGGTTACACCTACACAAACAATGAAACTCTTGCACCCAACGCTATAAAGGGGTTGTCAATCCCTTCATGATTATTTGCAAGGATTAGATCTGATAGATATAGATGTAAACGAGAACAGAAAGTAAATAAAGTGCAGCAAAGTACTTTTGGTATTTTGGTTTATATATCTGAAAATATAATATGGAAAGTAGACCCAGGGGTCATAGATTTCACTAGAGGCTTCTCTCTTGAAGGCAAATATCATGGTGGGTAAACAAATTACTGTCAAGCAATTGATAGAAAAGCGAATAATCATGTAGTTATCCAAGGCAATGATCATGCATATATGATGAAACCCCCATATTGTTACCCTTGATGGCAAAAATACAGTACGTGCCTTGCTACCCCTACTATGTCACTAGGAGAGGACATCGCAAGATTGAACCCAAAACCAAGCACTTCTCCAATTGCAAGAATTACCAATATAGTTGGCCAAACCAAACCAATAACTCGAAGAGACTTGCACGGATATGAAATCATGCAAATAAGAATTCAGAGGAGATTCAAATAATATTCATGGATAATCTGAACATAAACTCACAATTCATTGGATCTTGACAAACACACCACAAAAGAGGATCACATCGGATAGATCTCCATGAAGATCATGACGAACATGGTATTGAAGATCAAATAGAGAGAAGAAGCCATCTAGCTACTACCTATGGACCCATAGGTCTGTGGTGGACTACTCACGCATCATCGGAGGGGCAATGAAGTTGATGTAGATGCCTTCAGTGATCGAAACCCCCTCCGGCAGATTACCGGAAAAAGGCTCCAAGATTGGATCTCTCGGGAACGGAGGCTTCCGGCGGTGGAAAAGTATTTGCGAGGCTCTTTTTGGTGTTGGAGGAATATTTGGGAATTTATAGGCCAAGAATTAGGGTTAGGGGACCTGCCAGGAGGCGACAAGCCTGGTAGGCGCGACCAGGGGGGCACCTAGCAGGCTTGTGGCTCCCTGGCACCTCCCCTGCCATGCACTCCAAGCTTGATTGATTTGTTTCCTTCCACAAAAATTCCTTCCGAAGGTTTTATTCCGTTTGGACTCCGTTTAATATTCCATATCTGCAAAACTCAAAAACAAGGAAAACAGAATTTGGCACTAGGCTCTAGATTAATAGGTTAGTCCTGAAAATAATATAAAATAGCATATTAATGCATATAAAACATCCAAAACAGATAATAAAATAGCGTGCCATCATAAAAAATTATAAATACATTGGAGACGTATCTTGAAGATGCGGATTGGGTGAACGCTATGCATGAAGAGGTTCACAACTTCGAGATGAACGAAGTGTGGACCCTCGTGGAGAAGCCCAAGGACGAACAAAACATCATCGACACGAAATGGGTTTTCGGAACAAGCAAGATGAAGACGGTCAAGTCATATGCAACAAGGCTCACCTTGTAGCCCTAGGATATATGCAAGTCAAAGGTATGGAATACAGTGAGACCTATGCCCCTGTTGCTAGACTAGAAGCCATTCGAATTCTTCTTGCTTATGCCAATCACCATGACATCACTCTGTACCACATGCACATTAAAAGTGCATTTTTAAATAGTGATATTGAAGAAGAGGTCTATGTTAAGAAACCATCTGGTTTTATAAATCCTAAGAAACCTGACCACGTTTACAAACTTCGCAAAGCTCTATATGGTCTTAAGCAACCTCCTTACGCTTGGTATAAATTCCTAACGAAGCTTCTCATTGAAAAAGGGTTTGAAATTGGCAAAATTGACGCAACCCTATTCACAAACAGAGTTAACCGTGAATTTTTTGTGTGCCAAATTTATGTGGATGATATTATCTTTGGATCTACTAACCCACAATTTAGTGAGAAATTTGGAAGGTTGATGTCAGAGAAGTATGAAATGTCTATGATGTGTGAGATGAAATTCTTCCTTGGTCTACTAATCAAGCAAACGAGAGAAGGTACTTTCATCTCTCAAAAAAATTACACCAAGTACTTGATCAAGAAGTTCAACATGCAGGAGTGCAAAGGTATGAAAACTCCCATGCCCACTAGCAAACACGATGATTTTACTAAGGAGGGTGAACCGGTTGATCAAAAGGTTTATCGATCAATGATTGGTTCATTGGTATATCTATGTGCCTCCCATCCAGATATTATGCTTAGTGTTTGCATGTGTGCTAGATATCAAGCTGCACCCAAAGAATGTCATCTTAAGGCTGTGAAATGCATTGTGAGATACTTGATACATACACCAAACTTTGGCATTTGGTATCCCAATGGATCTTCTTTTAATCTTGTTGGCTACTTTGACTCGTACTATGCCAGTGACAAGGTTGATAGAAAATCCACCTCGCGTACATGTCAATTTATTGGTAGATCTGTCGTGTCTTGGTCCTCCAAGAAACAAAACTCGGTATCTCTATCTACTGCCGAAGCATAATACATTGTCGCTGGATCATGTTTTGCGCAATTATTATGGATGACACAACACTTAAAGATTATGGAATTTATGTTAAAAATGTGCCATTACTTTGTGACAATGAAAGTTCTATTAAGATTGGTCATAATCTTGTGCAACATTCTCGAACCAATCATATTCAAGTTCGACATCATTTCATTCGTGATCATGTTGCCAAAGAATATATATTAATCTTAAGCATGTTCGTACTAACAAGCAATTGGACGATATCTTTACTAAGACACTTGATGAAAGAGTGTTTTGTCATTTGAGGAGTGAGTTGAACATCATTGATGCTTCAAACTTGAGCTAAGCTCACTCGGATGCATGCAAGGGGATGGGCTTTATTGTCTATTCCATGCTAATATTATCTTGAATATCATATCTTGGAATTCTATGCTCCCTTGTCTTGCATCTAACCCTTTTGTAGGTACTTGGAAGAACAACACTCAACAAGATTGCCATCAACTCATAATTAAGCAATCTTGTCATGACCTAGTATCCACAACCTATGTTTGATGATGAAAGGAAGAAGACAACAAAACAGATCCTTGACATATATTCCTCAATTGTATCAACTCACAATTGGTATCATGTCATTTGAATATATCATGTTCTTCCTTGCATGACTAACCTATGTAGGTGAAAAGTGAACAAAAATAACAAGGATTGCTCCCAACTCAAGATGACCTTTATCAACTTCGAGCATCCTCATCAAGTTCACCTACAAGCTATGTCATCGACATCACTCAAAGGTATGTACTCATATCCTTGATATAGCTTTACTCCAAGTCATGAGATAAAGCAACCCAAGCGATATGAAGACATTAAATGCTTAATCGAAAAATGGTAACCCCATTTTAAGCTTAACGATGAGTATGACCTATGATCAAGTATTCTTGCTTGACTCCTTAAGTCAATATATTCTAATATAGGTGACCTAGTCACCGCCCATCATCTAGTCATATGAATTGAATGGATAACCCTTGTGTTGCTCTTTGACATTTCCATTCAACTCTATCCTAGATGAAAATTCATTGCAAATCTTTCTGAAAATTCATTGCAAATCTTTCTGAAAATTCATTGCAAATATTTTGAGACACTGAAAAAATCCATTTGACAGAGTTGCCAAGTTTTGGTTTTCCAACTCGGAGCCACCGATCACAAAAACTCGGTTCTATCGATATTGCGGTCCTACTTCAGAAACACATATCGGTGCCACCGAATCTTTTGCCTCGGAGCCACCAACCTCTATGCACTCTGTCTGCTCTGTTTTATGATAAACTCAATGATTCCAATGATATAGGGGGAGAAACATCAAGAGATATAATCTCAAATAATCAAGGATCCCCACATCAAAGGATGAGAAATTTAAAGGGTTTTCAGATCTTAAGGGGGAGAAAAACAGTTTTCGAGGAACCCTTGTCTCAATGCTCTCAATGAACCTATATCAATAGGATCTCTTCCCACTCTATGATCCCTTCTATCTATCCCTTGTGACCTTTTTGGAAATTAATGCCAAAGGGGGACAAATATCAAAGCTTCAAAGCTTACATAACAATGGGGGAGATATTCATACCAAAAGGGGAGATATATATCTAAAGGGAAGAATATTTATGCATTATTGCTTTAGGGGGAGAGATGATCATGAAAATAAGAAGTGTAACCTTATCATATAAAAGGGGAAAAACTTATCAATGATCCCTTATCACACAAATACTTATTAAGGAGAAGAGAGAAGAATGTATTTGAAATTTAATTCTCATATGCTTTAGGTTTTCTCAGTCGTACCTACTCTCAGTATCTATATACTATGATTTAGGGAGAGAGGAAAACTTTCAATTGGTGTCACAATTGGTGTCTAGGGGAGAAAACTCTAAACTCATTTGGAGACATATCATTCTCAAGAAATAATTACTTATATGTCCTCCATATCTTGGTACTCTTGGTTCCATTTGCATTTGCACTATCAAATACATTTGTGTTTCCTAACACTGTTTTCTCAAGTGTGTTCCTGTTGTTAAATGCTGAAGGACCTCAAGGTAAGTATATGCATCATATCTTGTTCAAGATGATCTCTTGATCCTTGCACATATTGTTTGCAAGAGTGAGTCTTGAACATGAAATCATTTCATTCTCATATATTTGATACATATTGCCAAGGTATACATGACTTCTCATGTCCTTCCTACCATGTGTGTGTCCATGCAATCAAAAGCAACTATCCTTAAAGTGGATTGCAAACATCTAGGGGAGCTTGTATCAGTCATGTATCCTACAAAGTCTTCATAAATTTCTGCATATCTTAAATTGAAGCTTTGATTATATGTTGTCATCAATTACGAAAAAGGGCGAGATTGAAAGCACAATATGCTCCCTTGGTGGTTTTGATAATTCATGAAAACATACTTTATCTCTTGGACTAATACTTTTATCTAGTGTATTTCAGATAAAGTCCACAAAGAAGGTTGGATAAGGAGTGTGGAGAGTATCCCCAAGAACAAGAAGAAGGAATAGGATTGGCAAAAGCTTCAAGTAAGAGGAATCTACATTTTACCTTGTGAGAAATCACTTTCAGTCCATAGGAAAGCCAATACTATCAAAAGGGGGTAAGGTACTATTGGTGAACAAAATGCTCATACGTGCACAAGTGATAGTTACCACACACCCACCCACAAGCTCTTCCACAAAAGTCTGTCCAAAGCCAAATATCCAAAACTGGTACAACCAACACTTCCCACTCGGTGTCACCGATTCTCAGCCTCAGACAAACTCAGCCAAACCCTAGCCCTTCGGCGCAACCGATTTTGATTCGGTGCCACCAAGTTTGGGTTGCCAACTTTCTATTATGCAAATTCACAAAATCGGTCCGATCAAGTTTGTTGAATCGGCGTCACCGAGTCTGGCAATCTGACCGTCGGTCACCTAATCGATGCAATCGAGTTTTATGTATCGGTCTCATCGAGATTCAAAAGTTGCTACCTTTTAGGCAACTCAGTACCACCGAGATTAACACAGCGGTGTCACCGAGTAGGACTTATCAGGTGTAATGGTTGGATTTTTGGAGATGCCTATATATACCCCTCCATCACCACTCACTCGTAAGAGAAGCACTCAGAGCAGATCCCCACTCCTACCAACTGATTTTCTAAGAGATATCCACCTACTCATGTTTTGAGATTATGCCATTCCATTCCAACCATATGAATCTTGATCTCTAGCCTCCCCAAGTTGCTTTCCACCCAATCAACCTCTTCCACCAAGCCAAATCTATGAGAGAGTGATTGTGTGTTGAGGAGTCTATCATCTTGAAACACAAGAGCAAGGAGTTCATCGACATTATCGAGCCTATTACCTGTTGGAGGGTGGTACCGCCTAGATTGGTTAGGTGTCACTTGGGAGCCTCCTACTTCATGTTGTGGAGTGAACCAAGAAGTTTGTAAGGGCCAAGAGATCGCCTACTTCGTGAAGATCTACCCCGAGTTAGGCTAGTCCTCCATGGACGTAGGCCATCATGGTATAGTGGAGGTTGCTTCTTCATGGAACCCTCCATGGGTAGAGCCCTTTGTGACTCTCGCGACCGTTACCCTCCGTGGGTTGAAGACTCCATAAACGTGGACGTACAATAGAACCACCTATCGGAACTACGGGAAAAAACTATGTGTCCTTCATGCGTTTGATCTTCCTATATCTACTCCTTACTTCCATGTGCAATGTCTTTACTTTCTGCTAATATACTTGATGACTTGCATAAGTAGGGTGTGCTAGACTTGCTATAATTGCTAAAATCTGCCAACACATAACTTTGCACCTTGTGTAGATTTTAAATTCCTGCTAGTAGTCTATTCACCCCCCCTCTAGACATACTCTTCTAGTGATCCCACAGTTTAACCCTAGTATTCCGCATGTGCAACACTGGCTTGCACCCGTTGTATGTGAACATAGAGTCTATCACACCCGATCATCACATGGTGCTTCGAAACGACGATCTTTCACAATGGTGCACACTCGGGGAGAACACGATTTTGTCTTGAAATTTTAGTGAGGGGTCACCTTATAATGCTACCGTTGTCCTAAGCAAAATAAGATGCATAAAAAGGATTAACATCACATGCAAATCATAAGTGACATGATATGGACATGAACTTGTGCTTTTGATCTCCATCTCCAAAGCACTGGCATGATCTCCATCGTCACCGGCACCACACCATGATCTCCATCATCGTGTTGCCATCAGGGTTGTCATGCCAACCATGCTTCTACTAATAGTGCTACCGCTTAGCGATAAAGTAAAGCATTACATAGCGCTTAAAGATTGACACACAAGTCACACAATAATTAAAGACAACCCTGTGGCTCCTCTCGGTTGCCGTATGCATAGACATGCAAGTCGATATAAAATATTACAAAACATGATCATCTCATACATCACATAAATCACATCATGTCTTGGCCATATCATATCACAACATACTCGCAAAAACAAGTTAGACGTCCTCTAATTTGTTGTTGCATGTTTTACGTGGCTACTATGGGTATCTAGCAAGGACAATTCTTACCGACGCAAAACCAAAATGGGGATATATAAGTTGCTATTTAACCTTCTACAAGGACTGCCTTTGTCGAATCCGATTCGACTAAGGTGAGAGAGACACACACCGGCCAACCATCTTATGTAACAAAGTTACATGTCTGTCGATGGAACCGATCTCTCGTACATGGACGAGTAAGGTTGGTTCGGGCCGTTGAATCAAGAAAACACCAAGGAAGGATGCAATCTGAATATCAACGCCCACAAACTCCTTTGTGTTCTACTCGTGATGTCATCTACGCATAGACCTAGCTCATGATGCCACTGATGGGGAATGTTGCATGGGAAAAAATCCTACGCTTCACCAAGATCAATCTAGGAGATGAACATCTATGAGAGAAGAGATCAGATCCACATACACTTGTAGATCGCTAAGCGGAAGCGTTAAGAAACGTAGTCGATGTAGTCAAACGTCTTCGCGATCCAAATTACAAACTGTCCCACGATCCAATCACGATCTAGTGTCGAACGGACGGCACCCCGCGTTCAACACACGTAAATCTTGATGACGTCCTTGCCTTCTTGATCCAGCAAGAGGGGCGACGTAGTAGATGAGTTCTGGTAGCACGACAACGTGGTGACGGTGGTGGTGAAGAACAATCTCCGCAGGGCTTCGCCAAGCACAACGGAAACTATGACGGAGGATAAACTAGAGAGGGCGGGGTTGCTGGCACACGGCTTGGGGAAATCTTGATGTGTTCTGGGTGCTAGCCCTACCCCTCTATTTATATGTTGAGTCGTGGGGTCATTTCTTGGAGAAAGAGCATCCTCAAAGTCAGTTTGGCATGCAAGGCAAGAGTCCTCCTCAGACTCCACCACCAGACGCCAGGGTCCCTGGCGTCTGGCCCCTAGCCTTCGTAAAACTCCTTTTGCACCTTCCTAAAGCCTCGTGGGCTTTACCCCTTGGCCCAAATAAAGTGTTCTCATACCCAAACATTCTGAGAAACATCTGAAACCTCCTCCGGCGAATTCCGGAACCCTTCCGGAGACCAAACACTATTATCCCATATATCAATCTTTACCACCGGACTATTCTAAAGCTCCTCAACATGTCCGTGATCTCATCCAGAACTCCGAACAACCTTTGGTCACCAACATAAAAACTCAACTATACTTATATCGTCACCAAACGTTAAGTGTATAGACCCCGCGGGTTCGAGAAGTATGAAGACATGACCGAGACACCTCTACGGTCAATAACCAATGGCAGTACCTAGATGCCCATATTGGTTCCTACATATTCTACGAAGATCTTTATCGGTTGAACCTCTATGTCAAGGATTCAGTTAGTCCCGTATGCAGTTCCCTTTGTTCATCGGTATGTTACTTCCCCGAGATTCAATCATCGGTATCTCCATACCTAGTTCAATCTCGTTATCGGCAAGTCTCTATACTCGTTTCGGAATACAAGATACTGTGGCTAACTCTTTAGTCACTTTGGTTGCAAGATCATTATGATGTTGTATTACTGAGTGGGCCATGAGATACCTCTCCATCACACGGAGTAAGAAATCCCAGTCTTGACCCATGCCAACTGAACGGACACCCTCGGAGATACTTGTAGAGCACTTTTATAGTCACCCAGTTACATGGCAACATTTGATACACACAAGGTATTCCTATGGTGTCAGTGAGTTGCATGATTCCATGGTCATGGGAACAGATAGTTAATATGCATAAAACTATAGCAATAAACTGACACAATCATATGCTACGTTCATAGTTTGGGTCTTGTACATCACGTCATTCTCCTAATGATGTGATCCCATTATCAAATCACATCTCATGTCTATGGCTAGGAAACCTTTGACCATATTTGATCAACGAGCTAGTCTACTAGAGGCATACTAGGGACACAGTGTTGTCTATGTATGCACACATGCATTTGAGTTTCCAATCAATACAATTATATCATGGATAATAAACGACTATCATGAACAAGGAAATACACTAATAACCACTTTATTATTGCCTCTAGGGCATTTTTCCAACACCAGGGTCCCTGGCGTCTGGCCCCTTGCCTTTGCAAAACTCCTTTTGCACCTTCCTAAAGCCTCGTGGGCTTTACCCCTTGGCACAAATAAAGTGTTCTCGTACCCGAACATTTCGGGAAACATCCGAAACCTCCTTTGGTGAATTCCGGAACCCTTCCGGAGACCAACCACTATTATCCCATATATCAATCTTGTGTGTATCAACTATAGCAATAAACTGACACAATCATATGCTACGTTCATAGTTTGGGTCTTGTACATCACATCATTCTCCTAATGATGTGAACCCATTATCAAATCACATCTCATGTCTATGATTAGGAAACCTTTGACCATCTTTGATCAACGAGCTAGTCTACTAGAGGCATACTAGGGACACAGTATTGTCTATTTATCCATACATGCATTGAGTTTCCAATCAATACAATTCTAGCATGGATAATAAACATTTATTACGAACAAGGAAATATAATAATAACCATGTTATTATTTCCTCTAGGTCATATTTCCAACACAAGGCAGAAGCTAGGGATCGATGACGATTTTGGTATATGAGAGAGAGACTAAGAAATTCTTGGGTGAATGTTTTCTCTCTGTCCTGCCCAACATATAAACATGCTCAATTGGCAACCGCCCCGATAATTCCGCTGAACACATGACGCAATCTGGGGAAGGAAACGACTAATCAATACGTGAACCCAAAAGTCACCATCAAAAGATCACTCTAACACTCAATGTTATTGGCCCCTCACGTGTATGTTATGCCCGGGAATGAGGAGATAACCCCGCCAAACTGGTCAAATTCATTTCAAAGAGAAGTATTGATGTGACAAATCATTCAAGTTTCAATGTGACATAATCCACAACCTCAACATTTTGGTTTCCCTTTAGTCGGCGTCAAGACGCTTGTTGGATCAATCCATAACCAATGCCACGTTGAAGGTGTGATGGAATCAAGTGGAACAAGATGCATCACTCTTCATGGCACACTCTATATAGTAATATTCGGTCATCTATACGATGTTAACCACATCTATTGTACTGACTGTTGCTGCTCCTCTTCATGGCACACTCTATATAGGATACTGCTCTACATAAGCCGAGAAAGGGCACAGGGTCAGGGTGAAAACTCCAAGTTACAGCCGGCCGTCTCACTGTCACCGGAACGCGAGCATTACCAAGAAAGCCAGGAAAGCTGCAGCGCCGAGGCCTGAGCAGCAGAGGTCAACGATGCCCTCCCGCCTCTCCTTCCGTTCCTTCCTTTCCCGCTTCCCCTTGGCGAACTCCTCGTAGAGCTGCCTCGATGCTTCCTCCGTTCCACGGCGCTGCCTCGCGCTCGCCATGGCCGCGGCCACCGCGGCCAGCCCATCCTGCCCGCTCACGCCGTCACCCTCGGCGTCCGCCGCGCGCAGGCTTATTTCCCTCATATGCCCGTGCCGCTCGTCGCACATAACCGCCGCTTCCAACGCGACGCCGCCGCCGAGCACCAAAGTGAACCGTACCACGGAGTCCCCAGTCACCCACCTCCGTTCGATGGACACGGGACGCCGGCTGGAGACGTTTACGGCGGCGCCGGTTGCCGGGTCGATCAGTATCCAGTTCAGCCTCAGATCGCCTGGCGTGACCGGCGACGGCGACGTGAAGCCCTCCTGGACGAGCGCGTCGACGCGGAACGGTGACCCCAGGAACCACGCCGACGAGGCGTCCGTGTCGACGACGCGCGACATGATGCAAACGCCGTTGTGTTGCAGGTCAACGGCCGAGACGAGCCGCGCAGGGAGGTAGCCCGACACCGCGGGTGACGCGGTCGGGAACGGGAACGCGTCAGCGTAGAGCGCTCGGTAGCCGCCGTCGCCGCCGCAGCTGACGACTTGACGTAGCGACGGCCACATCTCGAGGCAGAGCGCCCGCCACGCGTCGGGGTTGTTGGCGAGCTCGCGGAATCCCGCGCTCGCGCACCCAACTGCCGCCAGGGACGCGCCGTCGAGATGGCCAAGCACGATGCCCAGGACTTCCGCGGGGAGGTCCTCGATGACGGTCTCAATGCCGCCGTTATGGTCACACGCCGGTGAACAGCCCCCCGCCATCTCCTCGACGCGAGTGCCCGCCATGACCGCAGTCCGCAAGGTCGATCGATCGCAGAGGCTGGCACGCAGTACCGCACGCACGTGGAACCGCGGTGCAACTTTTGATTGACGTTTCTCAAAATCTTGTGTAGGTTGTGATGTGAGGTTGCTGCAATTCCCTGACGCTTCTTAAGATAAGATCCCGTGTAGGATGCTTTTAGGGTTTTGATTGGGTTTGAAGCTAATAATAACTTGGTTATATATATTTGTCTGGAGGGTGAGTGATCACGGTCTGAAAGCGAAGCGACCGCCGCCGGGTCGACTCGTTCGTTTCTGGAGAACGGAGACGCCACGGTGACGCCACGGGGCGTCTCCCAAACGCAAAGCTGACTGGAAGGTTCATGTGGCCACGATTTCGCCTCCCGCTTGAATGCGTTGGTGTGTGCACCTACATTTCACTGACAGTGCGGGGCCAGTCCGCGTAGGACGCACCCATGGCTGCTTTGACCGGCGCGGCACCGAATGGGATTGCGTTAGGTTGGAGGGTAGCTTTCTCATACTACTGATTTGTTCTCGTGCTTACAAATTTCAGTCGTTTTATTTCACGTTCTCGTGTTCAGAGAAACGACGATTGCATTAGCAGGAGTGGTACGTTAAACTACGTTTATGGTGATGGGCAACAACACATGGTCCCATTTTTCTCCCACACTAATGCTCCTACCTAAACGCTCTGAATCCTTCAAAGATGGGCGTGTCTCCCTGTGCTCAATACACGGTTTGTCGCTGGTATTTGCATGGGAGGCTATCCTTTTGTGAATGTTTGACATGTGCGGTTTTTATTCTACACGTGTGTTATTTCAAATTTTGAGGGAGCTAACCGCCAGTGTTTTGTACCAGCAGCCAATGCTCCATGCATTGACAATGACAGAGCAACTTCCAATAGTTACCGTACCCCGAAAAACAAACTAAGGAGGGTCATTTTCCTCCGCCCCCGCGTCGCCTTGCTCGGACGACACGGGGAACCCTTGAGCCGCCGCGCAAGGCCTTCATCCCCTGCCCCCCTCCCCCCAGCGCGCGCATCGCTGCCGCCGGAGGGGCCACCGGCTAAGCCCGCGCGCTCCCTAGGGATGGTGGCGGCGGGGCGTCTCCTCTGTCCACAACGCTCTGGCATGAGGGTTGCGGCCTCGGGTGGATCTGGACGCGCTCATCTCCGGGACCACGGGTCCGTTCTTGACGACGGGGGAAGTTGAAAGGATCACGATGTCGCCTAGAGGGGGATGAATAGGCGTTTTAAAAACTTCTAAGGATTTGGCTTTATCCTAATGCGGAAATAAACTAAGAGGATACTTGTCAAGCACAAATTCCAAACATACTAAGCTCAACTAAGTGCAACAACAACTTAATCTAAACAAGATGAGCACAACAAGGATGCTAACAAGCACAAGTAAGTTATACAAACTTACTTGAACAATATCACGGTATGTGGAAGTGTAGGACACAAGTTAACAATTCACACAAATCACAAGTTATATCAATAATAGCAAGTATGAATTGTGAGATAATGTGTAGGCCTAAATAATCTCTACAGGGAAATAGGTAACACAATATAATGAAGACAACAATATATAGTGAATGTATGCTCAAGTCACCAATGTAAACCACAAGTAAGGAGTTAGGGTTAGGGATAACCAAAGTGAGGGAGATGAGGATGTATCCCGATGTTCACTTCCTTGGAGGGAAGCTAGTCACCGTTAGAGAGGTGGATGTTACCACGAAGGCACACCAACACCATGAAGGCTCACCCTATTCTCCTTTAGATATCACTATGAAGGCGATTCCCAACCACTAGTGGTAGACCTTGAGGTGGCCTCCAAACCTTCACAAACTTTCCGGGGGACAAATCACCAGTTGATTCCTCATCGGAGCACTCCTACCGCCTAGTAGTCTCCAACCTCCAAGCGTAACAAGATCAAGGGGGAAATGCTCAAGACTTGCTCAAATCACAAATTTCTTTGGTCAAAAGAGAGAGGAGGAGTGGATGTATGCTTGGATAAAATCTCTCACAAGAACTCTCAGAAATCTCTTCAAGATTTACCACAAGAATGCTCAAATCCCTCTCTCTCAAATCCCACCAAAAGTAACTAATGCTATGGAGGTATGGGAGAGGATAGGAACAATGGAGGAGGTCAACAAATGAACCCTAGATCCATGGGATAGTTTTTCCCAAAATGGATTGGAGCTTTGAGGCTTGGGGGAGGAGGAGAGAGCTCAAAACAATGGGAAAATATCTGATCCAAAAGCTCTACCTCGTTGGGGAAGGAGGGTACCTTATATAGTGCCCCACCAAATTTGTCCGTTATGCATAGAAAAACGTAGCCCGGAACTTCCGGGCTCCCTATTGGGGCAGATGGTGTAAACCTTCTGGTTAGCCCGGAACTTGCCCCCAAAGCTGCCCTGAACTTATGGCCCCCGAAACTTCCGGGTCGGCCCGGAACTTCCGGGCTCCCTTGGGGCCAAATTTTCGCAAACTTTCTGTTTAGTTCGGAACTTCCGGGGTGTCACGCCCGGAACTTCCGCCCCCCAATAAACAGCCAGCATACTGAAAGTAAAACATGCATAACTTTTACATACAGACTCCTATTTTGATGATCTTGGGCTCGTTTTGTAGCTATTGAAAAGTCCAAGGTCCTCACATAGAGAGCCACCTATATCAAACAAAATGGATGATACAATTAATGCAAAGGTTTGAGCATAGAAACTGGAGAACCCTTTTTGGCGTATGGTTTTACTTTGGGATATATGATAGGAGTGGAATTGTGTGTAGAAGATGTTGACTTGAGCAAATCCATCACAAACCCCTTTGATCCCCTCTTAATAGTGCGGGATCCCTATAACTCAAGAATCATAAAAGAGCTACACTACATAGCTAGTGAGAATCCATTTTTGAGTGAATATATTTCTTCGGTGGTCATTATTCGACACCACTAATGTCAAAGGAACTAATACCTTTTACTCGAGCCTTTCACTTGAGCTTGATGTTATTGTTTCTTGTTGGCTCAAGTTGAAGGCAATACATTGGTGAAGTCTTCAAGTATAGCTCCCCCATACACGATGTGGAAAGCCTTACTATATATTCATCTTCACTTGTTCATCATCTGAACATCCACAAGCTTCAAGCATGTAATCGTTCGGGATGGTTATCTTGAACTTGCCCTTGTCAACCATGATCATGAACACTTGATATCATCCTCTCATGGACATTTGGAATCTCTCTCTCTCTCTCTCTGTGAGCCCATGAGAATTACCTAACCCTCATAAACATAGACAAAACATAGTATGGGTCAGTACACAAAGTGTAATTGACATTTACTTACCATACCACAAGATCTCATGTGGTACATCATTTGCACTTGTGTGATGACCAACTTTGAGTTTAATATTTCATCTTCATCTTGGTCAATATTTATCTTTGATCCATGATTAATCTTGATGTCTTGAAGGCCCTATTGATTTCTTATTGTGCTTCATTACACAAACATAGTCTCTTGAGAGGCACAATGAATTCTTCACTTGAATTACTTGCTTGATGACAGAATCATCCATGACTCAACATATGAGATCATCATTATTCTATTTTCAAGAAATATGTAGAATTATTCTCTTTAATTATTCTCTCAATATCTTGATCCATCATGGTTCAAACCATAAGCCAAAGCATGAGAACGTCTGAGATCCTCAATGAACTCCACATAGATCACATCTTGTTCATCACATGGAATTCATCTTGATCGTATCATATTTGATTCAATCATTGAGCTCATCCTTGATGGGTGCACAAAAATATGTATATGATGTTCATTTAGAATTCATTCGAGGTCCTTCTTGCATCATCATGGAACAAACATCCTTGAATTCATCCAATACTATCCATGCATTGCAAATAAAACATTCCTTCAAATGTATAACTCAATGCCAACATTAATCCATTAGGATTGTCATCAAATACCAAAACCACACATGGGGACTACATGCACTTTCAATCTCCACCATTTTGGTAGTCGATGACAATATCAACAAGAGGATTTATATAAATAATTTTGAGACAAGTATGCAAATTACCCGAGGATACATTGAATACTTGGGATAGTTTTGATAGCATCAAGTGTCACTAAGATACTTGAGTTTATCACACTCAGTGTACTAACATCAAAATACTACACAAGGATTTTATGTTGGTAAAATCACAATATATAGAGCAAGATCCCCCACAATATATGCATGTGTGAATGAACTATGAATTTCCTTGCATATATTGGTTGACATACACTAGGTGGAGTTTTCTCTCTCTCTCTCTCTCTATATATATATATATTCATTCATGCAATATACATATATAATTGGGTTAAGTATGCATGAATGATAATAAGCCATAAGCACATTTAGATTATCATTATCTTAAATCCTCTAAACTTCTCCCCCATTGGCAACAAATGCCAAAATGGGACAAATCTTGAAGATAATAAATTCCTGCTTACAGTATGCATATTACAAGATGTGAGTGGAATAAAATGCACCTATTCAATGAAAAGGAATTTGAGGGGATCGAGATTTAGAGAATTTGGGCAAGATATAATAAGAATATTCATTTCAATCATCATGGTAAGTATAGCACCAAAATACATCCAAAACACATTAGTGCGCAAGATTATATGAAAAGACATGCAAGCACTCACTTCACAACCTCTTACCGAGACCACCAATGAATCAATAAGGAAACAACCAAGTGACACACAAGGATCAAGTGATATCAAGGAAAGATGTGAACTTACTGATGTGTAGAAATTTCTGAGTGAACAATAGTAGTCTATGTATCCACAAAGAAACATGCACTCATAAAATAGTCACAGTAGATAAGAACATGATATGCACAAGTGACTCCATTATTTAACACTCGTGATCCTAGCATAAGATCAAGGAACATGGGACAAAGCACATGCCACAAATTGATCTAATTTCAATAACAATGAATTACTCAGAAAGGCAGCAAATACCACAAGCAAATAGAGTGTTTTTGCAATTTAAAAAAACATGAGAGAACATAGGAGCCGGACATCCGGCTACCCTCAACATACAATTCTTTTGAGAGATAGTGGGGTAAAGAGTGTGTGAGAAAGATTGACCCCACTTTCGTTTGAATAAGATTGTTATTTTAGGAATTGATATGCAATGAATTGCTTAATTGGCATATTTTGGGATAAGTGAATATGATTTTGTAGATCCCCATTATATGCTCCTACTCAAACTTCTAACCATTGCAAAAGAGTGTTTCTAAGAACATGCAAGAAAACAAACATACAATAAGTACTATACATGCTATGATGCAACCTACACAAGGTTGACTCTACTTATATACATGCATGAAGTAAATGCTTGTTACCGAGAAAGCATTGGTATGGAGTAGTAATCAATGAGTCATATAATCTTGGCTCTAATTCCCTTGTGGTGAAACCACCTTCTTTATGAATAATCCAAGACAACAATGCTTCTCAAATGTACCTAAATCACTTTTAAGTACAATATGGTCCCCAAACTTATTGGGTCCGAAGTAATTAGTCTAACTACAAAATATAGGGCAAAATCACTCGATTATGTGCATATAGATATGGATTTGAATTTCATGCATCTTAGCCATTAAGAATATGATAGATTTACCATATATATATTGGATTAAAATAAAGTAAACAAGGAATGAGAATTTACACATAGTAAATATGTATGCACAAGCCTACCAAAATCCAAAAAGATACAAATTGGACAAATGAACACATAACCGTTAATACTTCTAATAACATCACTAATCGTTCATGTTGTCCAAGATAAATCAAAGTGACAAATCAACATATGATTGCACACAAAGTTCATATTACCAAGGATTGTGATATGCACAGAGGATATCACTCCCCCATAATGTGATAATCTGTGTATTGTCCACAAGAGGCAATTGAATTCCAACTAAAGATGATCAATGGATGAGAATTTGAACTTCAAATGAACTTGTCATACCACATAGTAACTAGATAATCTTGCACTATAAGTACTAGGTGGTGTCCAATATGTGCACATATTAGGTTTTTGATGTTCGTAGAGCATAACACTCCCCCATAATGTGATGATCCATCAATATCTCAAAAGAGCCCGATAAGATGCAACCAAGATGCAATGAAGGCTCGAGACTACACACACACACAACTATATGACGTGCATAGAAACCTACACATGCTAGATAGCAAAAATCAAGCATACTAGGAGGCACAACATATACAAACACATGCTAGGTACAAAACCTAAACATGAGAGGGGCTACTAACTTTGAATGTGTACAATATATACAATTTACCGCGAGTAGAGGCATTGGAACGACAAATATGATGGTAATCTTCTTGACTTGGCTTGAACCATAATAGATGGTGAAAATATTTTTTCTTCGTGAACTAGACAAATCTTTAATGCCCTCCACACACCTATTGATCAAGTTTGATATTGATGGTCCCCAACCAAGTTGGGTCCTAAAAAATTAGTAACAATAGGCTTTGCAACCTAAATGGTCTTATCCACTTCCAAACCACTTTGGGCACCAACATACTTGGCAAACAAATTGCCAAATATATCATTCCTAAGTGAATAATGATCATTGATAATTGGAGGCTTAGAGATGTTACCGTTGGGACATGATGAAGCTATGTGTCCCTTCTTATGACAAATATAGCAACATGTACTCCCCCTTCTTTTCTTCGTTACTTTCTCAATGTGGGGAGCAATAACATGGTTCATCATGGATAGTGACCGTTCTTCAACTTGATGTTGAGCTTGAGGCCGCTTCCCATGTAACCTGTCTTTATAAGCCCTTATCTTCAATGGACAAGTCTCACATGATGTCCAACCTTTTTGCACTTAAAGCAAGAAATGTTGGACTCGCTCTTGGCTTGGTTTTGTCCCTTTTTCTTGTTCTTGGATGTCTTCTTGTTCGAGTGAAAACTATGTCCATCATCGCACTTTTCCAAGTCTTTCTTCAAACTAGTGACTTGGGCCTCGAGCTCATTAATCTCTTCTACATGGTTAGTTTCAACACTAGAAACAAGAGGACTAGTGGAAGTAGAAACTTCATGGTTAGAGCAACAAGACAAGGCAGGAAATTCATTATGAGTGGTAATAATATGAGAGGTGGATGAATTGCAAGGATTAGCACATGGCAATGAAGCATTTAGAGTAGATGTGCAAATTTTCACATGAGACTCACAAGATTTTACCTTGGTGACCATAGTCTGATGTGCTAATTTTAGCTCATTATGAGAGATTAGAAGATCCTCATGAGTGCTCGAGAGATTTTCATGACTTTCTTCTAATTTCCATAATTTCTTGTTAGCAAATCAAGTTGAGCACATAGCTAAACATACTCCTTAAAAGTACATGTTTCACATGAGGTAGAGTTAGATGCACAAATATCATCGACAATATGAGAGGAGCAAGCAACAATTAGAGACTTCTCATGAGTAGATTGAAGCTCCTCATGAATCTTAGAGATTTTGATGAGCTCTTCATTGACATTATTGCATTAAAGGAGAAGGATATAAAAATCCTCTTTAAGTTTACCATGAGCAATTTCAGTCTCTCCTTTTGAAGATCTTAAGCCTCTAAATGTTTGATGAGCCGTATCAAGTTCATGTTCAAGTTGTTAACTTTTAGCTTGCTCATTAATTAATAAATCATTATGTTTTTCAAAGTAAGCAAGACATCTTGAAACCTTTTATAAGTGTTATTTTTAGCTCTACAAAGAATTTTACCAATCTCATAGAGATTTTCAGTCAAGTCATCATCATCATCCTCATTACAAATATCGTCGTTATCACTAAGAGAAGATGATACCTCGTCATTGTTGGAAATGTGCCCTAGAGGCAATAAGAAATTAGTTATTATCATATTTCCTTGTTCATGATAATCGTTTATTATCCATGCTATAATTGTATTGATTGGAAACACATTACACGTGTGGGTAAATAGACAACACTTTGTCCCTAGTATGCCTCTAGTGAACTAGCTCGTTGATCAAAGATGGTTAAGGTTTGCTAGCCATGGAAATGAGATGTCATTTGATAACGGGATCACATCATTAGGAGAATGGTGTGATGGATAAGACCCAAACTACAAACGTAGCATATGATCGTGTCAGTTTAATGCTACTGTTTTCTGCATGTCAAGTATCTGTTCCTATGACCATGAGATCATGCAACTCACTGACACCGGAGGAGTACCTTGTGTGTATCAAACGTTGCAACGTAACTGGGTGACTATAAAGGTGCTCTACAGGTATCTCCGAGGGTGTCTGTTGGGTTGACATGGATCAAGACTGGGATTTGTTACTCCGTGTGACGGAGAGGTATCTCAGGGCCCACTCGGTAATACAACATCACAATAAGCCTTGCAAGCAATGTGACTAAATGTTAGTCATGGGATCTTGTGTTATGGAATGAGTAAAGATACTTGCCGGTAAAAAGTTTGAACTAGGTATGGAGATACCAACGATCGAATCTCGGGCAAGTAACATACCGAAGAACAAAGGGAACATCATACGGGATTAACTGAATCCTTGACATAGAGGTTCGACCGATAAAGATCTTCATAGAATATGTAGGAACCAATATGGTCATCCAGGTCCTGCTATTGGTTATTGATCATAGAGGTGTATCGGTCATGTCTACATAGTTCTCGAACCCGCAGGGTCTCCAAATTTAAGGTTCGGTGACGTTTCGATAGTATAGAGTTATGTATGGTGGTGACCGAAGGTTGCTCGGAGTCCCAGATGATATCCAGGATGTCACGAGGAGCTCCGGAATGGTCCGGAGTTAAAGATTGATATAATAGAAGTCCTATTTTGGTCGCCGGAAAAATTTCGGGATCATCAGTAGTGTATCGGGAGTGCCGGTAGTGTACCGAGAGACCATCGGGAGGGGTATTTCGACCCAAGAGGCTACATGGGATGTGGGAGAGTGAATACCAGCCCTTAGTGGGATGGTGGAAGTCCCACACAATTCCCAGGTGGCTGGGAATAAAATCCCAAAGAGAAAAAGGTGGAAAAAGGCAAAAATAAGGAGTCCTAGTCCTACTAGGATTGGAGGAGGAATCCTCCAATCCTCCTTGGTTCGGCCGACCCAAGGGATGGATCCTTGGGAGCCAAGCCTCCTCCTCTCTTCCTCCTATATATACTAGAGGTTTTAGGGTTTTTGGCACTAGTTTTTCAGCCACGTGCTACCCGTTCCTCAAGTGCATAGTTTCTCCTCTAGATCAGATTTCTGCAGTGCTTAGGCGAAGCCCTGCCGGAATAGTTCCACCACCATCGCCGGATCACCGTCACGCTGCCGGAGAACTCTTATACCTCTCCACTCCCTCTTTCTGGATCAAGAAGGCGGAGATCGTCATCGAGCTGTACGTGTGCTGAACACGGAGGTGCCGTCCGTTTGGCGCTAGATCGGAAGGACCGTGATCAAGATCGCGAGACGGATCGTGATGAGATCATGGGACGAATCGTGATGAGTTCACGGGACGGATCATGACGAGATCGCGGGACGGATCGTGATGAGTTCGCGGGACGGATCGTGATTGGATCGCGGGACGGATCATGATGAGTTCGCGAGACGGATCGTGATTGGATCGCGGGACGGATCATGATGAGATCATGGGATGCTCGGCGATTTGGATCGCGAAGACGTTCAACTACACCAACCGCGTTTCTTAACGCTTCCCGCTTAGTGATCTACAAGGCTATGTAGATCCACTCTCACTCTCGTAGATGCTCATCACCATGGATAGATCTTGCGTGTGCATAGGAAATGTTTTGTTTCCCATGCAACGTTCCCCAACAGTGGCATCATGAGCTAGGTCTATGTGTAGATGAGATCTCGAGTAGAACACAAAGAGTTTGTGGGCGTTGATGCTTAGATTGCCTCCTCCCTTGATTGTATTTTGGTTCAGCGGTATTGTGGGATGAAGCGGCCCAGACCAACCTTACTCGTACGCTTACGAGAGACTGGTTCCATCAACTGACGTGTAACTTAGTTGCACAAAGATGGCTGGCGGGTGTCTGTTTCTCCTACTTTAGTTGGATCGGATTGGACTAAGGCGGTCCTTGAGAAGGTTGAAAAGCAACTTATGTATCACCGTTGTGGTTTATGTGTAGGTGAGAATTGTTCTTGCTAGATACCCATAGCAGCCACGTAAAACATGCAACAACAATTAGAGGACGTCTAACTTGTTTTTGCAGGGTATGTTGTGATGTGATATGGCCAGTTACATGATGAGATATATGTGATGTATGAGATGATCATGTGTTGTATAGAATATCACGACTTGCATGTCGATGAATTACGGAGCCATAGGGTTGTCTTTAGTTATTGTATGACCTTCGTGTCAATCATTAAGCGCTATGTAATGCTTTACTTTATCGCTAAACAATAGCAATAGTAGTAGAAGCATGGTGGGTGGGACAACCCCGATGGCGACACGTTGATGGAGATCAAGATGATGGCGATCATGGTGTCATGCCGGTGACGATGGAGATCATGTCGGTGCTTTCAAGATGGAGATCAAAAGCACAAGTTCATGGCCATATCATGTCACTTATGATTTGCATGTGATGTTAATCCTTTGATGCACCTTGTTTTGCTTAGGACGACGGTAGAATTATAAGGTGATCCCTCACTTAATTCCAAGATAAATTGTGTTCTCCCCGAGTGTGCACCGTTGCGAAAGTTCGTCGTGTCGAGACACCACATGATGATCGGGTGTGATAGACTCTACATTCACATAAAATGGGTGCAAGTCAGTGTTGCACATGCAGAACACTCGGGTTAAACTTGACGAGCCTAGCATGTACAGACATGGCCTCAAAACACAAGAGACCGAAAGGTCGAACATGAGTCATATAGTAGATATGATCAACATGATGATGTTCACCATTGAAACCACCTCAACTCACGTGATGATCGGACTTGAGTTGGTGAATTTGGATCATGTATCACTCGAATGACCGAAGGGATGTCAATTTGAGTGGGAGTTCTTCAGTAATATGATTAATTGAACTTATTAACATGAACATAGTCAGTAGTGTCTTTGCAAATTATGTTATAGATTACTTGCTCGCGCTGTAGCTCCCTTGTATTTTCTATATGTTCCTAGAGAAATAGAGTTGAAAGATGATGGTAGCAATATTGCGGACTGGGTCCGTGATCTGAGGATTGTCCTCATTGCTGCACAGAAGGCTTATGTCCATAATGCACCGCTCGGTGCGCCAACCCCTCTAGCGTTGTCTATAGATGTTGTGAACATCTGACGGGCACGTTCTAATCACTACTTGATAGTTTAGTGCGTCATGCATTACGGCTTAGAATTGAGGCTCCGAAACATTTTGAACGTCACGGAACATATGAGATGTTCTAAGAGCTGAAATTAGGATCTCAGGCTCGTGCCCGTGTTGCGAGATATGAGATCTCCAACAAGATTCTTTGCCTGCAAGATAAAGGAGAATAGCTCAATCGTTGAGCATGTACTTAGATTGTCTGGGTGATACAATCGCTTAAATCAAGTGGGAGTTGATCTTCCAGATAAGAAAGTGATTGATATAGTTTTCCAAGTCACTGTCACTAAGCTACTAGAACTTGGTGATGAACTATAAAATGCCAGGGATAGAAATAATGATCCCTGAGCTGTTCGTGATGTTTGACACCGCGAAGGTAGAAATCAAGAAGGAGCGTCAAGTGTTGATGGTTAGTAAAACCACTAGTTTCAGAAGGGCAAGGGCAAGGAGGGAAACTTCATGGATGGCAAGTCAGTTGCTGCTCCAGTGAAGCAACCCAAAGTTGAACCCAAACCCAAGACTAAGTGCTTCGATTATGAGGAGAGCGGTCGCTGAAGCAAAACAACCCTAGATACTTGGTAGATAAGAAGGCTGGCAACGTCGACAGAAGTATATTTGATATACGTGTTATTGATGTGTACCTTGCTAGTACTCCTAGTAGCACCTAGGTATTGGATAACGGTTCGGTTTCTAAATGTTAGTAACTCAAAATAAAAGCTACAGAATAAACGGAGAACTAGCTAAGGGTGAGGTGACAACGAGTGTTGGAAATGTTTCCATGGTTGATGTGATCAACATCGCACGCTCTCTCTACCTTCAGGATTAGTGATGAACCTAAATAAATGTTATTTGGTGTTTTGCGTTGAACATGAACGTGATTAGATCGTGTTTATTGCAACACGGTTATTCATTTAAGTTAGAGAATAATGGTTATTCTGTTTACATGAACAATACCTTCAATGGTCATGCACCCAGTGAGAATGGTTTGTTGAATCTTGATCGTAGTAATACACATGTTCATAACATTGATGCCAAAAGATACAAAGTTAATAATGATAGTACCACATACTTGTGGCACTACCGCTAACTGTCATATTGGTATAAAGCGCATGAAGAAACTCCATGTTGATGGATCTTTGGACTCATTCGATTTCAAATCAGTTGAGACATGCGAACCATGCCTCTTGGGCAAGATGACTAAGGACCCTGTTTTTCCGAATTGATGGAGCGGGCAAGTGATTTATTGGAAATGATACATGTTGATGTATGCAATCCAATGAGTCTTGTAGCGTGCAGTGGATATCGTTATTTTCTTACCTTCACTAATGATTTGAGTAGATATAGTGTATATTTACATAATGAAACACAAGTCTGAATCGTTTGAAAGGTTCAAGCAAATTCAGAGTGAAGTTTAAGATCATCGTTACAAGAAGATAAAAATGTCTACGATATGATCGAGGAGGTGAATATCTGAGTTACGAGTTTGGCATACAACTTTAGACAATGTGAGAGTTTTTTCACAACTCACGCCACCTGGAACACCATAGTGTGATGGTGTGTCCGAAAGTCATAGTCGTGCACTGTTGGATATGGTGCGGGCTATGATGTCTCTTATCGTTTTGCTACCTTAGTTTTGGGGTTATGCATTAGAGACAACTACATTCACTTTGAATAGGGCACCATCTAAATCCGTTGAGATGACACTATGTGAATTATGGTTTGATAGAAACCTAAGCTGTCATTTCTTAATGTTTGGGGCTGCGACGCTTGTGTGGAAAAATGTTATCACCTAATGAGCTCGAACCCAAAGCGGACAAATGCATCTTCATAGATTACCCTAAGAACAGTTGGGTGAACCTTCTATCTTAGATCCAAGCATAAAGTGTTTGTTGCTAAATAAGGGTCCTTTCCCGAGGAAAAGTTTCTCTCGAAAGAATTGAGTGGGAGGAAGATAGAACTTGATGAGGTTATTGAACCTTTGTTTCAACGAGAGAGTAGAGCAACGCAAGAAGATGTTTTTGTGAAGCCTACGTTAGTTGAAGAGGAAGTTAATGATGATGATCATGAAGCTTCGGATCAAGTTACTATTGAACCTCATAGGTCGACAAGGACGTGTACTGCTCCTGAGTGGTACGACAACCCTGTCTTGGAGGTCATGTTGTTGGACAACGATGAACCTACGAGCTATGGAGAAGCGATGATGGGCCCAGATTCCGACAAATGGTTAGAGGCCATGAAATCCGAGGAAGGATCCATGTATGAAAACCAAGTATAGACTTTGGTAGACTTGCTCGTTGGACGGCAGGTCGTCAAGTACAAATGGACCTTTGAGATGATGACAGACGCTGATGGTAAATGTCACCATTTATAGAGCTCGACTTGTCGCAAAGAAGTTCCGACAAGTTCAAGGAGTTGACTGCGATGAGACTTTCTCACTCGTAGCGATGCTAAAGTCTGTTGGAATTATGTTAGCAGTTGCTACATTTTTCAATTATGAAATCTGGCAGATGGATGTCAAAACATTGTTTCCTTCCTTAAGGAAAAGTTGTATGAGATACAACCAGAAGGTTTTGTCAGTCCTAAGCACTACTGGAATCAGACAATTTGTCGTCTGCCAGCTCTTTGCCGTCCGCTGGCGGACGGCAAAGAGAGCCTTTGCCATCAGCTAGCTCGAAGCGGATGGCAAAGAGACAATGGACGACAAAGAGGTGCTTTGCCATCTGCTAGCTCTTTGCCGTCCGCTAGCGGACGGCAAAGAAACTTTGCCGTCAGCTAGCGGACGGCAGAGAGCTGGGGTGGGGTCCAGTTGACGGCACAACTGCAACGACAAACCACCCCACCTCTTTGCCGTTCGCTAGCGGACGACAAAGAGTATACCTAACCTAACGTTAACGGCGCACCCCACGCTCGTCGCCCCCATCGTCTTCCCCCCTCTCCCCGCGCCCGCATGCCCGCCCGCCCTCCCCTGTCGCGCCGCCGCGCCCCTGCTGCGCCCTGCCGTGCCGCCCGTGCCCAACCGCAGCCGTCGGCGCCGCCGACCCCCGCCGGCCG